>CM038675.1:26753274-27353274 GCA_021605145.1 Aegilops bicornis
TTAATTTTCATATTACTGCAAATTCATACGAATTCAAGGTAAGCATGGCTGAACAAACAACAAGCCAACTAGGGAGGGGATGAGAAGGACAAGAAAAGGAATGTACCGGTTTGGTTAGATTATTCAAGTTACTCTATGTACGCTTGTCTTTTGTTTTGAGGGAATGAGTAGGAGAAGGAAAGGGAAGTGCCAATTTGATCTACATTATTCCAAATTACTCTATGTAGGTTGGTTTTTGTTTTGTGCAATATCGATTGAGATAACAAAAGAATCTACAGGCAACTTTTGGGGGGGGGGGGGGGGGACGAATATAGGAAGGATTGGCAGAGGAGATGAGGCAAACGTATCAAGTACCCTTTGAATAGTCACCATGTTGTCATGTGGGACATATATAAAATATTTGCCATCGTCATGGTTAGTGTGGACCATGTCTGTTGTTTAAAAAACTCAACAATATGATGGGGAAGACAACAAAAACTCAACAATGGAGACAAAGAATAAGCCGGAACTTTTCAGTTTGTTCAACAATATGTTCTAACCATGTATGATAGTAGTAGAGTAGATTACTGGAAGAAGTATTTAACTACAATAATCTTGAAATAGACTTTCACCTCTCTATATCTGTAAAGTAACTCGGCCGAACCAATACAAGGTGACCAAGAAACCCTCTCACAAAGAATATCATAGATAAAACTAAAATACAGGAGTACCCCCCGCCCCCCAAGAAGCACCTGAGACTACTCTGACCATATGTGAAACCGTGCCTCCTTGAGAAACCGCCGGACATCATAGCAAAACACACACCAAGCAATCGCCCGAGAGGGCCGACAGCCCTCTGACCCTCTCGCTCCGGGTCATGGATCAAATCACCCAGAAACTACGCGTACGTACGTGCAAAGCTGACTAGCTAGCAACCAAGCAGGCAAGCTGCTGGATCGTGTCTAGCCGGTGACTTGCGGATCTACGTACGCCTTGCCGTAGCTTCCATACGTGAGCGAGCTAGCGACCGATTCACTTCGGCGCAGTCGGCGGAACTCGTAACGTGGCGATGGGAAAACACAGATCGATATAATGGCCAAAGGCTCATATCGAGCCTTGCTCTATTTCTTTTTCTACAGATTACAGGGGTTGGGTGCATTTATAAACACGTACGAGCTCAAGGGATTAATCCTACTCGGTATGCTATTCATATTTTACTCGGACAGGTATACCTTCCGTGCACACGGACATCGGGTTTACTTCCAATATTCACCCCCTAAACATGATGTCTTTACTTTCCTGACCTGGATACCAAATGCGACTGCTGCTACTCATAGACGTCATCGTCGGCATTGCCTTCGTCGTTCCTCGCAGCATTTCAGGGATCGCCTTTACTACCGTTGGCTTATCCGTAGCTTGACGCCAGCTCTCCTGGCTGGTCGTATCTTCAACCTTCACATGTACTTTGGTGCTTGGTTGATTATCTTTTGCATCCTTCAGGAGAAATCTTTTGAACCCTTGCGAGACCAAACTTCGGTCTAACATTGAGTTCCAAGCTCTTGGCGCTTGCTTCAGCCCGTAAAGTGCTTTCTTGAGCTTGTAAACTTTCCCTTCTTCGTCTTTCTTCTCGTAGCCGAGGAGTTGTTCCACGTACACTTCTTCTGTAAGGTCACCGTTGAGGAAAGCGGATTTAACATCCATATGATGAACCTTCCAATCCTTTTGTGCTGCCAAAGCTAGGAGCACTCTCACCGTCTCGATTCGAGCAACCGGTGCAAACACCTCCTCATAGTCAACTCCTTGACGTTGTACGTAGCCCTTTGCAATGGGTCTTGCCTTGTACTTCACAATGGCACCCTTCGTGTCCTTCTTCAACTTGGAAACCCACTTCAAACCTATGGCCTTTTGGTTCAGAGGTCGGGTTACCAAAGTCCACGCGCCATTGCTCTCGATCGCCTTCATCTCCTCATCCATGGCGTGCGTCCAACTTGAACTTTTTCTCGCCTCTACGAAGTTCGCTGGCTCCTCAACTCCGAGCAAACATAGTCCGGAGTACTCGAGCGTAACTGGCTTTGCGTACTTGTAGACTTTCTTAAGGGGCTTGTAGCGACGAGGCCCGGAAGAATCTGTCGTGGCTTGCGACGGGGGCGACACAAATTGTGTCGGCGTCGATGCATTTGAGGAAGACCGTTGAGTCTCGGGCGTGGTAGATGCTGGATCGTTGGCATCCTCGTTGTCGGCGTAGTCGTCGTGACCGTGACCATCATCTTGATTGTCATCATCACTATGTGCCTCGTTGTCGAGATTTCCGCCCGTGTCGTGCGCGTCGTTGTCGCCATCACCTTGCGACCCATGCGCGTCGTCGTCGGTGTCGGCACCATGGTGATCACATCCATTGCGGTCACCATGGTTGGGTGTCTTGCCAACCACCTGGACATCCTCCCTTGCATCATCATCAGTTGGAAATTCAACTGTGAATATGTTGCCGTTTGGAGCATCGTCGGCTGCCGCGCTCCAGTTCCACGCTTGGTTTTCTTCAAACACAACGTCACATGAAATCCTTAGACGCTTGGTTCGTGGATTATAGAAGCGGTATGCTTTGGTGCAGGAACTCCTCTCGTATCCGATAAACACCATCTTGGTGCTACAATCGGCAAGCTTTGAGAGATGCGGCTCCGTCGTCTTCACATGTGCCACGCACCCGAACGTCCGTAGATGGGACACATTCGGCTTACGTCCGTAAATTGCTTCATACGGAGTCTTGCCGATCACCACCTTCATTGGAGCCCTGTTGAGAAGATAGACCGCAGTCGAGATAGCTTCTCCCCAAAAAGTCCCTGGCAAGTTCTTGCTCTTGAGTAAACTTCTCGCCATGTCAACGACGGTTCGATTGGGCCTTTCAACAACACCGTTCTGCTGTGGCGTATAAGGTGCCGTGAGGAACCTTTTTATGCCAATGTTCTCGCAGTAGTCGTTGAACTCGTGTGATGTAAACACTCCGCCGCGATCTGTCCATAGAGCACGAACCTTCAGCTTGTGTTCCATCTCCGTTGCAGCCTTCAGCTTCTTAAATGCTTCAAACGCCTCATCTTTAGATCATAGGAGAACGACTCACATGTATCTCGAGTAGTCATCTACCGCAAGGAAGAAGTACTTCTTTCCTCCGTGAGTTGCCGGGGTGATAGGGCCACATAGATCACCATGGAACAGCTCGAGTGCATCACTTGCACGATAGGTAGACTGAGCAGGGAACGGCCTGCGGTGCTGTTTTCCGATCAAGCACCCGTCACATACTCGATCAACATGGTCGATAAATGGCATCCCAGATACCATCTCCATCTTCGACATCTTCTTCAAGGCGTAGAAGTTAACGTGTCCAAATCTAGCATGCCATAACCACGAATCATCATCACTCTTGGCAAGCCAACACTCCGGTTGAAATTGATCAAGGTTAAGAATATAGAGCCTGTTTCGCGTGCGATTCACACGCGCTAGCACGTTTCGGAGGTTGTCGAAGATCGTCATCACTCCGTTCTTGATATCCACCTTGCATACATTCTCGTCAAGTTTCCCGACAGAGATGATGTTGTTGCGAAGTCGTGGGATGTAGTACACTCTGGTGAGTATGTGATGCTCTCCTGTGAGACCCTCGAAGAGGACAGAACCTTGCCCGCAAATCTCCACATTTGAACCATCACCGAACTTGACCGAGCCTTGAACATCATATTCTAGCTCGAGAAACTTCTCCTTGCACCCCGTCATGTGGTTACTGGCACCCGTGTCTAGATACCACGACACGTTCTGGCTTCCCGATAACTTTGGTGTTACTTTTTTCTCATGAAGCAGCACCTTCCGGTTTGGTTTCACAACCATCGTTTGGACGAGATCACAAACTTCGGCCATCAGAAGACCTGTACGTTCGTCTTCTTCCTTCGCCAAATTTGCCTTGATCTCACGCTTGTTAGGCTCCGGACAATCCTTCGCAAAGTGACCCATCTCGTTGCAGTTATAGCATTTGACCTCGGACATATCCAAGTTCTGTGGCTTCCGCTCTTTAGATCGGTCCGCCTTACCACGACCTTGTGGCTTGCCTTTTCCTTTGCCTTCTTCGATTTGTCCGCCGCGCTTCGCGTTGCTTGAGCCCTCGCCAACGTTGCGCCTTCTTTTTCTACTTGGGGACTCTCAATCTGCACGCGAGTACATGAGTTGGTCATCACCTCCTCCTTTTCCTTTTCGACAACCACGAGCATTCTCTTCCCACGTCCGCAAGCGTCCGATCGCCTTCGTTATGGTCACGTCGTCGATGTCGTAAAGCTGCTCGAGCGTGCCGATGATGTACGTGAATTTATCGGTCATCGAACTGAAAACCTTCTCTACAATCTTAGTTTCGTCGAGCTTTGCACCAAGTGAGCGGATCTCTCCCACCAATGTAGTCAGACGCATGGTATAGTCGTTCACCAATTCAGTTTCCTCCATCTGCAACTTGTGAAATTGGCGCTTCAGTACTTGTGCCCAAGCCTTGGTGACGTGATCTTCTCCGATCCTCATCTCTTTGAGTGCGTTCCACGCCTCTCTTGCTGTCTCGAACTCCGCCAATGACATCAGCACGGAATCTGGCACAGACTGGGCTATGGCGGCCATGGCACCTTCGTTGCACTCCTCGACGACGTCGTCGTCCGTGATGGCCTCCCACACTCGAAGGGTTCGGAGAACAATCTTCATCTTCACCGCCCACACGCCGTAGTTGGCGTCGGTGAGCATCGGGTACTGGATGGGGATGTTGCAATGCGCCTGTACGTTGGCGCCGCCCGTTCCGCCACCACTGGTCACTGACTTGCCGCCCTTCTTCACCTTGTCGCCGTTCTTGTTCGTCTTGAAACCGCCGTTGCCGGACTTGACCGACTCCTTGTCGCTGTCCGTCATTGTATATCATCGAGGCTCATGATACCAATTGTTTGCTTTTGATCTCTAGATCACCCAGGATCACCCAGGATCACCCAGGATCAGTACGTGTATGTGCTAAGCTAGCACACACGCAGGCAGCTGGATGGATTCTCCTACCACACGTACGCGCAACTCTTGTACGTGGAGCTGGCTTGGGCTAGCAACGACTTGATCGTGTCTCGGCCTCGTCGGCGAAACACTTGCGATACTTGGCGATGGAAAAAGCTGATCGGTAGACTTGTTGATGCAATACTTTCCGTCGTATTGAAAAGTTTAGCACTGACATACTAGTTGTTCTATTATTAGATGAGAAATACCAAAGCACTGCAAAACTACACGGCTCAGTCCCTTGGCTTCAGCTCAACAGATATAAACTGAAGTTCTCCCTACAGAACAAGAAAGAACCTCTCAATTGGGTTGGGTCTCATGCTTCTCTTCCCAGTTCTAGGGTTTCTTCCTAGTTCTAGCAGGGAGGGAGAGAAGCTGGCCGGATAGTCCAAGGGAGCACACATACCTGGAGGGACGCGCAAGGAGAAGTGCCCGCGACGGCGACGGCGACGGTGTGGACGCGGCTGCGGCGGCCGCCGCTATCTCCTCCAGCGGCGGCCATGATTCCCCCTCACTCTGCTTCCGGTCGTTTTTCTTTTCTTTTTGAGACAACTCTGCTCCCGCTCGTGAGAATGAGAAAGGTGAACGTGCTTAATTTGGGCACCGAACAGCTTATTGGGCCGGGCCAGGTGCAAGCCGAAGAGCTTGAGAAAAGCCTCTGGTTTTTCATTTTCACTGTCCAATGTGATGGTGATTATTGTAATAGAAAACCAATCAAATCTTAATGGCTTAACTTACTACTAATAAAATTTCAGAAAAGCTAACTGACGACCATTCACTGGGAGAGCATGATATTTCTCAAATGTTTTTCTTGGCAGTTTTAGTTGTATCGAGGATGTCAGTTTCTTCAGAACAACATGACATTTTCTGGGATGTTGTTCTCAAGAAACTACCACCCATGTTCAACTAAAACTAGCGAACGAGTGCCAGATAAAAGGGTCCTGAAATGTTCAAGATTTTTTAAAATATGTAGATCTATTCACTAGTAGAAAAAGGGTCAAATGTAAAACACATTAGTCCCGGTTTGTAACAGAACCGGCACTAATGTGGCCATTAGTGCCGGTTCCAACGGCTAGCCAGGAGGAGCTCTTTAGTACCGGTTCATGGCAAACCTTTAGCACCGATTCGTGCCACGAACCGGTACTAATGAGAGTGGTGGCAGGATGTTGTCGGAATGGGGCCCTTCCAGCACCTTTAGTACCGGTTCGTGGCACGAACCGGTACTAAATGTCGTCCTATATAAATCCTTCGTCCACCCGCACTCTGTTCTTCCCCCTTTCCCCTCCCTCTCCTCTGTTCTTTCCTTCTTCCTCTCGAGTTCATCACAAAATTTGCCCCAAATTTGTCAAGATTTGCAGGCCCTCATCCATTCAAATGATCACCAAGGTTAGCAACTTTGTCCTTTCATCTCTGATTGCTAGATTAGCTCTTGCATTGGTTTATATAGTGATTAATTGTGGGTTTTAGTAATTTGGGAGGAATTATATGTGGTAGTATTTGATTTATATGTAATTTGAGGTCAAAATAACACTTAGTTTGCATATGTGCCTTCTAAATCTCTATCGTAACCACCGTCGATCGCCCGCACCGTCCCGTCGCCGGCACCACCTTGTGGTGAGCCTCTTGTTCATGAAATTTTATATAAAAAATTGATGTTTGTGTGATTAGGATATATAGTTACTCGTATAATAATTATCTTACCCGAACGTTCTTTGTTATACATAGTGCCATTGTTTTGATATCCGTCCCCGTCACGGCCCTCGTCCTTGTTATGATTCGGATGTGGTATATTCTCTTTTAAAACTATTTGTTGCATTTCGTGTTTATGACAAATTATGCCCATCAAGTTGACATAGATATTTTTATCTAGGAGGTATGTGAACCGGAAATTCCAACCGACCCTATTGTCGAGAGGTTAAATTTAGTTGAATGAGAAAACGAGTACTTGAAAGAAAAATTGAAAAGAATTGAGGGGGAGAAGATGGAATTGGAGTTGCATGTTGCCGATGTAAATGCGATGATCACAAGATCAAGATGGAGAAAATGCGCTTGAAGATTAGAAAGATTAGAAAATATGCCATCGATAGTGAGGCTTGGTATCATTATGCTGTTGGATCAATTGTTACCTTAGTTGCGATCTTGATCGCATTTGTTGTTGCATTTAAATGCTTTAGCTAGAGAGTTATTTGTTTGTTGCATTTAAGTGTTGTATGAACTTTATGTATGAACTTGTATTAATTTGGTCTATTCGGTGTTGTGTAATGAAGATGAGCCGGCAATGGATGTATGATGACCGATGCTCTCCCCAGTTCGTTGAGGGCGTGCATACTTTTCTGCTTGCGGCTGAGGCAAACAAGCGGGCGGATGGTTTTATGCCTTGTCCATGTGCTGGCTGTAAGAATGGTCGCAATTACTCTCGCCAAGAACCATTCACGCCCACCTGTTTGAGTCCGGTTTCATGCCCCACTATAATGTTTGGACCAAGCACGGAGAAAGAGGGGTTATGATGGAAGACAATGAAGAAGAAGAGGACGACGACAGCTATCCTGGCCATGGGTTCCCTGAATACGATGATACAACAATGGGGGAAGAAGCTGAGCCGGTAATGCGGGAAGAAGCTGGGCCGACAATGCGGGAAGAAGCTGAAGAAGAGGCATCAGATGAGCCCGTTGATGATCTAGGTCGGGCCATTGCCGATGCAAAGAGAAACTGCGCAAGTGATTTGGAGAAGAAGAAGTTGCAGCGCATGTTAGAGGATCACAAAAAATTGTTGTACCAATTGCGTGAGGTGACAAGAAAAGCTGGACACCACACCGGAATTGCTGCAATGGAAGGTAGAGAATGGTGTATCCGACAAGGGATTTGGAAAGTTGCTGGTAATGATAAAGGATATGCTTCCAAAGGACAACGAATTGCCCGAGAGTAATGCATTTAATCAAAGAAGGCTGTCTGCCCTCTAGGTTTAGAGTTGCAGAAGATACATGCATGCACTAATGATTTCATCCTCTACCGCGGTGAGTACGAGGATTTGAACGCTTGAACAGTATGTTGTGCATTGCGCTATAAGATCTGTCGCGATGAGCATGTTGATTTCGAGGGCGAGCGCCCAGAAGAAGATTCCTACCAAGGTGATGTGGTATTCTCCTATAATACCACGGTTGAAATGTTTGTTCCAAAACAAAGAGCATGCCAAGGCGATGCGATGGCACAGAGAAGACCGTAAGAAAGACGGAAAGTTCAGAGTACCAGCTGACGGGTTGCAAAGGAGAAAAATCGAAAAGAAAGTATGGGAAGGAGTTTGCGAGATGACGCAAGGAACGTATGGTTTGGTCTAAGCGCAGATGGCATTAATCCTTTTGGGAAGCAGAGCAGCAACCATAGCACCTGGCCTGTGACTCTATGTTTGTATAACCTTCCTCCTTGGTTGTGCATGAAGCGGAAATTCATTATGATGTCAGTGCTCATCCAAGGCCCTAAGCAACCCGACAACGACATTGATGTGTACCTAAGGCCATTAGTTGAAGAACTCTTACAACTGTGGAATGGAACAGGTGTACGTGCGTGGGATGAGCACATGGGGAAGAATTTGACCTAAAGGCGTTGCTGTTCGTGACCATCAATGATTGGCCTGCTCTCAAGAACCTTTCGTGACAGACAAACAAGGGATACCGCGGATGCACGCACTGTTTGGATGATACCGATAGTATATATTTGAATAGTTGTAAGAAGAATGTGTACCTGGGACATCGTCGATTTCTTCCGAGCAAGCATCCCGTAAGAAAGAAAGGCAAGCATTTAAAAGGTGAGGCGGATCACCGGACGAAGCCTCGCCACCGCATCGGGTGCTGATGTACATGATATGGTCAAGGACTTGAAGGTGATATTTGGAAAGGGTCCTGGCGGACAACCTGTTCCAAAGGACGCTGACGGACGCGCACCCATGTGGAAGAAGAAATCTATATTTTGGGACCTGCCATATTGGAAAGACCTAGAGGTCCGCTCCGCAATCGACGTGATGCACGTGACGAAGAATCTTTGCGTGACCCTGCTTGGCTTCTTGGGCGTGTATGGGAAGACAAAAGATACACCGAGGTGCAGGAGGACCAGCAACGTATGCACGGAGAAGACGGCATACATCAGGGTCATGCAAGCTACGCTCTTACCAAAGAAGAGAAGGAAATCTTCTTTGAATGCCTGCTCAGTATTAAGGTACCGTCTGGCTTCTCATCGAATATAAAAGGAATAATAAACATGGCAGAGAAAAAGCTCCAGAACCTAAAGTCTCATGACTGCAACGTGATTATGACGCAACTGCTTCCGGTTGCATTGAGGGGGCTTCTACCGGAAAACGTTCGATTAGCCATTGTGAAGCTATGTGCATTTCTCAATGCAATCTCTCAGAAGGTAATCGATCCAGAAATCATACCAAGGTTAGAGAATGATTTGGTGCAATGTCTTGTCAGTTTCGAGTTGGTGTTCCCACCATCCTTCTTCAACATCATGACGCACGTCCTAGTTCACCTATGCGAAGAGATTAACGTTTTGGGTCCTGTATTTCTACACAATATGTTCCCTTTGAGAGGTTCATGGGAGTCTTAAAGAAATATGTTCATAACCGTGCTAGGCCGTAAGGAAGCATCTCCAAGGGCCATCAAAATGAGGAGGTCATTGAGTTTTGTATTGACTTTATTCCTGACCTTAAGCCGATTGGTGTTCCTGAATCGCGGCATAAGGGCAGACTGGATGGAAAAGGCACGCTAGGAGGGGAACAAATAATATGTATGGACGGACATTCTCGCACTGAAGCACACTACGCAGTTCTACAGAATTCCGCCTTGGTGGCTCCGTATATGGATGAACACAAGAATTTGGTACGCTCCAAACACCCGGAGCGGTCTGATGACTGGATTACACGTGAACAAACCAGGAGTTTCGCCAGCTGGTTGCGTATATCGCATTATGCATGACACCTCTATTGAAGATGACCAGTACTTGCTGTCCCGATTACCATCTTCGAATATAATGACTTTCAAAGGGTACGAGATAAATGGTAATACATTTTACACGATCGCTCAAGATAAGAAGAGCACCAACCAAAACAGTGGTGTCCGCTTTGATGCAGAAACCAAGACGGGAAATGAGACATATTATGGTTATATACAGGACATATGGGTACTTGACTATCGACGTGGTTTAATGGTCCCTTTGTTTCGGTGCAAATGGGTCAATATGACACGAGGCGGGGTAACGGAAGACCCGGAGTACGGAATGACAATAGTGGATCTCAACAATCTTGCGTATGCAGACGAACCATTCGTCCTAGCCAATGATATGGCACAGGTTTTCTATGTGAAGGACATGTCTACCAAGCCAAGAAAAAGAAAAGATAAGGAAGCGAATGCATCGTACGATGAGCCAAAGCGGCACATAGTTCTTTCTGGGAAGAGAAACATCATGGTAGTGGATGACAAGACACACAAGTCAGAAGATTATGAAAAATTTGATGAAATTGCTCCATTCACAATGAATATTGACCCGAGCATCCCGTTAAATGATGAAGATTTTCCATGGTTACGGCGCAAAGGGACACACGCGAAGAAAAAGTTTCACAACCAATGATCTGGGATGTGATCGGCTTCACTAGCTATCATCACTTTCTTTGTGTTTCGCACCGAGAGGGGAATCTCTGTAATAGTTAGGGTAGTTATGTGTTTTGGCATTTGAAACGCGAAGAAATTTTATGTGCAAACAAATTCACACTAATTTCAAATAATTCAAAATTTAAACTATTCAAATTTGAAAACTACGGGCACTAACAGAAAGTTTGTAATTTTTTGTACCTAAAGAGGTTGTGTCAGCCTTCGGTCAGGCTATGGCCCCACCATCACCATTTAGTGTTGGTTCGTACCACGAACCGGTACTAATGAGGTTGTGTCAGGTAAGGCTGGGGCCCCACGAGCACCTTTAGTACCGGTTCATGGATGAACTAGACGTAAGCTGTTTTTTAGTCCCACCTCGCGAAGTGAGAGGGACTAGGAGCGGTTTATAAGCCCTGAGTGCAGAGACGATGAAGAAGAGGATCAATGCTCACGTTGCTTAGCTTCAAGCCTTCAGGAATACGGTAGACTGCACGGAGCTATGCGCAGTGCAGTTTACACTATTCCGAAAGGCTTGAAGCAAATTAACGAGCATTGCACCTCTTTTTTATTTTTAATAACTTATTACAACTCCGGACTTGTTCTGTTATGGCAAAAACTAATTGCATGTCGACATTTCTTTTTTTTAAGTTATAACTCCAGACTTTGACCATCAAGTTTTGCAGAAAAGAAAAAATAGCAGAAAAGAAAGAAAAACTATAGTCGAAAAGAAAAAAACTATATAAAAAACTACTCAAAAATAAATAAAAGAAAATAAATATAGCAGAAAAGAAAAAACTACTCAGAAATAAATAGAAGAAAAAATAAAGCAGAAAAGAAAAAAATTATATTTGCTATTTTTCAATCGTTTACAAAATGACCGTGAAATTGAAAATCACTACAAAATGAACTGAAAATGTTGAATTTTGGCAAACTAGATGAAAAACTACTCACAAATAAATAGAAGAAAATAAATATAACAGAAAAGAAAAAACTATACAAAAACTACATAAAAATAAATAGAAGAAAATAAAGCAGAAAAGAAAAAACTATAAAAAATTTGGGCGCTGCCTGTGGGCCTGATAGGCCACAGGTGTGTAATTACAGGCCTTAAAGGCCCAGCAGACTCACAGGGCAGCGCGCAGAGTTTAGGCCCACAAGCCTGCTATACAGAGGAGTTCGAAGTGGTAGCCGCGGCTGAGTTTATAAACCAGTGCGGCTGCCCTTCGCCCGGTGAGGTGGGACTAAAATTTGGGGTGGCAGCACGAGGCCTTTAGTACCGGGTCGTGGCACAAACCGGTACTAAAGGGGGGCCTTTAGTACCGGTTTGTGCCACCACCCGGTACTAAAGGGGGTTGCTTCCTGCCGCTTGGGCTGGCCAAAACAGGCCTTTAGTACCGGTTGGTGGCTCCAACCGGTATTAAAGGTGCCTTCTATATATACAACACTTCAAAATTTCATTCCCTCTGTTTCTTCCTCTGTTTCCGCTGCTCTCCGTCGCTGCCGCCTTCTTCCCGTCGCCACAAGACGTCTCCGTCGCCGCCCCCGTCCCCGTCGCCGCCCTCGTCTCCGTCGCCGCCCCCATCCCCGTCG
Organism: Aegilops bicornis; assembly: GCA_021605145.1. NCBI lineage: Eukaryota > Viridiplantae > Streptophyta > Magnoliopsida > Poales > Poaceae > Aegilops > Aegilops bicornis. Next base: position 26,765,535 of record CM038675.1, read on the forward strand.
CCGCCCTCGTCTCCGTCGCCGCCAGGCCCGTCCCCGTCACGCCGTCCCCGCGTCGCCGCCCCGGCCCGTCACCGCCCCCGGCCGTCGCCTCGTCGTCGCCGTCACCCCGCTATGAGCTCTCCCCCTCTAACCCCTCTCCCTCGCCCCCGGCGGCCTCCATGGGCGCCGCCCCTCCCGAGCCCACACACACACACACACACACACAAGCATGATGAACACACACACACACACATATGTATGAATTAATGCATGTATATATTAGTATATACGTATTTTGTATGTTTAATTAGTTTAGATTATTTAGATTATTATTTTTCACTATTATATATGTATGAATGCATGTTAGATGGATATAATTAGTGTTTAATTAGTATGGAAATTTTTTATATAATGTTGTTTTTCAGTTTTTTAATGGATGTATAGAAGTTATGTTTTCTGTTTTTAGTGTTAGATGCTTAATTAGTATGAAATAGTATATAGATTTTTGAAATAGTAGAAATGTTAGAAATTTTAGTTATCAAAATACAATCATTAAAAAAATATTACTTTTTGCGGGCATATAGCTAGTATTTGTTCTCGACGATGCCCGGCCCGCATCCTCGCCGTCGACCCGTCTCATGACGACGCCCAGCCGACCCATGTCCGGGACTGGGCTCACTGGCTGGCACTGGAGGTGCTGCCTCGAGGGGCGCCAAGGCTGGATGAGGAACCCGGCCCGGGTCCCGTCGTCGACCCTGATCTTGTTTGGTGGCGTTCGCGTGGGCCAGTTTTCGCGGAGGGACCCGGCCCCGCCGGAGGAGGTACGTCGCCGTGTCAGGGAGGAGGACGAGCACATCCATCGCTACATGGTTGCGTTAGAGGGCGGCAGGTTTTCCAATACCTGGCAGTATCTTCAGGGATCTCACTTCAGCTATGATCCTTCGAGGGTTCCTTCTCTTTGGGTGTCCACCGCCCGCGCCGCAGGAACCGCGAGTGTCCTAGATTCTTCTGTAGTATTCGATCTTTAATTAGCTAGCCAGTGATGTACTATTCAATATTATATATTATTCGAGACGATGTATTCGAGATTATATCTATTATTTTAGACGAAGTATTCAAGATTATATCTATTATTCGAGACGATGTAATTTGAATACTAAATTGTTTTATATTTCTTTTGAATTAGTTAAATAAAAGCTATGGCGCATAATACCGACAGAGAGAGGGAGAACAGACCATGTTCGATATGATACGCGGGCCAAATGATAATCAGAATGAAGAAGATTATGACGGCTCCGAATTTCTAAACAACACCGGAGAGGGTGATATGATATTTGATCGCGAAGACCGAATTGATGAAGTCATGAACTACGATTATGACGATGAAGAAGAACATGTTGATCCTGAAACAATAAAGACCGGCGAGGTATATATATTTCTATAAGCAGGTATCTGGTGATCATCACATGTTTTAAATGACTTGAAGATATATTAACGAATCGATCTTTGTTCTTTCAGCCATCCGGATCGAGCAAATCTTCAGGCAAAAGGACGAAACGAGGCCCGAACAAAAAGTTGAAGGAGGGCGTAAAGTACAATATCGAGGCAGTCAGATCTAATGGCGAACCATTAGCTCCTAAGAAGATTGCGGACAAGTTCGTTCGTCAGTGCGGAGTTCTTGTGAAGGACCAACTCCCGATCTACCTTCAAGAATGGAGAGAGCCAGCAAAAGACAAAGGACAAAAAGGCAAAGAGGTCGCTGCTCCACGTCCAGATGTTACTTTTGTCGACAAGAATCAAAAAGATCTGCTTTGGGATACTCTCATAGAACATTTCACCCTACCAGATCATTTCACAGAAGCAGATGTGCAGAAAGTCAAGGACGCTGCTCTTAGGAAGATGGCGGTTGCATTTAAGAACCACAAGAATCGTGAATGGGACAAGTACGTCAAGGGAGGAAGGAAGACTCCAGTATTCGAGGGAACACTAGAGAACCAACGTGCTCATTGGGACGATTTCATGAAATTCAAGGATTCGGAATTAGCTAAGGAACGATCGAGAATAAACAAGAAGAATGCCGAAAAAAGGATAAGTTCCATAAGCTGGGGCCAGGTGGCTATGCGGTGGCAATGCCTAAGTGGGATAAGTCTGAGAAAGAGATGGAGGATGCAGGTGCCACTCCGGTTACTAAGAGTTGGCTCCCCAGGTGCAGGACTTGGTTCTATGCGCATGGGGGGGAGTTGGACCCGAAGACAGGCAATGTTTCGACGAGGGCAAGTCTGAAGGGAGCCGACGATGCGATACTTGTTGCAATAGAAGAGGCACGATCGGGGGTGTTCCAGCCCAACAGAGAGAACGACGAGCTTACGCGTGCCCTGGGAAATCCTGAACACCCGGGAAGAACACGAGGCAAGGGCACTATTCCGTGGTATGAGGGGTTTTCAGACTGGAACACCGACTACAGAACCCGTGCGAGAAAGAAGATTGCGGAGGAGAAGAAGAGGAAGATGGAGGAGGAGCAGAGGAAGCGGGACTATGAACGCCTTCAAGGCCTAGAAGCAAGTCAAGCGGAATTGGTAGTCAAATTCCAGCGGCAGCAGGAGCAGATCGACCCACTTACCCAGCAAAGGGGGTCTCAGCAGCTGCAGCAGCTAGCGAATGATCCAGCATTGGATAGCACCGCCCCATCCATGCCGAGAAGCAGCGTGGGTTCCGCCCCAGACGACACAATGCTGGGTAGATACCCCGTGGATGACATCACGGAGAACACTAGCTGCGAGCTACACGTCAAAATGAAGAACATATCCATGAAGGTGGCGGACGGCGTTGCTTTTCCAGTTACCCCCAAAGCAACCTACCATTGCATCCCGATTCCAGAGGGCTATGCTCGTGTCATGGTTGACGAGGTGGTGCACCCATATTCGAGGCTAGAGCTTGACATTCCTGGAGGTGACGACGAGCGCTTTCTCGGAGACGCCAACCATCGTATCATCCTATGGAAAAAGGATTGCATCATCTTTCGAAGGCCACCGACACCGCATCATCCGACTCCTCGTCGAAGTCCGCCACCGAGTCAGCAGTCTCCCGCTCCTGCAAGTCCACAAAGTCCGGCAAAGTGTCAGGCCACTCCTCCTCCACGTCCGGCAAAGTGTCAGGCCACTCCTCCTCCTCCAAGTCCGCCACAGCGTCGGGGCGTCCACTCCTCCTCCAAGTCCGGCACAACCTCAGGCCACTCCTCCTCCAAGTCCGGCACAGCTTCAGGCGGCCACTCCTCCTCGTCCAACTCAGCCCCGTCAGCCGGCGTCTCCGCCGCCTCAGCAATCGCAGAAGAGACACCACGCAGCTATGGTGCATAGCGGTACGAGTCGAGGTAGTATAGGAAGTACAGGCGGAGGCAAGCGATACAAATATGGTCCAAGCCTCACGCCTCTTCCGCAGAGGTCTTATGACAGGTCCGAGGAGGAAATCGCAGCCATATCAAAGTCCGAGGTGGAAGCCCATTTTGCACCGAAACCGCCACCGCCGCCAAGCGAGAAAGTGCCTGAGGAAACGATTGACCACTTCATTCGTATGGCTCAACCACCAGCTCCCAAGCCTGTTGACACGGACTATGAGCGCCACATCGGGAAGTTAAATCGAGCACGCCTACGTAAGGAGGCGAGCTCGGGATCGAGCAAAGAAGAAGCAGCTGTCAAAAATGCGGAAAACCATTCCCGGCTGGGAGAACAGCGGCGCAATCGATCCCTCGCTTGTTGTGCCAACAACACGTGATAAAGACGCTACCAATATTATTGTGGGCAAACAGTTTACGTTCCTGAGGTGGGCAATGTGGTAATATCGGAGGACCATATAATGCAGGCTGAAGTTCTCAAAATCACTGTTGGACAACTCCTTGAGATCGAGCCCATGCCTGTGCTTAGAGAGGATTAAATAAAACGGAAATATGTCCGGGGCCAACCTTTGGTCGAGCTGCATAAGGTCAAGAACCTCCCAACGAGAATGTATGAATTGCATCAATGGTACATGAACATTACCAAGATTTCCGATCGATTGTCCCTCATGGTGAATGTCAAGGAGGAGCATTACTTCCATGAGAAAGCTGTGTCCGTTGATTATTCTGAAATGTTTCAGTTATACAATCAAGACGCACTCGACAAATCTATCGCCAGTTGCTATTGTCTGTAAGTGATTTCTTTCTGTAATTTAAGTCTCAAGCTAGCTGTAGTGATCCTTTTGATCAATCATTACCTGTAATTATGCTCATTATATTCTTTTCTGTGGTATTATATGCAGGATGAAGATGTATGAAATGAGAAAAGATGGACGCTTTGGCATTGGGTTCATTGACCCAAACACCGTTAATGAATACACATAGAAAATAAATCCACGTCATCAAAAGGCCGTAGAGGACAACATGCTATAGTTCTTGAAGCGCCTCAAATACAATGAAGATATACTACTTCCTTACAACTTCCAGTGAGTCATACTGTCTTGTACTACAAATTCTCTGTTTTTGCCTACTAGCTAGCTACATGTTTTTGCTTACATATGCCCGCTTAATTAAGACATGCAAACGTGTGTGCATGCAGATTTCACTGGGTCTTCTGTATCATTAAAGTTGACGCCGGAATAGTTGAAATACTGGACTCACTACTCAAAGAAAAAACTGACTATAACATCTTGTTTGGGATAGTCAACAGGTAATTTCAATCATTATTAATTATATATCTCGGCCTATTTAGTTCGTCATTTTTCATGATATGAACTATTTAATAACCCCTTTATTCATTTTCTTTGTTGGCGGGCAGGGCTTGGGCAAGGTTCATCAGCGTGACCACAGGAGAATGAAAAAAAAAGCTTAAATGGTTTCGACCCAAGGTAAGTAATTAAGTAGTAGTAGCTAGCTAGCTAGCTGCCATCTCTTTAATTATCATGCTTGATTAATTATTATCTAATCAAATTCCATTCTAGTAAAGGCCCTGAAGCAGGCGCAGGGGACTGATCTGTGTGCATTCCGCGTTTGCGAGAACATTCGCATGATGGCGTCCGAAAGGAGCAGATCTCAAAGACAGGAATGGGTACGCTTGTCAAAACACTATTCACAATTTTTACACCATTATCGATATCTAGTCACACAACTAATACACATGCATATTGATCTCCTTCTTAACAGTTCACAGAGGTGCGGAGAAGCTCCTAGAAACGGAGCGCGTAGAAGCACTTCAAGAGGAAATAGCGGGATTTTTGCTCGACCAGGTCATAAATCCAAGGGAGAATACTATTACCCGCCACCGCCCCATGAAAACCACTTCCAATTGTCATCATGCTCCGAAGGCACCAATTAGGCTAATGCCACTGGCTCCGAAGGTAACATGCATATGTAGGAGAAATTGTATATAGCTATACATGTGTGTATGTGTGAATTAATTAATATGATGGTTTGTGAGACACTGATGATATATATATGCATGATTGGTTCTACTAGAAATTCTATTTATATATATATATATATATATATATATATATATATATATATATATATATATATATATATATATATATATATATGGATAACTGGTACAATGTGTAGTATCGTAAAATACCAGCAAACGAAAAAAAATTAAAATGGAAACACAAAATTAAATGAAAAAGAAATCCAAAAACTAAAAACCGCCCAAACCTTATAGTACCGGTTGGTTTTACCAACCGGTACTAAAGGGCTCCAGGCCCTGGAGCTGGCTCCTGCCACGTGGTTTCCCTTTAGCACCGGTTCGTGCTGAACCGGTACTAAAGGTGGGGGGGCCTTTAGTGCCCACACTTTAGTGCCGGTTATGGAACCGGCACTAAAGGGCCTTACGAACCGGTGCTATTGCCCGGTTCTGCACTAGTGATTATAAGATTCACCAGATATGCGAAGCATCCCAAACATAATAAAAATTACATCAAGGTGTCTACTTCCCTTCGTGAATGAAGTGAGCTGGAACTGGCAGCTTACTAGGCCGGGCCGGGGGGCTCAAGAAAAGCCTCATAGGATTGCAACGCTGATTCATGAAAAGGCATATGGAAAACAGACGCGCCAGGAAAAATACGCATGTTCGTTTGGAGGCTCGCAAAACAGTCTTTGCCGACGGAAGATTTGAGATCACATAGGGAAATGTCTAACACAAGTGCATGTGCTATTTGTGGAGCTCGGGACTAGTGGTGTCACTCACTTTTGGAGTGCATAATGGCAAGATGTGTATGGGCTAAGGGCAACTCGCTGAGCACTTGTGTGAGACAACAGAGCCAAATGCAAAGCAATGGTTATTTGCTATGATTGAGTCATTATCACATGAGGCATTCATTAGCTTGCGGTAACACTTTGGTCAATATGGTGGGCAAGAAGGAAAGTTATACACAATGATATCTATCAAACTCCAGCAGCAACACATCATTTCATCTCCAGGTTCCTTGCTCACCTTGAGCTGTTACCGGTGAAGCCTAGCAAGACACCGATTATAAATAGAGCTGCAGTCGGGAGACCTAAAGCACCACCAGTTTCTTTTTTGCTAAAATACATGTTGATGCTAGTGTATCGCGAGCGCATGCAAGGAGAGTTGCACCCGCAGTGTGTAGAGATGACGTCGGAAATTTCTTGGGCAGTTCCTCCCTGGTGATTAGGGGGATTACAGATGTTGCGGCGCTCGAGACCATTGCTTGTCATGAGGGCCTGGCTCTGCCTGAAGATCTAATGCTCCAGAATGCTCCAGAACATTGTCATCGCATCAGATTCCAAGCAAGCTATCAATGATATTTCATGTTCGAGCCGAGGTGGCTCTGGTGCTATTATTTACGAGATCAAGCAAGAGCTTCATTGTTAAACTGTTTATTTAAATTCGAAGGCAGAGCCACTAATGGTGATGCCGATAGGGTAGCCAAGTTTTTATATTTGTTGGATCTGGGTCTACATGTATGGTCTGTTGAGCCCCATGGTCCTTTTTGTATCCCATATAATGTGGTCAATGATCAATAAAGCTTGGTAGTAATGCTCATTTAGAATCTCGTGGTATTAATGCCTTCCATATTCATAAATAAGCCTATTCTCATTTTATATCTTATCATATTTACACACATCTATTTTCCATAGATTAACTAATGCAAATCATGAACATTTATTGAATTCATGAACATTTTATGATTTCCTAAAAATTTTATATCTTATCATATTTATATACATCTATTTTATAATCTCATTTTTTAAATCCACGTACATTTTATGATTTCCTGGACATTTTTCAAAATAACAAACATTTTATGATTTCCCATACATTTTAAAAAAAATCATTTTCTTTGAAATTTGGATCTTTTATATCCTAAATTATTTCAAGAAGAAGGAAACAAAAGCAAAAAGCAAAAAATGAAACGAAAAAAATACAGGGGGCATCCTGCACCGCAAAGTGGGCTGGCCCAAATGGGCGCGCGGAGTCGTTTCACATCTCCTCAGCACGCACTTTGTTCATGGCGGAAGCAGTCTCTGAAAAAAAACGAGTGGAAGAAGAGTGCACTACTAGAAAAAAGGCTATTAGTGGCGCACCCAATATTGCCATTAGTGGCGCACCATGGGTGGGCCACTAATACCACGCCACTAATAAGGAATACTAATGGCGCACCTCCGATGCGCCACTGTTAATCAAATAACAGTGGCGCACCACTGCGCGCCATTGGTATTCCACATAGTGCGCCACTGGTAATCATATGGGTGCGCCACTGATATTCATACGGGTGCGCCACTGATATTCATACGGGTGCGCCACTGATATTCATTTGGGTGCGCCACTGTTATTTAATTGGGTGCGCCACTAATGTGCAAGATGGTGCGCCACTGGTATTACAGCAGTGGTCCCTACTGATGCGCCACTGATATCCATATGGGTGCGCCACTGTTATTTAACTGGGTGCGCCACTAATGTGCAATATGGTGCGCCACTACTATTAATTCTAGGAATTTTTTTTTCTGCATTTCTGGTATTTGCACAGGTTACAAAATACAATACATCACAGAATATAAACAGCACATAATACAAATCATCACATTAGTCTCCGAATTCGAAATAGCGAACAAAGTTCAAATATTAGACAAGTTTAGGTCTCGAGACCGAGTAGCGAGTTTGTCGTCACATTACAAAGTTGATATCATCTAAACTACCATCACATAGAAGAGAGCTGCGGTCACGATGAGCATCATCGCGATGAAACTAGTCTTCATCCGGTTCCTCCTCCGCTCCCTCCTCTCTCCTTCTAGATAGCGCTCGTATCTAGCTTCCGCCTCCGCCCTAGTGGTGTACCCTTTGTAACTGTTACCGCTGAAACGGTGAACCTGTCTCCGACACTCCTCCCAGTCGTCATAGACTCCGGAAACCCTACCCTTGTACACGACATACGACGGCATCTCTATGCACTAGACAAACAAAACGTTAGTAGCAATTCACAGATAATATATAAGTATGCAACAAAAGGATCGGAAGAGAAAAGCAACACATTAATAGCACGGTTCATGGTCCTACTAATAAATAGCATCGATTACATATAAGTTGAACGACTCTCCAAACTAAAGAGACATACAAGTTCATTAAAGTTTAATTACAACACGAGCTAATCGACATTTCAGAACTATATACCATCAATACTTTCTTCGACTCGACTCGGGGACCGGAGGCGTGGATGAAGCCGCCGTCATCCGTCGGCGTCATGAATGTGCGGTAGTTGTCAGCCTGCATTCAGAAGCGTTGTTTCTATTTCCCTGTTGGACGGTTGATATTTGAGGTGGAACTGCCCCGAGGTACGAAGGACATCTTGACAGATGATTTCCGCAAACTCCGATCGGATGCGAAAGAATTCTTGTCCGATGTCCATGTCCTGGATTGCCGACAAGCGTGCGGCCCAATCTTGGAGACCCTTTGGTAGCATAAGGTGATTATGGTCCCGTATGATCGCCCGCATGTGATGGAGGGCGTAGTAGGCATCCTTCTGACTGCTAGGCGGCTGCTTAACGCAGGGGAACGTCGTTACGTGGGTGAACACGTGCTTGCCGTACCTACACATTTCCTTCCTGAAGGTGCCTCCAGATTTGGCGTAGCAGGAGAGCATCATCAAGAACTTTCTTGATATTTGTGTAGTCTTTCTTCGACTGACGGTCCGAGTCGAAATACGTGGCCGTGGAATATTTCGGGCTTAAGAGGATGAGTGTGCAACGTGTGTCACTGCACAAAACACGGAATGTTAGAAAAAAAGAACGATCGAAATCTAAGAAATCATATGTTACGGGCGGTGAGGGATGACTTACTCAGAAAGTAAGGCACGAGGAAGGTATCCTTATCTTTGTTCGCATAATGACGCCTTCGAGGTATGAACTTCGCGATTTGCGGTCCCAGCGCTGTCCAAGTGCTTGCACGCATGTAGAAGGGTCGACTATCACGATGTCCGGGGTCTTGTCTCTAATGATCTGCATCTCCATATTGAGCGAAAATAGCCGAATGAAGGTGTAGTGCAGCGGATGAAGGTTAAACATAGCGAAGATGTCATCAAACCGCAGGACGATCATACTCCCAATGGTGCCATCGACAAAGCCCTTGCCCTCCGCACCTTGGCCACGAAAACCGGGTATGAGTCATCTTTCTCGAGAGACGCCGCTTCTCCATAGAAAGAACACCGTCATGCAGACTCCGCATAGCACCGGTTGCGGCATTGAGCAGATTAGCCAGTAGCATCGGCCTACCCGCCACATGCATCGCCATCATGATATCCTTAGGTATTGGTGGCCCGTCCTGAGCACGGATCGTACTCGGTGCCGGCTGGCTCGCACCCTTGTTAGTTTTTCTTTTCCGTCCCTTCTTTGGCTTCTGCTGATGTAATGGGATCGAGGTCTGCTCAGAGACCACCTTCTTGAGTGTGGTGGGGCTGATAATATTTCCCACCTCGGCTGTTTGAGTCTCGGTGAAGGCGGCAGCGGAGGCGTCTCCTGAGAACCGAACAGACGACGCCTGTTGCAATTGGGTTTCTCCGCGGTACCAGCTAGATCGCGATCGACTTTTGCAGGGTTGGGTTCTTGAGAAGGAGGCGCCAAGAATTCGTCACCGTACCCACCATGTTCGTTGAAGTAGTCATCGACGTTGACAAATGTACCGTCGTCGACGTCCGGATCCTGTGCCATATGCATGCCCGGATCAACTGACGGCGGTAGCGTTGCGGCGGTCTTGCCATGGCTTGGCGCCGGCAGGACTGGCGGTGTTGTGCGTGGGGTGGTGACCCCGCCCCAAACGAATCTGGCTCTTCGCCAAAGCAATGGCCAGTTGAAGCGCGCCGAGGGTCATCACATCATCTTCGTCGGCCCCAGGGGGTCGATCCGGAGGTAACAAGTCGTCGCAGCCCCGCAGCACCCGAACCAGTTGAACCCTATACACGGTGGGTGGCATCGAATTACCGTGGAACACGCGTTGCCCAGTTCAATGATTTTGGCCTTGGCGACATCGATCAACTCGCCGTCCACGAAGTGCAGGAGAGTGCATGGAACATCGGCGGCGCCCTGCGAAAACATGTAGGGCGTCTGGGATGCCCAGTCAAAGGCAAAGTGATGAAGTCATCGGCCAAGGCTTAGTTACCGTGATGGCGTCGAGCTCGGCTAATATCGAGGCAACGCCAACGGCGGGCGTGCAAGTGATGGAGGGGCCGCTTGCTGCCGAGGTGCCGCCCGGCGTAATCTTCCCACCCCCGGGAGCATCAAGCTCCAAAGACCGCGCCGGCACCGGAGACACCAAAGACGCCTCCGCCGGAGACACCACCGCCGGTAGCGTTGTGCGAGTTGCTGCCCGTCAAGCTGGGAATCGGGCGGCCTGGTACGCCCACAAACCACCCCCGCAGCCCCTCAACCAAGGTAGGCATAATGGCGGTGATCGTCGCTCCCAGTTGGTCTCGCACTTGCTCTTCGACTATCTGAGGAATCTGCGCCACTTTTGCCTTGAGTTCTTTAACCTCCTGGCTTTCCAAGCTGGTCTTTCTCTCCTTTCGCCCAGTCTTATAGTATTCCGACCATTTCGTGGACAAGCCTTCGCCGGCCACACGACCAGCTGACGTCGGCTTAGTTAACTTATCCTTCTGTTTCATTACATTCAACGCCCGAGTTAAAGTGGTGTCCCAAAGGCAGGCAGGGAGCTCGAGACCCAGCTCATCGCTTTCAGGTTCCTGCGGAAGGAACGTGAACCATTTAGAAATTTGGCTTCATTAATTAGAATGCAACCATATGGAGCTAATTACGCGGGGGTGTATTCCTTACCAGAACAAGCTCAAGCGCCTTGACCTTCGGATCCGTGGTAAGCTCCTTTGTTACCGGGTCCTCCTTGTACCGGGCTCTGATATAGTTCCTGGTCTGCTTTTCATGGCGGTATTTATCGAAGAGGGGCGGTAGGCCTTGCTCGACACGCTCCGCGTCCTCCTTGTCCCATTTAGGTTCCGCCACTCAGAACCGCCGGGACCGAGTTTGTGGACCCCTAAGTTCAATTCCGCATTTCTTTCCCCACTGACTTGATTCCACGGATGCGTTGCTCTCGCACTTGGTCTTGAACTCCAGGTAGTCAGCTTTGCTGATCGAAGGATTTTTCTCCTTGATCTTCTCATAACTATCACCTCTTTCAATCATTTTCTTCACCCGGCTCTCCAAGAAGCCGGGGCCGTGCTCATCTTCGTGAGGGCGGCACTGTTCACTTTATTCCCGAGAGGCGTGTGTTTGCGAAGTCACCGGGAACTTGTATCGTTCGTGCAGCTTCGTGAAGAGGAGGATCCGCAAATTCCCTCGTTCACGATGCCTTAGGTTCTCGGTGTTGATCGTGACGGTGCTCCGGACAATGCACCCGAGTTGTCCCGCTGCACTCCACCGACTAATTCTTTGGGCGCCGTTGGATGCCCACCGGAGGACACTTCAAGTAAATTCCTCCTTGACGGTGCCGAGCACGTTGAGCGCCCGGTCCTTCCGCTGCCTCTTCGGTTGGCTACCATCTCATGCGTTCGCTGCCATCATCAGTGGTGGCATCCCCGGCGGCACCATCAGTGGTGTCATCCCCGACGCCACTAGGGGTTGTGTAGTCGGGATCGGTGTCTTCCGCGGCGTCCTCATAGCGGTGAGGGTATTCCTCCATCTCCTGGGACAGCTCCCAGAATGGCTTGCCTGAACCGCCGGCCTCATCGTTGTCGGCCATGTTCGCTCTAAATAGGAAAAAGTTTGGTCAAAAGTTGGTTATTGTCAAGGAACAAGATCTCATCATTTAGGGTTTGTGAGGAATTATCATGGTCTCATCACTTAGGGTTTGTCGACACCGAGGCATCCTAAAAGCTACGGTTTTATCATTTAGAGTGCCGTTGATAGAAGCTATTCAGAACTAGTCCTACTTAATTCTTGATCCTACTTAATTAAGTACTAAGATAACCCGGCCCATGCATTAGTCGCAGTACCCCATATGTCCTATTTTTAGCAAAGTCATGCTAAAATTCACGGAAAATTTCAGCATGACCTTTGCTGAAAATAGGACATATGGAGTACCCGAACTTGCCGGAACGGAAGTTAATCGACATTCCGGCAAACTCAAGGGCCTCTCGGGGTACCTGCAAAATCATCACGACACGATGGTCGGAGACAAAACCCAGCAAACTAGCACCACAATGTGCCTCTACTTTTCGTATGGATGAAAAGGCCACAGACCATATGGTCCTCTGCTTTCATATGGACAAAAAGGCCTACATATAGGCACAACAGAGCAGCAAGCCCATCACTCTTTTGGTGAATGTAAACTATGTTTGAATCTGTATAATAACAGAGCAGCAAGTCTATTGTCCAATACTGAACAAGTGTACTTTCAGAACCATGATAATAATTTAAGTAAAGTAGTATAAGAACCTGTATAGGAACATGGCAGTAGCCATATAACTAGTGCTTATATACCTACAAGAGTGTAACAGGACCAACAAGCATAACTGCATTTAAAGAAAATACAACAGTAGTATAAACCTACCAAAGTAGTATTGCAGTGTATATTTCCTTCTAATAGCTCACTTTGGTTTGACTAGAATTTTGATAAAACAGTAGCAATTCTTCTCGTAAAATATGACTATCAAGATGTGTATAGTTCACTAAGTTGACAATCAGTAGGAAATTCTACCAAGATAATACTTATTGTTAGGGTACTCTGCTTTCAGAGGTATGTACGTAGTAAATATTGGCTCTTTGCTGTTCTCATCTGGGCTTGAAGGAAATTCATGTTCATGTTCACGATATGAAGCATGAAACTGACTGCAACAAAACCATCGGCGCATGATGACCTGCTTTTATTTTACTTGTTCCTATCTATACGCCTCCGGTTCCTAAGAGAAAAGGAAACACGACAACAATTTGGCATCAATACAAATGTTTATAAGAGTATTAATCTCAATCAGGACCAATTGATCGGGACACTCATAACCAACATGGAAATATCCAAGAGAGAAAAGTATTACATAAGATTGTAGGCAATTCATGATAGGTCAAAGATTACATTTGCAATCGACCGGGAAATGGAGATGAGGTTTTGCATCAAGTTACGACAATCAGCCCGGCAAGTGAACACTTAGCACGGCGTTGTGCCTTTTGGTTCTTTCCAGGATTTTTTATCTGAACATGTAGTGAGCTGCAAGCTTTAATATGTCTATGTTCTAAACTCACTAATAACTTGGGTCATGCTCTTTTTGTTTCACTCTATGTGCAATGTCATGCGGTAGCCCTGAAAGCCAAACTACGAGTGCACATTGCATGCGTTGTCATTGTCAGTTTCAACTTCCACCATAAGCTGATGGTGAAGCAGCGGTCTTTGCGAAACCTCGATTACTACCCAGCTCTGGAAGTCTGAATCGAAAGCGTAAAATGGAGGTGAAGAGAAACAGGGTAGTAATTAAATTAGAACAATGGCAGTAACCACTTAACACTTTATGTCCGTGAAACTGAACTTTAGGTTCGCACAAATTTTGAGACAGAGATGATTAGCTCGAACAAGTAATTAAATTGAACCCTAGAATGAAGTAGAAGCTAGATTAACACCCTAGGAACCCTAAGCTAGTACCCAATTGAACGAGCATCATCAAAAGGTATGAACCCTAGAACAGGAACCCTCGAATTCGACAGAGAGCTGGCAGCAGAGAGAAGTTAGATTAGAGAAAGAGAGAGGGAGAGGAAGGAACTCACGAGGAGGGCGTCGGAGGAGTTCGACGGAGGAGGGCGTTGGAGGAGGTCGTCGGAGGAGGGCGTCGGAGGACGTCGTCGAAGGAGGGCGTCGGAGGAGGTCGTCGGAGGAGGGCGTCGGAGGAGGTCGTCGGAAGAGGGCGTCGGAGGAGGTCGTCGGAGGAGGGCGTCCAGATGGGAAGAAGCGGCGGGTAGTGCTCGCGAGGAGGGCGTCGGAGGAGGTCGGGGACCGCGGTCAGGCCGGCAACCGCTGGGAAGGAGAGAGGGCGAGGGCGGAGGCGGGCGGCGGTGGGGAGAGGGCGGAGGCGGGCAAGGCGGTGGGGCGGGCGGGAGGGGGATTTAAAAGGGAGAAGAGAAAGCAGGGGAGGAGAGGGAGGCTGGGAGAAGAGAAAGCGGGGAGGGCTAGCTAGCAATGGCGGACCAGGGACATGCGCCATAACAGATCGATATCAATGGCGCACCGAGGGACATGCGCCATAAACAGCTCAATATCAAAGTCATAAGAATTGTGTGTGTGGTTATGGACAGAACCACACACATGGCCTAGTGGTTGGCGCGTTGGTTATGGACAGAACCACCCAGGTCCGAATCCTGGCAACCCCACTTTTTGCATATTTTTTAAAATTTTATTAGGGCGCCAGAGCTCCTCCCTGATGCCCATTTTTTGCAAGTCTGCCCTTGCTTTCGGCCCATCTTTGGTCCTCTCTGGCATGTTGAGCAGGGTACCAAGCAGACTCTCGCACACGTTCTTCGTGATATGCATGACATCAAGGCTGTGAGGCACACGGAGGATCTTCCAAGACGGGCAAGTCCCGTAAAACAGACCTCGTTTTCCATACCTTCAGCAGCGGCTCTGGCGCCTTTCGCTTCTTTCCCGACGGTGGGCACTCTTTCCAATTTTTCAACAGCTCGTCTATTTCCTCGCCGCTCCTCGTACGTGGGGGTCTTCGGGGTTCGGTTTCACCATCGAACAGATCCTTGCGCTTTCTCCATGCGTCATCGTCGCTGAAGCCACCTTCGATGTCCCATGAACACGGTTTTCAAGACCGGGATCTCTATCTAGCTGGCGATACGTTGTGTCATCCATGCACCGTGACGCATCCGGAAAATCCATGGACTACCTGCCGCGAGATATCCGTAATCGAGATAGTCGTGCACCGTCGTGAGCAAAGGCGGCTCTCATAGGAAATATTCTTTCTGCGGCGTCCCACGTATTGGCTGGCGTTTTCCACAGCGTGTCTAGCTCCTCCTTCAAAGCAGCCCAGATATGCATTGATGTCGCTCCCTGGTTGTTTCGCCCTTCAATTAGCATACTCATGTGAATGTACTTCCTCTTCATGCACAACCAGGGGAAGGTTGTACATCCACACAAACACAGGCCAGGTGCTATGTGTGCTTCTCCGCTGCCAAACGGATTGACTCCATCGGTGCTCGCTACCGAGCACGATGTTCCTTGGATCCTTCCCAAATTCTGGGTATTCAAAATTCAACGCTTGCCACTGGCTCGCATCCTTAGGGTGACTCAGCATCTTGTCTTTTTTATCTATCTCCGGATCATTTGCGTCATCTTCTCGCTTCTTCTCCTCCCTATCCGCGTGCCAACGCAGGAGCTTTGCTACCTTAGGATCCGCGAAATACCGCTGCAGACGAGGAGTGATCGGAAAGTACCACACCACTTTTCGAGGAGCTTTCTTCCTCTTCTTGTATCGAGTGACGCCGCACACCGGACATATGGTAGACTCCGCGTGCTCGCCCCGATAAATGATGCAATTGTTCATGCAGACATGGTATTTCACGTCGCGGTAAATCCAGAGGACACACGATTTTCTTCGCCTCCTCCAAACTGGTCGGGCACTTGTTCCCTTCGAAGACGTTCGTGCTGAATGACATGTACTCGTCGAAGCATCGTCCGTCATTTTGTGTTTTACCTTCATCTCCAGAGCCATGAGCGTTACTTTCAGCGGGTATCCTCGGCCTGCATCCTTCATACAATGGAGTAACCGCGTCTGTCTCCGGCTGATCCAGCTTGGCTTTCTCTCGGCGGCAGCTCTTGCGTTACCGCTGCGAAGCAGCTCTTGAATATGAGGGTCATGCACCCAGCCCATCGATGGTCCATCGTCGTTCGCTCCGGCATCTTCATCTTCATGATCATGCCCTTCGCCTTGATCTTCCTCATCATCATGTCCGGCATCTTCTACATGATGACCGTGTCCTGAATCTACTTCGTGATCATGTCCTGGAGATTCTTCGTCTTCTCGCCCGCCCTCGCCGCTATTGTCTTTCTGCCCTTCATTTTTTCTGCTTGCCCGGCCACCATGGATGACTTCATAGTCATCTTCATCACCTGCCACCAATAGCCATCCATGAAACCACGCAAGAGCAAGTGGTCCCGCACCTGCCGGAATCCGGGTCCGCAATAAGGCTCTTCACTTGCATCTTCGACACGGACATCTTATCTCCGCCTCGTTCTTTTGAAGCATCTCGGCCTTCGCGAGCTCAAAAACCTATTTACGATGCCTTCGGTCATCGTGCGGACCATGGTTAGCTGCGAGGTAGAGCAAAATGATATTTTAGAACAAAAAAAATTTGGCATGACTTTGCCTAAAAATAGGACCAAAAGAATGCATATAGTGCCAAATTCTTGCCGAAACGGAAATGAATCAACATTCCAGCAAAATATTGGCAACTATCGCATTTCAAATACCGGTACCTGCAAACACAAACATATGCAACACCACAAACATACGTAGATCTCTAGGCCATAAAAAGTGTGTATGCGTTGTTGGAGACGGAGAGAAAAGTAGATCTAGAACATAAAGAAAGCTTTCCCTTACTTACCTATCAAAAAAGGAAATTTAACCACTTAATTTGGGTGAATCTATGGTGCAAATGAGGTGAGGAGGAGGAGCAAGAAGACCAAATCTGTTTTGGTGGAGGGGGAAAGTGAGTGTGTGGTAGGTGTGGCTGCCTAATTATAGCTACTGCTCCCAGGTTACCAGTGGCGCACCCCTGCACGAGTACCCCACTAGTAGCCAGGAATACTAGTGGCGGACCAGTGAAGGGGTGCGCCACTGCTATGTTTTTTTGGACCACCACGCCCAGTTTACCAGTGGCGCACCAGGGCAACGTGCGCAACTACTATCAAAATTTGTTGGGGCGCACCCCGGCCTGGTGCGCCACTGGTAATCCTGGGCATGGCTGGCTACTGTTCAAAAAAATAGTAGGGGCGCACCAGGTCATGGTGCGCCACTACTATCAAACCTCGTCGGGGCGCACCTTGTCCGGGGGCGCCACTGGTAAGCCTGGGCATGGCTGGTTACTGTTCAAAAAATAGTAGTGGCGCACCCCATACCTGGTGCGCCACTAGTAATGTCACTATTAGTGGAGCACCTGTTTGTGGTGCGCCACTGCTATATAGTAGTGGCGCACCACATCTCTGGTGCGCCACTAACAGTGATATTACCTATAGCCGTTTTTCTAGTAGTGGTGAGGGGGAATCATGGCCGGCGGCGGCATCGCAGTCGCCGTCGTTCATCCCTGCAACCCTCGAGGTACGTGTGCTCCCTAGGATAATTCCACACCTCATAACAGACTCAATCCGAAACCGGGCAAAGCCAAGCTTACACAAACAACGATGAAGATAGTTTCATTCGACACGATCATAAGCTTTCATCATGTTGATCTTCAAGGCAAAAAGAAAAAAGGTTGCTTCGCATGTTGTTATCTTATGGTGTGCGGGCATTCATAAACAATAAGATAATTATCAGTGGTTAATCTATCTGGCACGGGCACAAATGCACTCTAGAACGCAGATGCCACAATAGGAAGAATCAACCTGAGACGATTTGCCAAATTTTTTGAAGCAATCTTGTAGAAGACATTGCACAGACTAATCGGTCGATTTTTTTTTCAAATTCTTTGGTATGGAAGCCTTGGTTATAAGAACAATAAATGAATCACAAAACCCCTCTGGTATAGGTCTTCCCCCCAGAAAGCTTCTCAGAACATGACATATCTTCTCTTCCAGGAAGTTCCAGTGAGTTTTGAGAGAAGAAAGCCAGGAAACCATCAGGTCCTGAAGCGTTGATAGGTCCAGTGGCGAATCTACAGAGAAAATGGAGGGTGGGCTGGGTGCCTATTTCATGCAAATATATGTTGTGTTGGGCTCACAAATGGCTGGATTGGGCCTTTAAACTAGTAGTAAAAACTAATTTTGCAAAGCTGGAGGGGGGGGGGGGGCTTAAGCCTGTTCATATCATCCACGACTCTTTGAGGTAAAGCCCCCCTAGTAGAATCGCCACTGGATAGGTCCCATCTAGAGAGGGCAACTTTGATTTCCTGAATAGAGAACAGCTTACAAAGATCCTCGTTCATATCATCCACGACTCTTTGAGGTATAGCTAACATCAGCAGACACGCAAGGTTCAGAAGTAAAAAGTTTATCATACAAAATTTGTACCATACCTTTGAGCTCAGCTTGTGAGTCACATGAATTGCCGTCCTCACACACCATCGAGGTAAACCTGTTTGTCCTCCTACGCGCCGAGGCCCGGGCATGGAAATACTCGGTGTTCCTGTCCCTGTCATGCAGCCAGTCCACTCTGAAGCGATGATGAGACATAACCTCCTCACGATCGAAAAGCGTCCCTTATACGCGTTTTTTTTTTAAGGAAAGCCTGCTGGCACTTTTATTTATAACGTGGCAATGTTACATCAAGAAGTACAAGTGGTAATAAGAAATTAGGAGTAACATCTAACCAAGCACAACTAGTCTTAGACTCGAAACAAGTTCTAGCCGTAAAGTGTGCCAACCTGTTTGCTTCCCCGACAAAGTGATTGAAAGAGATTGATGTAATACCATGAGTCAAGTGAAAGCAATCTGCAAGTAATGCGGAATTAGGTCCTTGAATATCTATCTTTCCGTTGCATGCATCCATCAGTTCCAAACAATCGGATTCCACTTCAACTTTTGAACATCCCATATCAGATATCATATGGAGCCCTCTCCGTAATGCTAGTGTTTCAGCAGCCTGTGCATTGTATGCATGATCAAACGTTTGAAGCTGCTGCGATCGCTTCTCCACGACAATTGCGCAAGATCGCCGCCATCGCACCCGCACCATCATCGAAGAAACACGCATCAGTATTCAACTTGTATGACCCCGGTTGTGGTTTTTGCCATGTCTTTTCTAGGATCAGAATATTCTGCTTCGGAGCATGGTTAACTGTGATCGCTTGAATATAAAAGGCTGAACTAGCGGCCTGCTTAGTCGACTCACCCTTCACGGCTTCCCGACGTTCCCACCAAATATACCACGCAACTACAGCAACCGTTTCCTGTAAACCCAACTGTCCAAGTACCGGTGATTTTCTTTGCGGGAGTCGCAAGATTTCCTCCATCACCACATATCCTGATCGATCACTTTTTAGGGTTGTATCCACAACTTCAATGAGACCCAATGACTCCCAGACTTTGCGAGCTCGTGCGCAAGTGAATAATAAATGCCGGATATATTCAGGACCCTCTCGACACAAAGGGCACTCGGGACTGACCTTAATATGTCGATTATGCGATATGCACTTCCCTGGAACCACTCCATGTAGTGCTCGCCAAACAAAAATTTTGACTTTACTCTGCACGTAGCTTCCACAGGACATCCCAAACCGGATTATCTCTAGATGTTTGTGGTTGCTCTCGCCAAATCTTGCTCCAAATTGATGCTCCTGCTCAATATAGTACGCAGATCTCATCGAAAAGCAAAACGACTTTGTGGCATGCCATGCTACAAAGTCTTCCGACAAGTGTTCGCACAATGGGATTTTCAGAATTCTTTCCGCGTCTATTGGAACAAAGATGCTTCTGTTAAGAGCTTCATCCCATGAATGAGTGGCTGGGTCAATAAGATCTTCCACTTTCTCAACAAGAGCTTGGCCCCTTCTGGTTAGAACCTTTCTTGTAGGGCTCTCCGATATCCATGGTGTTGGGGAACGTAGTAATTTCAAAAAATTTCCTATGCACACGCAAGATCATGGTGATGCATAGAACCGAGAGGGGAGAGTGTGTCCACGTACCCTCGTAGACCGAAAGCGGAAGCGTTATGACAACGCGGTTGATGTAGTCGTACGTCTTCACGATCCGACCGATCCAAGTACCAAACGTACGACACCTCCGTGTTCTGCACACGTTCAGCTCAATGACGATCCCCAGACTCCGATCCAGCAGGGTGTCGGGGATGAGTTCCGTCGGCACGACGGCGTGGTGACGATGATGACGTTCTACCGACGCAGGGCTTCGCCTAAACTCCGCGACGATATGACCGAGGTGGAATATGGTGGAGGGGGGCACCGCACACGGCTAAGGAACGATCACGATGATCAAATTGTGTGTCATGGGGTGCCCGCCTGCCCCCGTATATAAAGGAGCAAGGGGGGAGGAGGCCGACCCTAGGAGGGGGCGCGCCAAGTGTGGAGTCCTAATAGGACTCCCTAGTCCTAGTAGGATTCCACCTCCCTTGTTGGAGTAGGAGAAGGGGAAAGAGGGGGAGAGGAATAAGGAAAAGGGGGCTGCGCCCCTTGTCCAATTCGGACCATGTTGAGGAACGTAGTAATTTCAAAAAATTTCCTACGCACACGCAAGATCATGGTGATGGCATAGCAACGAGAGGGGAGAGTGTATGTCCACGCACTCGTGAGACCGTGAAGCGGAAGCGTTATAACAACGCGGTTGATGTAGTCGTCGCCTTCACGATCCGACCGATCCAAGTACCGAACGCACGGCACCTCCGAGTTCAGCACACGTTCAGCTCGATGACGATCCCCGGGCTCCGATCCAGCAAAGCGTCGGGGATGAGTTCCGTCAGCACGACGGCGTGGTGACGATGATGATGCTCCACCGGCGCAGGGCTTCGCCTAAGCTCCGCGATGATATGACCGAAGTGGAATATGGTGGAGGGGGGCACCGCACACGGCTAAGGAACGATCCGTAGATCAACTTGTGTGTCATGGGGTGCCCCCTGCCCCCGTATATAAAGGAGCAAGGAGGAGGGGGCCGGCCAAGAGGAGGAGGCGCGCCCAAGGGGGGAGTCCTACTCCCACCGGGAGTAGGACTCCTCCTTTCCTAGTAGGAGTAGGAGAGAAGGAAGGGGAAAGGAGAAGGGAAGGAAGGAGGGCGCAGCCCCTCCCCTAGTCCACCCGGACTAGGCCTTGGGGGGGCGCGTGGCCTGCCCTAGGCAGCCCCTCTCTCTTTCCCGTATGGCCCAAAACTTCTCCCGGCGAATTCCCGTAACTCTCCGGTACTCCGAAAAATACCCGAATCACTCGGAATCTTTCCGAACTCCGAATATAGTCGTCCAATATATCGATCTTTACGTCTCGGCCATTTCGAGACTCCTCGTCATGTCCCCGATCTCATCCGGGACTCCGAACTCCTTCGGTACATCAAAACTCATAAACTCATAATATAACCGGCCATCGAAACCTTAAGCGCATGGAACCTACGGGTTCGAGAACTATGTAGACATGACCTAGAACTATTCTCGTCAATAACCAATAGCGGAACCTGGATGCTCATATTGGCTCCTACATATTCTACGAAGATCTTTATCGGTCAAACCGCATAACAACATACGTTGTTCCCTTTCTCATCGGTATGTTACTTGCCCGAGATTCGATCGTCGGTATCCAATACCTAGTTCAATCTCGTTACCGGCAAGTCTCTTTACTCGTTCTGTAATACATCATCTCGTAACTAACTTATTAGTTGCAATGCGTGCAAGGCTTATGTGATGTGTATTACCGAGAGGGCCCAGAGATACCTCTCCGACAATCGAAGTGACAAAACCTAATCTCGAAATACGCCAACCCAACATGCACCTTTGGAGACACCTGTAGTACTCCTTTATAATCACCCGGTTACGTTGTGACGTTTGGTAGCACCCAAAGTGTTCCTCCGGTAAACGGGAATTGCATAATCTCATAGTTACAGGAACATGTATAAGTCCTGAAGAAAGCAATAGCAATATACTAAACGATCAAGTGCTAGGCTAACGGAATGGGTCATGTCAATCACATCATTCTCCTAATGATGTGATCCCATTAATGAAATAACAACACATGTCTATGGTTAGGAAACATAACCATCTTTGATTAATGAGCTAGTAAAGTAGAGGCATACTAGTGACTATATGTTTGTCTATGTATTCACACATGTATTATGTTTCCGGTTAATACAATTCTAGCATGAATAATAAACATTTATCATGAAATAAGGAAATAAATAATAACTTTATTATTGCCTCTAGGGCATATTTCCTTCAGTCTCCCACTTGCACTAGAGTCAATAATCTAGTTCACATCATCATGTGATTCAACACTAATATTCACATCTCGTATGTGATTAACACCCATAGTTCACATCGTCTTGTGACCAACACCCAAAGGGTTTACTAGAGTCAATAATCTAGTTCACATCGCTATGTGATTAACACCCAAAGAGTACTAAGGTATGATCATGTTTTGCTCGTGAGAGAAGCTTAGTCAACGGGTCTGTCACATTCAGAGCCGTATGTATTTTGCAAATATTCTATGTTTACAATGCTCTGCACGGAGCTACTCTCGCTAATTGCTCCCACTTTCAATATGTATCCAGATTGAGACTTAGAGTCATCTGGATCAGTGTAAAAAGCTTGCATCGATGTAACTCTTTACGACGGGCCTTTTTTTTCTCCTCCATAATCGAGAAATATTTCCTTAGTCCTCACTAAGGATGTTCTTGACCAATGTCCAGTGATCTACTCCTAGATCACTATTGTACTCCCTTGCCAAATTCAGAGCAAGGTATACAATAGGTCTGGTACATAGCATAGCATACTTTATAGAACCTATGACTGAGGTATAGGGAATGACTTTCATTCTCTTTTCTATTTTCTGCCGTGGTCGGGATTTGAGTCTTACTCAATTTCACACGTTTGCAACACAGGCAAGAACTTTTCTTTGACTGTTCCATTTTGAACTACTTCAAAATCTTGACAAGGTATGTACTTATTGAAAAACTTATCAAGTGTCTTGATCTATCTCAATTGATCCTGATGCTCAATATGTAAGCAGCTTCACCGAGGTCCTTCTTTGAAAAACTCCTTTCAAATACTCCTTTATGCTTTGCAGAATAATTCTACATTATTTCCGATTAACAATATGTCATTCACATATACTTATCGTAAATGTCAGTAGTGCTCCCACTCACTTTCTTGTAAATACAGGCTTCTCCAAAAGTCTGTATAAAACCATATGCTTTGATCAACTCATCAAAGCGTGTATTCCAACTCCAAGATGCTTGCACCAGTCCATTGATGGATCGCTGGAGCTTGCACATTTTGTTAGCATCTTTAGGATTGACAAAACCTTCTGGTTGCATCATATACACCTCTTCTTTAATAAATCCATTAAAGAATGTTGTTTTGACATCCTTTTGCCAGATTTCATAAAATGTGGCAATTGCTAACATGATTTGGACAGACTTAAGCATCGCTACAGTTGAGAAAATCTCATTGTAGTCAACACCTTGAACTTGTCGAAAACCTTTTTGCGACAAGTCGAGCTTTGTAGATAGTAACACTACTATCAGCATCTTTCTTCCTCTTGACGATCCATTTATATAATATGGCTTGCCGATCATCGGGCAACTCCATCAAAGTCCACACTTTATTCTCATACATGGATCCCATCTCAGATTTCATGGCCTCAAGCCATTTCGCGGAATCTGGGCTCATCATCGCTTCCTCATAGTTCGTAGGTTCATCATGGTCTAGTAACATGACTTCCAGAACATGATTACCGTACCACTCTGGTGCGTATTTTACTCTAGAAGACCTACGAGGTTTGGTAGCAACTTGATCTGAAGTTTCATGATCATCATCATTAACTTCCTCACTAATTGGTGTAGGAATCACTGGAACTGATTTCTGTGATGAACTACTTTCCAATAAGGGAGAAGGTACAATTACCTCATCAAGTTCTACTTTCCTCCCACTCACTTCTTTCGAGAGAAACTTCTTCTCTAGAAAGGATCCATCTTAGCAACGAAAAACTTGCCTTCGGATCTGTGATAGAAGGTGTACCCAATAGTTACCTTTGGGTATTCTATGAAGACGCACTTCTCTGATTTGGGTTCGAGCTTATCAGGTGAAAACTTTTTCACATAAGCATCACAACTCCAAACTTTTAAGAAACGACAGCTTAGGTTTACTGTTAAACCATAGTTCGTATGGTGTCATCTCAACGGATTTAGATGGTGCCCTATTAAACGTGAATGCAGCTGTCTCTAATGCATAACCCCAAAACGATATTGGTAAATCGGTAGGAGACATCATTGATCGCACCATATCAAAATAAAGTACGGTTACGACGTTCGGACACACCATAACGTTGTGGTGTTCCAGGTGGCGTGAGCTGTGAAACTATTCCACTTTGTTTTAATTGAAGACTAAACTCGTAACTCAAATATTCATCTCCACGATCAGACCGCAGAAACTTTATTTTCTTGTTATGATGATTTTCTACTTCACTCTGAAATTCTTTGAACTTTTCAACTATTTCAGACTTATGTTTCATCAAGAAGATATACGCATATCTGCTCAAATCATCTGTGAAGGTCAGAAAATAATGATACTTGCCACGAACATCAACACTCATTGGATCGCATACATCGGTATGTATTATTTCCAACAAGTCAGTAGCTCGTTCCATCGTTCCGGAGAACGGATTTTAGTCATCTTGCCCAAAAGGCACGGTTTGCAAGCATCAAATGATTCATAATCAAGTGATTCCAGAAGCCCATCAGTATGTAGTTTCTTCATGCGCTTTACACCAATATGACCTAAACTGCAGTGCCACAAATAAGTTGCACTATCATTATTAACTTTACATCTTTTGGTTTCAATATTACGAATATGTGTATCACACGATCGAGATCCAACAAACCATTTTTATTGGGTGTATGACCATAGAAGGTTTTATTCATGTAAACAGAATAATAATTATTCTCTAACTTACATGAATAACCGTATTGCAATAAACATGATCAAATCATATTCATGCTCAACGCAAACGCCAAATAACATTTATTTAGGTTCAACACTTATCCCGAGAGTATAGGGAGTGTGCGATGATGATCATATCAATCTTGGAACTACTTCCAACACTCATCGTCACTTCCCCTTCAACTAGTCTCTGTTTATACTGTAACTCCTGTTTCGAGTTACTAACCTTAGCAACCGAACGAGTATCAAATACTCAGGGGCTACTATAAACACTAGTGAGGCACACATCAAACACCTGTATATCAAATATACCCTTGTTCACTTTGCCATCCTTCTTATCCACCAAATATTCAGGGTATTTCTGCTTCCAGTGACCATTTCCTTTGCAGTTTAAGCACTCAGTTTCAGCTTTGGGCTTCTTTGCGGGAGTGACAACTTGTTTGCCATTCTACTTGAAGTTTTCTTGAAACTAGTGGTCTCATCAATCATCAACACTTGATGCTTTTTCTTGATTTCTACCTTCGTCGATTTCAACATCACGAAGAGCTCGGGAATCGTTTTCGTCATTCCTTGCATACTATAGTTCATCACGAAGTTCTAGTAACTTAGTGATGGTGACTAGAGAATTCTGTCAATCACTATCTTATCTCGTAAGATTAACTCCCACTTGATTCAAGCGATTGAAGTACCCTGCACAATCTGAGCACATGCTCACTAGTTGAGCGATTCTCCTCCACCTTTAGCTATAGAACTTGTTGGAGACTTCATATCTCTCAACTCGGTATTTGCTTGAAATATTAACTTCAATTCCTGGAACATCTCATATGGTCCATGACGTTCAAAATGTCTTTGAAGTCCCGATTCTAAGCCGTTAAGCATGGTGCACTAAACTATCAAGTAGTCATCATATTGAGCTAGCCAAATGTTCATAACGTCTGCATCTGCTCCTGCAATAGGTCTGTCACCTAGCGGTGCATCAAGGACATAATTCTTCTGTGCAGCAATGAGGATAAACCTCAGATCACGGATCCAATCCGCATCATTGCTACTAACATTTTTCAATACAATTTTCTCTAGGAACACATATAAAAACATAGGGAAGCAAAAACATAGGGAAGCAACAACGCGAGCTATTGATCTACAACATAATTTGCAAAAATACTACCAGGACTAAGTTCATGATAAATTAAAGTTTCATATTACTTAAGAACTCCCACTTAGATAGACATCCCTCTAATCTTCTAAGTGATTACGTGATCCATATCAACTAAACCATGTCCGATCATCACGTGAGATGGAGTAGTTTCAATGGTGAACATCACTATGTTGATCATATCTACTATATGATTCACGTTCGACCTTTCGGTCTCCGTGTTCCGAGGCCATATCTGTTTATGCTAGGCTCATCAAGTTTGACCTGAGTATTCCGCGTGTGCAACTGTTTTGCACCCGTTGTAAACATAGAGCCTATCACACCCGATCATCACGTGGTGTCTCAGCACGAAGAACTTTCGCAACGGTGCATACTCAGGGAGAACACTTCTTGATATTTAGTGAGAGATCATCTTATAATGCTACCGTCAATCAAAGCAAGATAAGATGCATAAAGGATAAACATCACATGCAATCAATATAAGTGATATCATATGGCCATCATCATCTTGTGCTTGTGATCTCCATCTCCGAAGCACCGTCGTGATCACCATCGTCACCGGCGCGACACCTTGATCTCCATCGTAGCATCGTTGTCGTCTCGCCAACTATTGCTTCTACGACTATCGCTACTGCTTAGTGATAAAGTAAAGCAATTACATGGCGTTTGCATTTCATACAATAAGGCGACAACCATATGGCTCCTGCCAGTTGCCGATAACTCGGTTACAAAACATGATCATCTCATACAATAAAATATAGCATCACGTCTTGACCATATCACATCACAACATGCCCTGCAAAAACAAGTTAGACGTCCTCTACTTTGTTGTTGCAAGTTTTTACGTGGCTGCTACGGGCTGAGCAAGAACCGTTCTTACCTACGCATCAAAACCACAACGATAGTTTGTCAAGTTGGTGCTGTTTTAACCTTCGCAAGGACCGGGCGTAGCCATACTCGGTTCAACTAAAGTGAGAGAGATGACACCCGCCGGTCACCTTTAAGCAACGAGTGCTCAAGCGGTGAAACCAGTCTCGCGTAAGCGTGACGCGTAATGTCGGTCCGGGCCGCTTCATCTCACAATACCGCCCGAACCAAAGTATGACATGCCGGTAAGCAGTATGACTTATATCGCCCACAACTCACTTGTGTTCTACTCGTGCATATGACATCAACGCATAAAACCAGGCTCGGATGCCTTTGTTGGGGAACGTAGTAATTTCAAAAATTTCCCACGCACACGCAAGATCATGGTGATGGCATAGCAACGAGAGGAGAGTGTATGTCCACGCACTCGTGAGACCGTAGCGAAAGCGTTATAACAACGCTGTTGATGTAGTCGTCGTCTTCACAATCCGACCGATCCAAGTACCGAACGCACGGCACCTCCGAGTTCAGCACACGCTCAGCTCGATGACGATCCCCGGCTCCGATCCAGCAAAGCGTCGGGGATGAGTTCCACAAGACGACGGGCGTGGTGACGATGATGATGCTCCACCGGTGCAGGGCTTCCCCTAAGCTCCGCGACGATATGACCGAAGTGGAATATGGTGGAGGGGGGCACCGCACACGGCTAAGGAACGATCCGTAGATCAACTTGTGTGTCATGGGGTGCACCCCTGCCCCGTATATAAAGGAGCAAGGAGGAGGGGGCCGGCCAAGAGGAGGAGGCGCCAAGGGAGGAGTCCTACTCCCACCGGGAGTAGGACTCCTCCTTTCCTAGTAGGAGTAGGAGAGAATGAAGGGGAAAGGAGAAGGGAAGGAAGGAGGGGGCGCAGCCCCTCCCCCTAGTCCAATTCGGACTAGGCCTTGGGGGGGCGCGCGGCCTGCCCTAGGCAGCCCCTCTCTCTTTCCCGTATGGCCCAATAAGGCCCAATACTTCTCCCGGCGAATTCCTGTAACTCTCCGGTACTCCGAAAAATACCCGAATCACTCGGAACCTTTCCGAACTCCGAATATAGTCATCCAATATATCGATCTTTACGTCTCGACAATTTCGAGACTCCTCGTCATGTCCCCGATCTCATCCGGGACTCCGAACTCCTTCGGTACATCAAAAGTCATAAACTCATAATATAACTGTCATCGAAACCTTAAGCGTGCGTACCCTACGGGTTCGAGAACTATGTAGACATGACCTAGAACTATTCTCGGTCAATAACCAATAGCGGAACCTGGATGCTCATATTGGCTCCTACATATTCTACGAAGATCTTTATCGGTCAAACCGCATAACAACATACGTTGTTCCCTTTCTCATCGGTATGTTACTTGCCCGAGATTCGATCGTCGGTATCCAATACCTAGTTCAATCTCGTTACCGGCAAGTCTCTTTACTCGTTCCGTAATACATCATCTCTTAACTAACTTATTAGTTGCAATGCTTGCAAGGCTTATGTGATGTGTATTACCGAGAGGGGGCCTGTAGATACCTCTCCGAGCAATCGAAGTGACAAAACCTAATCTCGAAATACGCCAACCCAACATGTACCTTTGGAGACACCTGTAGTATTCCTTTATAATCACCCAGTTACGTTGTGACGTTTGGTAGCACCCAAAGTGTTCCTCCGGTAAACGGGAGTTGCATAATCTCATAGTTACAGGAACATGTATAAGTCCTCAAGAAAGCAATAGCAATATACTAAACGATCAAGTGCTAGGCTAACGGAATGGGTCATGTCAATCACATCATTCAGCTAATGATGTGATCCCATTAATCAAATAACAACACATGTCTATGGTTAGGAAACATAACCATCTTTGATTAATGAGCTAGTCAAGTAGAGGCATACTAGTGACTATATGTTTGTCTATGTATTCACACATGTATTATGTTTCCGGTTAATACAATTCTAGCATGAATAATAAACATTTATCATGAAATAAGGAAATAAATAATAACTTTATTATTGCCTCTAGGGCATATTTCCTTCCGACTAGAGGGGGGGCGCAGGCCTCCTTCCTTTTGGCCTCTCTCCTCTATTCCCGTATGGCCCAATAAGGCCCATATACTCCCCGGCGAATTTCCGTAACTCTCCGGTACTCCAAAAATACCCGAATCACTCGGAACCTTTCCGAACTCCGAATATAGTCGTCCAATATATCGATCTTTACGTCTCGACCATTTCGAGACTCCTCGTCATGTCCCCGATCTCATCCGGGACTCCGAACTCCTTCGGTACATCAAAACTCATAAACTCATAATATAACTGTCATCGTAACGTTAAGCGTGCGGACCCTACGGGTTCGAGAACTATGTAGACATGACCTAGAACTGTTTCCGGTCAATAACTAATAGTGGAACCTGGATTTTCATATTGGCTCCTACATATTCTACGAAGATCTTTATCGGTCAAACCGCATAACAACATACGTTGTTCCCTTTGTCATCGGTATGTTACTTTCCTGAGATTCGATCGTCGGTATCTTAATACCTAGTTCAATCTCGTTACCGGCAAGTCTCTTTACTCGTTCTGTAATACATCATCTCACAACTAACTCATTAGTTGCAATGCTTGCAAGGCTTATGTGATGTGTATTACCGAAAGGGCCCAGAGATACCTCTCCGACAATCGGAGTGACAAAACCTAATCTCGAATTATGCCAACCCAACATATACCTTTGGAGACACTTGTAGAGCACCTTTATAATCACCCAGTTACGTTGTGACGTTTGGTAGCACACAAAGTGTTCCTCCGGTAAACGGGAGTTGCATAATCTCATTGTTGAAGGAACTTCGTATAAGTCATGAAGAAAGCAATAGCAACATACTAAACGATCAAGTGCTAGGCTAACGGAATGGGTCAAGTCAATCACATCATTCTCCTAATGATGTGATCCCGTTAATCAAATGACAACACATGTCTATGGTTAGGAAACATAACCATCTTTGATTAATGAGCTAGTCAAGTAGAGGCATACTAGTGACATTATGTTTGTCTATGTATTCACACATGTATCATGTTTCCAGATAATACAATTCTAGCATGAATAATAAACATTTATCATGATATGAGGAAATAAATAATAACTTTATTATTGCCTTTAGGGCATATTTCCTTCAGTCTCCCACTTGCACTAGAGTCAATAATCTAGTTCACATCACCATGTGATTCAACACTAATAGTTGACATCACCATGTGATTAACACCCATAGTTCACATCGCCATGTGACCTACACCCAAAGGGTTTACTAGAGTCAGTAATCTAGTTCACATCGCTTATGTGATTAACACCCAAAGAGTACTAGGTGTGATCATGTTTTGCTTGTGAGATAATTCTAGCCAACGGGTCTGTCACATACAGATCCGTATGTATTTTGCAATTTTCTATGTCAACAATACTCTGCTCGGAGCTACTCTAGCTAATTGCTCCCACTTTCAATATGTATCTAGATTGAGACTTAGAGTCATCTAGATTAGTGTCAAAACTTGCATCGACGTAACCTTTTAGGACGAAACTTTTACTCACGTCCATAATCAAGAAACATATCCTTATTTCACTAAGGATAATTTTGACCACTGTCCAGTGATCTACTCCTAGATCACTATTGTAATCCCTTGCCAAAATCAGTGTAGGGTATACAATAGATCTGGTACACAGCATGGCATACTTTATATAACCTATGGCCAACGCATAGGGAATGACTTTCATTCTCTTTCTATCTTCTGTCGTGGTCGGGTTTTGAGTCTTACTCAATTTCACACCTTGTAACACAGGCAAGAACTCTTTCTTTGACTGTTCCATTTTGAACTACTTCAAAATCTGGTATGTACTCATTGAAAAAACTTATCAAGCGTCTTGATCTATCTCTATAGATCTTGATGCTCAATATGTAAGCAGCTTCACCGAGGTCTTTCTTTGAAAAACTCCTTTCAAACACTCCTTTATGCTTTGCGTAATAATTCTACATTATTTTCGATCAACAAGATGTCATTCACATATACTTATCGTAAATGTTGTAGTGCTCCCACTCACTTTCTTGTAAATACAGGCTTCACCGCAAGTCTGTATAAAACTATATGCTTTGATCAACTTATCAAAGCGTATATTCCAACTCCGAGATGCTTGCACCAGTCCATAGATGGATCGCTGGAGCTTGCACATTTTGTTAACACCTTTAGGATTGACAAAAACTGTCCGTTGCATCGGATACAACTCTTCTTTAATAAATCCATTAAGGAATGCAGTTTTGTTTATCCATTTGCCAGATTTCATAAAATGCGGCAATTGCTAACATGATTCGGACAGACTTTAAGCATCGATACGAGTGAGAAAAACTCATTGTAGTCAACACCTTGAACTTTGTCAAAAACCTTTTTCAACAAGTCTAGCTTTGTAGATAGTAACAATACTATCAGCGTCCGTCTTCCTCTTGAAGATCCATTTAATCTCAATGGCTTGCCGATCATCAGGCAAGTCAACCAAAGTCCATACTTAGTTCTTATACATGGATCCTATCTCAGATTTCATGGCCTCAAGCCATTTTGCGGAATCTGGGCTCATCATCGCTTCCTCATAGTTCGTAGGTTCATCATGGTCTAGTAACATGACTTCCGAACATGATTACCGTACCACTCAGTGCGGATCTTAGTCTGGAAGACCTACGAGGTTTGGTAGCAACTTGATCTGAAGTTTTATGATCATCATCATTAACTTCCTCACTAATTGGTGTAGGAATCACTGGAACTGATTTCTGTGATAATCTACTTTCCAATAAGGGAGAAGGTACAATTACCTCATCAAGTTCTACTTTCCTCCCACTCACTTCTTTCGAGAGAAACTCCTTCTCTAGAAAGGATCCATTCTTAACCTTGAATGTCTTGCCTTTCGGATCTGTGATAGAAGGTGTACCCAACATTTTGGGTATCCTATGAAGACGCACTTTTCCGATTTGGGTTCAAGCTTATCATGTTGAAACTTTTTCACATAAGCATCGCAACCCAAACTTTAAGAAACGACAACTTTGGTTTTTTGCTAAACCATAGTTCATACGGTGTCGTCTCAACGGATTTATATGGTGCCCTTTTTAATGTGAATGCAGCTGTCTCTAATGCATAACCCCAAAACGATAGTGGTAAATAGGTAAGAGAAATCATTGATCGCACCATATCAAATAAAGTGCAGTTACGACGTTCGGACACACCATAACGTTGTGGTGTTCCAGGTGGCGTGAGCTGTGAAACTATTCCACATTGTTTCAATTGAAGACCAAACTCGTAACTCAAATATTCATCTCCACGATCAGATCGCATAAACTTCTATTTTCTTGTTATGATGATTTTCCACTTCACACTGAAATTCTTTGAACCTTTCAACTATTTCAGACTTATGTTTCATCAAGTAGATATACCCATATCTGCTCAAATCATCTGTGAAGGTCAAAAAATAACGATACCCGCCATGAGCCTTAATACTTATTGGTCTGCATACATCAGTATGTATTATTTCCAACAAGTTTGTTGCTCGTTCCATTGTTCCGAAGAACGGAGTTTTAGTCATCTTGCCAAAAAGGGACGGTTCGCAAGCATCAAATGATTCATAACCAAGTGATTCTGAAAATCCATCTTTATGGAGTTTCTTCTTGCGCTTTACACCGATATGACCCAAAGGGCAGTGCCACAAATAAGTTGCACTATCATTATTAACTTTGCATCTTTTGGCATCAATATTATGAATATGTGTATCACTACGATCGAGATCCAATAAACTATTTTCATTGGGTGTATGACCATTGAAGGTTTTATTCATGTAAACTGAATAACCCTTTTGCAATAAACATGATTAAATCATATTCATGCTCAACGCAAACGCCAAATAACATTTATTTAGGTTTAACATAATCCCGAAAGTATAGGGAGTGTGCGATGATGATCATATCAATCTTGGAACCAGTTCCAACACACATCGTCACTTCACCCTCAGCTAGTCTCTGTTTATTCTCAGAACTCCTGTTTTGAGTTACTAATTTTAGCAACTGAACAAGCATCAAATACTCAGGGGCTACTATAAACACTAGTAAGGCACACATCAATAACCTGTATATCAAATATACCCTTGTTCACTTTGCCATCCTTCTTATCCACCAAATATTCAGGGCATTTCCGCTTCCAGTGACCATTTCCTTTGCAGTGTAAGCACTCAGTTTCAGGCTTTGGTCCAGCTTTGGTCTTCTTCACGGGAGTGACAACTTGCTTGTCATTCTACTTGAAGTTCCCTTTCTTTCCCTTTGCCCTTTTCTTGAAACTAGTGGTCTTGTCAATCATCAACACTTGATGCTCTTTTCTTGATTTCTACCTTCGTCGATTTCAGCATCACGAAGAGCTCGGGAATCGTTTTCGTCAGCCCTTGCATTATAGTTAATCACGAAGTTCCAGCAACTTGGTGATGGTGACTAGAGAACTCTGCCAATCACTATCTTATCTGGAAGATTAACTCCCACTTGATTCAAGCGATTGAAGTACCCAGACAATCTGAGCACATGCTCACTAGTTGAGCGATTCTCCTCCATCTTTTAGCTATAGAACTTGTTGGAGATTTCCTATCTCTCAACTCGGTATTTTCTTAAATATTAACTTCAATTCCTGGAACATCTCATATGGTCCATGACGTTCAAAAACGTCTTTGAAGTCCCGATTCTAAGCCGTAAAGCATGGTGCACAAAACTATCAAGTAGTCATCATATTGAGCTAGCCAAACGTTCATAACGTCTGCATCTGCTCCTGCAATAGGTCTGTCACCTAGCGGTGCATCAAGGACATAATTCTTCTGTGCAGCAATGAGGATAAACCTCAGATCACGGATCTAATCCGCATCATTGCTACTAACATTTTTCAACATAATTTTTCTCTAGGAACATATCAAAATAAACATATGAAAGCAAGAACGCGAGCTATTGATCTACACCATAATTTGCAAAATACTACCAAGACTAAGTACATGATAAATTTAAGTTCAATTAATCATATTACTTAAGAACTCCCACTTAGAAAGACATCTCTCTAGTCATCTAAGTGATCACGTGATCCAAATCAACTAAACCATAACCGATCATCACGTGAGATGGAGTAGTTTTCAATGGTGAACATCACTATGTTGATCATATCTACTATATGATTCACGCTCGACCTTCCGGTCTCCGTATTCCGAGGCCATATCTGCATATGCTAGGCTCGTCAAGTTTAACCTGAGTATTCCGCGTGTGCAAAACTAGCTTGCACCCATTGTAGATGGACGTAGAGCTTATCACACCCGATCATCACGTGGTGTCTGGGCACGACGAACTTTGGCAACGGTGCATACTCCGGGAGAACACTTCTTGATAATTAGTGAGAGATCATCTTAAAATGCTACCGTCAATCAAAGCAAGATAAGATGCATAAAGGATAAACATCACATCCAATCAATATAAGTGATATGATATAGCCATCATCATCTTGTGCTTGTGATCTCCATCTCCAGAGCACCGTCATGATCACCATCGTCACCGGCGCGACACCTTGATCTCCATCGTAGCATCGTTGTGGTCTCGCCAACTATTGCTTCTACGACTATCGCTACCGCTTAGTGATAAAGTAAAGCAATTACAGGGCATTTGCATTTCATACAATAAAGCGACAACCATATGGCTCCTGCCAGTTGCCGATAACTCGGTTACAAAACATGATCATCTCATACAATAAAATATAGCATCACGTCTTGACCATATCACATCACAATATGCCCTGCAAAAGCAAGTTAGACGTCCTCTACTTTGTTGTTGCAAGTTTTACGTGGCTGCTACGGGCTGAGCAAGAACCGTTCTTACCTACGCATCAAAACCACAACGATAGTTCGTCAAGTTAGTGCTGTTTTAACCTTCGCAAGGACCGGGCGTAGCCACACTCAGTTCAACTAAAGTGAGAGAGACAGACACCCGCCAGTCACCTTTAAGCAATGAGTGCTCGCAGCGGTGAAACCAGTCTCGCGTAAGCGTAGGCGTAATGTCGGTCCGGGCCGCTTCATCTCACAATACCGCTGAACCAAAGTATGACATAATGGTAAGCAGTATGACTTGTATCGCCCACAACTCACTTGTGTTCTACTCGTGCATATAACATCAACGCATAAAACCTAGGCTCGGATGCCACCGTTGGGAACGTAGTAATTTCAAAAAATTCCTACGCACCACGCAAGATCATGGTGATGCATAGCAACGAGAGGAGAGTATGTCCACGCACTCGTGAGACCGAAGCGAAGCGTTATGACAACGTGGTTGATGTAGTCGTACGTCTTCATGATCCGACCGATCCAAGTACCGAACGTACGGCACCTCCGTGTTTTGCACACATTCAGCTCGATGACGATCCCCGGACTCCGATCCAGCAGGGTGTCGGGGATGAGTTCCGTCAGCATGACGGCGTGGTGACGATGATGATGTTCTACCGACGCAGGGCTTCGCCTAAACTCCGCGACGATATGACCGAGGTGGAATATGGTGGAAGGGGGCACCGCACACGGCTAAGGAACGGTCACGATGATCAACTTGTGTGTCATGGGGTGCCCCCCTGCCCCCGTATATAAAGGAGCAAGGGGGGAGGAGGCCGGCCCTAGGAGGCGCGCGCGGTGTGGAGTCCTACTAGGACTCCCTAGTCCTAGTAGGATTCCACCTCCCTTGTTGGAGTAGGAGAAGGGGAAAGAGGGGAGAGGAAGAAGGAAAGGGGCTGCGCCCTTGTCCAATCGGACCAGAGGGGGGCACAGGCCTCCTTCCTTTTGGCCTCTCTCCTCTATTCCCGTATGGCCCACTAAGGCCCATATACTCCCGGCGAATTCCGTAACTCTCCGGTACTCCGAAAATACCGAATCACTCGGAACCTTTCCGAACTCGAATATAGTCGTCCAATATATCGATCTTTACGTCTCGACCATTTCGAGACTCCTCGTCATGTCCCCGATCTCATCCGGGACTCCGAACTCCTTCGTACATCAAAACTCATAAACTCATAATATAACTGTCATCGTAACGTTAAGCGTGCGGACCCTACGGGTTCGAGAACTATGTAGACATGACCTAGAACTGTTTCCCGTCAATAACCAATAGTGGAACCTGGATGTTCATATTGGCTCCTACATGTTCTACGAAGATCTTTATCGGTCAAACCGCAGAACAACATACGTTGTTCCCTTTGTCATCGGTATGTTACTTGCCTGAGATTCGATCGTCGGTATCTCAATACCTAGTTCAATCTCGTTACCGGCAAGTCTCTTTACTCATTCCGTAATACATCATCTCACAACTAACTCATTAGTTGCAATGCTTGGAAGCTTTATGTGATGTGTATTATCGAGAGGGCCCAGAGATAACTCTCCGACAATCGGAGTGACAAAACCTAATCTCGAATTACGCCAACCCAACATATACCTTTGGAGACACTTGTAGAGCACCTTTATAATCACCCAGTTACGTTGTGACGTTTGGTAGCACACAAAGTGTTCCTCCGGTAAACAGGAGTTGCATAATCTCATAGTTGTAGGAACTTTGTATAAGTCATGAAGAAAGCAATAGCAACATACTAAACGATCAAGTGCTAGGCTCACGGAATGGGTCAAGTCAATCGCATCATTCTCCTAATGATGTGATCCCGTTAATCAAATGACAACACATGTCTATGGTTAGGGAACATAACCATCTTTGATTAATGAGCTAGTCAAGTAGAGGCATACTAGTGACATTATGTTTGTCTATGTATTCACACATGTATCATGTTTCCAGATAATACAATTCTAGAATGAATAATAAACATTTATCATGATATGAGGAAATAAATAATAACTTTATTATTGCCTCTAGGGCATATTTCCTTCACATGGGTCATTCCAGATATTTATTTGAGAGCCTGTACCCACTCTCCAAATATTACCCCTCTTGATAGTTTGTAAACCAGCTACAATGCTCTGGCATGTGAAGGATGATCCCTTCTTTGTCCCTGCACTTAATAAGTTGCCATTTGGATAGTACTTAGCTCTAAGTAACTTCGCACACAGTGTATCTGGATGAGTAATAAGTCTCCAGCTTTGTTTAGAAAGCATGGCAAGATTAAAAGCATGCAAATCACGAAAACCCATACCACCTTTGCATTTGGGTAAACACATTCGCCACCATGCAGACCAATGCATTCTACTATGCTCTTCTCTGTCCCCCACCAGAAACTAGCCATGGCATCTGTGATATCTTTACAAACCTTCTTTGGGATCTTGAAAACTGCCATGGCAAAAACAGGGATGGATTGGATGATAGCTTTCAATAAAATTTCCTTACCACCCATAGACAGTATTTTTTCCTTCCAACCTTTCAGACGGTTTATAATTCTTTCAACCAAAAATTCAAAGCTTTCACTTTTATGAAGACCTATCATAGATGGCAAACCCAGATATCTATCTGAAATAGCTTCGGTCATAATATTCAGTTCTTCACATACTTGAGCTTTCACCTCAACATCAACATTTGGACTGAAGTATATGCTACACTTTCCATCACTAACCAATTGGCCCGAACTTGCACAATATTCATCCAGCCTTTGTCTCAATGAGGTTGCATTCGTCATATCTGCTCTCATAAGGATTAGGGAATCATCAGCAAATAATAAATGGGAAACTGATGGTGCATTTCTGCACACCAGAACACCTTCAATGCCACGAACCTCCTTGTCGGTGTCAAAACCGGCGGATCTCTGGTAGGGGGTCCCGAACTGTGCGTCTAGGCGGATGGTAACAGGAGACAAGGGACACGATGTTTTTACCCAGGTTCGGGCCCTCTCGATGGAGGTAATACCCTACTCCTGCTTGATTAATATTGATGATATGGGTAGTACAAGAGTAGATCTACCACGAGATCAAGGAGGCTAAACCCTAGAAGCTAGCCTATGGTATGATTGTTGTTCGTCTCTACGGAATAAAACCCTCCGGTTTATATAGACACCGGATAGGTTAGGGTTACACAGTCGGTTACAATGGTAGGAGATCTACATATCCAGACGCCAAGCTTGCCTTCCACGCCAAGGAAAGTCCCATCCGGACACGGGACGAAGTCTTCAATCTTGTATCTTCATAGTCTTGGAGTCCGCCGTGACGATATTCTCGCTATCCGGACACCCCTAGTCCGGGTCTCCCTCGATATCCCTGAACCAGGCTTCAATGACGATGAGTCCGGCGCGTTGATTGTCTTCGCATTGCGAGGCGGGTTCCTCCGAATACATAGAAGGTTTTGAACACAAGGATAGTGTCCGGCTCTGCAAAACAAGTTCCACATAACACCGTAGAGAGAATAACTTTTGCACAAATCTGCTGACGCATTCCGCGGCGTGACATCACACCACGGCCAGGCCTTTATATGAATCGTTTTTTATTGTTCCACCTCAGCGTGTTTAGCGAGGCGGTTTCCTTGGCACGTCTTATCAAAGCATAGATCGTGCCCCCTTATTCCGGGATTCTCATCAATACGGACGTGGGTAACCCATCCGCGCCATTGATTACGGCGCTTGGTAAATAAGCGAGTTTTACCAAGCTGGTGGGGGACACATAGCGTCGTCCGTCCATATAAGGGGATAAGGATCCACCTTTTCACCTACGCCTTGTTCCTCCTTTGCTTATCCATTTCCGCGCACTCGAGCTCCAGCGCCCAAGTCCGCACATCCCACCTCAACCTTTCTCCAACCATGTCAGGAGCGGGAGGCAGGTGCATGGCCTCCTCCGTCATAGATGGGCACATCACAAGACTGCGGGAGGCTGGATACTTGTCCGGCAACATCGTGCACAGTCTTCCCGACGAGGGGCAGCTCATTCCGACCCCTGGGCCCCATGAGAGGGTGGTGTTTCTCCCCCACTTCCTCCGCGGACTAGGTTTTCCTCTTCACCCATTTGTCCGGGGCTCATGTTCTACTACGGCCTGGACTTCCACGACCTGGCCCCGAATTTCATCCTCAACATCTCGGCGTTTATCGTGGGTAATGCGACGCCTTCCTCTGCATCCAGCCCCACTTCGCTTATGGCTGAAGATCTTCAACGTCCGGCCGAAGGTAGTGGGCGGCCGCTGCCGGAGTGCTTGGAGGCGCCATGGTTGGCAAGATGGCCAAAGTCCCATGGCTCGAGGGCACCTTCGTGGAGACAATAAAGGGGTGGCAATTGGGGTGGTTCTACATCACAGAGCCCCGCAACACCAACTGGGTGCCGGCCCCCGAATTCAGATCTGGCTTCCCCACACGGCTCTCGTCATGGAAAGAGACGGGCCTGACGTGGGGAATTCGGACGAGACATCCGGACTGCAAACATGCGTCCGAAACCTGGTGGCCAAGAATCTTAGGCTTGTCGACGTAATCCAGGTGATGCTCATCCGCCGGATTCTCCCATGCCAACAACGGGCCTTTAACTTGTGGGAGTTCGATCCGGCATAGCACCAAACCTTGAGACGGCTCTTCAACACTACGTACGAAGACGGCTGGAAGGTGCTGTTCAAGGGCGCCGAAGCCCCAGCATCCGCTACCAAAGATCACGGATACAGCTCGTAGCGTCAAGCCGGCGAGGTAAGTCATTTTACCCTTTACAGGACTCTTTTTTCATAGATTGACTCTACGTGGGATCTAAAACTCCCTAATCTTTGACAGATCGGTTGAAGACGTCCGGACAGATTAACTGTCCGGCTCCTTTGCCGAAGACCCAGTGACGCCCGATTGGCCGGGTTGCTGGCTCGCACCCCATGTGGTGCCGGAGAACAAGGCTAAGAAGGAGGCCACGGGAACTCGAAGGAGCTCCCGACGCCAGTGCCGCCGATTCAAGCGGAATCTTCTCCTGAAGATGAGGAGGAAGAAGAAGAAGATCCTCCCCCAGCGGGGGAGGAGAAGAAAAGTAAGGCCGCCCCAACGGGGGAGGCCGGAGGGTCCAAGAAGGGAAGAACCCTTCCTCCGGACTTCTCCACCAACGTCGACGACGACGAGGAGGATTGGCCTACAAGGGCCAAGCCCTGGCGAGATCGTAAGTGTCCGGATACCCATGGCTTTTTATTATTGCAGAGTG
The DNA here is from genome assembly GCA_021605145.1 of Aegilops bicornis. Taxonomy (NCBI): domain Eukaryota; kingdom Viridiplantae; phylum Streptophyta; class Magnoliopsida; order Poales; family Poaceae; genus Aegilops; species Aegilops bicornis. Next base: position 26,805,985 of record CM038675.1, read on the forward strand.
TTCTCTAATGTCGAACAACCGTGCAGCCCGTCCAAGGGCGAGTTCGCCGATTCATCGAGCGGGTCCCTGGGCTCGTCGGAAATGGAGAGTACCTCGCTTCCGACCGCCTCCCCGCCCCACGCGGCGGGCGACGCCGCGGCGGGGCCCCAAGGGCATCTCCAGCCGCGCCAGGCCCTCCCCAGGCGATTTTGCCGTGCCGGCGCCAAAAAAAGGCCCCAGTCGCGCCCCCAGAAGCCCGTTTTTCGCCGGCTCAGGCCAAAACTGGTGCCGGCGGACCCATAACCCGCGCCACTGGGGCGCTTGGGGAGCCGCACAAGCGAAAAAGGCGCGTGGGCCCATACGGAGGCGACCCGAGGGCCTTCTCCGCCATTTCTTGACGCTTTTCCTCGCATCTCTCCCCGCCGCTTTCGCCTTCCTCCGCCATTCTCTCCCTTTCTCCCGCCAAACCCCTCCGCCGCCGCCGAAGTACGCCATACAGCCTTGCGGCAACTGCGTGATCGGCGCCGCCGCCAGCCAAGCAGAGGAAGCCGAGGGCGCCGCCATCGAAGCCACAGGGCCTGTCGAACGCCGAGTGGAGGGTGGAAGTTCAGCGGCGCGAAGCAGTCACCGCCGACAGGCAGAACAGGGCCATAGCCAAGAAGGCCCGCGAAACGCGGCGCGCGCGGCGGCTTCTTCCTCATCGGTCGACCAGGCGGGGATGAATCCACCCGTCGTCAGCCACGCCCAGTACGCGCCCCGGGGACAGCAAGGTGCCGGATCTCCATGGGGTTCATTGTCGCTCGGCTACGCCGACGGCGACGCGCACGGTGGGTTCAACCCAAACGTGACCTTCCCTCATGGTCACCCGCTTCTGCGCCGCGCCCTCGCCGCCTTCGCCGCCGCCCGCCGCCCACGCGTCCACCGATGCCCCATCTCTCATGGACCGCTACCCTTCTCGCACCTCGGCGACGCCGACGACCACGGGAGCCGACATGGGCGACATCATCGCAACAGATCGATTGCGGCCGCCGCGTCTCCCGGTTTGCCACCCAGACGAGGTAGTGGACCTCGCCGCGACATGGAGGCCGAGCTTGGCTTCACTGGCGACGACGCGCAGGAACCCGAGGAGGAGGAGGAGGAGGAGGAGGAGGAGCCAGCTCCTGTTCCGACGAAGGGGCTCCAGAAGAAGAAGAAGCGGGCGGCTAGGTCAGGCGAACCGCGCATCAAGTGGACGTCCAAGGAGGAGGAATGCCTCGCCGAAGCATGGAAAGTCGTCTGCCTCGACCCGACCACCGGCGCGAACCAGAGCTTGAGACGTCGGACCGCATCAAGGCGAGTTCGACGGCGGAAGCTCGTCGACCCCTACTTCAAAGGCGTCTACATGCAGCGCGGCTCCAAGGCGATGGCGAACCATTGGGGGCGTATCCAGTTGGCGTGCAACAAATGGCATGGAATCGTTGAGGATCGGGTACGCACGCCGTTCGCCCGCATATCTTCGTCCCCTACGCCCGCAGCCCGCCAACTGTTCGTCCCTCCGTGCAGCTGCTGCATATGTTCGCCATGTATCGGGGCGACAACCAAGACGCCGACTTCAAGCACCTCCACGTCTACAAGCGCATTGACAAGTGCGAGAAGTGGTCGGAAGTCCGGCGTGCCCTCGACAAGGCCAAGGAGACATACAAGCCGGACGCGACGACTCCGGGCGCGTCAGAGGGGCGGTCGGACGGCCACAAATCGGCAAAGAAGGGGAAAAGCGCCGACGCGGCAACCGCGCGATTGCAGGACTCCATCGAGCATTGCCTCGCCGACGCCCAGGCCCGGGCCGTCCTACGCGAAGAGAAGACTGAGGCGCGGTGGTTGTCGCTAATGAAGAACAACGCCATCAAGCTCGACCTGCTCCGGACGAACATCGCCGCGAAGAAGAGGAACACCGACATGGCTTTTCTTATGGGCGGGGCGGACATGCTCTAGAGCAACGACGAGAAGCTCAAGGCGTGGTACCTGGTGCAGCGCGGCCTCATCCTGAACGAGCTGCCGACGGCAACGCCGACGACGCCGACGACGCCCCCGACCACACGGATGCCAAGCCCGAATGACGCCTCTACATCGCCGCCCAGCAGTGCCGAAGCCGCTCCGACACAGCCCATCACCGAAGCAGCTCCGACACCGACGAGCCCGCGCACGCCGACTCCGCCAACGCCTGGAGCCGACCCCCGCCGAGTGAATCGCCAGCACGAGAACTTGCGCGGCGGCGCTCTTTTTGTAACGCCAGACTACGTCTGATCGCCGGATTTGCGGCGTCTTTTGAGAGCGGAACGACCAAGTTTAAATTTCCCGCATCTTTGGGGCGGTAGCGTGGGGGCGTGTTGGGAGCTAGGTCGCCTCAGGCCGAACTAGCGCCGCACGCCTGTGCCGCTCTATTTAGGCGCCCTGGGGGGCCGAACGGCTGGAGATGCCCCAAGAGGGGCTTGGTCAAGAGGAGGTAGCGCAGGAGGTGCCAGAAGGCAACCTCCCGGACTCCAGACGCGCGGGGGGCAAGACCCCAAGGGGCTCTAAGCCCGACCCTCGTCCGGACTCCATGCCGGAACCTTTAGTGGTTCCAGAGTCTGGCAAGCGGACCCTTCGGAAGAAGGGTAAGACGCCGGTGTCCTCCGTCCAACCGGAGGCACCGGATAGCTTACTGGAGGCGCTCAACGGCGCCTCCATCGAGGAGGAGCACCGCACTATTATGAGTGCGGTGATCCGGACAGTTCAGTCCGCCAAGAGCGGACTGACCGAAGCCTGTACCAGCCTTCTAACAGGCTTTGAGGTAAGTTTTAGAATATGTAAAAATATAACCGCATAGACAGTAGCCCCTGATGCTTAGTTTGGTGTTCGGAAAGAAAAGCCGGACTGAGGATCTAAAAAGATATACGCAGGAGTCTAACATAAGTATGTCAATATGGGACTGCAGGTTATTGTGACCTCTGCCCGCCGATCGCTGGAGGTCAATGTATTGAAGCAGAACCTCGAGCGGTCCGAGAACGAGCTCGGACAAGCCAAGAAGGAGCTCGAGGACAAGGAAGGTAAGTAATACCTTATTAAAGAAATACCTATAGAAAAGGTTTTGGTTGCAAAAAATAACAGGAATAACATGGGTACTGCAGGGGCCACGAACGAGGTGGCGACCCTGAAGGAAGCGGTATCCGTGGCCGAAAACAGAGCGGCTGCGGAACGCACCGAGCGAGAGAAGGGGGAGGCGCAGCTGGCCAAGGTACGGCAAGAGTCAAGCTCTCGTGGAAAAACACGAGAGTTTGGAGCGTGACTCGAAGACTCGAGAGTCCGAGCTCGCCTCGGCTCTTAAGAGTGCCAAAGCTGCTAAGGCCGAGGCCCAAAAAGCCCTCCAAGAAATTGAGTCTTTAAAGAAGATAGCGGCGGGTAAGGCATTCTTTATGCAAAGCAAGCATGTGAAAGTGAATTACCTATTACTTACCCGGATTCGGAGCTCTCCAGGAGCATTCGCAGATTTGCCCCGTAGTGTGTCTGATGCTGCCGCATTCTACCGCGCCAAGGAGGGGAGCTCGACGGAAAAGGTGTTCTGGTCTCAGTATGCTGAGGCCGACCATCCGGTGCCCCTGAACGACCAGCTGAAGCAACTGGTCGAGCTCCATAAGGTCGCCGAACAGGCCATGAAGGGCCTTATAGCGCGGCTGTGCCCATTGGAGGCCATGCCCGGGAGCTACTTCGGCTTAGTGCAGTGGCTAGTGGATGCCTGTCCGCGGCTTGAAGTCATCAAGCGCTCCGTCTGCATTGAAGGTGTCCGTCGGGCCCTTGCCCGTGCTAAAGTGCACTAGGGCAAGCTGGATGCGGAGAGGCTTGTGACGGACGGGCCACCGAAGGGCCATGAACATCGCACTACCGAAATGTACTATGAGTGCCTCATGAAGTGAGCCCGCCGAATAGCGGATGAGTGCTCCAAAGATGTAATTTTTGAATAAACTCGCATTTGTTATCCTGTCGCTGAAAACTTGTTCATATGCACTAAGCAACGCTTATTAATTTAAAATATTATCTTCAGGCGGCCGTTTATCAAATTTGAGAGATGGCAAGTCGTTGGCTTCAGCCCCCATGCCACGAAAGTGTTGGGGTGTTCGATAAACTTGAGCACTCTTGTTCCCATTCTTGGGTCCATCTAGGGAGGCACTCAACACAACGAACAAGGCAACCGGACTTATAATTCTTGAACACTCTCACTTAGCCATAGAATTCTATAATTTTAAATTTCGGCGAAGCCCCTAGTATTCGGAAGACCGAGTTCGGGGCGCTATCCACGCCTTGGCCGGACAATTCCTGTTCCTCGCTCTAAGCGGCATAAGTCTTTAGGGACTCGAAAAAACCTCTCAAACAGCGGACTCTCGCCTTATCATGACGGTCAGTTTTAGCTTTCTCCACTGAGGTGCTCGACCCAGCATAACTAGGGCACAATCGCAGTGGTTCTCCCGGTGCTACCTTAGCCGATATAGCGGAACGTAAGGTACCAAAACACGGGAGCCGGGCAAACCCAACTATTGACACAAGACATGATTTGGAGCCAATTCATATAATGCTATAAGTTCGGGGTGCCGCACTTGTGGAAGTGTTCAGACTTATCACACCATAATTTTGGGATACTTAAGCCCCTGGTGTATTGGCCGTACCAAAGTGTACGGTTGCAACATGTCGTGAAATGAACATATGTATATATAAAGGAAGTAGAGCAATAATAAGCAAAAGCTATGTATTGTTTATTCTAAAAGGTACTGCAATGGAAGCAGAACGATACAAATAGTGCGGTAAGCAAGGGATGGGACTATCTAACATGTCCCCCTCCAGGGGTAAGCTGTTGGATGATATGTAAAACAGGTATAATGCTCGCAATAGAGACCACCTGAACACTCGACGTGGCTTTCCGCTTCCCTGGCTGTTGCATCGTGAGTTCGGCGATTCAAGTGCCAGACAGGAATTCTCAAAGACGGAGTCCTGAAAGTAAAAAAAAAGGAAGAAAAAGGAAAAATAAAAAAGAAATGACACAAACGGGAGCCCCTGGTGCGGTCGAGCCGCATTCTTGGCGTGTCGTTGTCTTGCCCCTCCCCATATGCCCATGGTATCTCCAAAGCGTAATTATGTACGCGTAATATTAGCTTTGTAATTTCGCGAGGGCTGGGGTTGGGGCCGGATTGCTACTCGTGCTTGAATCGTGCCAGGTGGTCTTGATGCAGGTTACTCCGGGCGCGCTTGGCGGTGTCCGGACGCTTAGTGGCCGGACTCGAGAATTGTCGTGAGAGGCTGCTTTGCACCTCCGCCGTGAGGGCCGCCGTATGCTCCTCCATTCGGAGAGAGCGTTCGGTGTTTCCATTGACCGTGATTACTCCTCGAGGGCCTGGAATCTTGAGCTTGAGGTATGCGTAGTGCGGGACCGCATTGAACTTTGCAAATGCGGTTCGTCCAAGCAGTGCATGATAGCCGCTGCGGAATGGGACGATGTCGAAGATTAACTCTTCGCTTCAGATGTTATCCGGAGATCCGAAGACCACTTCGAGTGTGACTGAGCCTGTACAATTGGCCTCTACACCCGGAATGACGCCTTTAAAGGTCGTCTTTGTAGGTTTGATCCTTGAGGGGTCTATGCCCATTTTGCGCACTGTATCCTGATAAAGCAGGTCCAGGCTGCTACCGCCGTCCATCAGGACTCTGGTGAGGTGAAATCCGTCAATAATTGGGTCAACAACCAATGTGGAGAAACCGCCGTGACGGATGCTAGTGGGGTGGTCCCTTCGATCAAAGGTGATCGGGAAGGAAGACCATGGGTTGAACTTTGGGGCGACTGGCTCCATCGCATATACGTCCCTGCATCGCACACTTCCGCTCCCTTTTGGGTATGTGGGTTGCGTATATCATGTTCACCGTCCGCACTTGTGTGGGAAAACCTTTATGTCCTCTAATGTTCGGCGGCCAGGGCTCTTCCTCGTCATCGCTATGCAGCCCCTTGTCGTTGAGTTCGGCACTCAACTTGCCTGCTTGCTTGAACACCCAACAATCCGTGTTGGTGTGATTGGCTGGTTTTTCGGGGGTGCCATGTATTTGGCACAAGCGATCGAGTATGCGGTCCAAGTTGGACGGGCCCTGGGTATTTCTTTTGAATGGCTTCTTCCGCTGACCGGGTTTAGAGCCTCTGAATCCGGCATTGATGGCCGTATCTTCAGTATTATCGCCGTCAATGCGGCGCTTGTTTTTGTTGCGACGCGACCTGCCATTGCTGTCCTAGGTATCCGGACTATCAGGATGTTTGGCCAAGTTGTTGCTTCGAGCTAGCCAGCTGTCCTCTCCCGCACAAAAGCGAGTCATGAGGGTTGTGAGGGCTGCCATAGATTTCGGCTTTTCCTATCCTAGGTGCCGGGCAAGCCACTCGTCGCGGATGTTATGTTTGAAGGCTGCAAGGGCATCAACATCCGGACAGTCAACGATTTGATTTTCTATGTTAGGAGCCGAGTCCAGAATTGTCTGGCCGATTCTTCTGGCTACTGAATTATGTGGCTAAGGTCATCTGCGTCTGGTGGTCACACATATGTGCCCTGGAAGTTATCAAGGAATGCGGCTTCCAGGTCCTCCCAACAACCAATTGATTCTGCTGGCAAGCTATTGAGCCAATGTCGAGCTGGTCCTTTAAGCTTGAGTGGGAGGTATTTGATGGCATGTAGATCATCACCGCGGGCCATGTGGATATGGAGGAGATAATCCTCGATCCGCACCGCATGATATCTGTGGTACCATCGTATGATTCGATGTTTACGGGCTTGAAGCCCTCGGGATTTGATGATCCATTACTTCATCCGTAAAGCATAGTGGGTGTCGGCGCCTGCATGTTGGGCTATATCACGGCGTAGCTCATATGAGCTTTGTCTCATCGTGTTCGCCCGGCGGTTTTGTCAGTATCGGTAGCGACGGTAATCATCCCGCATTGTCACGCCACGCCGATCCGTATATCGATCTTGTATGTTTTGCCTTATCCTCCAATATATCTCGCAAGTCCGACGCGTTTTCCCGTGCCTTGGTACTTTTTGAGCGGTGTCGGGGTGTGGCTTGAGCGGAGGGCCGAGAGGCTTCTCTATCGCGGCCACGGGGTGGCCGGTCTGCCATGTCATGCGTTGGTGACTTGGGTGCTTCCTCCTCTAGTCGAGGCAACGGCCTGCGTTTGTGGTAGCTTTTGGAGGGGCGTTCGAGTTCATACTCTTCGGCTGCAAGGATTTCAGTCCATCTGTCAGCTAGCAGGTCTTGATCAGCTCTAAGCTGTTGCTGTTGGGGAACGTAGTAATTTCAAAAAAATTCCTACGCACACGCAAGATCATGGTGATGCATAGCAACGAGAGGGGAGAGTGATGTCCACGTACCCTCGTAGACCGTAAGCGGAAGCGCGTTATGACAACACGGTTGATGTAGTAAATGCGTCTTCACGATCCGACCGATCCAAGTACCGAACGTCACGGTACCTCCGAGTTCAGCACACGCTCAGCTCGATGGCGACCCCGGACTCCGATCCAGAAAGTGTCGGATGAGTTCCACAAGACGACGGGCGTGGTGGCGATGATGATGTTCTACCGGTGCAGGGCTTCGCATAAACTCAGCGACGATATGACCGAGGTTGAATATGGTGGAGGGGGGCACCGCACACGGCTACGGAACGATCACGAAGATCAACTTGTGTGTCCATGGGGTGCCCCCTGCCTGTGATATAAAGGAGCAAGGGGAGGAGGCCGGCCCTAGGAGGGGGCGCGCCAAGTGTGGAGTCCTACTAGGAATCCCTAGTCCTAGTAGGATTCCACCTCCCTTGTTGGAGTAGGAGAAGGGGAAAGAGAGGGAGAGGAATAAGGAAAAGGGGGCTGCGCCCCTTGTCCAATTCGGACCAGAGGGGGGCACAGGCCTCCTTCCTTTTGGCCTCTCTCCTCTATTCCCGTATGGCCCAATAAGGCCCATATACTCCCCGACGAATTCCCGTAACTCTCCGGTACTCCGAAGAATACCTGAATCACTCGGAACCTTTCCGAACTCCGAATATAGTCGTCCAATATATCGATCTTTACGTCTCGACCATTTCGAGACTCCTCGTCATGTCCCCGATCTCATCAGAGACTCCGAACTCCTTCGGTACATCAAAATTCATAAACTCATAATATAACTGTCATCGAAACCTTAAGAGTGCGGACCCTACGGGTTCGAGAACTATGTAGACATGACCTAGAACTATTCTTGGTCAATAACCAATAGTGGAACCTGGATGCTCATATTGGCTCCTACATATTCTACGAAGATCTTTATCGGTCAAACCGCATAACAACATACGTTGTTCCCTTTTTCATCGGTATGTTACTTGCCCGAGATTCGATCGTCGGTATCTTAATACCTAGTTCAATCTCGTTACCGGCAAGTCTCTTTACTCGTTCCGTAATACATCATCTCACAACTAACTCATTAGTTGCAATGCTTGCAAGGATTATGTGATGTGTATTACCGAGAGGGCCCAAAGATACCTCTCCGACAATCGGAGTGACAAATCCTAATCTCGAAATACGCCAATCCAACATGTACCTTTGGAGACACCTGTAGAGTACCTTTATAATCACCCAGATTACGTTGTGGACGTTTGGTAGCACACAAAGTGTTCCTCCGGCAAACGGGAGTTGCATAATCTCATAGTCATAGGAACATGTATAAGTCATGAAGAAAGCAATAGCAACATACTAAACGATCGGGTGCTTAGCTAACGGAATGGGTCATGTCAATCAGATCATTCTCCTAATGATGTGATCCCGTTAATCAAATGACAACTCTTTGTCCATGGTTACGAAACTTAACCACCTTTGATCAACGGGCTAGTCAAGTAGAGGCATACTAGTGACACTCTGTTTGTCTATGTATTCACACATGTATTATGTTTCCGGTTAATACAATTCTAGCATGAATAATAAACATTTATCATGAAATAAGGAAATAAATAATAACTTTATTATTGCCTCTAGGGCATATTTCCTTCAGTTGCTGCTTTTTCTTGAGGCTGCTTGCCGTGGCTATAAGCCTGCATTTGAAACGCTCCTGTTCGGCGGGATCCCCAGGCATGACGAACTCGTCGTCGTCGAGGCTTGCCTCTCTTCGGAGGGAGGCGCATAATTATCGTCTTACGGACTAAAACACTCCGGTTTATATTGATGATATGGGTAGTACAAGAGTAGATCTACCACGAGATCAAGGAGGCTAAACCCTAGAAGCTAGCCTATGGTATGATTGTTGTTCGTCCTACGGACTAAAACCCTCCGGTTTATATAGACACCGGATAGGTTAGGGTTATACAGAGTCAGTTAGAATAGTAGGAGATCTACATATCCGTATCGCCAAGCTTGCCTTTCACGCCAAGGAAAATTCCATCCGGATACAGGACGAAGTCTTCAATCTTGTATCTTCATAGTCTTGTAATTTTCGTACGTCCCAGGTGTTTCCTCGTGCTCCTGATTCGTTTCTATCAAAAAAAAAAAAACAGGACGCATAGAGCCACAATGGGCCGGCCCATTAGCGTACAAACAGCCCGCACCAGTAAAAGAATTTCCAAGAAAAAATACTACAACACGAGGAATTGAACCCAACCGCTCACGCTGGAGCACTCAAATGCTAACCACTACACTAAATAAGACTAGGTGTTCACGTAGCACTACGAATATTTAAATTAAGTTCATGGTCGCGCCAGATATTCAAAGGATTTTTCTGAAGTGAATATATTTAGAACGGGAAAATTTTGCGAAGTTGTTAATAAAAGTTTACAGCCGAACATTTTTTAAAGAACAATATTTGTCTTTTTATTTTTTTGAAACCTGAGTATTTTTTAAGACACAAACAATTTTTTAAAAATAGGACGTACTGTTGTGATTATTTCTCAAACTTGCAAAAAATTTAAAAACACAAATATTTTTTGAACTTTAAATTTGAAAAGGCAAACTTTTTTGTAAACATGTTTTTTTCTAAAACCAGGAGGTACTGTAGCTAATTTTTTTAATCTATACCTATATTAATAAAACTTGGCGGATTTTTGAAATATGCCCATATGATGCTTTGTTTTACTTAATTTTGTTAAAGTAGGGATATGGAAGGAATATTTTTCTCTGTCGCGTCTTCACGTACAACCTGTCTCACTCGGCCCAGTGACTCCCGTCAAAATGCATGAGCAGTCCAACTAAGATTTCATGGTCTATCTGACACAAGCTACTCAATTTACATGATGCACTGACATATATTATGTGCAGTGCTTTTCCCTATTGTATTAGCCATATGATAAAAACAACTGTGTTCAACGCTCTTGATCTTCATCGGACGCCAAAGCGGCTCAACAATCCAGCTATTGGAGGATGTGGACCTGAGGATGAGGCATTAGTCATGTTTATTTTGTTATGAGCATGAGGATGAGGTCTTTAGCCATGCTCAATGGGTAAGGGCGGGTGAGCGCAGTTTTCTCCCGTTGCAACGCACGGGCATGTTTCTTAGTATAACTAACAATCCATATACACTACTTAACAGTTCAACAAAGGTCAAGTAGTGGACATCTTCAATCTTGTGAAGTTCTTTTAAAAAAAGTCCTTTTTAGAAGAAAGGAATTTATATTTCGAAAGTCATCAAAGTATAAATAAACAAAACTCAAAAGTCTCCAAAACACGAGAGGCTTTTCTTGAGCTCTCCGGCCCGGTCCAGTAAGCTGCCGGTTCCAGCCCAGCCCACATAAAAGCGCCTCCCCCTTTCTCGCTCACTCCATTCACAAACGGAGCAGAATGAGGAGGTATTCATGGCCGGCGCCGGAGGAGATCGCCGCCGCCGCCGCCGCGTCGGCACCGCCGCAGTCGCCGGCGCTTCTCCTTCCCCATACCTCGAGGTACGTGCGCTCCCCGGGACTATCCGCCCACCTTCTCTCCCTTCCCCCCCTATAAGCACCCTAAGCCTAGTGGGACCGGACAATCTGACGCAAGAACCCTAGAACTAGGAAGAGAAGCACAGGACCCAACCCTCCAATTGAGGGGTCCTTTCTTGTTCTTGAGGGAGAAGTTCACTTTTTTAGCAGTGCTTTGGCATTGGTATTAAGGGGGACTGGACCTCTCTCAAGATTAGATGGGACCTAACAGTCAAAAAAACAATTCCGTTTTTTTATTTTACCTCTAGAAATTTCATTGTCTTATTAGAGACACATATGTCATCTGTGTTGATTTTATTTTATAAGCATTTGCTGCAGACAATTCAGTGGAGTGGAGATTGTTTCGTTCCCAAGTTTGTTCTAAGCAGAAACCATGGGAGCAGAGCAGATCGGCTAATCGCCAACTGTGAGTTTCTATTCTCCGAGTAACGACCCGCGTCTTCTCATTTGTTGCCAAGCAAGTTGCAACATTCTGCTGCTGCAGAATGTTAGAATGTATGTTCCCTTAACTGCTGTAGGATGTAGAATGGATTCGCAGTGCTACCATGAAAAATATAACTAACACTTAGGCCGCGTTCGGCAGTCAACCGCTCCTTCAAATCCTAGAATCTACGGAGCAGCTGTTAGCTCGCTCCAGGGATTATAACTCCAGCTCCATCCGCTCCGGGAGCGGAGCGGAGGGACACCGAACGCGGTTGAACTGAAAGCCAAGGGATTGAGCCGCATAGTTTCGCACTGCTTTGGTATTTCTCATCTACTGACAGAACAATTAGTATGCCAGTGTTACACTTTTCAGTGTGATGGAATGGAAATCACAGGTGCATCCTGTATGGGATTTTTTTTCTGGTTTCGTCTGATGGAATTGCCCACCTCTGGGAAGTAATCATTGTTATTGATTCTTGTTGTGTTCAGGATGGGGAGGAAGTTGGAAGCATTTTTTTTTTGAGACGCCGTCGGCATCAGCATAGTCTGTACAAACCCAATCTTATCAATATCTTGCTGGCTCAGTGTATCACTAGTGTTTCCGGATCAAAGCGTGCTGCCAGATCTAAGCGCAGCTGTTACCAAGGACTGTCGCGTCACACATCTCCCAAGATTGGACGGGACCTAACAGTCAAATAAACAATTCCGTTTTTTTTTTCATTTTACCTCTAGAAATTTTATTGTCTTATTAGAGACACATCTGTCATCTGGGTTGATTTTATTTTATAAGCATTGGCTGCAGACGATTTGGTGGAGTGGAGATTGTTTCGTTCCCAAGTTCATTCTAAGCAGAAACCATGGGAGCAGAGCAGATCAACAAATCGCCAACTGTGAGTTTCTGTTCCCCGAATAACTGGCGCCTTCTCATTTGTTTCCAAGCAAGGTGCAATTTTCTGCTGCTACTGAATGTTAAAATGTATGTTCCCTTGACTGCTGTAGGATGTAGAATGGATTCAAAGTGCTACCATGAAAAATATAACTAACACGTACTCCCTCCGTTTGGAATTACTCGTCCAAGAAATGAATGTATCTAGATGTATTTCAGTTGTAGATACATCTATTTTTATCCATTTTTGTGACAAGTAATTCCGAACGGAGGGAGTAGGTTTGAGATGATAGAGGATCCTATGAGGCTAAGACCCCTTCTTTTCTTGAAAAAACCCACATGGAAAGGTGTCTGCTTTCTTTGGTTTATCTCTGTTATCCCAGTAGGCTGGAGTCACAGTGATTAATATATTAGTAACATGAGGTATTTATTTAGCAGCCATGGTAAGCTTGCCCTTGAAATAGTCGATGCTTATCTAACTGTTCCGAATTTTTTCATTATATATTCAAATGGCATATATCCACACTGAATCAGGACTTCACTTATGCAGAGGATTACTTGCTGCTGAATTGCTTATGTGGAGACCTTATGTAACTAGTGACGGATCTGTGCGTGGGCACCGCCACTGTTGGGATCTCCGCTGGCGGCAAATCCTGCTTCCCCCGGCCCTCCTCTCCAGCAACGCAGGTACCCTTCCTCCTGCCACTCATCCCAGTAGCAGTCATGTCCCGTGCTTGGTCCAGAGACACTGTTCTGACAAGGAATTTTACCCAAGGATTAGAGCCATGTGGAATTACCCACTGAAACACAACTATACATCAGCATAATAGACAATAAGCTAGCAGTACATCACAACTCACTACTTCAATCTAGGATAACTTGAACAACCATATTACAAACAGTTAGTACTAATTATTTCAGTAAGGTATTACTCTTAGTACTCTACTCTGCTACTAGCATACATGGTTAGAACTTACTGTAGAACAGAGTTTAAAGGGCACAATCGCATTGAAGGCCCTGCTTATTCCTTGTCTGCATTTTTGAAGCTTCCCATTGTCTTCCCATATTATCTTCACCAACCGCTCTTGTGGCCCTGATGTTGGAACTGCTGCTCGTGAAGGCCACACTTGAAATCACCAGCAACAAATGAAAAAAAGATCCAAAAAAGGGATACGCAAGGCACAAGGTCAGCTGCCGCAATTGGCTGCATGCTAAGTAGAGGTCATGCTGCAATTCTGCATCAGCGGCAGATGCCAATCAGGAGGTCAGCAGATGCATGTCCGAGCTTGATGGATGTGACAATGCACATCACAAATGGTTCCTTCCTTGTGCCCATATGTGATGTAAGCCCTTGCACTCCAGCGTCTCGAACCTACCTCATCACAGACGATCATGTTTTGGCCTTGATTGCACACACTTCTCCCCTAACCTTGTGTGATGAGGGGTGTTAACTGTCTTGCTCTGTAGCAGTGTGAAGATCTGGAGGAAGCAGGCTGTGGCCATGGCCTACTCCAGTCTGCTGGTCCAAGATGTGTCTCCCTTTTGTTCATTTGTCTGCCTTTTTTATTTTAAAAGCTGTGTGGGTTTTAATGTGGAGGTTGTGAGAAATTTTCTGTAATTTGCAAGGATTTTTTCAAAAGCTGTGAGAAATTTTCTAAAAGATTTCCAAACATTTGTGCAAATGGCTGAATGTTGTGTCCAAATTTCTGAACATGTGTAATTTCCAAAACTTGACCTAAAACTAGCTTTTAAGTTTTTTCTGCTAAATTTGATAGTTCACATAAATAATTACTAATAGTCATTTTTTTAAAAGTCCAGTGCGTGCTCCGACATCCCTCGTGTGTTTGTCAGAAAGTAGCTGTCAGGTTCCTCCTTGGCGGGTAACCGCTGGATAGCTATGCCCATCTGTTTGGTTTGCAACTTGCTGCATTTTCTTAAACAATAAACATGGTCCACCTAACCACGATTTTGGCATACATGATATATATGCCCCAAATGACAACATGACATGCATATAAAAGAAAAGTATATCGAGACTTCTTATTTGAATATCTGATATGTTGTCCTTCAGTTTTGTGCAGTCTACTATAATCACAGGTCAGAAAAACTTATTCCGGTTGTCTACCATTTTGAAAAATCAACCTTGTTTTTATTGCCTACAGAGAACAATATAGGCCATAATCTATAATCATATACTCAATTAAAAGCACAACATAGTAGAAAAATGAGAGACGAGCTAGAAATTCCCAGGAAAAAACAAAATACCCATCGCTCCGGTGGATGCTCCTGTAGTTGACAAGTATGAAGTGACATAGTTGTACATAAGCATCATCTGGCTATTAGATTTTTATAATTCTACCTAAATATCATCTAATCATTGTTTTCTTAGATAATTATATTGATTATTAGTGAAGTGCCAAATTCTTAAACTTCAAAGCTTCTGTCTGGAACCTGCAATTTTACTGTAGCTAATGAAAGCAAAGTTACAGTGCTCTTACGTTGAAAATTATATCATGAGAGTACTAGTACGAAGGACTCAAGGTGCTTGTTTGTTGTTTTTTAACTTTCTGAAAGCCCATGTGATGAGTACTATAGTTAACTGTAGTGGTTAACACAAAATGCTAACATGCATAGATGCTTAGCCAGCACCCCCGATAATTACTTTATTAGATGATTGAAGAGGATCTCCTATCTACATGCATGTAATCAGCTTAATTGGGGTAGCTGGCTCTTAGTGTCATGAAGATGCCATCAAGTCAGACAAGTTTTTTTTCTTCTAAGATGGGTAACTGACAAACCTTAGGAGGGTCCAAATCTGATTACTATTTACAATAGAATCACTACAAGGTATGGTCCTGATTATACCCAAAAAGGCTTTCGCCCCGCTTTATATATAAAGCAATGACCGACCACAGCTCAGATATAAACGCACACCACCACAACACACGCACACACCCAAGGCCGGATACGTAGGCGCTGAGCGCAGCAACATTACCCCTAGTACTACAAGAGCAACTGGAGTCCTCAACCATGGACACGCCAACGCGAAGAGAAGAAGCTGCATATGACGAACCGCCTCTGGTGTCATAACCTTCCTGAAGGCGCCGCCTTGGTCCTGATTATTACTCTGAAGATATATGGTCCTTTGGGTACTAAAACAAACTCTAAATTATATTCAAAAATCAATCTCATTAAAAGATTGTAAACTTTAGGAAGCAAAATGTGGGAACTTAGATGATTGACAATGGACTGACCGGTTGATATTTTCTTGCGCAGCTTAATGTCAGCGGGAATTATCTCATCTGGAGCGAACGCTCGGTACTAATGCGTGACGCCAACCTGTGAATGTGACATCATGATGATAATGTGGATGATGTGACACCGCGCACGACCGTCCCGCCGTATTGCTGTCCTAATGTCAATGGTTTGAAAAGGTATGCGTTGCTTTTTTTTTGGTGATTGTACCCTGTCAGTAGCAACACAATAACCTTATAGAAAGATTCTGTTCCAAGCTAATCCAGCTCAAAAGCATATGCTCATATGGCCACCACACACATTCGTTACATCAAGTTTTAATTACGTATTCTGGCCTTGTAATTTTACTGCGCAATACTTTGAACAATCTCAATACATCACTGGCAGATAACACCTTCTCGGCATCCCGAGGGGTAAAACTCCGCTCCCGTCCTCTGCTTTTTCTATAATAATCCTCTGAATGAAAGAGTGAGAAAGAATTTAGCTCCTTATCAATGCATAGCATGTATAGAAGTAAAATAGACTAGTTAGTGCATGATGGATCCAACCACGCGCTAGTAATAGTACTTTTTCTCTTGTCAGAGACAAGATATATGAATGTTAATGTACCTTTCTAACTGCAAGTTGGGAGTAGTTGATGCTATTTAATCATGTATTGGCGAGTCAGTTGATCAGGTCTCTCTCTGAAAAAGCCATAGGGATATAAACTTGCCATGTCTTTCTCTGATCACACATTCAAACTATATTTATCTTTATATAACCCATCGATACCAAGTTTACATGTGGGAGGGCTCTCTATTCCAGCTACCGAGCACTGACCCCAACACACACCATCAGCTGTGCAACGACTGGTAGTTGACGATACAAAGGGAGAACTGATTGATTGATCGATCAATCACAATCCTCCTCCACAGTTATGGCAAAGCAAAGGGGCAATAATATCAAAGTTTCAGAACGAGGTAGCTGTAAATAGATCACATCTCCGTAAGTGTAACTAATGCGATGGTTTTTGATAGAACGTGTTCATAACTGTGTCAAAACAGAGGGCAACCAATTGATCTTCATAATTATACGCAGACATGTCACATCTAGACCATCGTGATTGTATCTACAAATAAGGACTGATAGATCTTCATAACCGTATCTATATAGGTTATAAATCGATGGATCATTATAGTTTTATCTGAGCAGATCTACCACTGCCGTAATCCAAACTTAATTCCCATCTGCTGATCTGGTATCACGAACAACTTTCTACCGTCTAACATACGACTGAATTGGCAGTCTGAACTATAATCCTGCATACTGATTTATTCTGTAAAATACAGTGGTTGGTGCGTGATTGATTTGAGCGCACCAATGGTACAATTCAGAGTGAAAAATATATGTATGAATGCGGCTGTACATTCCTGAATTCTAATGCAAGTTGGGAATGTTTAATTATGTATTAGGCGAAGGAGGTGGGAGGTTGCCGAGTCTTGCCCGGTCACACAAACTGATAACTGATAACTAGACAAGAAGAAAGATAAAAAATTGACCGTCTGAGTGCTAGTCTTGTCTAGTCACACAAAATATAGGGTAATGATTCCATGTTCACATGTGGGCGGGCCCTCAGTTCCAGCTAAGCCACCGTGCATTGACTCTTGACTTGGTAGCAAACATTGGCTGTGGGATGATATATATACTCAAGATAGAGCCCATCAATTTGATAGCAAACTAAGCAAATGGCTTCCCCCCAGAGCGACCCTGAAGCTGGAGTTGCATCAACCACCAATGAGGGCCAGGGCCAAGGGCTCCCTGGAAATGGAGATCCAAAGCTGTACGCGTTCAAGGAGCAGCTCCTGCTGCTGTCGACTCTGGTCGCAACGGTGACATACGTCGCCGGGCTGAACCTGCCGGGGGGATCCTGGGAGCAGGATGACCCGGGAGGTTATATGGCCGGCGATCCAATCCTGCGTGATACCCACTACCAGCGGTACCTCGCCTTCTACTACTGCAACGCCACAGCGCTCGCTAAGGCCGTCGTGGTCTCCCTCATCCTCATCATCCAAGAGAAGAAGGTCCGTGTCTGGACAGTGGTGCTGCGAGTGGTGATGGTTCTCGACCTACTCAGCCTCATGGCCGCCTATGCTGCCGGGAGCTGCCGGGATGCATTCACAACCATCTACGCCGGTGTTGCTTTCTTCCTTGTGGTATTGGTCGTCATCTCTGTTTTCTTCGCTTTCTTCTACTACTATCTCTGCCTCAAGGGTATTATTAAGTTCCACTCCAGCTCCAGTCCCAACTCAAACCATAAACACATCCCCAACCCTGACTCCAACCCCAAACCCATTTCCTTTGCCGTTGCCGGGAGGCGAATCCAGACACAAAGCAGTGTAGTGAAGTTACTTATTGACACCAACAAGCAAGAGAAGGAGCAGATCGATGTGTTGATGTTGCTCGCAACCTTCGCAGTCACCATCACATACGTTGCTGGGCTGAGCCCACCTGGTGGGTTCTGGAACAGCACCCAACATGGACACCGTTTGAGTGACCCGGTGTTACAAGCCCGTGGCCGTTACCGTGCCTTCTTCGTTTGCAACACCACTTCGTTTGCCTTGTCCCTGCTCATCATCGTGTTGCTCTTGGAGAAGAAGATGCTCAAGAATAAGAAGTTGGTTAACATCTTGGTGCACCCCGTGGCGCTCTACGGGTTGATCTCCATCGCGCTGTTGTGCCTCATGGGAGCCTATGCTGCTGGGAGCTGCAGGGAGGCTGACAATACTGCTGTTGTCCTTGCCCTTGCTGGTGCGGTTCCTGTCTGTGTGTGCCTCCAACTGGTGCTTGCTTACTGGAAAGGGCTTGCGACCAAGTGTGCTTGTGTCATAGAATGGTTCAAGAAACGGTTCGACACTCCTAAAGGTATGACTACCTACCTATCTTACGCTACTTCCGTTATAAAAGCTTACCATTTTCGATATTGGCATGCATATGAATATGAATATGGTTGATATTCAAAACCCGCCTATCTATCTTACTCCTCTAGAACACAACTTTGATTGTTAAATTTCTGTAGTTTATAAAACCTATCTAAACTATGTATATACCTGTAATTAATTACGAGAGCACCTTAAGAGACCAATTTATGTGCACACACGTTGATTTTCAAGTATCTTATCTAAATATATTTTTCAAGTATACAATGCTCTTGACTTATTTATTATTTAGTCGCATGACCGATTTACTGAAAATACTATAATTTCAGTATTGCCATCCTAATATACAAAGTTGTTGATTTATTTACTATTTATTTGCATGATTAATTGACTGAAAATAAATATGCACAGGCACCTCTGTAAGAAAGAACAACGACCAACACATCGAGAACACCCGCTATCTTGTTATGCTCCTTGCTACTCTTGTGGTGACCATCACTTACCAAGCAGGATTAGATCCACCCGGCGGCCTCTGGCAAGACGATCGGGATGGGCATAAGATGGGCCACCCGGTGCTCCAAACAACACATCCTACTCGATACCAAGTGTTCTTCTACAGCAACTCAGCAGCTTTCGTCACATCATTGGTCGTTATCATGATGCTCCAGAGCAAGTATCTGCTCACGCGGCACACACTGGAAGCAGCCCTAGTACTGGACCTATTCGGCCTCGTTACTTCCTACGGTGCTGGGAGCACTAGGGACGTAAGTGCATCCTTCTACATCATCGCCTTAGCGGGCATTGTCCTTGTCTATGTCATCGTCCATATCACCATAATAGACCATGCCCCTGAGCCAGAGGATGGCGCTGCTGTACTGAAGGATCTCGATGACAAGCGCAAGGTGCTACTGTTGGTTGCTATCTTGGCCGCTACCCTCACGTACCAAGCTGGTCTCACCCCACCTGGTGGTTTCTGGATAGCGGATGACCAAGGACATGGTCGTCGTGCGGGCTTCCCAGTCCTTCTCGACAATTACCCTCGTCGTTATCATGCATTCTTCTATTCCAACGCGGCGAGCTTCATGGCATCCGTCACACTCATCCTTCTTCTCGTCAATCCAAAGCTATACAGGCCAGGTATACGTTGCTATGCACTCTATTTGTGCATGTTGGTGGGCATGCTTGGCCTCATGGGCGCCTACGCTGCTGGAAGTTCCCGACACCTCAAGACCTCCATCTATGTATTAGCCTTGGTTGCTGCGGTGTCAGTCTTCATAGCCTTGCCGGTATTTCTTTGCTGGTGCTACCACAAATGTGTGGACGCAAAAGCAGGTCAGGGCTGCCTTTTCTGGTGCTTTGGCAAATGTGTGAAAGTGAAACCAAGTCAGGTCAGCAACAACAACAGCGACGACAACACCAATGCCGCCGACACCACCACCACCAACAACAATGCTGCTTCCGCCACCACCACCAACAACAATGCTGCTTCCGCCACCACCACCACCAACAACAACAATGCTGCTGCTGCCGCTACCACCACCGCCACCAACAATGCTGCTGCTGCCGCCACCACCACCAACAACGATGCTGTTGCCGCCACCACCACCACCACCAACAATGCTGCTGCCGCCGCCACCACCAACAACAACAGAAATGCTGCTGCCGCCACCACCACCAACAACAATGTTGCTGCCGCCACCACCACCAACAACAATGCTGCTGCCGCCACCACCAACAACAACAATGCTGCTGCCGCCATCACCACCAACAATGATGCTGCCGCCACCACCACCACCAACGACAACAACAGCAACGAAGAGAAAGATAGACTTGAATATTTGATGTTGCTAGGAATCCTAGGCGCAAGTATGACATACCAGACTGGCCTAAGACCACCAGGCGGCCTGTGGCAGGACAACATCGGCGGATACTCAGCTGGCAACCCCATCCTCCACGACATCAACAAGCACCGGTACAATGCCTTCTTCTATAGCAACTCCACTTCCTTCATGGCCTCAATCGTGGTGGTCTTCATGCTGCTTCCACTGACGATCAAAAAGTATCGCAAGCGCAATCTGCCACTCTGGCCGATGCACACAGCCATTTTACTGGACATGATTAGCCTTCTGGTGGCCTACGCAGCAGGAAGTACCAGGGAGTGGGAAACCTCTAGAAACGTCATGTTCCTCATCATCCCTGTGTTGGTCTACATTGCGGTCTATGTGACAGCGTCGGTTTTCTACCAAAGGGAAGACACAGTGAAACCGCCAACCTCGACTCCAGCCCATGGTGCTGGATTGACTGCCACACCACATCAGGATGCCAAGTGATTCTTTGTCTGGTCAAGTTTATACTTATTTTGAAACAATATGGTAGGAACCGACTGTAAATTAGTGACAGTGTTCATGAGAAAATGAACCCAAGTGGCCAGCTGGGCTCAACCTTGAGCACCATATGTATATTTGAGATATTGAGTTAGTTATTCATATGAATCTCCATGTTTTGGTATTCCTTCCGCTCGCCGGAGGGCTCCCTTCCACTATATGGCATTTAATTTTCTGACCTTTGCTTGCTTTGCATGTTAATCCATGAACTTGCCTCAATTTGATGACAAGCTGCATATATATAGCCAAAATGCATGACAGAACGATAATGTACACTGGTTCAGCAACTCGGCATCACTGTTGCACTTATAGCTCTGTGACTGCTAGCAACCTTGCCCTGTTTTCGTTCCCAAGAACATGTTCTTGAAGATCCAAATATCTGAGTCGAATCCCCCAAGTAGATTTCTTACCCGTCCAGAAATGAACGCCTTCTCTATTCGGACATGAAAGATACAGCCAACTTCTAGCTATCCGCTTATTTCAAAGGGGGATAAGTGCCGCATATCATTTTGATCCTTGATCGGTGCAAACGTGTGTTTGTCGATGTTGTTGCTGTTCCAGTCACAGGTTCCTGGTCTGTATCCCAGTCAGTCTGCAAATTGCTCAATTTAGCCTCCAGGCTTCTGGTCTGTGAAATTATCGACTTGTGAACTGGGGAAACACTGCTCCTCCCAAAATAAAACTATGGATGTCGGATACCATCGTGAGGCCTTTTTGCTGTTGGACTGTATTTGCAAGGCGAAACCGATGAAAATTGCAGAGTTAATGCCATATAGGGCAGGTGTATTGTTTCATCAAATCAAATTTGGCTGAACTTGGATAACAATATATGCTATCCTCATTCTTCGTTTACAAACAAGCACAAACATAGTGGCAGGAACAAATAGACACTAGAGAGCAACTAATCATCTCTACAAAAACAGAGTGAAGTGACTCTGTTTTCACAATTGCAGGTCTTTTCATCAGGTGTGTTTGAAGAGCTGTTGCTATCTAGGCCAGCAATTTCCACTTGTAAACTCCGTTTGAGATCTCAAAATGGCGTTGCAGGTAGCTACCTCGCGTCCGTTGCATTGAGGCCCCCTCTGCTCTGCCATTAGCCGCGAAGAAGTATCAGGATTCGTCACAGTTAGCTTCACCTTGGGCATGTCAGAGGCCACCAGCAGCGGACTTGGAAAGCTGACCCTGATGGCCTGTTGCAGCATGTCAATATGTGCAGGTTAATTAACAGAGGCATCTTATATGGTGCAGTACAATGCATTTCTCCAGCCGAGTAAGGCAGAGCGTTGGTTCATTTCATCAGTACCTGCATGTCCACAAGATGAAAACGGTGCAGGAACTGTAAGCCTATGGAAAATCTGAAATGTCAACAACGAAAAGGGTTTATAGATGCACTGATCGGTTATCATTTTATCAGTATGATCGCTTCATGGTTTGAACTTCAGATGCAAACGGTGTCCTACGGTCCTGCCTCGGAAAGGGATCCTGCAGCTTGCAAATACACTTCAGAACATTCAGTGTACCAGGTTGTCCCAAGTTGAGAAATTTTAACTTCCTGTAAAATGTGGTGACAAAGGGGAGCTTCATTAAATTCTAAAAGACTAGAGGAGACCAGTTGGTTGTAGTAAAAGTCTAAGAGACCAAAACTGATATGCAAAAGAACTTATACTTGGTGCGAGGAGACATTGGTATGAACAGTTGGTGTTCACAGAAATGACCGACAAACATTGCGATGAACCAGCACAAGGCGATTTGAGCGATATATACCAGCAACGAGTTGAACATTGCTGGTAGCGGCAATCGAGTTGAAGAAGCGAGATGAACATCTTCCCTTGAAGAAAATCTGTTGTGAGAACAAACCTGAATCAGAGTCCAACAAACGGAGGGATTTTCGACCTGAGCAAGAGACTCTGATGCGAGCATATGTATCTGCATGCACGCAGTGTCAACGGGAATTATATGAAGCAATCTTTCGGTCCTAATGTGCGATGCCAGCCTGTGCCTCATGATGATAATGTGGATGACACCGTTGCTGCTGCGAATGTGACATTCTCATGATAATGTGGGTGACGTGGCAGCGCACAGGGTCGTCGCACCGTATTGCTCTCTTAATGTCAATGGTTTGAACAGGTATGTCTTGTATTAATTTTGTGACTCTATGCTGTCAGTAGCAACACAATAGCCTTAAAAAAAGATTCTGTTCC
Organism: Aegilops bicornis; assembly: GCA_021605145.1. Classification (NCBI taxonomy): domain Eukaryota; kingdom Viridiplantae; phylum Streptophyta; class Magnoliopsida; order Poales; family Poaceae; genus Aegilops; species Aegilops bicornis. The sequence goes on from CM038675.1 coordinate 26,828,988, forward strand.
AAGCTAATCCAGCTCCAGAAGCATATGCTCATATGGCCACAACACACATGGAGTAAGTATTCAGGCTTCATAATCATTTACAGGGCAATAGTTTGGCTCTTCTCTGTGCATCACTGGTTGGTACAGATAACGGCTTATCAGGGGAATTCCGAGAATCAAAATTCCGCCATCCTCTGGTTTACAATAATGACCTTTTGAATGAAACAGTGAGAGAAAGAATTGAGCTCCTTATAAATGTATAGAGAACCAAAATTCAGTAGTTCGTGCACGATAGATTAAACCACACGCTAGTAATAATACCTTTTCCTGGTCAGTGACATGATGATATATGAACGTTATCGTACATTTCTAACTGCAAGTTGAGAGTAGTTTCATGATATTTAATCATGTATTGGGGGGTCAGATCTCTCTCTGTATCTCTCTCTCTCTCTCTCTCTCTCTCTTTCTCTCTCTCTCTCTCTCTCTCTCTCTCTCTCTCCCTCCCTCCCTCCCTCCCTGAGAAGCCATAGATAAAATTGCCATGTCTCTTTCTCGGATTACATATGCAAACTATACTTATATGTATCAATATATAATCCAATTGATTCCAAGTTTACATGTGAAAGGGCCCTCTGCTCCAGCTACCCAGCACTGATCCCAACACACCCCATCAGTTGTGCAATGATTGGTAGTTGGTCAATCGATCGAGCACAATCCTCCTCCACAGTTATATATTACAAAACGAATGGCATCTAAGTCCGAGAACGAGGTAGCAGTAGCAGCACCGTCGCCGATAGATCACCAATTCACTGGTTAGGGGCACCATTTGGATATGCTTAGCTAGCATGGGCGATGGTTCTCTGTTCTAACCTGTAGAGGAGTTACTCAATTTTATATATCTAAATTGGTCCTCATCCAGTATGTTTTCCTAAATGCAACTAAAGCAATGATATTCAGTAGACCATCTTCATAATTGTTTCACACCTAGTTGATTCGTAATAGTATTTAAACATGTCACATCTAGGCTTTCATGATCATATCTACAAACAAAAACTGGTGTGTCTTTGTAAGTTATCTATACAGATTATAGTCGATGGATCATTACAGTTTTATCTAAGCAGGTCTCGCACGGTTGTAATACAAACTTAATTCCCATGTACTGATCTAGTATCACGAATAACTTTTCTACCCGTCTAACATTTGTCTGACTTGGCAGTCTGAACTATAATCTCGCATATACTGATCTACTCTATAAAACACAGTGGTTGCTGCATTATTGATTCGAGTGCACTAATAGTACAATTCAGCGACAGTTTCTTTTATGTATGAATGCGGCTGTACGTTTCTAAATTCTAACGCAAGTTGGGCGTGTTTAATTATCTATTAGGCGAAGAAGATAGGAGGTTGCCGAGTCTTTGCCCGGCCGGTCACACAAACTGACAACTAGACAAGAAGATATAAAATTGACCATCACGCATCGAATGCTAGTCTTGTCTAGTCACACAAAATATTGGGTAATGATTCCATGTTCACATGTGTGTGGGCCCACAATTCCAGCTAAGCCGCCGTGCATTGACTCTTGACTTGGCAATACACATTGGCTGTGGGAGTGTGGGATGATATATAAATTCAGCCAGAGGCCTTCCATTTGATAGCAAATTAGGCAATTGGCTTCCATGGCCACGAACAACCTTCAAACTGGAGATGCATCACCAACCGAGCAGGACCCTGCAAATGGCAGCGGCAAGCCTCCCAACAAGCCTTGTGCAGACTCAAAGCTGTATGAGTTCAAGGAGCAGCTCCTGCTGCTGTCGACTCTAGTGGCAACGGTGACGTATGTCGCCGGTCTGAACCTGCCGGGCGGGTACTGGGAGCAGGATGACCCCGGAGGTCACATGGCCGGCGACCCGATCCTTCGCGATACCCACTACCGCCGGTACCTCATCTTCTACTACTGCAACGCCACAGCACTCGCCGCGTCGCTCGTGGTCTCACTCATCCTCATCATCCTGAAGAGGAAGGACCATGTTTGGACAGTGGTGCTACGGGTGGTGATGGTTTTGGACCTGATCGGCCTCATGGGTGCCTACGGTGCCGGGAGCTGCCGGGATGCATTTACAACCATCTACGCGGCGGTAACCTTCTTCCTTTTGGTATTGATCATCATCTCTGTTTTCTTCTACGTTTGGCTCAATGGTGGTTGTGAGGATCACTCCAACTCCAAAAACAATTCCAGCTCGCACCCTGTCTTAGTCTCCATCCCCATCTCCATTTCCATCTCAAGCCCTGACCCCAACTCCAATTCCATCACTATCTGCGATCCCAACTCGAACCCTGATTCCAGCCCAAACTCCATCTCTGTCCCCATCTCTGGTTCCAGCTCGAACCCTGAGTCCAACTCCATCCCCATCTCCATTTCCAAATCAAATCCAGGCCCCAACTTGAACTTGGACATTTCCACCTCCAAGCCCAAGTCCAAGTGGGACTGGATGAGGCAAGCCAAGACAAAGAGCGATGTGGCTCGAACCTTTGTCGAAAAAGCAAACGCCAAGAAAGAAGAGAAGGAGAAGATCAATGTGTTGATGTTACTCGCAACCTTTGTCGTCACCATCACATACGTAGCTGGGCTGAACCCGCCCGGTGGGTTCTGGAGCAGCACCCAAGACGGACACCGTCTGAGCGACCCGGTATTACAAGCCCGTGGTCGGTACCGTGGCTTCTTTGTTTGCAACACCACTTCCTTCGCCGTGTCCCTGCTCATCATCGTGTTGCTCTTGGAGAGGAAGCTGTTGAAGGACAAGTTAAGCCAGAACTTCACAGTGCAATTCATGGCGCCCTATGTGTGGATCGCCGTCGCTCTGTTGGGCCTTATGGGGGCCTATGCTGCCGGGGGCTGCAGGGAGGCTGACAATACCACTCTTGTCCTTGCGGTTCCTGTCGGCGTATGCCTACTCCTGTGGTTTGTTACTTACAAAAACGGTTGGGAACAACTCACCACCAAGCTTCACAAAATCGGTTGGGAACAAATCACGGCCAAGCTTCACAAAATCGGCTGGGAACAACTCACGGCCAAGCTTGATGATGTTTCCACAAATTTCAAGAAGCTGTTCGGCATTCCTAAAGGTATGGCTCCCTATATATCCAAGCTAGTGCGTTGAATAGTTATTCTACACCAATACTAAAACTTTATTTGAAATATCTTAAATTATGTACACAATATGTTGTAATTTTGATTTCTTTAATATCCAAGTCACATATTTTTTGAACTACATACAAGATATTGTATCCTAAACATATATTTATGCGCTCTGTTGGAATAATTGTGTGTGTTGGTTGGAATCCCTTAATGAGTTTTATTTTTGTGCTTGATTTTAGGACATCCTACACATACCCCTTTGATTATAAAGAAATGGAGGGCACATCACTCACTCCTCTATCCAACTATAACCCATGCAAGTGATTGTGAACAAGTAAAAGATTTCCTGCTTTCTGGAATATGGTATGATCGAGCACACAGTAAATGGATGTCTGCGGAATAGTAAACATGTTTAGATAGTAATTATTTTGGAAAAATATTGATGTTTCCATTTAAGAAGTGGCAGTAAAAGCATTACTGTGTAGCAGTAAACTTTCCAAAGCTTTTAACTACCCAATTAGGAAAAATGGCAGTAAAAGTTATTTGTGGAATTGCTAATTTGTGTGCACCGTTTTACTGCAAGCTGGAGCAGATTAGCACTCCTATTATATACATGTATATTAATTGTCAGAACACTCTGAGAGAGCAATTTATGTACGTAGATACATAATATTTTAAATATACAAAGTTATTGATTTATTTACTAGTTGGTTACATGTCTGATTGATTGAAAATAAATATGCAGGCAGCTGCGAAGGCACGAATGAACAACATGAACAAAATACCCGCTATCTTGTTATGCTCCTTGCTACTCTTGTTGTGACCATCACCTACCAAGCAGGATTAGATCCACCCGGAGGCCTTTGGCTAGACAACCAGGATGGCCACAAGATGAGCCACCCAGTGCTCCAAATGACACATCCTACTCGGTACAGGGTGTTCTTCTATAGCAACTCAGCAGCTTTTGTCACATCCTTGGTTGTCATCATGATGCTCCAGAGCAAGTTTCTTCTCAACCGACACACACTGGAAGCAACCCTGGTGCTGGACCTATTCGGCCTCGTTACTGCCTATGGTGCTGGGAGCACTAGGGACGTAAACGCATCCTTCTACATCATTGCCTTGGCGGGCATTGTCCTCGTCTATGTCATCGTCCATATCACCATAATAGACCATGCCCCTGAGCCAGAAGATGGCGCTGCTGCACTGAAGGATCTTGACGACAAGCGCAAGGTGCTACTGTTGGTCGCCATCTTGGCCGCTACCCTCACGTACCAAGCTGGTCTCACCCCACCTGGTGGCTTTTGGTTAGCGGATGACCAAGGGCTCGGTCGTCGTGCAGGTTTCCCCGTCCTCTCCAACAATTACCCTCGTCGTTACAATGCATTCTTCTATTGCAATGCGACGAGCTTCATGGCGTCAATAACCCTAATTCTGCTCCTCGTCAATCCGAAGCTATACAGGCCAGGCATACGTTGTTATGCGCTCTACGTGTGCATGTTGGTGGGAATGTTTGGCCTCATGGGTGCCTATGCTGCTGGAAGCGCTCGACAACTGAAGACTTCCATCTATGTATTAACCTTGGTTGGCATGGTCTTAGCCTTTATAGCGTTTCTAGTAGTGATTTTCTGGTTCATCATCAAGTCCGAAACGAGCAGTAAAGATGGGAAAGATGAAGCAGCTCATAGTAATACTGACAAAAGCATCATCAGCAGCACCAGTACTACCACCAGCATCAGCACTAGTGTCGCTGCCGCCACTACCACCACGACCACCATCATTACCACCACCATCAGCACCACCACCACAAGCAACAATAATGGCAGCAGCAGCAACGGCAACACCACAAGCAGCAGCATCAAGGACAAGAATGACAAAGCGAAAGAAACAGTTGAATACTTTATGTTGCTAGGAATCCTGGCTGCCAGTATGACATACCAGATTGGCCTAAAACCACCGGGAGGCCTGTGGCAAGACAACAACAATGGACACTCTGCTGGCAACCCCGTCCTCCACGACATCAACAAGCGGCGGTACGATGTTTTCTTCTACAGCAACTCCACTTCCTTCATGGCCTCAATCGTTGTCATTGTCCTGCTCCTTCCATGGACGATGACCCACAAACGGAAACCGCCACTCTGGCTAATGCATATGGCCATTTTGCTGGACATGCTTAGTCTCCTAGTGGCATATGCAGCAGGCAGTACTAGGAAGTGGGAAACATCCAGAAACGTCATGTTCATCATCATCCCCGTCTTGTTATACATTGCAATCTACGCAGCTGCATCAGTCCTCTTCCCAAAGGAAGGCCGAAGTTGCTGGACATGCTTGACCTCCTGGTGGCATGCGCGGCAGGAAGACAGGAAGCAGCCTACACTGCCTTCTTACCCAGGAAAGAACGGTGTGGCCGTGTGAACCTCCGACCTCAATGCCATAATGATGACCACATGACAAACATGATGTCATGTGATTCTTTGTATGATGCCCAGGAAACATTTGGGAGGAACCACATGTTTGTAAATCCTTGTCTGAGTTCATGAGGAATTGGATCCAAGTGATGTAGCTAGGCTCAACCACAATCCAAGTGTGTATATTTATTTTCAGTATTTTTGGGACATGTGGGAGGGACTAGTTGTTTGTATTGTGAATGACTTTCTATGTATGTACTGGTCTAGTACCATGCGCAGAAGACATATATGGGCATTAGTTTGGTGTTCTTCTGATCAAAGTTGTGCGCCGTGCATTTACTAGTAACTTGGAAAGGAAATCAGTTGGTATGTGCAAGCTGGAGCTGATTAAGCATCTAAATTTAACAAATGCAACCAGCTGGGTAGCTGGATGTCATCTCATTTCAACATGGCAAGTTGTTATACATATCCATTTGGAATCTCAGTAAGCATGTTGATTTGACAAATATATCTGTTTTAGAAACATGAATGTTAATCATATTTGGCAGCTCAACTATCACCGTCGACATCATATTAAGCTAGCTACATTGACTGCAATTTCTTTTGAGAATTGAGTTGGATTTGTTAAGAGTCTCAACCGATGAAGCCACTGTCTTGGTTGCTGGCTGGGCCTGCTGGCTTGTTCTTAATTTTGTACAGGCAGAAGTTAGCTGTACAAATTTATTTACATGAAGAGCAGCTCACTTTGATGGCCTCAATTTGGCCCGAAATGAGTAGAAAACGTAGCTGTCTAGTTTCATCTCTTGTTTTCTGGCCCTTCTTTTCTTTGCTTCACTGTAAGTGCAGGAAATTGATACATGCATGATCTATAGGTCTGCATTTGCTTAACATATAGCCCGCCTCTAACGTCGATAAATCTGATGGTACCTTCACGTTAACAGCCTTCATGTTCTCAGCAAGCAAAAGAAAGAAAGGAAAGGGAGGACGGTGCATTTCCAAAAGCAAAAGAAATGGCAAAATTTAACATGGTCCCTCTTACCTCCTCTTTTTACATGTAAGGTAAGAAGGTAAGAAGGTAAGGTGTTAAGACCTCTCGTGTGAAAAGAGAAGGTAAGAGGGACCATGTTAAAACTGCTTGTTTTCTTACAAATAGTGTCCCAGAAAAAGCGACCACAAATTGTGTTTTTATTGTAGTGATAGAGAGCAGTTGTTGATTGAGCAGAGCAAAATAGAAGCGGCTCACTGGGTCATTCATGACTCCGGCAGGTGATGATTCAGGAACGAAGAGCATGGGAAAACTAAGACTAGAGATCCAGGAGGACGGTGTAGCCAGCCAGGTACAGTCACCGTGCAAAGGTTTACGGTGGAGAAGCAACTTGGCCCAAGTGGACCAACAATTGAATGGCCACTTGATCAATTAGCTAGCTGATTAGTTAGCGTCTCGGATTTTGGATTGGAATTGAGTGGCTGACGCAGAGGACCGAGGAAGCCGCCGCAACAACCTAGTCCACATGCCGACATGGCATGCAGACGCTGGCCGTTGCAAGCAAGAGGGGAAGAACCCAACAAGTTCCCAAGCTGAACTTTACGTGTGCGCGCGTGTCCGTCTTGCACGAGTTCTTTCTTCTTTGTAAGACGGGGAAGGATGATCTTTTGATTGACATGTGCTGTGGTGAACCAATTGGGACAAGTGTTAGCATGACATGGATATTGGACGGCCCACATTATTCCGTCTACTTGAAATCTCGAGGTCAAAAGCCAAAATTATTGCAAAAATCTTATGCTCGTCCAAAGAGATACAACTTTATCTCCTACTCCAACCTACTAAACAATGCAAGTATGAAACCTTTTGAGCAAAGATTCTGACTGTAGAGGCACCAAACTGCATGCGTTCTCAACGAATCTGTACCACAAGAAGTAGCTGTGGCCCGATCGACCGATTGACCATATGGATCATTTCAACGGCCTTGGTCGATGACAGAGCCTAGGAACGGCGCCGGCGCCGAGCTTGACTGCCCGTTGACCTCGGAGCTCATGTAGCTGGTGTCGCCGCCACCCTTGATCTGCCATTCCGTGATGTAGCTGGGCTTCGGCACCCAGTCGGGCGCCTCAACGTCGCCCGCCAACATCGCCACCACCCTCGACATGGGCGGCCGCTGGTGGGGCGAGCCCTGGGTGCACACGAGTGCCACCTTGATGGCCCGAAGCACCTCCTCGCTGTCGAAGTCCTCCAGCCTAGGGTCTAGCATGTCCAGAGGTTGGCCGTCCTCGTACAGTTCCCAGACCTGGAAGCATCGAGATGTTAAGCTAAAATGCAGCACATTGTAGTTCTTCCACAGGATGCGTGCACTCACATATGCCAAAAGTGTGTTGAGAGGGTTTGATTTAAAATTCTGTGAAAACATGTGAGCTCTATATTACCAATATTCAGTAGGAATTTTCACTATTGGTTTTACGGATAGCACAAAAAAAATACTAGGGCCTAGAGTTCCTCCGTTAGCTTACCCATTCGAAAATATAAACCTTGTTTTGGTCCTCAGTAGTGTAATAGTTTGGTCTTCCAGCTAAAGTCTCCAATACCACGACGCCAAATGCAAACACATCAACCTTCTCTGTCACATGGCCTCTCATGGCATACTCTGGTGCAAGATAACCACTTGACAAAGGAGTCGATAAATGCCATTAGCATACATATGAAAATACTACATAAACATGAAGTTAGCAAGATAGAAATGCACTTACAATGTACCAGCAACTTTCGTGCTCACATGTGTCTCCTGGTCATCATAAAGTTTTGCGAGTCCGAAATCTGAGATCTTAGGATTGAGATTTGCATCAAGCAAGACATTGCTGGCTTTATGTCCCTGTGCACAACACGGATGCTAGATTCTTCATGAAGATAGGCCAGACCTCTTGCAATTCCTAAGCATATCTCAAAACGCGTTGACCAGTCTAGGTTTGACTTCCCTTTTCCTGCAGATGTGGGTTTAAATTTTTAGCTGTCTATACTAACCATGAAGTTGCAGATTTTTAGCTGCGTCAATCAACATAATTTGTACCAAATAGAGCACGGTCCAGGCTTCCATTCTCCAGGTACTCATAAACCAGCAATGGCTTATTGCCCTCAAGGCAGCAACCATACAATTTCACAAGATTACGGTGTTGAACCCGAGATATCGTTTCTATTTCCGTCGCGAATTCCTTTTTCCCCTGATGAGATGTTTCAGACAGCTGCTTCACTGCTACAAACCTACCATCAGTTAACTTTCCCTGCAAAAAGGAAATATTTTTCAACAATGGAAGTTTCAGGTACCACACTGCCAAACATCATTTGCTCCAGATACACTTTTCCTTCATTTTAGGAATTTTATCAACATGTATGTGGAGAAACTACAAGTACAAAAAATTACTCGTATAGACAGGTCTTCCTTTGGATATTTAAGACTATGTATGGGATGAACCAACCTTAAAAACCGATCCATATCCTCCCTGACCAAGGAGGTTATTAGAACTGAAATTTTCAGTAGCTGACCTCAGCTCCCCATAGCTGAGGACATTAGGTCTTCCCACAATACTGTACAGCTCTGCAAGACATCACAAAAGATAATGAGTTTATTTTTGACTTCTCCTTTGCCCAGTTAGAAAAAAAATATGGTCCTAGTGTATCCCATACCTTCTTGCTCCAACGATAGTTTTCTCCTTTTCTGCCTCCAAACAAAGATTCCAACAAATGCTAACAATCCTAAAACTACCACACCAACTATAGCTCCAGCAATCACACCTGTTTTACTACCTTTCTTCTTTACCGCAGCATTACGCACTGTAGGGGTGAAATCTGAAAGATAGTTCACTTGTTAGAAAGGTATGATTATATGTAAACTGGTTGGTGTATTACGTCTTAAATGTTAGACTATCACTACTAGAATGACATACTTCTGACAGAATTCTAAACATCTCAAATGACATACTTTTGAAAGTAATAACTACTTATGACTAACCCCGTAACCCACATGTTGTAGTGTGGTAACTTCTAAGTTTAAAAAAAAGGTCGACAGTACATCTAACCTAGTTTAGAGCTGGTAACAACGTGTGAATAGTACTGTAACCGCACATTACTAGGTGAAAACTTATGAGCTTGGAAAAAGTCGCCAAAATATCTCAAATGACATGTATGTACTTTTTAAGCTGATAACTACCTATGTTTTGCCTGGTAACTCAAGTTCTGCAGCTTGATAACTTTTAATCAAATAAAGTTGACAGAGCGTATCAACATAGGATCTAGTTCCAAAAATCTCGTCATGACAGATTTAGTGGTGAAAACGGAAATTATATCGGACGTGCCATTTGAGATTAAGACATATTGAATTTTTGGAATTAGAGCCAATCTTGATGACGTCTACAGTTTCATCTTAGTTGTGTCATTTTGTGCATGCAATGTGAAGCTACTTTTTAGTTACCCCTAAATAAGTAACCATCGCCACATAGTGGTGACCTTTTCACATTGATGCTTTAGTATTTTCGGTTGCTTTTATTTCAAGACGCATAAGATTGCATTCAGCATAACTTTAATATGTGTTTCAAGACGCATAAGTTAACCTGGAGAATATATTATAGTCGGTAAAAAACTATTATTTCAAGTCAAGGGATGTACTTGGTGTTGCACTCAAAGCTGAGATCGCAGGCCCGTAGTAGCCTTGAGTAGGAATGCAGCAAGTGCCCTTGCCAGCCCAGAAGAGATGAATATCTAGAAAGTTCTTCGTGACAGGAACGGTATACTGCTTCCTAACAGCTGTGAAAGATTTCCCGCCTGCGGCCTTCCTTATGTCAAAGTTCTGCTCCTTACGTTCACCCTATACAAATAAGAAGAATAAATTTATAGCTGGCTTATAAGCTAACTAGCTATGGGTACTGTTTAATTTATCACTTTATAGCGGCAGCCTACCTGGACATATATATCAAAAACCCTTCTACCTCTGCTCTTCCAAGACTGGGTGTCCGGGAAGTCAAACTCTGCAAACAGAAGTGTGACTGTATAGTTTCCATTTTCTAGTCCAATACCATAGTATCTTAAGGATGACGGCGACATCCTTGCATTCTGGAACAGTTCTGGATCAAGTGTATTGAGAAACTGGCCCGGACTGTGGATTATATAACTTCCATTATTTGCCTCCATGAACTTTCCAACGTTGCTAACACCCCATGTTGGTGCTCCTGTAACATACAGTGATGCAGCTCCAAGACTGGCACGATCAGGTTCATACACAGAATTATCTGGGCCTACTATGGATTTTCCAGAGTCCACAGCAAAGGAAGAAGCTGCAAGCAGGTTAAATTATTTAATATTGGTATTAGTTTAGTAAAACTGCAGTTGCAGGTCTATAGTTCCTAGATTGTGCACATTCTTAAAATTTGAAAATGCAGAAGTCTCACACTTTGGAGAATCAAGAAAACATGGTGTATTACGCTGAAGGCACCCCCACCCCGCAGGTAAGACACTGCAAATGCAACAAAGTGACATTTTAAACCCAAATTACGAGGCGAGAGAACAGAATAGTCATACATGATGATCTTGAGGAGATATTGAAATATGGACGAACCTGTTGCTGGAACTATCGGCCACAAAATTGTTTGCCACCAGATTCCTGAGTTGGATGATCAACAGGCAGAAATTAGAATTCATTGTTCATACTTCATAGCATCTTTATGACTAAGTTGAGTTACTCTTAAATAATTTGCTCGATTTTGTGCTAGGCTGTAAGACTAATATGTCACTCGATAAACAATAGGAGCCGTAGGCATCTAAATTTATTTATAAATAATTAAGATATATGCACCAAAACAGCCTTTCAGATTTATATAGGAATCTAGCTTATTTGATGTGTACATATAAGCCTAATAAGTCAGCCCAGGAGCCTATTTTAGATTAAACCTGCCCTTTCTTAGGCTGGATTTGGTTCATCCAGTAATAGGAGTTTCAGAATTTGGAACTTACAATTGTGAATTTTTAGCCCATGAAGGAATGCTTCCTGAGAGCTGGTTGTAAGAAAAATCTCTACAAAATAATAGAACGAAAGCACCATTAGAAATTACATAAGCTCCGCCTTGCTTTTATTGTGTAAATAAATTGAACCATATTACATACAAGGTTTTAAGCAATGATCCTACTGAGCTTGGAAGGCTGCCTGAAAGGCTATTATTCCCAAGAAATCTAGTCACAACAAAATTTATATAGATTAGCAAAATGATGAAAGTCTTCCTTTTGTACAAATACACTTTGCAAGTCAAGAGAGTCCGTACAAGAAGGCGAGCGAGTTCAGATTCAACAAGGTTTGTGGTACTTGGCCTGTGATATTATTGAAACTCAAGTCCCTATAATAATAATAATAAAACCAGAAGGAGAAGATGTCATCAGCCAGTGTATAATCTATAGTAATGCAGTATTTTGCAAGAAATGCACTTGGCTATAGTTTATCATCGGAATAACATGCTTACAGTAAATTTAAACTTGCGAATTTCGAAAAGTCAATTGATACAAGCTTATCAGATATCCTACAGTTCCTCAAAACCCTGCAAAAAAATATTACATGTTTTAGGATTAAACTTGGATCTTTACAACTGTAATTGAGCTATTAACGGAATGACATACAGTGTGTTCAAAGATGTCAGTTTATTGATGAATGCAAGTGAAGAAGAGCTCCCATTTAATATATCACCAATTCGTCTGCACCACAGAAGTAGATTAATTAATTTTCATTGCTGCAACCTTCACATTTAAGAATGACATTTACTCCCTCCGTCCCATAATGTAAGACGCTTTTTCACACTACACTAGTGTGAAAAAACGTCTTACATTATGGGACGGAGGGAGTAGCTCTTATCACTGGCAATGGGCACTTACAAGCTTGCCAATTGGCCAAGATTGGAAAGAGTAGCTGGAATTGGACCTTGAAAAGAATTACCCTGAAACCTCCTACAGTTCCATAGATCTAGTTAGTCATTTAAAGCATCATCTCCTGACGAATGGAGCAAAAGTAGTGAAAGAATAGATATCTCTATTCTTGGAAGAAAAGGAAAGTGAAATCAATATTGACTTATACTATCACCTTATCTGAAACTCGCAACCATCTAATGGATAGTGGGGTTGCTTATCAAGTACTAATCTAACATCTTACACCTTAAATGGAAATTTTCTTAAGAGGCCACAAGGAGATTCAGCACGTTCAAGAAAGCCTCTCATAACTAAAACTGTTGCTATTTAAAATGAATCTTCCACTTCCACATGATTTATATATGTTTAGTGCAAACTAGCTCAGCTTGTAGATAACTATATCAAATTAGAAAAGTATTCTTTCAGACCTCCCTGCAAATAAATATACTTTGAAATTGTGTAAATAAAATGCAGTTTTCATTTTTACAGCATTTCTATGACTTAGAACATAAGTGATCTTACAGCTCTGTTAAACTGCTCCAGCTACCAATATAATCTGGTATTTGCCCAGTAAAATCATTATCTGATGCCCATCTAAACAAAGAGAGGAGAACCACATAAGATTGAATGGTGTGGATTATAATATATCAATAAGACGGCAACTATAGGCATACAGTTTTTTCATTTTCGTAAGCTGGGAAAGTGATGATGGCAGTGGACCACTAAGGCCAGAACTGTCAATGTACCTGTAATTGAGAAACAGAGAAAAAAAATACACATTGGATAAGGGGCTGACTAATCCAAGCAAGAAGACAACTGGCTTGGCAGAAGAAATATAGAGTTCCCAGAATTCAGTAAATACGTACAGTTCCTCAAGTTTTGCCAAGTTTCCCAGTTCCGAAGGAAGCGAGCCACTAAAATTGTTTCCGCCCAAGCCCCTATGAATGCACCAAAAGTTTTAGTTAGGCATGCGGACTTTATATTCTATAAGTCATGAAGGCTATCAGCATATTTACACTTCAAACCAAAAGTAAATCTAAACTTGTATGCTAAAATACAATCATATAGTTATAACAAATATTTCTTACAATTTTATAAGATTCTTAAGGTTCCCGAGCTCCTTTGGTACAGGTCCGGATAATGCATTGATACCAAAAGTCCTGATATGTTGAAGAGAGGAACTGTGAGATTAATTGCGGGGAAATAAATGTATTCATTGTTGCAAACTTGCAATCATGATTTGAGTTGTGAATCTCACATGAACTTCATATCAGTCAACTCCCCGATGAAAGATGGTAAAGGCCCTGTCAAGTAATTTTGCCCAAAATCCCTGAAACAACATTGAATCAGATAGACGAGCAAATTTGGTGTGCAATTGGAATTATATACAGAATGTTGGTTTCAAGTTAGGACAATAGACTATAAGTTAGGACCATTTCATTTCAGGTGTGCAAGTTGAGAGTTCATACAGATCGATCAGGGCTGTGAGGTTCCGCAACTCTTCTGGTATGGGGCCCACCGCGTCCAGGGCGTATATTTTCCTGCATCGCAAGCATCCCATTAGCTAACGCCCTATCGATCTACTAATCGCTCGCATTGATCCAAGCATGCCATTAGCTAACGCCCTATCGATCTACCAATCGCTCGCATTGATCCAAGTAACAAAGCCGTCGCTAGATCTGGCATTCCATCAAACATGCTGAGCGTTGGCGGGGCCTAAGAAGAGCACTTACAGCCTGGTGATGCGGCAGACGGAGGTGTTGCCGCCTGTGCAGACTTCGCACTTGATGGCGGCCTTGAAGATGTCGTTGTTGTCGATGTTGGTGTTGTCTATGGCAGCGCCAGTGCATGGATCGCCGCTGATGTTCCATTGCGGCCCCGCCTTCTGGCCGAGTTTGGCGAACACCGCGTGCAGCGCCGCCGCTGTGAGACAAACAGAAAATAACGGTTAAGAAAGCCATCCTCGTCACCGCTCAACCGTCCGATGGCGATCTCGCGGACTGCATCAGCTCATCCCTCTCCTGACTTCCCTTCTCGCTCACTGCCATGGGGTAGGTGTAGAACCTAGAATCTTTTTTTGATCTACCAAGCTCCAAGGAGATGTTTGAACTACGCGGAATGGATTCAGGAAAACCTAACACAAGATCTATGGAGGAAAAATTCGAGCATGCTCACCGTCAGCCGGGTCGGTCCTCATTGTCTGTTGAGCATGCGCAACCGCCGCAAGGAGCAGCAAGAGCGCCGCGCCATGGAGTAGCATGAGCAACCTCATCTCCCTCACTCTGCCTGTCTGTCTGCTCTATCTTTGCTCATCCCTTCCCTCTTCCCGAATATATATAGCAAGAGGTAGGTGGTGAGGGATGAGAGAGAGCCGGAGCTTGTTGACACGACCAGGTCGACCGATATATCACCTAGCCAGCCACACGTAATTAAGGTACAGCGAACGTTCCCTCAAGAAAAAGGTTACGACGGAGAAGCAACTCGGTCCTCCAATCTCATGTGCGCAAGTGGATTAACTGTTGAACGGCCACTTGATTAACCATTAGCTGCCTGATGGAACACGTGGGGTTCCGTTTATTAGAGTATAACATAGTCTCAGATGTTGGACTGGAATTGCAGGACCGCATGCCATGCGACCGCTGCAGACAAGAAGTGGAAGTGTTGGGAAACCTTCCCGTACGTACGTCAAATATTTCTTTTCACGTTTTGGCTGTTCAAATGCAGCTCTCAGTAAAGTTGGAATCGACATCATAAGCATGCGGCAGGTAGCAAACGATGCGTGCTTAACGAATAATTATATACGTATATAGTACTGGCGGCTATAGAAAGTTGGGATCTCACCAATTCACCCTAATATAATATAATTCTGTGGGATAAGCTGTCCGTGTCATTGTGTTAACTAAGAAGAGAGGGTTTGAAATACAATCGATTTGAGGAGCCGTAAAAAGGGATCGATGCCCCGAGACGGACTACTCGCCGGCTTCCATAACAGCATCTCTACAGTCTACACCGAACATGCGGACCATGTGAGAAGGAGGGCATGCAACCTTGTCAAACGCCCTCTAGTCCATCTCTCACGTCGTATGAACCAATGGCCACCAGTCCTCAGTCGTGGTTGGTATCATGGGCGTGAAATGATGAAGGGGATGCGGATATAGAGGCTCCACTAAATCCAGTCGACGGTGATCTTGGGACCCGGGCCTTGCTTAGGATGACCTAATAGGAGGTTAGGAGCAGACGAAGAGGCATCCGGGGCCGGAAGAGGACGCCTGCGACTACCCGCAAGGCGTCGGGGCCGCCCAGCGCCCGAGCCAACAAGCCTGAAAAACGTGGCTGCATCTGGCAGAGGAGAACGCCTCCCTCCAGCCACACTCGTCGTCCGCACACCCCGCAGCAGGGTCAGCCCCTCCTTAGCAACGACGATGCGCTCGACAAAGGCCTTCTGCACATGATACGGCGGCGAGAGGCCCTAGATTCCGAAAGCGGGGAAACCTCAAGAGAGGGGATCGATGATTCAATGTAAGAAGTGGCACTATATGGTTAGGCATGGCACATGCTCGGATACGTATACGCGACGTGTGATGTTACTAACTTTTGGGCTAATGAAGATAAACTTCTTTTTCCAAAAAAATGCCCAATTCTGTTTTGTTATGACATGTATCTAGTCACAAAAATAGTTATCTCACTTGGTCGTTCCGTTGAATTGCTTGCAAAGTAGTAGGTCTTGGGTTCGAATTCCCCCCTTATCATCTTTCTTTTTTTTAGACCCAGACGGACCAAACAGATCAGGTTGAGGGCCAGCTAGTCGTGGGCCGCATTGGGAGCAGGCCTAGGTTGGCGCTGCGAACATGGCCCAAGCGGGACTCTGGAAGCGTTTCTTTAGCCAAACATTTTTGCTGTAATTTTAGCATCACCTTGGATAGCAAAAATAATATGCTGTAATTTTAGCACCACCTTGGATAGTGAAAATAATAATACTGTATGGTGAACGGAAGACGTGAACCTATAGAAAAAATCTGTTCTTTATTATTATTAGGTAGAGATATAGGTATAGATAGATAGATAAATCTTAGTATCTCTTGCAACTAGCTCTCTGATGTGTTGTAAGTTCAGAGTGGCCCCTTGTATCTTTCGGGCATTTGTTGTTGTTTTTTTTGTGTCGTTTGTATGCTGCTTGCGTAATCCTGGCCGGTTGATGGCTTTATTAATTCAAAGTTGGGTTAGGTCCAAACCTACTTCAAGCTCGGGCTAAGCCTTTTCTCTAAAAAAAGATAGATAGTGTCAAATGTTGGATTGGAATCGGAGGACCGCCGCGACCAACCCACATGCCATGCGACCGTTGCAAACATGTGCAAGTGTTGGGAAACATTCCAACACTCCTGGCTGTTGACATGCAGCTCTCAGTACGTACCCAGATACATAATTGGCTCTATGTCACTACGATATAACATAAGCAAGCGGCAGGTAGCAAACGACGTGTGCTTAATTAATAATTATATAGCACTGGCGGCTATAGAAAGTTGGCGTCTCACCAATTCACCCCAGCTTGAAACTAACTAACACAGGCTAGCTAGCTAACCATCTTATTCTACCGCCTAAACGTTTTTTTTAGAAGGAAGGCTCAAGGAGAGCCCGATTTTCAATTAACAAAGCCATCAACCGGCTAGGATTACACAAGGCCACCAAGCAAGAGCGACCGAAAGATACAAGGAAGCTGACAGAGCAGTTTACAACGCAACGCACACTACTGCACGCATAGAAGTACACATGAAAGACCTGCAAGTAATGTCGAAGCCCGCTATACATCGGCACCAAGAGCAAGGGAGCAGAGTAGCGTCAAGGATCAGCCAAAGGCCTGCAAGAACTGCGCGCAGCCGGATCGTGGGATTGGGATCACGAAACCTGTCTTCCAACGCCGAAGAAGACCCCAATCCTCTCGCCTAGGCTCGAAGGCCCCGCACCATCGTCGAAGGCCCCGCACCATCGGGTCGTTGGGCGCTCACCCGAGAGCAAGAGCAGGTGCCGGTCGAAACCCAGAGCAGGCATAGCACACAGTCCTCACCACGCCGTAGGCACACCACTAGTTGCACTACCACCTGCCCGGGGTACCGCCTACACGTGAAACTACGTTTTACCGACAATTTGTCCAAGCGGCAATTGAATTGTTAGAAGAAAAAAATGTTGGTAGGATAAGGATGAAATAATTCAGCATTTTAGTAGGATAAGCTGTGCGTGTCTTTGTGTTAAGAGCAGAGGGTTTGAAAATACAATTGATGAGAGGAGCTGCAAAAAGAGATCGGTACACCCCGAGACGGACTACTCGCCCCAAACTGCGCCGGCTTCCACAGCACCATCTCTACCCCGAGCAGCAAAACCACCTGGATGGAAGGCGATGCAACCTTGTCAAACACCCAGTCACCAACGACCAGCAGTCCTCAGTCGTCGTTGGTGTCATGGGCGTGAAACAATGAAGGCAATAAAAAACGATGGAGGCGACAATGCAATAGAGCGTCAAACCAGACCTGCTTAGCCAAGCAATTTCCTCTCTTGTGTTCTTTTGCACGTCTTTTCAGCTAGATTGTCTATGTGCGTTTAATAATCTCCCATCGCCAACTACCATCTCAAATAAGTTTGGGTATTCGTTGGCAGGAATGACCCCCCTCTGGTGGAACTACCAACCCCTATTCCAGAGCCCGGTGCTAGAGCAACAAACCACCATAACACACCAGGATGCCAAGCGATTCTTTGTCTGCTCAAATTCAGTACGAGCACTTCAAATTTTGCGGAACAACATCTATATCTATCTATACCTACTAATAAAAAGTACGGGACCCTGCTGCTTTATACTCCCTCCGTTCCAAATTACTCGACCCATATTTATCTAGACACTAAACAAGTATATATACATCCGTATCTAGACAAATTCAAGTCAACTAATTTGGAACGGAGGGAGTAAAATATATAACCTACGGTCCACTATTAAGTCCATCTCCTTTCTCTCTAGTTGTTGGGCTTCCGTCCAACTTCTTTATCCAGTGTCGCGCCCACATGGGCGCTGGTTGGTATTTTACGTTCAGCTACAGTAGGCCCAGTTAACTCTGTTTTCAGTCCCTTTAGGTCCCTGGTCATTATTATTTTTAAAGAATATGTTAAAATGATCATGCTATCAATTTGCAGCCGTAACTCGTATTACAATAATTTATATATGTAATTTGACCGAAAAATGCTTAGTTTTCAACCGTGCTATTAGTTCTTCCTGTTAACTAATATAAAATTCTTTTTAGGGCATAATATTGCTTAACCTAATTAAATGCTATGGAATATTAAATATTTTTTACATCATTTAAATTACCTACATATGTTAAATAAAGTATGTTAGAAGGGCTGCACTGTACCTTTTTTTTCTACAGACTAAGGAGTAGCGAATATATATATATATATATATATATATATATATATATATATATATATATATGCATGTTTTTACCCCATTTAAATTGGCTAGATATGTTAAATAAAATATGTTAGGAGGGCCGCCATTGCACCCTTTTTCTGCAGACTAAGAAGTAAAGAAAAATATTTGTGTTTTGTGGGATTGGAACTCATGACCCCAAAGGCCCCAACCCACTGACCTAGCATGTGCTTGTGCTAGAAAATAGGTTCATTATTTTATTAAAAGGTCCCACCTTGACTCTTTGCATGAGAATACATCAATTTATATACATTTGTAAATTGTGTGGAAATCGGGAAGCCACTTCAAGAAGCAAGTAATAGAGATTGAAGGAATTAAGTGGATTTGGGCTAGCATGGCTGATTGGCTCTAAATAAATAAAATTAGTGGATTTGCATGGATTGTTGCATTAATATAAATTAAGCGGGTTTGTAAGTAAGACCAGATTTCATGATTGTTGCTATAAGGGGGAGACACTATAATTAATGAATTAATCCTTTCGGACTCCAGCAATCTTGCGTTAATAGTCCATTTTTAAGACTTTCACGAGATAACCACGACAAAAGGAGGGAGTAGATTTCTACCTTGGTGTGTGTATCCCTGCTGCTGTCAGGGGACACAACCCGGATGTTGTCGTGTCACATTGATATAAGTTTCGGTGGACATATCAATTACTTCTCCTGTTGCAACGCACGGGCTTATGTGCTAGCTAAGATACATGTGGGAGGAACCGAATGTGTATATTTGTGACAGAGTTCATGAGATATTGAGCACCATACGTGTATTTGAGATATTGCGTTGGTTATACATGTGTTTCTCCATGTTTTGGTAGTCGGAGGCCTCCCTTTCGTTAGTTGGCCCCGTTCTTTCCAACCTTCGTTTGCTTTGCATGTTGATCCATGAGCATAGTTTAGTTTCGTTTCCCTGATTATCTCAAAGGTAGATAAGAGCCGGGGTGGCATGTTCTCTTGGTAAGTGTGTGTTCATCGACGATGTTGTTGTTCCGCCCACAAACAGATGAATGGTACAATTTCTTCATAAGGCTCCTAGTTTTTGTCTCGGTTAGTCTGTTGATTGCTCAACATAGCCCACATGCTCCTGAAACTATTGAAGCAGTTGAAATGGGGAAACATGGTCACAAATTACACAAGGAAAATACTTCTCCCAAAATAAACTTGTGTGTTTCGTATGCCGCCGCGTGGCCTTTTGCTGTCAAACTGTAATTGGCAAAGCGAAACCAATGAAAATCATAAATTAATTGCCATACATAGCAGGCGCATTATTTCACCAACTCAAATTTTCCGTAAAATGGATAACAACAGATGCAGTAACCATTCTTTGTTTACAAACAAGCACGGACATAGTGGCAGCAGGAATTTGAGAACAATTAATCATCTTCAGGAAAACAGAGCAAGTCTGTATTGCCATCGGGTTAATTATGTTCTACGAGATTTTTCCGCTCCAGACTGCAGACTCCACAGAGTGAGAGCGTTCTTCGCCATTCTGTAGTGGAGAGAATTTGAACAGATTCTTTGAATTTGCGGAACTTGGACAAAAACATATGCAATCCTCATTCTTTGATTACAACCAATCACAAGCATAGTGGCAGCAGCAAACAGAGAGGAACTAAACATCTTTGAAAAAACAGAGTACTAGAAGAAAGTAAGTGAAAATTGCAGGTGTTCTCATCAGGTTGATTAGCCATTCCATTCCATGGTGTTCACCACGAACCGATTCTACACCTGGGCCAACAATTTCAACTTGTAAACTCCTCCTGAAATCAGGCAGTGCTGGTTGGTACTCCCCTCAGTTACGTTGAAGTCCCAACTTCAATGCACTCATATTCCGTTTTGTAGCGGCGAAATGTTAGGACCCCTCTCAACATACCCTTGCACCATATCAGAGGCCACCACCCAGCTGAGAACTTGGAGAGCCGAGCGTGATGTCCAATTGTGGCATAACTGTATGTATATGTGGCTTAAGTAATAGCAGTATCGTGTGTGGTGTAGCCCATTATATTTTCCACGACTTCTCCCCAGCTAAAATGCATTTCATTAGTTTTATTTCATCGGCAAATGTATTATGCGTTGGCAAGTTGGAAACAACAGGATAAATTGCAAGTATATGAAAACTTGTAACATGATAACTACAAATAAATAATTGACCAGTCATCATCATGATTGCTTCATGGTTCACGATTCAGAGGCACTTAGATTGTCGAGGCACCACGCAAAGCACAAACTTGCTATCTCCTGGCTGGGAAATGGAATTCCAGGCTTCAGAATTCAGAATCACATGAGATCGGTCAGTGTGCTGGCGGCAGAAGATGTTAGGATGTTTGTTCACTCCAGGTTCAGGAGCTCCCTGCAAAAAACTGGATTATTATACTAAATAAATGCATAAGGGAAAATCGAAACAGAAGACCACCATGAAACTTATAGTATAAGATAGTCCGTACATGTCCAGCACATAAGTGCAATCGGACGGCCGTATCATCACCATCAACAAGTACAAACGAGCAACATCTCCTGTCATAGGGAGACCAACATCTTCAGAAACCCAAACTAAATCAACTAATCAAAGCATGCAATCATGGTCTTCCAGTTAAGGTGCCCGGCGACCTGAGCGTAAGGCAGAACAGTCCAACATGTAGCAGGGGTCGATCTAGGTTGTTGGAATTAACCACGATTGATAGTCTATGTCCGGCTCGGACTAGAGTCAGTCACCGTATAGGATTCTTAGTTAGCTAGGTTAGCTGCTACGTATACCTATATATACCTGTGTATCCCCTTGTAAGACAGAACCAGATTAAAGAAATAAAGTATTAGGTGCGACACGCACCTATTGCTATCCATCGGCGCCTCGTATTGTTTCGTCGTGGGTGCGTAAGTTTCGGCGAGTTGCTTCAGCGATCAAGGAGCGGGCGTGATAGTTCCGTACGTGCATGTGCATGTACTAGTTCACGTCAAGGATCCATTAACCAGCTTGTCTGCCTGCTTGCTCCTTGTATACGTACGCGTGTATCTCAACGGCCGAAAGCACAGGTCGTTGGAATTGCGTTGTACGAAGTACGTCGGAAAGTACTCGGCGTACGGATCTGTGCCAACATAGGTGACCGAAGAACCGAAGAATGGAACGGAGAACAGATCGACCATCAACAATCAGGACACTCATCTTCAACGCAGGTCATCTTTGCTGTTATAGAAAACAACAAAGCACAAGAAATAGAAATGGATTGTAAGAGTATATATAATAAGCATCATCAGTTGATAGCTACATGCCCCCACCGCCTCGCCCCTCTATGTAGGACAGAAACCCTAATAAAACTAAAAAACAAGCATCCAAAAACAAAGCCCTCCCGCCAGCAGGAACCGAGATCCATCATGCCTCCATGGCCCTAAGGCCACAGGAGGCGAGGCCGACGATATGTTACATGGAAACATTCAACTATCGTATATAGCCTCCTTTTCAAAAAAAATAATATCATACATAGCAAACATATGTGAATGATATTCGGTTTGCCAAACTTGCTTAGACACACATGCCTTATAAAAGGAAAAAGACAAAACACACACAAAAAGGTGATAACCAACACAGAAAACGCACAGACACACACACATGCACGCACGAACGAACGCACGCCCACGCATGATGCACACGCACGCAAATAAACCTTCCCAAAATCACACAAAAGGTTCATGTAATCGATCCCCACACTAGGTAGAACCTTGAATGCCGGCTATGACTGCTCTTACACAGATTATTGGGCTGGCCAACCCAAACAAACTGAGTAGACGAGAGTTGCTACTCTCGCAATATGGTGACCTAGCATTTTCCAGAAATGTGAATAATTTTTGAAACAGGGACATTTTTTTGAAACGTGAACATGTTTAATTCCTCAACATTTTCTTGAAATAAATTTTATGAAAAGGAGAATATTTTTTGAGAACATAAAGAATTTGGAAACTGTGAACATTTTGGAAAAAAAGAGTAATTCTTGAAAATATGAAAATTTTGTGAAAAAGCAAACACTTTTTGAAACACATGAACATTTTGTGAAACTCAAAATATTTTTTTAAACGTGATTTTTTTTGAAAGTGTGAACAATTTTTAAAACCGCCAGCCTTTTCCAAAAAAGTGAATTGTTCTGAAATCATGGACAATCTTTGAAATGCTGAACATTTTTTATGAGAAGCACCAACGATATTTTAACACCTTCTAGAAAACATGAACATGTTTTGAGCTTTTAATTGGTTCTAGAAAAAATCAAATTATTTTAATATTTTTAAACAATTCTGACATTTTCTAAAAAAATTGTAACCCATTTAAGAGAAAATATCATAATAAAAATCCACAAAAGGCTAAAATGGAAGAGAAACAAATAAGCAGAAAAAATGATTAAAATCCTTGTTGAAGGTTACCAAAACCAGGTCCTTGTAGCATATTGTTGATGTACAAATGGGCAGGCCCATTTTACTTTGCTCGGATCATTTGTCTGTGCAAAACGGCGGTAGTTTGTCGCATAATGCGGCAAAATGGGCAGTAGGGGGTCCTAGTGAACACTTTCACTGCACGGAGTAGGGCTGGGCATTCGGTTCCACCGAACCGTTCGGGTCGATCCTTCGGTCTATTTGAGATTTCGGTTTTGTCAAAATACTGACCGATCGGTCCAAAGAAAATTAACTAACCGAAGATTCTGTCTACTGAAATTTCGGTTCGGTCGTCTGTTCTACCGAACAGCACCGAGATATGCTCCGGAATCGCAACCTTTTACCCGTAGCAGCAAACGCTAGTTTATTCTTAGTGTACAGTGCGTGTAGCTCTGCCTACTATAGCTGGCTACTAAAGGCTAGTCTCCTTTGTTACTCCGCCTTACTTTATTACTGTATGCAATTAGCGGTGGCGGCTGACTAATTAAAGTACTCCATGTAGCAACAAATTTAAGCAGAGGTAGTACTACAACTTCTCCACAGTAGGAGTATTTCTCTTTTTTTATAGCAGTGGCGGTTCACTGGGTCAGGTTCGCCTCTTCCCGATGTGGCTGTGGGGCTCGTGCACTTGGCAGATAGCGGAGTACTGAAAAGAGTCCATGTTCACATATACGGGTAGAGCACTTGAGTAGCTAGCAACTGGCGCGCAGGTCCTGAACTCTGTTTACTCGGTTTTCGGTCTGCTCGGGCACCTGAGGCATAAACCCGAATTCACCGAACTATTCACCGAACTTAGTTCGGTTTTCAACATATGTAAACCGAACGTACCACCGAAGTACTCGGTTTCGGTGTATTCGGCTTGTTATTTTGGTTTAGGGTCGGGTTATATGCCCAGCCCTAGCACGGAGCACCCAGCGCTGTACGTGGAATGGTTCCACAGTGCCACATGTGCTTCTCTGTAATGTGAAGCTCAGTTGTGCTTCTCTGAAAAAGTGAAGCTCAGTTGTGCGTCTTGTGTGAAAGCACAATTGCATGTGCAACACATCTCGGAAAAGGGAGGAAAACGTGTTTTTGGTTCGGAAAGGCATAAAACATGCTTTCGGCTCGGTTTTTTCATGAAAAGAAGGTTCGTTGAAAGATATCTACGTGAGATCTATTTTTTGAAGATCTCCAAGCAAGGAATCCAACGGTGAAAACAGTTCAAACTTTGGACACACTATTAAGAGATAAAATATTTTGAATAAGTGAATCTAAGTAAAAAGGAAAAATTTCCAGGTTGCGAAAAGTGACGCACATGCAATGCATCACTTGTCGCATCTTGGATTGGTTGTTAATTTTTTGAGGGAAGCATCTTGGATTGGTGGGAGTGAATTTTGTAAAGAGTACACCTTAATTCCTATTTAGTGATTTAGGACAAATAGGTATTGCCTTTTTTATACCACAAGGAGCAATTTGGGCCCATAGTACCAGCCGAGTTGTGGTGGTGGCTCTTCTTCAATCAGGAAGCCCATGTCAACTTGTACCAGGCCCGGGTTTAGTCGGACGCATCGATGCCTAAAAAAAGACGGACGCATCGATCGACGAGCGCCGCCGCCGCTACCACCGACTAACAGACGCCACGACGCGGCGATTTTGGTGGGAGACGGGGCGTGCGTCCATAGCCGGAGCAAGCCACAGCCACTGAAGAGCGCCGCTGCCGGCAGCGAGAAGGCTTCGGCGGCATGAGGTCTGCACGGTCACCCACCTTCACCCTGTCTCTCCTGTTGCAGAATCCAATTCCAATCCAAGCACGCAGCAGCTACCCTGCCTTTAACCTGAACAATCTAAGCCAGTGGTCTTTCTCATGTTCATGGTGCAGCTATCCTGCTGCCGGAAGTTGCCACCTTTTTGTTTAGTGATGATGAAGTGGACTTGTAGCTGCTGATTTTCTTCACAAGTCTCAACCCCTAATGGCACTTGGCTGATGAGCATACAGTTATATGGTGGCATGGTTATTGGACTGGGCCTGTACGTAGGGCGATTTTAAATTCTAAACCATCAAATCTCTGCTTAAGAGTGGTTCCGAAAAATTCTCGAGCATTTTGATTGTTGGTCTTTTATGTTCATGCTGTTGGCATACTAAGGCCTTGTACAATGGGAGGTGCTTACAGAGATGCTTAAAAAAATAAACCGGGTTTTCCTGAAGCACCGGTGCCTATTTCTATAGGAGAGATGCTTAGTTAAGCGTCTATCCTATACAAATAAGCACCGATGCTCGAGAAAAGCCTGATTTATTTCTCTAAGCATCTCCCCTAAGCACCTCCCATTGTACAAGGCCTAATGAGGATAAAGCTTGAGGGACTCATAAATGAGCCCGGTGATTGGCTCGGATAGCTGCTAAGATCCCTGTTTGTCTCTCAGTCAGTCTGTTGACTGCTCATGGTCTAAGAAACTGTCGACAATGTGCCGATTATGGATGGAAAATACTACTGCTCATTCCAAAATAAAACTGTGGATGTCGGATACCGTTGCGAGGCCTTTTTGCTGGTAAACTGTATTTTGCAAAGCAAAACCAATGAAAATCGCAGAGTTAATACCATATGTAGCAGGGCAACACGCGTATTGTTTGATCGACTCAAATTTGGTGGAAAATGGATAACCACAGATGAAATTATCATTCTTTGTTCACAAACAAGCACAAACATTGTGGCAGGAACAAATTGAGAGTAATAATTCATCTCTAGAAAAACAGAGTACGCACTAGAAAACAGAGCAAGTCTGTATTCAAAATTGCAGGCCTTCTCGTCAGGTTGATCATCCAGTCCATTCCACGGTGTTCTCCAAGAACCGCTTTTCCATCTGGGCTAACAGTTGCAACTTGAAAACTCCTTCTGAGATCTCAAAATGGGGTTGCTGCTTGCTACTCGCCTCTGTTACATCGAGGCCCCGAGAACAATCCGTTCCTCTTCCATTCATAGTGGTGAAATGGCAAGATCCCTCTCAGCTTCACCTTGCACCATATTAGAGGCCGCCAGCCAGCCAGCAGAGATGTTGGAGAACTGGAACGTGATGGGAAATTAATGGCCAGTTGCGGCATAACAGCATGTATATGCAGCTTCATTGATAGCAGCTTCTTGTGGGGTGTATAGTCCATAACATTTTCGACGCTTTGTCCCCAGCTGAAATGCATTTACAGAGCATGCATTAGTTTTATTTCATCGGCAAATGTATAATGTGTTCGCAAGTCGAAAACAACATGAGAAATTGCAAGTATATGAAGCACATGTAGCATGATAGTTACAAATTAATAACTGACCAGTTACCAGCATGATTAATTCCAGAGGCACTTCCACTGCCAAGGCACTGCGAACTAGCTCTCTCATGGGTCGGAAATGGAATCCCAGGCTTCAGATTCACTGGAGATCATTAAGTGTCCTTGGCGGCAATAGATGTAAAGATGTTTGTTCACTCTGGGTTGAGGAGCTACCTGCAACAAAGTGAATTATACGAAATAAATTCTTAACAGAAAACTGAAGCAGAAGACCACGACAAAGTTTAAAGTATAAGATAGCCCTTACATGTGCAGCAGATAGGTGGAAACAGTCGGCCGTATTACCACCAGCAGCATGTGCAAACAAGGTCTTCCCGTTAAGGTGCCTGGCGACCTGAGAGTAAGGCAGTACAGGCCAGCATGTAACAGGGATCGTCAGGTCGATCGAGGTCAAGGTGAGTGAAGAACCGAACAATGGAACGGAGAAGAGATTGATAGTCAAATACAACTAGACACTCATCTTCAGCGCAGATCATGTTTGCTGTTGTACAAGGCAAGAAAGCAGAAGAGAATAGAAATGGATAGTAAGAGTTTACATAATAAACATCACCAGTCGATAGCTACGTGCAGGTATATGGTGAACTGAGTACACATCAGACCAGTTGAAGGAGCCATCTTCCAGCATTTGTAGGCAGTGGGCTGATCGGGGAATGCATGTTGCATCTCTTCATGATTCATGAGTTGATTGATAATGCCATTTTCCAGACCAGGTTGAGAAAGTGGGGCATATATATAACTGAGCCCAAGTGGTGATGGAGAGATTCCATGAGAGCACAGTGGTACATCAAGTTCCTGTCAGAAATAATTGATGAGCCAAAAAAAAAACTATTTACCAGCATTACTGATTGAAAGTAAGAAAGAAAGAGGGATGTTCGACCCGTACCAGAGAATCTGTATCGGGAGCAGTATGAGCGGCTGCAATGGAGCTGAAGAAGGAACCGAGCAGCATCGATCGATCATCAAGCATCGACGTCGTCGTCAGAAACGCAGGAGCAAAAATCATCTTCAGAATCATGGCTGCTACAAGAACAGCAGAGCAAGAGCATGTTCAGTTGTGCCAAGTGTATATAGGACGTCACCAGTTCAGTAGATTATTAGCTACTGCTACTGAACAAAACAGAAATTAGCTACTGACCTGTCGCTCCCCGTGGTTACGGCCACAACCTGCGATGAGGAGCTCTCTCCAGCTGCTGCTGGCTCGGCACCGAGAGATGATTCATCCCCCTCCATCGCTTCGTCCGCTTGTACTGCAGTATTGGATCCTTGGACTACATAATCCAGGTCGTGGTGGTTCTGGTCCCTCTGCAGTCGCAGAACAGGATGGTTGGGGTGTGCGTCCACTTCACGTTGCAGCATACCAAGCCTCGCCACTTTACCATCGTAACCAAGTAAAATCTCCTTGAGACTTGGAAGGTTCTCGATACCAATAATCCCTGATTCCAACCTACACCAACTGATTTCTATCTTTTCCAACCGAGGCAAGGTATCCTCCTCAAATATCAACTCTCTCAGTTGCTTTGGGCGAAAAATTACAAGTTTCCTGAGATTTAGGAATGTTTCCACTCTGAAAACTAGTTTCTCTTCAACATAAGACTGGCGACCAAGACGAAGGTCCATGAGCTTGGGCACTGTGCCTAGTACTTTCATGCTTTTACCTCCGTCCGTCAGATTGCTATCCGCTAGGTAAATCTTCACCAAATGTACCAGAGTTTCAAACCAGTCAGGCATCTCCCCGAGATCTCCGTACAATTTCACCGTCCTCAGGAGAGGGGGAGGGTAGGAAATATAATGCAACCACTTGGGTAATACAATACTTCTCTTAGAACTAGCATCCACACTAAGAGAACGGAGGGAGATAAGCTTCTCAATGGATGCACAAACTATTTTGCTCTTTTGCTTGCTCGCCCCTAGTGTGACACTTAGCTTTCTTAGTTTTATAAGCTCTCCGAGCTCCTTAATTGCTTTCCTATTAGTTCGCTCAATGTCCACAACCTCTAGTATCTCTAACTCCTTTAAGTTGCCGATTCCTTTGGGCACCCTCACACCGTGAGTGTTGGTTAAACGACCAGTCCAGGCCATGTGAAACTTCATCATAATGTTCGGACGACTATCAGGACTAACTAAATGAGTGAACACAATAGGTATACAAAGGTAATATAAGTATAAATTATCATCCATCCTTGGTTTGTTACATCGGAGGCTACGAAGGCTTTGTAGTTTAGTGATCTCAGTTGGCAGTGATGTGACATAACTATGTCTTATGTCCAAAGTCTGCAAGCCTCGTAATTTCCCTATTGATCTTGGTATCTTGTATATATAGGAAAAGACATTATAATTAGACCCGACATTGATATATTTCAAATGACATAACAACCCTATATTTATGATATCTTTTTGGGTGATTTGAAACCGGGCATCTTGTAGATCCAAGGTTCTAAGCATTCTGAAGTCAGGCGAACAAACTGAATCTGTCAGCTTCATGGGTCTATCACCAAACACAGTTAATGATCGGGCATGGTGCCAATCCATGCTTTTATTTGGGAACCCACTGCCATGATATGCGACATGACGGAAGTTATCCCCTGCTATACCGGTTGCAGTATCCCATGTCGAGCATGAAAAATTTTCTTCTCTAGAAATTGAGGTCATGACATCATGAACAATATCATGGACTCGACAACTTTTCACGGTCCCTTCTATGTTCACTCTTGATGGTTGAATCAAGCTTCGGTTGATTAGTTCATTAAAATAACTAATCCCAGCATCCTCAACACTCACCCCACTCCGGGCAATGATAAGCCCCTCGGCTATCCATCTTTCTACAATACGCCTCGTTTTGATTTCAAAATCCTCAGGAAATATGCTTAAATATAGAAAGCATAACTTAAGATAAGAAGGCAGGTAGTTATAACTCAGAGTAACTATCCTCCTCATTGCTTCAAGGCTTCGGTTGCTTTCTAGCTCTAAGGGGATCTGGTTATAAATACATTCCCACTCATTAACCACTCTTGTGGCAAGCATGCCTCCTATTGTAAGTATAGCAAGGGGTAACCGTCCAGACTTTTGGACTATCTTAGTAACAATTTTCCTCATGTTCTCGTCATTTTTCATGTCCTCCTCACTTTTCCTTGTCTTCCTTAGTAGCAAGTTTATCGCATCATTTGTTTCTAGTGGTTTGTGGTGGTAGATAAGTGATCTAGAAGATTCCAAAGTACACTTCTGAGCTAAGCTTAAATCTCGGGTTGTTACCATTATCCTGCTACCTTTGTTGTTACTACTAGGAAAAGCAATAGTTTTGATCCAATTCCAATCATCTATGTTCCAGAGATCATCGAGAACAATAAAGTACCTCTCCTCAAGTAGCTCTTTCCTGAGATAGTTGGCGAGATTTTCTTCTCGTACTATGCCTCCTTCAAGTAGCTTCTTCAATGCTTCATAGCCAAACAGTTCTTCGATCATAACCTTGAGAATATTCATCCTGACAAATGACTGTGAGACAATCATCCAAGCACAACATGAAAAGTTTTCAAGACTTTCATACACCTTCCTTGTAAGAGTAGTCTTACCAAGACCACCCATGCCGACCACACATACTACCTGAGCAGGGCCGTTTTTGGCATGGACATCTATAAGCTTTGTCAAATCTTGTTTGGGCTTGGTAAAACCCACAAGTTCAGTTTCATTGACGTTGCTAGCTGAC
Organism: Aegilops bicornis; assembly: GCA_021605145.1. Classification (NCBI taxonomy): domain Eukaryota; kingdom Viridiplantae; phylum Streptophyta; class Magnoliopsida; order Poales; family Poaceae; genus Aegilops; species Aegilops bicornis. The sequence continues at coordinate 26,859,330 of CM038675.1, forward strand.
TGGTTGCGAATATCTTCCCTGCAAGAATCCCTCTCATCAATGGTTCCTGTCATTTGGTTCTTCTCAATGAGGTTGTAGCGTGTGTTCCTGCTGCTCACTTCTTCAACTCTTGATTTTAGATCACGGATCTGCATGGCGATTCGATGGCGGTCTTTGAGTTTCATTAGCTTCCGTGACAAACTTTGACTTTTCACATGCACCATGAATTCACTGAGGCAGTCTTCAATATTGTAAGACAGATCCCTTACTTGTTTTGCCAACACCTTGAGTAGCATGTCTTTCTCCTTCATTGCTTCGGTGGCCTCTAGGAAAGCCTGTATGGTCTCTAGTTCGTCTTTGATGAACCTGGCAAACAAAGCCCAAAAAGAAAGTTACAACACGCTTGGTGTTATTCTGCTGCCTGTGACATGCAATGGTGCAGAAGAAGAAATCTGAGTCTCCATGAAAAGATCTCAAGCTTGTCATGAACACTTGGTTCCTTGCTATGTTTTAGCAGAAAAATGATGTTGGATGTTAATTCTCTTGGATGGGAATGTAATGGGCTGTTGGGAAGTGCATGACCCGGACAGAAGAAGTGCATATAAGCATACCAGATATCCTTGCGCACACCCATGAGGAGGCTCATCTCTTCGGCGGCGGCAGAGGCGGCCTTCCTAATGGCACCACCCAGCATGGACCTCGCCATGCTCAGCACCGTCTCCGCCATTATCTCAGTATGATTTTATGTGATCTTCTCACAACAATTGGTAAATCTCACAGTGGCAGCAAACAGGGCAAGTGCCTTAGATGTGTGTGTACTGTGGACTAAGGAAAGCAAAGGTTGCCGTGCTCTTTGTCATGCCACAAACAGGGCAAGTTTGATGTGCTCTTATAGTGAAACCCCTGAGGTTCTTCCTTTCTCTCGTCAGGGGTATCTCTATCTTCTCTACTACCTAAAAAAGACGTTAGGTCCCATCTGACATCACTTTTTTCTTCCACCCATCCCTCATCCGCCCACACTCTGTACGTTACTTCCATCCTTCCATCGTTTTTGCATCTCCCAAGATTATTTGGTAACGATTTTTATTTGGCCGGTCAAATCATATCAGTAACGCAATAAATTCAGTCAGTAATCTATCTCTTCTTTCGACAATAATAAATACCTGATAACTACGTTCACCATTTTTTTCAGTAACTCAATAAATGCATGGAAATGAACTAGTCACCGTCGGCAGTTATTTGATAACACGGTAAATTCACAAGAAAATAATAAATCATAGTCGGCAATCATTCCTTTCAAATCTCTATCTCCACTATCTAAAAAATAAGTAAAGTTTCAGTTATTTGTGATGTACTCTCCTGTATGCCAACTGATAGAAAAGTGACTAGTATGGCTCAGTCATTTTTTGTCAGAAAATAGCGTTGGGTTGTTTACCCGGATCTGAAAGTTATATGTAACACACAATAACCTAAAATACATGTGTGTTCCGTTGCAACACACATACAATTCCCTACTAAAAAAAAGCTATTGGTGTTTATCACCCAGCCCTGTTTGTCTTTCTTATCGTCCGACCTGTTGTTGCAATACAACTATGTTGCTAAGAGCAAGATTTAGTTTAGTACTACGTCTCTTTTGCCAGCGACAAAGTTAGCCGGCCAAATTAGAAAATGCAAGAGCACTACCTGCCATGGCCTAAGATTTAGTTTAGTAATACGTCTCTTTTGCCAGCGACAAAGTTAGCCGGCCGAATTACAACATGCCACATCACTACCTACCATGGCCTAAGATTTAGTTCAGGGCTACGTCTCTTTACCAGCAACAAAGTTAGCCGGCCAAATTAGAACATGCCAGAGCACTACCTGCCATGGCCTAAGTTCATAAACCTTAGTCCATTGATGATTCACTATTAGATCCTTACCATTTGCCGAAAGGGCCAAAAATACCGGGCAATTACTTTATTGAGTAGTGTTCTCGGCAAAACGTTCCCGGCGAACCGTCCATCGGGTACTCGGTAACATTGTTGCCGAGAACTAAAAGGTACTCTTGGCAAGATAAAGTGGCTTCATGGCCAGTGGCAAGGACGACGCCGTCAGGTATTTGCCGAGAGCCATACAGGTACTCGCCAAACATCTTCGTAGTTACGGAGCGCCAGCTGTCAGCTTACGTGGCACAAGCAACTCACCAGGTACTGCCACATGTTGACTTTTGCCGAGATCACTGCCAAGCTCTCGGCTTACGTGCCATAAGCAACTCACCAGGTACTGCCACATGTTGACTTTTGCCAATATCACCGCCAAGCTCTCGGCTTACGTGCCATAAGCAACTCCTCGGTACTACATTCTCCGGAGCACCACAGCCTGGTTCTCGGCAAAAGGTTAACCAAGTTGCCAGGGCCTACCATGTGTCCTAATTTCCGAGTACTACACTTGGAAAAGATATCTTCTTCGAGTGTGACTCTTGCAAAATGTCATTGCCAGCTTATTTTCTATTTCTTTTTCATACAACCTTGAAACAAAAACATATATAACAGTAATATCCACTAAGAATCACATACAGAAATTTGTATACTCAATAAGAATCACATGCATAACAACAAACTAACAAAAGTAACATATATGGTCCACACAAGCATCATATTTTTTAGAGAAAAGGCATCAACTGAGTCCCAGATGAGGATCTGATCAACTCTATGGTGCCAAACTGATAGGATTGTTGTCTTGGCGAGGGAATCAGGGCCAGCAACTGAACTCGAACTGAGCTTTGCTCCATCACCTTGGTAAGTTGGTATAAGCTCACGAGGACATGTGTGATCCATTTCAAAGCAGTAGAACTTCCAAAGGTTGCAGTGCCCGTGACGAGCACTACTCAGGCATCATTTGTGCCTGGAAGATCGCACGTCTAGCATTATCATCACTGAACTTTACAGAGGCATGCAACTTCTTCTGATGTTGTAGTGCTTAGAGGGAGGAAGTAACATACCAATGAAAAGGTTCATCCGTAGAAAACAGCATTTGTAGGCAGTGGGCTGATTAATGAATGCAGATTGTGCGCCAAGTTGCGCCACCTCTTCAAGCTTGACCCAGGTTGAGAAAGAGGGGCCTATATGAGTATGACAGAGCCTAAGCAATGGTGAGATTCCACGAGAGCAGACAAGAACGAGATACAATAAGTCTCTGCTTTATGGACTCCAGCCTACAGGTAACAAATATTATAGTGCATATAGCAAGACTTTGTAAAAAATAACGGATCAACCAGTGCACTAGCATTGAGAGAAATCAGATGTAATGAAACAAACAAATAGAGGGAGGTTCCATCTGTACATACTACATACCATGGTTGCCGTCGACCTGTGCGGTGCGGTGGGAGACTTCTGCATCAGCAGTATGAGTGGCTCCACTATATTGGTGCTTTTATGTATACAAAGAAGAATCCTGTGCGGCTAACTGTCCGGATCAGAGACCACCAGCACTGAACTTGGAATCCTGAGCATAACGGCCAATGAAGGCGGCATCACGGCATATGCATCTAAATTAGTAGCAGCATCTCATGTGGTGTAGTCCATTGCATTTTACAGAGTCTTCTCCCAGCTGAAATGCATAAACAGAGCATGCATCAGTTCATTTCGTCAGCAAATGTATCACGTGTTTGCAAGCTGAAAAGTAGATCAGATGTTGGTTGTAAGTACACACAGAAAATGTTTGACTAACCAAGTTACCATGCTGACACTGAACCCTGAAGGAGGTTTTTCTTTAACAACCAAGCGGTATGTAGTTTTTTTCTTTTATCAAATGGATTATAGGAAATGACAAAGCAAGCTCAAAGGAAAATTAAAGCGGAATACCCTGATATAAAATTAAAGCGTCCACCTATGTGGAGATTCAGCAAGAAATAAGGGAGCAGCATCGACCAATAATCAAGCGTCGTCGTCGTCGGAATTGCAGGACCAGAAATCATCTTCCACCAAAGCAGAGCCTTCGACACAGAGCCTTATGTCAGGGTCTTTCCTGATACAACAACATCAAATTAAGGGACATCATCAGTTTAGTTCATACTCCCTCCGTCCGTAAACTAATATAAGAGTGTTTAGATCACCATTTTAGTGATCTAAACGCTCTTATATTAGTTTACAGAGGGAGTACTTATCTGCTACTACTAGTGAACAAAAGAGAAAATGGGTACTGACCTGTCGCCCCCGGTCGTCACGGCCACCTCCTGCGACGAGGAGGTCTCCCCTGCTGCTGCATGCTCGGGATGGAGAGGTGGTGATTCCTCCCTCTCCGTTGCTTCATCCACATGTACTCCAATAGTGGATCCTTGGACAATGTCACCCAGGTCGTGGTGGCTCTGTTCCCCTGCAGCCGCAACACGGGATGGTTGAGGTGTGTGTCCAGTTCACGTCGCAACATACCAAGCCTGCCCTCTTTACCATCCAATTTAAGCCAAATCTCCTTGAAGCTTGCAAGGTGCTCGATACCATTAATCCCTTCTGATTCCAACTGGCAGTCAACGACTGATATCTTTTCCAGCTGGGGCGAGGTGCCCTCCTCGAATATCAACTCTCTCAGTTTTGAACGTCAACTTCTTCCCAATATAAGAGTTGTATCCAAGTCGAAGCTGCATGAGGTTAGGAAGTGTCCCTGGTATTTCCATGATTTTACCTTCTTGCTTTATTACGCTGCCTCATAAGTAAAGCTTGACCACGTGCATGAGATTGCCAACCCAGCAAGGAATCTCTCCAAGGCAGCCATACAACTTCAGACTCCTCAAAAGGGGAGGAGGAGAGGAAACAACATGCACCCACTCGAGTGAACCATCCACTTCAAGGGAGCGCAGGCAAGCGAGCTTCTGAATGGCATCACAGAGTACCTTGCATTTCTGCTTGGTGGCCCCTTCTGTTGCCACGCTCAGCTTTCTCGGCTGCACAAGCTCACCTAGCTCTTGAATTGCTTTGTAACAAGTTCGGCTAATGTCCACAATCTCTAGTATTTGCAGCTCTTTCAATTTGCCGATTCCTTTTGGCACCCTCACACCATATGACTTTGACCAACGGCTAGACCAGGCCATGTTTAGCTCAGCAGCTGCCTTCGCACGGACTCTAGGACAAGCCAAAGGTGTGAAAAAATGGGCAGACAAAGTGTGTGCACCAAATATTCCTTAGGTTCATCAAGGTTATAGAAATCGTAGTATTTTTTCCTACTACAACGGAGACTATGTAGAGTCTTGATTGTGCTAATCTCAGTTGGTAATTCTGTAATATAACTGTCTCTTATGTTCAAAGTATGCAAACCTTTTAAATTTCCTATGGATCTAGGAAGTTTATAAATATGTGAATAACCTAGAGGATCAGAATAATTCACATACTTCAAGTGGCGCAACAATATAATGTTTGTTGATATCCTTTTGTGTGACTAGAAAATCTGCATTCTCTAGGTCCAAAACTCTGAGCATTCTCAAATCAGGTGAACAAACTGAAGATGATGGCTCCATGGATCTCTCACCAAACATGGATAATGAACGAACATGGCTACAATTCATGTCTACCTTTGGGCACTTGCAACCATGGTATGCTACATGATGGAAGTTCCCCTCTCCTACACTAGTTGTGTTATCTCGTACCAAGTACAAAAATTTTTCGTCCCTGGATATTGAGACCATCACATCATGCATGATATCATGAACTCGACAACTCGCAACATTTCCTTCTATGATCACTTTTGATGGCTGAATCATGCTTCGGTTGATTAGCTCGGTGAAATAACTTATTCCAACATCCTCGATATTTACTCCACCTCTAGCTCTAACAAACCCCTCGGCTATCCATCTATCTATCAAACGGCTCCTTTTGATTTCAAAATCCTCAGGAAAGATACTTAGATACAGAAAGCATGACTTGAGATGAGACAACAAGTTGTTGTAGCTCAGGGTAACTATCCGCCTCATTGATTCAAGGCTAGGGTTGACCTCGAGCGATGATGGGATTTGTTTATATATATTTTCCCACTCTGTTACCCTTTTGTTGGCAAGCATGCCTCCAATAGTGAGTACAGACAGCGGTAGACCGCCACACTTCTTTACTATTCTGTTGACCACTATCATCATTTCCTTATCATTTTTCATGTCTTCCCGTGTTTTCCTACTCTTTCTTACTAGCAAACTTGTGGCATCCTTTTATTTGCAGGTGCTTAAGGTGGCAGATAAGTGATTCTGAAGTGCACTACTCAGCCAAGCCCACATCTCATGTTGTTACTATTATTTGGCTACCTTTATTGTTTCTAGTAGGAAAAACAATATATTTGATCCAATTCCAAGCATCTATGGTCCACAGGTCATCAAGAATAATAAAGTATCTCTTATCCTCTAGCTTTTCTCTGAGGTAGCTAGTGAGATGCTCAACTTGCACTGCCTTTTGTTCAGCTTCTTTTAAGCATTTCCTCAGTGACTCTGTACCCAAAAGTTGGCTTATCATCTCCTTGAGCATCTCTATCTTGGAAAATGACTGTGAGACGGTGAGCCAAGCACAACAAGCAAATTTATTCGCAATATCTTCCTTGCTTTCATATGCCTTCCTTGCTAGAGTAGTCTAGCCTAAACCACCCATGCCAAGTTGCCAAAAACACATATCACCTTGCAAAGACCATCTCTGGAATTGTCATCCACCATCTTAATCAACTCATCTTTAGGCCGAACAAAGCCCACAAGCTCTGCCTCATCAATGTTACTAGCCGAGTGGCTGCGAGTATCTTCCATATAGGAATTCACCTCGTCAATGTTGTTGGAGGCATCGGTTGTGATCAAGTTATAGCGTGTGTTTCTGTTGCTCACTTCTTCAACTCTTGCTTTGAGGTTACGGGTTTGGCTAGCAATCTGATGGCGGTCTTTCAGCTTGAGCAGTCGTCGAGACCGACTGTGGCTTCCCACATGCACCATAAATTCATCAAGGCAATCCTCAATACCATAGGCTAGGTCCCTCACTTGCTTAGCCCACACATGTAGTAGCCTGTTATTTTCCTTGGTTGCTTTGGCGGTCACCAGAAACACATGCATCGTCTCTAGCTCATTGATACGTCTTCAATGTATCTATAATTTTTGATTGCTCCATGCTATATTATCTACTGTTTTGGACCATATTGGGTTTTATTTTCCACTTTTATATTACTTTTGGGACTAACCTATTAACCGGAGGCCCAACCCAGAATTGTTGTTTTTTGCCTATTTCAGTGTTTCGAAGAAACGGAATATCAAACGGAGTCCAAACGGAATGAAACCTTCGGGAACGTGATTTTCTCACCGAAAATGATCCAGGAGACTTGGACCGCCCGTTAAGAAAGAAAGGAGGTGGCCACGAGGGTGGAGGGTGCGCCCCCCTAGGGCGCGCCCCCTGCCTCGTGGGCCCCCTTTGCTCCACCGAATACTCCTTCCTCCTATATATACCTACGTACCCCCAAACGATCAGATACGGAGCCAAAAATCTAATTCCACCATCGCAGCCTTCTGTATCCACGAGATCCCATCTTGGGGCCTGTTCCGGAGCTCCGCCGGAAGGGGAATCTACCATGGAGGGCTTCTACATCATCACCATAGCCCCTCCGATGAAGTGTGAGTAGTTTACCTCAGACCTTCGGGTCCATAGTTAGTAGCTAGATGGCTTCTTCTCTCTTTTTGGATCTCAATACAATGTTCTCCCCCTCTCTCGTGGAGATCTATTCGATGTAATCTTCTTTTTGCGGTGTGTTTGTTAAGACCAATGAATTGTGGGTTTATGATCAAGTTTATCTATGAACAATATTTGAATCTTCTCTGAATTCTTTTATGTATGATTGGTTATCTTTGCAAGTCTCTTCAAATTATCAGTTTGGTTTGGCCTACTAGATTGGTTTTTCTTGCAATGGGAGAAGTGCTTAGCTTTGGGTTCAATCTTGCGATGCCCTTTCCTAGTGACAGTAGGGGCAGCAAGGCACGTATTGTATTGTTGCCATCGAGGATAACAAGATGGGGTTTTTATCATATTGCATGAATTTATCCCTCTACATCATGTCATCTTGCTTAAGGCGTTACTCTGTTTTGTTGAACTTAATACTCTAGATGCATGCTGGATAGCGGTCGATGAGTGGAGTAATAGTAGTAGATGCAGGCAGGAGTCGGTCTACTTGTCTCGGACGTGATGCCTATATACATGATCATACCTAGATATTCTCATAACTATGCTCAATTCTGTCAATTGCTCAACAGTAATTTGTTCACCCACCGTAGAATACCTATGCTTTTGAGAGAAGCCACTAGTGAAATCTATGGCCCCCGGTTCTAATCTCATCATATCAATCTTCCATCACTTTATTATTGCTTTGCTTTTTTACTTTGCCCTTTTATTTTACTTTGCATCTTTATACCAAAAATACCAAAAATATTATCTATCATCTCTATCAGATCTCACTCTCGTAAGTGACCGTGAAGGGATTGACAACCCCTAATCGCGTTGGTTGCGTGGAGCTATTTGTTTTGTGTAGGTACGAGCAACTTGCGTGTAGCCTCCTACTGAATTGATACCTTGGTTCTTAAAAACTGAGGGAAATACTTAGTCTACTCTGCTGCATCACCCTTTCCACTTCAAGGAAATCCAACGCAGTGCTCAAGAGGTAGCAGGAAGATTTCTGGCGCTATTGCCGGGGAGGCTTACGCAAGGTTAAGTCAAGATTTGGACTCCCGACAACGAGCCATTTCTGGCGCCGTTGCCGGGGAGTCTATGCAAAAGTCAACATACCAAGTACCCATCACAATCCCTTATCTCTCGCATTACATTATTTGCCATTTGCCTCTCGTTTCCTCTCCCCCACTTCACCCTTGCCGTTTTATTCGCCCTCTCTTTTCCGTTTGCCTTTTTCTTCGCTTGCTTTTTTGCTTGTGTGTTGGATTGCTTGCTTGTCACGATGGCTTAAGATAATACCAAATTGTGTGACTTTACCAATACCAACAATAATAATTTCCTTAGCACTCTGATTGCTCCTCTTACCAATACTGAATCTTGTGAAATCAATACTGCTTTGTTGAATCTTGTTATGAAAGATCAATCCGCCGGCCTTCCTAGTGAAGATGCCGCTACTCATCTAAATAGCTTCTTGATTTATATGATATGCAAAAGAAGAAAAATGTCGATAATGATATTGTTAAATTGAAGCTATGTCCTTTTTTGCTTACAAATCATGCTAAAGCTTGGTTTTCGTCTTTGCCTAAAAATAGTATTGATTCTTGGAACAAGTGCAAAGATGCTTTTATCTCTAAGTATTTACCACCCGCTAAGATCATCTCTCTTAGAAACGATATTATGAATTTTAAGCAACTTGATCATGAACATGTTGCACAAGCTTGGGAGAGAATGAAATTAATGATATGTAATTGCCCTACTCATGGTTTGAATTTGTGGATGATTATACAAAAAAATTATGCCGGATTGAATTTTGCTTCTAGAAATCTTTTAGATTCAGCCGCGGGAGGCACTTTTATGGAAATCACTTTAGGAGATGCTACTAAACTCCTAGATAATATTATGGTTAATTATTCTCAATGGCACACTGAAAGATCTACTTATAAAAAGTGCATGCAATAGAAGAAATCAATGTTTTAAGTGGAAAGATGGATGAACTTATGAAATTATTTGCTACTAAGAGTGTTTCTTCTGATCCTAATGATATGCCTTTGTCTACTTTGATTGAGAATAATAATGAATCTATGGATGTGAATTTTGTTGGTAGGAATAATTTTTGTAACAACGCATATAGAGGGAACTTTAATCCTAGGCCTTATCCTAGTAATCCTTCTAATAATTATGGAAATTCCTACAACAACTCTTATGGAAATTTTAGTAAGATGCCCTCTGAATTTGAGACTAGTGTTAAAGAGTTTATGAATTTGCAAAAGAATTTCAATGCTTTGCTTGAAGAGAAATTGCTTAAAGTTGATGAATTGGCTAGGAACGTTGATAGAATTTCTCTTGATGTTGATTCTTTAAAGCTTAGATCTATTCCTCCTAAGCATGATATCAATGAGTCTCTCAAAGCCATGAGAATTTCCATTGATGTGTGCAAGGAAAGAACTGCTAGGATGCGTGCTACGAAAGACGCCTTTATTAAAGCGTGTTCTTCCAATTCCTATGAAAATCAAGATGAAGATCTAAAAGTTATTGATGTATCCCCTATTAAATCTTTGTTTTGCAATATGAATCTTGATGAGACTGAATATGATCCACCTTTACCTAGAAGGCGTTCCAAAAATTCTGAGTTTTTAGATCTTGATGATGAGATTGATAAAAGTGAGATTGAAAAGAATAAAACCCTAGATGTTGCTAAACCCACTATTTTTGATTTCAAGGAATTTAATTATGAAAGTTGCTCTTTAATTGATTGTATTTCCTTGTTGCAATCCGTGCTAAATTCTCCTCATGCTTATAGTCAAAATAAAGCGTTTACTAAACATATTGTTGATGCCTTGATGCAATCTTATGAAGAAAAACTTGAGTTGGAAGTTTCTATCCCTAGAAAATTTATGATGAGTGGGAACCAACTATTAAAATTAAGATTAAGGATCATGAATTTTATGCTTTATGTGATTTGGGTGCTAGTGTTTCCACTATTCCCAATACTTTGTGCGATTTGCTAGATTTCCGTCATTTTGATGATTGCTCTCTAAACTTGCACCTTACGGATTCCGCTATTAAGAAACCTATGGGAAAAATTAATGATGTTCTTATTTTTGTAAATAGGAATTATGTGCCTGTAGATTTTATCGTTCTTGATATAGATTGCAATCCTTCATGTCCTATTATTCTTGGTAGACCTTTCCTTAGAACGATTGGTGCAATTATTGATATGAAGGAAGGGAATATTAGATTCCAATTTCCATTAAATAAGGGCATGGAACACTTCCCTAGGAAGAAAATAAAACTACTATATGAATCTATTATGAGAGCCAAAGATTTCATAGGAATTTCTTCTGGTACAACGGAGACTATGTAGACTCTTGAGTTTACAAATCTCAATTGGCAGTTCTGTAATATAACTGTCTCTAATGTTCAAAGTGCGCAAGCCTTGTAATCTCCCTATGGATCTAGGAAGTTTATAAATATGTGAATATCCTGGAGGATCAGAAAAATTCAGATACATCAAGTGGCGAAACAATCCTAAGTTGCTGATATCCTTCTGTGTGACTTGAAACTGTGCATTCTCTAGATCCAAGGCCCGGAGCATTCTCATGTCAGGTGAACAAACTAAAGGTGATGGACCCAATGATCTCTCACCAAACACAGTTACTGACCGGACGTGGCTCCAATCCATATCTATCTTTTGGCACAAGCTACCATGGTATGCTACATGTCAAAAGCTCTCCTCCATAGCACCAGTTACATTATGTCCCGCCACATACGTAAAATTTTCATCTCTAGAAACCGAGATCATGACATCACGCACAATATCATGGACTCGACAGCTCTTCACAACTCCTTCTATGTTCACCCTTGATGGTTGAAGCATGCTTCGGTTGATTAACTCATTAAAGTAACCTTTTGCCACATCCTCAATGTTCACCCCAGTCCCACCCCTAATCAACCCCTCGGCAATCCATCTTTCTACTAGACGCCTCATCTGGATTTCTGAATCCTCGGGAAAGATGCTTACATATAATAAACATGGCTTAAGATGAGATGGCAAGTGGTTGTAACTCAAAGTAACCATCATCTTCATAGCTTCAAGGCTTGGGTTACTCTCAAGCTCAGACGGGAGTTGGTTATAGACGTGCTCCCACTCTACTATCTTTTTAGTGGCAAGGATCCCTCCAATTGTGAGTATGGCCAGTGGTAAACAACCACACTTTTTAACTAGTTTTTCAACTATGCTCTTGAAGTTTTCATCTTTGTCCATGTCTTCATATATTTTCCTACTCTTTTTTAGTAGCAAATTTGTGGCCTCGACTAGGTTTTAAGGTGGTAGACAAGGGATTCAAGAGTACATTCCTTTGCTAAGACAACATCACGTGTTGTTACTATTATCCGACTACCTTTCTTGTTACTATTAGGAAAAACAATATCTTTAATCCACCTCCATATATCTATTGTCCACAAGTCATCAAGAATAATAAGGTACCTCTTATCCTTAATCTCCTTATTGAGGTACTCGGCGAGGTCCTTTGCTTGTACCACCTTCCCTTCAAGTTCTTTCAACAAGTTCTTCAGTGAATCTCCACCGAGAAGTTGCCTGATCATATCCTTGAGCATTTCTATCTTGAAAAATGACTGTGAAACTATGATCCAAGCACAACAAGAAAAATTATTCACAACATCTTCCTTACTTTCGTAAGCTTTTCTTGCTAGAGTAGTCTTGCCTAAATCGCCCATGCCAACGACACATATAACTTTGGCATCACCATCTCTAGTGTTGACATCCATCAGCTTAATCAACTCCTCCCTAGGCTTCCTAAAGCCCACAAGTTCTGCTTCATCTTGCTTGCCGAGTGATTACGTACATCTTCTATGCAAGAAACCTCCTTATCACTGGTCATTGAGGCCTCTATCTTGATCAAATTGTAGCGTGCATTCCTGCTGCTCACTTCTTCAACTCTTGATTTCAGGTTGCGAATTTGGATAGCAATCCTACGATGATCTTTGAGCTTCATAGGACGCTTCCTCAGGCTTTGACTCCTCACATGGACCATAAATTCATCAAGGCAATCTTCGATATTGTAGGACAGATCCCTTACTTGCTCTGCCCACACCTTCAGCAGCATGTCTCTATTCTTCGTTGCTTCAGCACCTGCCAAGAATGAATGCATCGTCTTTAGCTCGTCTTTGATGAACCTGCCAAGCAAATTAAAGTGAGATTGAGAACAGCCACTATCGTCATTCTGTAGCTGGTGGTATGCGTGCGACAATGGATGAGAAAATTTGCCACATCCATGAATAACGGAAAATTCAAACAATGGGAATGAGATCTAAAATATTCGTAACAAAACCTATATATTTCCTAGATTGTGTATTACTAAGGTGATGTATGACTTATAACCAATTAAAAGAGTCATGGTGCAAATGGATGCATGCGTACACATAAGCCAGCTGGCAATAGTTTGGACTGAAACTTAGTTTTTGGATTGATTTTTGAAACGGTTTCTATAGGTTTGCTGTCTATTGGTTTGAGATGGAAACCAATTCGGTTTGATTTGGGTTGTGCCTAAGAATGGACTGGATAGGTTTTGGTTGGGTTCAGATTTCTCATTTCAAAATAAGTGCAAACTATGGTTTGAGACCAAGTTAATCGATTAGTCTGAGCCGCCAATTCCCCCTCGGGCCAAACTTCGGAGACGCCATCGAACTTTGCTGTTGCTGCCCACACACGCTGCAAAGACGATTCACGTACATACGTATTCTATACACGGCAAGACATGCACGTGTGGCTACAGAATCGATCAACCTGCTTGTGTGCTAGCTTCCTTGGGCCAGCTTTGCACTTGTTCGTGTTTGCTCTCGGGAGGATCCAAGCTTCTAGTGCTTTAAATCGAACAGCCGTTGCGGCCTACCGGAGCCCATCCTCACCATGTCTGATATAATTCATGACGTGCCTTCTCATATGGCTTTGTCCACGGTTTGAATCTGTGGGTTCAATCCAAAAGTTCGAAACGGTTTGGACTGGGTGGGATGAAGAGCATGTATAATTCGGTTTGGTCTAGATTCTAGCTGAAAATATCTGGGTTGGTTTGGTTTGGATGTGCGGCGTGTATTCCTATAGATTGGACTGGTTTTAGTTTGGATCTCAAACTATTCCCAGGTTTACGTACATACCAAATATCCTTCTGCACACCCATCACCAAGCTCAGCTCGGCGGCCGCGGCAGAAGCGGCCTTTCTGATGGCGCCCCCCAGCATGGACCTCGCCATGCTTACCACCGTCTCGGCCATGTCCGGTTGTGGCTGGATCCTGGCAGAAGACTTCTTCCCTTTCTTTGTGAAAGACCGTCACAAAGTTGAGCTTACAGCCTCATACTTGGTGGATGTCGAGGACAAAGGACTGGGTGCGGCAAGAAATGCAAGGTTGCAGTGATGTTTTCGTTGTACCATACAGGCAAACCACAGTGCTGCTATAGGGAAAGGGGATCGCTGAGTTTGGCCCTAATAGGCAAACACGAGAATAGGCAAGTAAGCCGGATCTGATCGCATGCTTTAGGCCGGTTCCCCCAAAATTGAGATGGTTAATTAGACGGGGAATGGTCTTAACAACACACGATGTACCCGAGGTGCACTCTAAAGCATATTCTATACTTGAATAAACTTTGACAGCTAAGTATCTTCATATAAAAATTATCGACGTTGCTTGCAGCTAGGTGGCGCCTCGTCGACATCAAATTAATACACATAAACTTTATCATTTTGTGGCTCAATTATGGATGCATTAGCTAGCGGCGATTATCACAACTAACTCCAATGGGAATTTCTATGGAGAGACTAGCTCCACCAGCTGGCCGGCCGGGTCTTGTTTAAGAGAAAATACAATAAAGTGAGTGTAGGCAGGAGAAAGAAGAGAGGCGGGTTTAAAACTCAGCCCATCTAGCTTTTGTATGCTAAAAAAATAAGCACCAGTTAGAACTCAACCCATCCACCATGTTCTTCGTAACGATACACGGTCGATCTGCTCCGTGAGCTTAGACGTTAGCACATCCTTTCCTCTAGATAAACTTATAAGCATCTTACTCTTAACAAATGTCAACTGGGTCGCTGGATGACATCTCAACAAGCAATCACTAGATGTCCTGTCCTGTGGTCGTTAATTAATTCATAATACACATGAATTTTATCAATTGGTAACTCAATTGTTTCTAAAATCATCAATCACCGTAAACTTAGCTAACATCGTGATTATCACAGTCGGCCAAATTTCTAAAGAAGGACTCAATCAATACAGCCGGCCGCACAAATGTATGGTGAAGGTATATGATTAAAATATACAGTGGTGGGTAAGGCCGGATGGTGTATGATAGGCCATCTGTTCGCCACTTGATCTTATCTGACTCGACGGCTGACAAAACAATATAAAGAGTAGTTAAGACCTCGATCTATCTGTTTGTTGCCAAGAAATTTTATTATTGTCTTACTCTCAAGTTGGAATTAATAATTTTGCTAGTAGTAGCATAGTTAGTGTTGGAAATATGAGCAATTTACTGAATGATTTTATTAACAGAAACAAGTCATGCGATTTGACAAAGAGAAGGTAAACAACATCTTCATATATGAACCGTAACTACACATATCTTGAGCAGACAGTATAGCAAGTTGCATAAATGAAATAGAGTCACTACTAGAAAAACCACTACTAATGGCGCACCTAATTGGGCTATTAATGGCGCATCTGTGGTGCGCCATTAATAGCACGCCATTAGTAATTTTTACTAATGGCGCACCACCTGGTGCGCCATTAGTATATGCGAGGGTGCGCCATTAGTATGCCTCCCAGGGGGCATGTATACCCAGGTGCTTTGGCATACTAATGGCGCACCACCTCTGGATGCGCCATTAGTAACCGCAGCATACTAATGGCGCACTACCCAGTGATGCGCCATTAGTATGCACTGTCATACTAATGGCGCACTGTCATGTGATGCGCCATTAGTATGAATATTAGGTTTTATTTTTTTTATTTTCTGTTTTTGCACAGGTTACAAAATGTATAATTTGACAAAATATAGACAGCACACATCAACAATAGATTCATCAGATACAATAGAAGATTAGTCTTTGAATACAATTCATCATATTAGTCTCCGAATACAATTCATCATATTAGTCTCCGAATTGAAAAGACCGAACAAAGATAGAACATTATATTACAAGTCTCGAGACCGCGAGTAGCGAGTTTGTCTTCACATTACAAGTCGATATCGATCATCTAAACTACCATCACATAGAAGAGAGTTGCGGTCATCACGATGAGCATCATCACGATGAAACTTCGTCTTCATCCGGTTCCTCCAACGCTCCTTCCCTCTCCCGCTAGATAGCGGGCATATCTAGATTCGCCTCGGCCCTAGTGGTGTACCCTTTGTAACTGTTACCGCTGAATCGGTGAACCTGTCTCCGACACTCCTCCCAGTCATCGTAGACTCCGGGAACCTTACCCTTGTACACGACATACGTCGGCATCGCTATGCACTAGCCAAACGAAACGTTAGTACCAATTCACAGACAATACATAAGCAATATATAAGTATGCAACAAAACGATCGGAAGAGAAAAGCAAGACATTAATAGCATCGATTACATCTAAGTTGAACGACTCTCGAAACCAAAGAGACATACTACAAGTTCATTAAAGTTTAATTACAACATGAGCCAATCGATGTTTCAGAACTAGACAACTCGACTCAAGGGACCGGAGCATGGATGAAGCCGCCGTCTATCGTGGGAGTCATGAAAGAACGGGCGTTGTCATCCTGCATTTGTAGCATTGTGTCGATGTCACTGTTGGACGGTTGATTTCTGAGGTAGAACTGCCCCGAGGTACGAAGGACATCTTGATGGATGATTTCCGCAAACTCCGACTGGATGCGAAAGAATTCTTGTTGGAGGTCCGCGTCCTGGATTGCCGACACGCTCGCAGCCCAATCTTGGAGTTTACTCGGTAGCAGAAGTTGATGATGGTCCCGTACGATCGCCCGCATGTGATGGATGGCGTAGTAGGCACCCTTCTGACCGCCAGGCGGCTGCTTGACGCAGCAGAACGTCGTATTGTGGGAGAACACGTGCTTGCCGTATTTACGAATAGGCCTGGTGAAGGTGCCTCCAGATTTGGCGTGGCAGGAGAACATCATCAAGAACCTTCTTGACATTTGTGTAGTCTACGTTCGATTTGTGATGCAGGTCGAAATACGTGGCCATGGAATATTTGGGGCTTAGGAGGATGAGCGTGCAACGTGTGTCACCGCAGAAAACACGGAATGTTAAAAAGAAAAAGCGATCGAAATGTAAGAATTCATATGTTACGGGCGGTTGAGGGAGGAATTACTCGGGAAAGTAAGGCACGAGGAAGTTATCCTTATCTTGGTTTGCCAGAATGACGCCTTCATGGTAAGAACTTCGCGACTTGCGGTCCCCAGAATGCCCAAGATCTTGCACGCATGTAGAAGGGGTCAACTATCACGATGTCCGGGTCTTGTCGCGAATGATCCGCATCTCCATACTCGGGCAAAATAACCGAGCGAAGGTGTAGTGCAGCGGATGAAGGTTCAACATAGCGTGGATGTCATCAAAACGCAGGACGATCGTACGCCCGATGGAGTTATCCACAAAGCCCTTGCCCTCTGGCACCTTGGCCGCAAAAACCGGGTATGCCACATCCTTCTCCCTGAGACGCCGCTTCTCCAAAGAATGAACACTGTCATGCTGACTCCGCATAGCACCGGTTGCAGCATTGAGCATATTTGTCGGTAGCATCGCCCTACCCGCCACATGCACCCTCCTCGAGATATCTTGTGGTGAAGGTGGCCCGTCCTGAGCACGGATCGCATTACTCGGTGCCGGCTGGCTCGCACCCTTCTTAGTCTTTCTTTTGCGTGCCTTCTTCTTCTCCTGTAATGGGACCGAGTTTTGCTCACAGACCGCCTTCTTGAGTGTGTTGGGGCTGATAATATTTCGCACCTCGCCTATCTCGAGGCTCGGTGAAGTCGGCAGCTGGAGGCGTCTCCGAGAGCTGAACGCCAGCGGCGCTGTTGCAACTTGGCTTCTCCGCTGCGAGCTAGATCGCACACGTCTTTTGTTGGGTTTGGTTCTTGAGAAGGAGGCCCCATGAAGTCGCCATCGTACCCATGCTCGGCAAAGTACTGATCGACGTTGCCAAATGTATCATAGTAAATGCCGTCGTCGTCGTTACGATCCTGTGCCATATGCATGTTTGGATCCGATGGCATAGGGATGTCCGCACCGTTCTGGCGGTCTTGCCATGGGGCGACTTGGCGCCGCACGACCGGGCGGTGTTGTCTTTGGGTGGTGTCCCCGCCCCCAAACGAATCTGGCTCTTCGGCAAAAGCGAGGGGCCAGCTCAGCAGCGCCGAGGGTCATCACGTCATCATCGTCGGCCCGACGGGTCGATTCGGAGGTAACAAGTCATCGCAGCCTGGCAGCACCGAACCAGTTGAACCCTAAACAAGTTGGGTGGCATCTGGTACCGTGAAATAAGGGTTGCCGGTTGAACGATTTTGCCCTTGGC
Source organism: Aegilops bicornis (assembly GCA_021605145.1). Taxonomy (NCBI): domain Eukaryota; kingdom Viridiplantae; phylum Streptophyta; class Magnoliopsida; order Poales; family Poaceae; genus Aegilops; species Aegilops bicornis. The sequence continues at coordinate 26,877,539 of CM038675.1, forward strand.
GACATCGACCAACTCGTTGTTCACGAAGTGGAGGAGAGTGCACGGAACGTCGGCGGCGCCCTGCGAAAACATGTAGGGCGTCGGGGATGCCCAGTCAAAAGGCAAGGAGATGAAGTCCTCGGCCGAGAGAGGCTTAATTAGTTACCGTGATGATGGCGTCGAGCTCGGCTAATGTAGAGGCACTGCCAACGACGGGCGTGCAGTTGACGGAGGGGCCGCTTGCTGCAGAGGTGCCGGCCGGCGTACACCCGGGTGCATTAAGCTCCCGTGCCGGCGTCGGAGACACCAATGCCGCCTCCCCCGGAGGCACCAATGGCCCCGCCATCGCATTATGCGAGTTGCTGGCCGTGAAGCTAGGAATCGGGGGCGGCCCCTGTTGGCCGCCCGCAATCCACGCACTCAACCCCGAGATAAAGGTAGGCACAAGGGCGGTGATCGTCGCTCCGAGTCGTTGTTCCACTTGCTCTTGGACAATCTCTGGAATCCGCGCCACCTGTGCCTTGAGTTCTTGAACCTCTCGCGCCTGGCTTTCCGAGCTGGTCTTTTTCTCCTTCCGCACACCAGCGGTATAGTATGACCCCCATTTTGTCGACAAGCCTTTGCCGGCCACACGACCAGCCGACGTCGGCTTACTGAGCTTATCCTTGTTCTTCATTACATTCAACCCCCTATTCAGAGTGGTGTCCCAAGGGTTGCTCTTAGTCGACCCAGCTCGCTTTCGATCGCTGCGGAAGGAATGTGGACCATTTAGAAATTCGGCTTCATTAATTAGAATGCAACCATATGGAGCTAATTACGCTGGGTGTATTCCTTACTGTAACAAGCTGAAGCTGCCTGGTCTTCGGATCCGTGGTAAGCTCCTTTGTTTTCGGGTCCCTCTTGTACCGGGCCCTGACAAAGTTCCTGGTCTGCTTGTCACCGTATGTATCGAAGAGGGGCGGTAGGCCTTGCTCGGCACGGTCCGCCACTCTGTAACCGCCGGGACCGAGTGTGTGTTCCCCTATGTTCAGCTCCCGCATTTGTTTCCCCCACTCACTTGATTGGGAGCTTGCGGTGCTCGAGCAATTGATCTTGAAGTCGTTGTAGTCATCTTCGGTGATCGAAGGATTTTTCTCCTTGATCTTATGATAACTCTCACCTTTCTCGATCATTCTCTTCACATTGCTTTTCCAAGTAGACAGGGCCTTGCTCATCTTCGTGAGGGCAGCATTGTTCACTTTATTCCCTTTGAGGCTTGTGTTTTCAAATTCAGCGGGGAACTTGTATCGTTCGTGCAGCTTCGTGAAGAGGAGGTTACGCAAATTCCCTCGGTCAGGATGCCTCAGGTTCTCGGTGTTGATCGAGACGGTGCTCCGGAGAATGCACCCTAGCTGAAGCGAGTACCCCTTGACTATTCGTTCGGGCGCCGTTGGATTCCTGTTGGAGTCCACTTGATAACTTCCTCCTTGAGGGTGCGGAGCACGATCGGGCGCCAGTCCTTCCGTTGCCTCTTCGATTTGGCTGCCATCTGTGCATGCGCCGCCATCATCGATGGTGGCATCCTCGGCGGCACCATCGGTGGTGGCATCGGTGTGGTCATCCTCGGCGGCACCATCCGTGGTCTCGTGGATCGGTGGGGAAGGCGGCGGCCTCATACAAGTGAGGTTGTTCCTCCATCTCCTGGGACAGCTCCCAGAATGCCTTGCAGCCCGAACCCCCGGCCTCATCGTTGTGGGCCATGTTTCTCTCTAAATAGAAACAAAGTTTGGTCAAACAGTTGGTTATTGTCAAGGAACAAGATCATGGTCTCATCATTTAGGGTTTGTCGACACCGAGGCATCCTAAAATCTAAGCTTTTATCATTGAGGGTTTTTCGACGCCAAGGCACCCTAAAAGCCTAACCTTTCATCATTTCGGTTTTTATCGACACCGAGGCACCCTAAAAGCCATGCATTAGTCACAAGTACCCGGGGCACTTGATCCTACTTAATTAACTACTAAGATACCCCGGCCCATGCATTAGTCACAAGTACCCCCATATGTCCTATTTTTAGCAAAGTCATGCTAAAATTCACGGAAAATTTCAGCATGACCTTTGCTGAAAATAGGACATATGGAGTACCAATTTGCCGGAACGGAAGTTAATCGACATTCCGGCAAACTCAAGGGCCTCTCGGGGTACCTGCAAAATCATTATCCCAGGTGGACATGGATGCAATGTCACATGTCACATGGATCCCACACCCACAGGAGCTGGTGAAGCTTCATTCATGGCAGAATATCATATACAAGCACGAATTTTGTTCACATTTATATAGCAACAAATATTTATACACTCATATAGCAGCACTAAGTATATTGCACTTAGAAGAAGACTTGCTTTTACATCCCACCCAACTTAACAATCTAGTAGAGTTGTTAGTAAGATCCTAGCTCTCTTTTCTTAGAAATAATAAATCGCCAAGCAGGAATGAAAAGATTATTTGATTGAAGAAACCACCATGGCAGCAAATAACTGAACCTTCACTCTGTTTTAACTGAAAATATATTTGAAAAAAAAACTTTTTACGTGTGAAAATCTTCTCTACAAATATGAGAAAATAGATATAACTTGGGTCGCCATGTATCTCTGCCATTGATCATCAAAACTAAATCAATATAAGAAAATATGGTGAAAACTAAATCAGACAAGATATTTGAAAACATGAATTAGTCTGCCATTATCCTAAAAATGGCAGTCAGTATATGCATGGACGCTCATTTTCAAAGATTGTAGCCGATGCTTTCTTGTCTACTTAATCACAACATTAACACTTCAGGGCTCAAGAATTAAATTGTCAGTTTCTTTAGGCATTAGCAACGACCAAACCAGCAATTAGCATACATTCTACAACACAAAATCTTCATCTATTTAGGCGAAAGATCTAATGTGATTACTAGCTTCCTAGGCATGGTAAGAACTCTGTCATATCATACACAGTAATCAATTTCCATAGCCCGTCCTTGGTTCATGTAAGTCTGAATCTAGTCGTAACTACCCCTCTGCAAGCTTCAGCATAGTCTCCAAGGTTTATCTCAGTTCTCATATCTCAAGTGTGACAAAAGTGGATACAAATTGCACAACAATCGCAAAATAAAATTCAGCTACAATCCCCACATCTGAAACACTTCTTGCTCTTACCACAGAACTTTGAATGTTCACGGAGATAAACATTGATGGGTACTGAAAAATGTACATATTTTTAATCCCTACAAAGGCAAGGAAACTATAATTGCAAAATGAATTGCTGGACTGGGAATTAATACTCATCAATGGGCATTACTGTAATTTTTGTTTTAACTGAACATATGGTATTGTTAATCTTGCCAATCATCAGCTGTTGACATTTGGAGTTTTTATGCAAAAGTGTTCTTCTTTTTCTTTTGGACTGAAATGAGCGTGTCATCAATCACAAGTATCTTTCATGAGTTTTAGCAGAGGAATACTGACTCATCGATCTCAACAGAATGATATATATCATGGTATGGAATAGTAGAGTGGATAGTTAGCCCTGTTGAAACCATTGAACATGACCACAACACAGAATTGATCACTAAACACAACAATTTGCTACTTATGTCAGGATGGAGAATGGGCCATAGATGGCGTCGGTGTTGTGGAAAGACTTGCAGGTCTGCTCGAGTCGAAATTTGGGCTGAGCTTTCAAGCTTTGAAAAATTGATATACATGTAGTTTCATGATAGACACAGCAGCAGAAATAAATAAATGTAATTTTGTGATGAGATACTTAAATATGCAAGCACTGAATAGCAGAAATGATAAGACTAATTCATGTCATCTCCATTGATTTAGTTTTGATGATCAATGGCAGATGCAGATGATGTTTCGATATAACTAAATCAATATAAGTAATCTACAAATATTTGAAAACAAGATATGGTGAAGCATGAAGAATCAATATGAGAAGGAGGAGGAGGAGGGGGGAGGAGGGGGAGGAGGAGGAGGAGGAGGAGGAGGGGGAGCTCACGGGGGTGGTGGTGCTCCGGCGACGGTGGTGTGGACGGGGCAGGGTCGAGGTGGGGCAGCGGCGCTGGGCGGGTCGAGGCGGCGCTGGGCGGCGGGCAGCGTCGAGGCGGAGTCGTGGCGGCGTCTGGCGGCGGGTCACGCCGAGGCGGGCGCTGGGCGGCGGGTCGCGTCGAGGCGGCGCTGGGCGGCGTCCGGGCGGCGGGTCAGCCGAGGCGGCGCTGGGCGGCGTCCGGGCGGCGGGGTCGCGTGAGGCGGCGGGCAGCGTCGAGGTGGCGGGACGATGGCGTCGAGGAGGCGGGCGAGGAGAGGGAAGGCGAGAGAGGGCGAGGAGGGAGAGGGCGAGGGCGAGGGCGAGGGTCAGGCAGCGGCGGCGGTGGATCGAGAGGGAGAGGGAACTGGCGAGGGGAGAGGAAGAGGGACCGGGCGAAGGGGAGAGGGCAGGGGGATCGGGCACAATACTAATGGCGCACCTCACCGTGGTGCGCCATTAGCATGTCCATACTAATGGCGCACCTCACCGTGGTGCGCCATTAGTATTTTTTTTATTTCAACTCGAGCCAAAAGGTTATGTACTACCGGAACCTATCCATGTCAAGCCCACTCTACTAGCTCGACCGGGTCAGCAGCAGTTCTCACACCGGGAGGTCCTGGGTTCGACTCCCAGGCTCCACAATTTTTTTAGCATTTAAAAGCTGTTTGATACTTATTTATGTTTAAATATGTTCAAACTTGTTTAAATAATAACAGTAATATTTTTTATAAGACAGTAGCATTTAAAAAGCTGTTTGATACTTATTTTTTTATAAGACGCTACTTGAGGTGCGGGGGTTGGCGGCAAGCGGTTGAGTAGGGGAATCGAGGGTGCGAGGGGTCGGCGGCGGCGGCCGGGGGACTGGGGGGGGGCTCGGCGGCGAGGGGGACCGGATCTGGCGAGGTGGGATAGCGATCGAGGTGAGCTCCACAAATTTTTTTAGCATTTAAAAAGCTGTTTGATACTTATTTGTGTTTAAATATGTTCAAACTTGTTTAAATAATAACAGTAATATTTTTTTATAAGACAGTAGCATTTAAAAAGCTGTTTGATACTAATTTTGTATAAGACGGTGCGCGGGGAGCGGCGGTCGGCTGCGGCGGTTGAGGAGGGGAATCGAGGGTGCGGGGGGTCGGCTCGGCCGTGGACTGGGGGTGCTCAAGCGGGGGACCGGATCTAGCGAGGTGGGATAGCGATCGAGATGGAGGGGATCGAGATCGAGTGTCCATGAAATTTAAAAATATTCATGATAGTTCAAAAAGTACCCATGAAATACAATCGAGAAATGAAGGCTACGATTTAAATACAATCAATCTTAGCAAGCTATCTGTTCACAATCTTCTTGCCCTTCTTTTTCGCAAATGGAGTTCTTCTGTGGAACGGACGTCCTTTAGGTAGGGTGGTCCTGCTTCTTCTTGTGGTGTATGCTGCTACTTCATCATCGTCGTCATGTTCGATCCTCGGGTCGCCATACTTGTCGAAGTCTTGCTCATTGGCTACTCCATCCATTCCGATGATCTTCCTTTTGCCTCTCCTCACGACAACACGACTGGGCTTTGGCGGGTCGGTAATGAAGAAGCGTTGGTCCACTTGGGAAGCCAGTACCCATGGCTCATTTTTCGCGGTGACGTTTGCGCCCATGATCTTGGATTTGGCCCGGGTATAACCATGGTGGTGAAATACCGGTCTTCTTTTATGACGTTCTTGGCCCATCCGACACGGAACATCGACCTTCTCTCCAGCGTAGCTCAGCTCCCAGATCTCCTCGATCCTTCCGTAGTATCTGTCCTTGTCGTTACGGTGTAGGATTCCATCGTTACCCGGAGTTACGATAACCATCGCTCTTCATGTCCTTGGCCTCGGTGTAGAATGTGTAGCCGTTGATATAAATGCGCCTCATAGGTCATCAGGTTGTGCTCGGCGCCTGTGACAAAGGCGAATATGAGTTGTTCTTCCGCGGAAGAATCCTCATGTAAAGGGTACGGCGAAGCTTCGCTTGAACCAACGCGTGAAACATGAGTTGTGCTCTTTGAGTGTATCTCCGTCCGTCCTCTGTTGGCCTCGGTCATTGTAACGTCTTTTTAATAAAGGTTTTGTGCTCTACCACCCAAGGATCGACCACGTCTATGTGTTGTAGCGCGACTAGGTTTGCTCTTTCAAAGTCGGCGAGTCGACCCTCGAAGTCGACATGCATTTCGCGGCGACCCTCACGGTGACCCCATCCAGCGAGCCTGCCGAGGTGCCTGTTGACGGGCAGACCAATGGTTCTCGATGCCTAGATAATTCGTGCGATGGAGATGCACTCTTGATTGAAAGCCCCTGGCTATGCTTCCTTCTGGACGTGACATGTTGCGAACGTATCCTTTGATGACGCCATTCATCCTTTCGAACGACATCATGCTGTGCAGGAACGTCGACCCGAGTTGGATGATATCCTCCACTATATGGACCAGCAGATGCACCATAACGTCGAAGAATGCGGGCGGGAAGTACATCTCAAGCTCACATAGTATCACCACGATCTCTTCCTCGTAGCCTTCGAGTTGCCTCACGCCAATCGACTTCCGAGAGATGACGTCGAAGAAGTTGCATAGGCCAAATAGCGTTTCACGGACGTGCGGGTCCATGATCCCACGGATTGCAATCGAAGTATCTGCGTCATCGACGCGTGACGGTCGTGAGACTTCATCCCGCTGAACTTCTACTTATTTGGGTCTAGGTATCTGCTTATCTTCCCAGCGTAATCAGAAGGAAGTTTTACTCCTAGGAGGCAGGTGAAAAACTGCTCGATCTCCTCCTCGACTTAGAGTGAAGCACGCGGGAGGGTAGTCATTTCCGGTCTTCTTGGCCTTTTTGCCTTTTATGCGACTTTACGTGTCCTGCTTCGCCTCATCATCATCATCATCATCATATATAGCGTGAAGCTCCTGCACGATGCCCATTGATTTCATGTCCGCCCTTGCTTTCGCCCATCTTTGGTCCTCTCTGGCATGTTGAGCAGGGTACCAAGCAGACTCTCGCGCACGTTCTTCGTGATATGCATGACATCAAGGCTGTGACGCACACGGTGGATCTTCCAGTACGGCAAGTCCCAGAAAACAGACCTCGTTTTCCATACCTTCAGCGTGATGCAGCGCCTTCGCTTCTTTCCGGCTCTGGCGCCTTTTGCTTCTTTCCGGCGGTGGGCAGTCTATCCAATTTTTCAACAGCTTGTCAATTTCCTCGCCGCTCCTCGTACAGGCGTTTTCGGGGTTCGGTTTCACCATCGAACAGATCCTTGCGTTTCCTCCACGGGTCATCGTCGCGAAGCCACCTTCGATGTCCCATGAACATGGTTTTCAAGACCGGGATCTCTATCTAGCTGGCGATACGTTGTGTCATCCATGCACCTGACGCATCCAGAAAATCCGTGGACTACCTGCCCCGCGAGATATCCGTAACCGAGATAGTCGTGCACCGTCGTGAGCAGTGCGGCTCTCATAGGGAAATATTCTTTCTCTGTGGCGTCCCACGTATTGGCTGGCGTTTTCCACAGCGTGTCAAGCTCCTCTTTCAGCAGCCCCAGATACAGATTGATGTCGTTCCCTGGTTGTTTCGGCCCTTCAATTAGCATACTCATGTGAATGTACTTCCTCTTCATGCACAACCAGGGGGAAGGTTGTACATCCACACAAACACAGGCTAGGTGCTATGTGTGCTTCTCTGGCTGCTAAACGGATTGACTCCATCGGTCCTCGCGCCCAGCACGATGTTCCTTAGATCGTTCCCAAATTCCGAGTCTTCGAAGTTCAACGCTTGCCACTGGCTCGCATCCTTAGGGTGACTCAGCATCTTGTCTTTTTTATCTATCTCCGGATCATTTGCGTCATCTTCCCGCTTCTTCTCCTCCCTATCCGGCGTGCCAACGCAGGAGCTTTGCTACCTTAGGGTCCGCGAAATAGCGCTGCGCAGACGAGGAGTGATCGGAAAGTACCACACCACTTTTCGAGGAGCTTTCTTCCTCTTCTTGTATCGAGTGACGCCAAGCACACCGGACATATGGTAGACTCCGCGTGCTCGTCCCGATAAATGATGCAATTGTTCATGCACACATGGTATTTCACGTGTAGTAAATCGAGAGGACACACGATTTTCTTCGCCTCCTCCAAACTGGTCGGGCACTTGTTCCCCTTGGGAAGACGCGTTCGTGCCAGAATGACATGTTCTCGTCGAAGCATGCGTCGGTCATTTTGTGTTTTACCTTCATCTCCAGAGCCATGAGCGTTACTTTCAGGCGGGTATCCTCGGTCCTGCATCCTTCATACAATGGAGTAACCGCGTCTAACTCAAGTTGATCCATCTTGGCTTTCTCTCGGGCGGCAGCTCTTGCGTTATCCGTCTGCTTGGGAAGCAGCTCTTGAATATGAGGGTCCTGCACCCAGCCCATCGATGGTCCAGCGTCGTCTGCTCCGCCAGCATCATCATCTTCATGATCATGCCCATCGTCTGCTCCGGCATCTTCCTCATCATCATGTCCTGCATCTTCTACATGATGATCGTACAGCATCACAGTCGTGATCATCTCCTGGGGATTCTTCGTCTTCTCGCCCGCCCGAGCCGTGGTGGTTGTCTTGCTGCCCTTCCTCATTTCTTGCCCGGCCCGCATGGACGACTTCGTAGTCATCTTCATCACCTTGCCACCGATAGCCATCCATGAAACCACGCAACAGCAGGTGGTCCCGCACCTGCCGGAATCCGGGTCCGCAATAAGGCTCTTCAGCTTGCATCTTCGACACGGACATCTTATCTCCGTCTCGTTCTTTTGAAGCATCTCGGCCTTCGCGGACCTCAAAACCTATTCACGATGCCTTCGGTCATCGTATGCGGACCATGGTCGCTGCGGGTAGAGCAAAAAGATATTTTAGAACCAAACAAAAATTTGGCATGACTTTCCCTAAAATAGGACCAAAAAGAATGCTTAATGCCAAAATTCTACTTGAAACGGAAATGAATCAACATTCCGCAAAATATTGGCAACTATCGCATTTCAAATACCGGTACACCTCCAAACACAAACACATATGCAACACCACAAACATATGCAACACCACGAACATACATAGATCTAGCTAGGCCGTAAAAAGTGCATGTGCACATTGTTGTAGGGAGAACAACCTAAATATAGCTTCCCCTTACTTACCTATTAAAACAAGGTAATTTAACCACTTAATTTGAATGAATCTATGGTGGAAATGAGGTGAAAAAGAGGAGGCACCCGAGACAAGGAGGAGGTGGAGAGAATGAAGTGGGGAGAAAGTGAGTGTGTGGGTAGGAGAGGCTGTCCCAAACATCTTGTTGCTGCCCACTTACTAATGGCGCACCTCTTGCATGGTGCGCCATTAGTAGTTACAACTACTAATGGCGCACTTAAGCAGGATGCCCCATTAGTATGTTTGGATAGGCGCACTAGTTCAAAAAAAATTCTATACTAATGGCGCACCCACTGCTTGGTGCGCCATTAGTAGTTACAACTACTAATGGCGCACTTGGGCAGGATGCGCCATTAGTATGTTTGGATAGGCGCACTAGTTCAAAAAAAAATTTCTATACTAATGGCGCACCCACTGCCTGGTGCGCCATTAGTAGTTACAACTACTAATGGAGCACTTGGGCAGGATGCGCCATTAGTATGTTTGGACAGGCGCACTAGTTAAAAACAAATTTTTTTGATACTAATGGCGCACCCTTTGCCAGGTGCGCCATTAGTAGTTTAAACTCTAATGGCGCATGAGATGGTGGTGCGCCATTAGTATATACTAATGGCGCACCAGCTTTCTGGTGCGCCATTAGTGTCAATCCCATCTATAGCCCTTTTTCTAGCAGTGAGTCTAACATATGTAGGGCAAATACTAGAGTAAGGAACTGTAGCAGAACCTCCAATAGAAAGAGGAGAAACACGTACGTGACAGGACTCAAAAGGTGCGGTTTCGGAGGCCTACTGTCCCGACTCGCGGTGCACGCCGCAAGCCGGGATGAGGAAGACAGCAGCAGCTCAGAGATTGGAACCCGTGGCGAGAGGAAGGAGAAGTTCTGGTGCATCTCTCTGGGAGGAGCGACCTCCGTTTTATAGGCGCCAGAGAAGGAGGCGAGAGGGCAGCGACTCCACTTTCGCAATAAATCTTTTCAGCTTCCATGTGACCTTTCGTATACCCGTAGTGCGTGGCAAAAATTTAGACATCTGCTCGGCTCATTCCCGCAACCCGCGGCGCGGCGCGGCGTGCCGTGCTGTGGTGTGGCGAGGCGGGCGGCGGAGGAGGAGCGCGCGTGGATGTCCCTGTTGTTCTCATGCTCATACAAGTGGGGAAAGAACCTCCCTTATAAGGAGGTCCAATTCCCACTCAACTAGCAATGTGGGACTAAACTTTAGTAGTATCCTTTGCCTTGCACAAATGGGCTAAGTGGGCCTCTAGGATTTATTAGGAATTTCTGAAATAGTTATTGGGCTGCCCCAATATAGACTAAATTCCAGCAATCCCCCACCAGATCCCAGAGGCACACAGAAATTTGCCTTTGATTCCAAAACACTGTTTTATATACTGCACTGCAGTGGAGACTGTTAAGTTGAACTTCCACCTAGAACTCTATGCTACACTAGTAAGCAACTTGAACAGTGGACTGGGCTTTGAACTGCAAGTTTTCTGCGAATCTAGCTTCACATAAAGCCTTGACCGATACGTGGCTACCGTGGGTCTTTCCCGCGGGTGGAGCTTATGCGTCATACTCCATGACATTTCATGAGTTTACTAGAGAGAACCCTACTCTCATAGATTGCGACGTTTGACAATCAGACTCATATAGGTGTGTTCTTCAAAAGATGTTTTGCAGGATAACATCTCTACTTAAATAAGACACTTAGAACACATTAAGATATACATCAACCTGCCATGCAGATGAGGAGAGTATTGCATCTTCATGGAGTGGTATTGTGAATAATAGGGATACTCTCCTCTCAGTTGACCAACAGCTTGTCTTCCACATCTAATTCACGGGATCTCCGATCATAAAGAATAGGTTACCACTGTGAACAACTCATATTGTGGGTCTCATACCCATCTCCCTCAATGCATTATCTATCACATTACGCGATAGACCCTTAGTAAAAGGATCTGCCAGATTTTTAGACGTTTGGATATAATCCAACGCAATAACTCCGGAGTTATTCATTTTCCCGACAGACTTTAACCTTCTCTGAACGTGTCTTGATGACTTCATGTTATCCTTTGAGCTGCTCACTTTCGTGATCACAGTTTGATTGTCGCGGTTCATAAGGACACCCGGTACAGGTTTCTCAACAACCGGCAAGTCATTCAAGAGCCGGCGAAGCCAATCTGCTTCAACCGTAGCTGTATCTAGTGCTGTGAGTTCTGCTTCCATTGTTGACCTCATTAAGATGGTCTTCTTGCAAGACTTCCAAGAAACAGTGCCACCTCCATGAGTGAATACATATCCGCTCGTGGGCTTTATCTCATCAGCATCTGAGATCCAGTTTGAGTCATCAGGCCTTCAAGCACCTTTGGGTGCCCGGTGTAGTGAATTCCATAATTTGCAGTGCCTTTCAAATAACGCAAAACTCTCTCTAGAGCTTTCCAATGCACATCTTCTGGTTTTGAGACAAACCGACTCAGTTTGCTAACATCAAAAGAGATGTCAGGTCTTGTAGCACTGGCTAAGTACATAAGCGAGCCAATAATCTGAGAATACTTCAATTGATCTCTAGCAATTCTTCGATTCTTTTGAAGCAGCACGCTAGCATCATATGGTGTTGGAGAGGGCTTGCAGTCACTATAGCCAAAGCGACTCGAGATCTTTTCCGCATAGTGAGATTGAAGCAATGTAATCCCACCATCATCATCTCTCAACAACTTGATGTTCAGAATGACATCAGCCACTCCTAAATCCTTCATCTCAAAATAGCGAGATAGAAAATCCTTGACCTCCTTAATAACATTCAGATTTGTTCCCAAAATCAGTATGTCATCAACATACAAGCAAAACATAACTCCCTCACCCCCACCATGGCGATAGTACATACATTTGTCAGCTTCATTCACAACAAAGCCTGCAGCTATTAAAGTTCTTTCGAACTTCTCATGCCACTGTTTGGGTGCTTGCTTGACTCCATACAAAAACTTCATCAACTTGCACACTTTCCCTTCCTGGCCATCTATTACAAACCCATCTGGTTGTTCCATATAAATTTCCTCATCCAACTCTCCATTTAGGAAAGCAGTCTTAACATCCATCTGATGAACGAGAAGACCATGTGAGGCAGCTAGTGAAAGTAGAACTCGAATAGTGGTCAGTCGAGCCACAGGTGAGTAAGTATCAAAGAAGTCTTTATCTTCCTTTTGGGTATAACCCTTAGCCACGAGCCGAGCCTTGTACTTTTCAATGGTACCATCAGGCCTAAGTTTCTTCTTGAATACCCATTTGCATCCTATAGGTTTGCACCCATAAGGACGATCAGTTATCTCCCAAGTTTCATTCGCCAAGATGGAATCCATCTCGCTAAGAACTGTTTCCTTCCAGTAGTCAGCATCTTCAGATGCATAGGCCTCTGAAATAGAACTGGAAGTGTCATCTATGAGATACACAAGAAAATCATCACAAATGGACTTTGCAGTCCCCTGTCTGTTGCTCCTAGTAGGAACTTCATTGTTCTCCTCCATAGGACTTTCAAAGTGTTCCATCGAAATGCCAGTTTCGGTAATTGTAACTGGTTCCTGATTCGACGAACCATGCATCTCCTGATTATATGAGGTAGCCATATCCTTCATGGGAAAGATATCTTCAAAAAAAGTCGCATCATTCGACTGCATGATCGTACCGACATGCATGCCAGGTACCTCAGATTTTACAACCAAGAATCTATAGCCAATGCTATGAAAAGCATATCCAAGGAAAACACAATCCACAGTCTTTGGTCCAAGCTTCCGCTTCTTTGGAATTGGAACATTGACTTTCGCCAAACAACCCCATGTTCGCAGATAAGAGAGTTTTAACCTTTTCTTCTCCCATTCCTCGGATGGAGTTATCTCTTTGTTCTTTGTGGGGACTCGATTTAGGACATGACATGCTGTCAATATCGCCTCCCCCCACCATGCCTTGGAGAGACCCGATGTGCCTAACATGGCGTTAACCAAATCAGTTAGAGTACGGTTCTTTCTTTCGGCCACCCCATTTGACTGAGATGAGTAGGGAGGCGTCCTCTCATGGATTATACCATGTTCCCCACAAAAAGCATCAAATTCATTGGAAAAATACTCTCCACCACGGTCGGACCTAAGCCTCTTGATTTTTCGATCAAGTTGGTTTTCCACTTCAGCTTTATAGATCTTGAAAAAGTTCAAAGCCTCATCCTTAGATTTCAGAAGATACACACGACAGTATCTAGTGGAGTCGCCAATTAACGTCATGATATATTTCTTTCCACCTTTTGTCAAAAACCATTCATTTCACATAGATCTGAATGTATAAGTTCTAGTGGTGCAAGATTTCTCGTCTCCGCAGTCACGTGAGACTTACAATGTTGCTTAGCTTGCACGCACACTTGACACATAGATCCCTTGACAGTGGTGAAACTAGGGATTAAGTTCAACTTCGCTAGTCGCGACATGCAACCAAGTTTACATGACAAAGACGTGAATGCCACACATTTGATTCACTATTGTTGCAAATATGATTAACAACTTTATTGCAAATGTCTGACAAGGATAAACGAAACAGGCCTCCTGAGTCATAGCCTTTACCGACAAAGGTTCCATACTTGGATATTACAAATTTATTCGACTCAAAGACAAGCTTGTAGCCATCTCAACACACAAGAGATCCGCTAACAAGATTTTTATTGACGGAGGGAACATAATGCACGTTCTTCAGCCGCACGATCTTCCCCGAAGTAAACATTAGATCGACCGTGCCAACACCACGAACAGAAGCACTTGAACCGTTGCCCATCAGCACGGTTGAAGTCCCTGCGGTCTGATAAGACGAAAACATGGAAATATCACCGCATACATGCACATTAGCACCCGTGTCAATCAACCAATCAGGAGGATGACATACTGAAAGTATAGTGGGAAATATACCATACCCAGCATCCGTCATGTCAGTGTCTCCAATGACAACATTAGCGGTCTTGCCGCCTTTCCCAGGATGACGCTTGTCATAGCGATTAGGGCAACTAGGAGCCCAATGATCAGGATCTCCACACACATGACAAGCACCTTTCTTCTTGCCATTCTTCTTCTTGAAGTTCGTGTGTTGCACAGCCTTGTTCTTTCCATCAAACTTTGCTTTACCATCAAACTTGCCCTTGTTCTTGAACTTGTGGGGCTGGAAGTTACCTTACATACCACATTGGCACTAGATCCTCCCTCAATACCTCGAGCATGTGTGTCCTTTGCTCTCGCCTTTTCTTCCACATCAAGAGTACCAATGAGATCCGGAACGGAAAACTCCTGTCTCTTATGCTTGATGAGGTAGCAAAGTTCCTTCATGAAGGAGGAAGCTTAGTAATGATACCCCGGCAACAAACTTGTCCGGTAGTATGCAATTGAAGTGCTCAAGTTCTCTAGCAAATGACTGTATCTCATGAGCCTGCTCAACCACGGAGCGCTCTTCAGTCATCCTGTAATCATCGAATTGCTCCATGATGTATAGCTCAGTGCCGGCATCCGAGACCCCAAACTTGGCCTCGCTTTTCCATTGTCAATTGACACATAAGCATCAACTATGTTCTCACCAAGGACACTCAAGAGAGCAGCCTTAAACAGAGTATCCATTTTCTGAAAAGCTTGTGCCTGTTGGGCATCTTGCTCTCCTTCAGGTTTGCCAAGAGTGGCGTCATAACAGCTCATGGTCTGAAACCATAAGACTGCTCTCACGCGCCACCTATTATAGTGGATACCCTCAAACATAGGAGGTCTCATGGAAGCAGCAAAACCACTCGGGGTAAATTGCCTATAATAAGGTTTTTGGATTGTTGGAAATATGAGCAATTTACGAAATGATTTTATTAACAGAAATACTAGATAAAGCATGACTAGTATAGTAGTGATAAAACAAGTCATGTGATTTGACAAAGAGAAGGTAAACAACATCTTCATATATGAACCATAATTAAACATATGTTGAGCAAACAGTATAGCAAGTTGCATATATGAAATAGTCTAACATATGTAGGGAAAATACTAGAGCAAGGAACTGTAGCAGAACCTCCAATAGAAAGAGGAGAAACACGTACGTGACAGCAGTAGGAGCAGAGGCACTGGACTTGGGGTCGGTGTCCTCCATGTCGTCGGGGAGGTTGTCGGCGTCGGGGAAGTAGTCGTCGTCCCGGGGAAGTAGTCGTCAGTCCGGGCGTCCGTGACGAAGAAGTCGATGGTCGCGTGAGCGCTCCCCAAAACATTATCACCCTTCTCCCGTCACAGGACTCAAAAGGTGCGGTTTGGAGGTCTACTGTCCCGACTTCGCGGTGCCGCATAAGCCGGGATGAGGACGACAGCAGCAGCTCAGAGGTTGGAACCGGTGGCGAGAGGAAGGAGAAGTTCTGGTGCATCTCTCTGGGAGGAGCGACTTCCGTTTTATAGGCGCAAGAGAAGGAGGCGAGAGGGCAGCGACGGGAGGCGAAATGAAGAGACAGAGATGAAGCGAACAGCCAGCAGCCGAAGAGCTGCAAAAATCTTTTCAGCTTCCGTGTGACCTTTCGTATACCCGTAGTGCGTGGCAAAAATTTAGACATCGGCTCGGCTCATTCCCGCAACCCGCGGCGCGGCGCGGCGTGCCCTGCCGTGGTGTGGCGAGGCGGGCGGCGGAGGAGGAGCGCGCGTGGATGTCCCTGTTGTTCTCATGCTCATACAAGTAGGGAAAGAACCTCCCTTATAAGGAGGTCCAATTCCCACTCAACTAGCAATGTGGGACTAAACTTTAGTAGTATCCTTTGCCTTGCACAAATGGGCTAAGTGGGCCTCTAGGATTTATTAGGAATTTCTGAAATAGTTATTGGGCTGCCCCAATATAGACTAAATTCCAGCAATCCCCCACCAGATCCAGAGGCACACAGAAATTTGCCTTTGATTCCAAAACACTGTTTTATATACCGGTACTGCAGTGGAGACTGTTAAGTTGAACTTCCACCTAGAACTCTATGCTACACTAGTAAGCAACTTGAACAGTGGACTGGGCCTTGAACTGCAAGTTTTCTGCGAATCTAGCTTCACATAAAGCCTTGACCGATACGTGGCTACCGTGGGTCTTTCCCGCGGGTGGAGCTTATGTGTCATACTCCCTGACATTTCATGAGTTTACTAGAGAAAACCCTACTCTCATAGATTGCGACGTTTGACAATCAGACTCATATAGGTGTGTTCTTCAAAAGATGTTCTACAGGATAACATCTCTGCTTAAATAAGACACTTAGAACACATTAAGATATACATCAACCTGCCATGTAGATTAGGAGAGTATTGCATCTTCATGCAGTGGTATTGTGAATAGTAGGGATACTCTCCTCTCAGTTGACCAACAGCTTGTCTTCCACATCTAATTCACGGGATCTCCGATCACAAAGAATAGGTTACCACTATGAACAACTCATATTGTGGGTCTCATACCCATCTCCCTCGATTGCATTATCTATCACATTACGCGATAGACCCTTAGTAAAAGGATCTTCCAGATTTTCAGACGTTTGGATATAATCCAACGCAATAACTCCGGAGTTTTCCATTTTCCCGACAGACTTTAACCTTCTCTGAACGTGTCTTGATGACTTCATGTTATCCTTTGAGCTGCTCACTTTCGTGATCACAGTTTGATTGTCACGGTTCATAAGGACACCCGGTACAGGTTTCTCAACAACCGGCAAGTCATTCAAGAGCCGGCGAAGCCAATCTGCTTCAACCATATCTGTATCTAGTGTTGTGAGTTCTGCTTCCATTGTTGACCTCGTTAAGATGGTCTGCTTGCAAGACTTCCAAGAAACAGCGCCACCTCCATGAGTGAATACATATCCGCTCGTGTCCTTTATCTCATTAGCATCTGAGATCCAGTTTGAGTCACTGTACCCTTCAAGCACCTTTGGGTGCCCGGTGTAGTGAATTTCATAATTTGCAGTGCCTTTCAAATAACGCAAAACTCTCTCTAGAGCTTTCCAATGCACATCTCCTGGTTTTGAGACAAACCGACTCAGTTTGCTAACAGCAAAAGAGATGTCAGGTCTTGTAGCACTGGCTAAGTACATAAGCGAGCCAATATTGTGAGAATACTTCAATTGATCTCTAGCAATTCTTCGGTTCTTTCGAAGCAGCACGCTAGCATCATATGGTGTTGGAGAGGGCTTGCAGTCACTATAGCCAAAGCGACTCAAGATCTTTTCCACATAGTGAGATTGAAGCAATGTAATCCCACCATCATCATCTCTCAACAACTTGATGTTCAAAATGACATCAGCCACTCCTAAATCCTTCATCTCAAAACAGCGAGATAGAAAATCCTTGACCTCCTTAATAACATTCATATTTGTTCCGAAAATCAGTATGTCATCAACATACAAGCAAAGCATAACTCCCTCGCCCCCACCATGGCGATAGTACACAAATTTGTCAGCTTCGTTCACAACAAAGCCTGCAGCTGTTAAAGTTCTTTCGAACTTCTCATGCCACTGTTTGGGTGCTTGCTTGAGTCCATACAAAGACTTCAGCAACTTGCACACTTTCCCTTCCTGACCATCTATTACAAACCCATCTGGTTGTTCCATATAAATTTTCTCATCCAACTCTCCATTTAGGAAAGCAGTCTTAACATCCATCTGATGAACGAGAAGACCATGTGAGGCGTGGAAGCCGCCGGCTGGACGCCTCGAGTATATGCACACCGGTGACACCGGGAAGGCACCATGCAGAAGGTCAATGTTGGAGACGCCAAGGACGTGCTCCTTGATGGAAGAGTCGGAGGCCGAAACATGGGGCCGGCTCATGACTCGCACATTCAGATCATTGCCCTTGTTGACGAAGCTGGCCATTAGCACTCCAATATGCGCGTGCTTACTGCTAATAGCTCGATCTATGTGCTTAATGAGTCAGAGAGTTGTAGTACCTAGCTAAGGCTTGGCAAACTACATATTAATTAGCAAGATGGCATGGAAGTACATATTAGCAGGTTGTTGGTACGGTCCATTAATAATTCTTCAGATCTCAACAACCTTAACTATATATGAGTGTTAAATATACTATGATAGTCAGCTCTCTCGGATTACTAATTTTGATTTCTTATTTATTTCAAAGGAGATTCAGATCTATTGTAAAACTTCATTAGGGCATCTCCGACGCCTACCCGAAAATGTCTTCGCTATATGTCCATTTCCTCATTTATAACTTTTAAATTTTGCTTACTGTAACTTAATTTTTCTTCATTATATTTTGAGCATTGTTGTGAGATGTCTGAAGAAATTTGTCACAATTCCTAGTTTTGGTAAATTAAGATGAGCATTGTTGGAGAATATTGCATATCAACATACCGGATGGTTATTTCAGGGTTACAGATATCACTCCGCAACTGGATTTGAATAAAGGTGACTCGCAGGTATACCGAAAATGCATGTCGTTATATCAACAGTTGGATTTGCTCCTCCAACGATATAGAGATGCTCTATGGGCCAACTCTGCTGTACAGTATCATTATCGTCTGGCCAGACACTTGTGATTTTTGATCGCAAGATACCGGAATACGGATATGAGTAAGGAGATCAAAACAGGTAATTAAGGTTATTAACTTGATAGTATTACGCTCCATGGCCAGCAACGATAGTAATATGCTCCATGGCCAATCTTGGCGGTCAGACCCCCTTTACACAACATTCACAAAGGTTATTAATTCAAACATACAAAATGGATTTAATATCTCGCATAGGCATTCATCTCAAATACAACTTGAGTTCATCCTTATTCCCTGAGATCTTGTAATTCCTCAAACATGGAGATGACAAACATAAAGGGTAGAGGCAAGTTACAAGCCAATACGGTGTTCGGAAAGTAGAGAGGCATGGCGGTGTTGATGGAGACGGTGACGGCTTGCGGTAGTGGTGTTAGAAGATGGCACCGGCCAGACAGCCGGTGCCGGATGCCAGTGGAGCCTCCTCCCTTCTTATTCTTTGTCCTAGACCTTCCTCTATGATGAAGTTGCAGCCATGGAGGTATGGCGGAAGTAGATGGGGCTTGTGGATTATAATGGAGATGAATCATGGCTGGTAGGGTCAGAGATAAATATATAGGAGGCCTTTGTTGATGTAGCCTCTCCTCCTTACATCAAAGGAATCTAGGGGAGACAAATCCTCTCTAACACATATCTTGATGATCAATGATCACGTAGGAGCACACCTGGAAAAAATCAGAGAAAAACATGCAGAGTTATGACTGATTTAGTGGTGTCGGTGGGCTCTGGTAAGTGTGTAGGTACGACCGCTCATGCTAGTACCTTGACTCTAGGAGCAGTTTCATATGTTGGTCACAATTTCTTCATAGGAACTCTGATTTCGACGTTTTTGGACTCGTTGGATATCTCCAGAAAAGCAAATCCACTTATGAAATTGGATCTTCAAGTTGGACATATTAAAAAATGTGAAAACATCAAACGCTCCATAGGGCCCGAATCTGATGCCTGGAGCATCTTCGTTTGTCCCCTAACTCAGTGCTTTTGATGTGCCAAGTCCATGAACATGCCGACACACCTACAAAGACAAGAAAAAAAATAAACAAAAATCTAAATAGAAATAAAATTAATTACCTTGAACTTGACACAACGAGTAAAGATAGGAAACTATGCATTGTGGACATAAATAAGTGCTAGATGGATACGATATCATGGATTTTTACAGTAATATATGCTCTAGAAAGTATGCATAAAATCCACTAATCACACCTTCTCCTCTATCCCCCATTCCCCACATGCACTCCAACATCCTCCTTCCCACATGCACTCCACAGTCATCGCTCCCGGTCTCACTGCCTATTTGTGATAATGCCAAGCTAAAGTTGTCGATATTTCATGCGATAGTAATTTGCTGGCTCAACACCATGCGGTGGTTGTTAGTCCATGCCGAGAAGGAGGAGAAATTGGATTGGGGAAATGGGAGGACAACATAGAAATCAAATCACCATGCATAGAGACAGGGAGGAGTCACATAGAGATGATGTTGAATTGTGAAAGAAAAAAAGATGGGCATGCGACTTAAATTCTTAGTGAGCTTAAGTAGTGTTTATGTTTGCTAGAGTCCATATAGGAATAAGAGAACCATTATTTAACAATAAAAAATTAGAAATAATGCCAAGGATTTAGGTGGAAACCATTGTAAACATCACATAGACTCTAGAATTTTCTATTTACTTACACCTAAGATGGGTAAATCATTTACTTAGAGAACTTCTATGAAGATAATAGTTAGATCGCATGGAATAGTGATATTTTGTAGATATATTTAAATGTACTAGAAGGCAAACAATAATTCATCTAAGTAGCATAAGATATTATGTGTAGGATTGTGATTTAATCATTTTTTGTCATATCCATCTATGAGGTTTCGGCTTAAAGAAGCTTTCTTAAGAGAAATATCTTTAAAAACAAATAAAATTTTAATTTTTCTTTATTAAATTATGACTACAAGTTATCCAAGTATATCAGACATCCTAGATGCTAAATTTCTATGCTTAGGAACACACTACGTTAATTTGAGCAGCATGGTTCTATGAGTAATTCAAGTGAAATAGAAAAATACATATGAAATAATATTACATTGACGGAATGAGTTATAAATATGCTAATATTTTTCCTTATCTTAAGAGCTAAATATACTTAATACCAACACGCGTTGACAGAATGAGTTATAAATAAGTATAAAATACGTCTGTTTTTGTTAAGTGTAATAATTAAATATATTTGTTAAGATTATACATTAGCAAAATGAGTCATAAATAAATATAACATATTTTAGATTATGTTAAATCTAACAAAAATATATTTAGCTTAATACATTTAAATAATGAATTTTTAAAGTAAAACATGTCACTAAATGTTTTAAGTTTAATTCAACACTTATTACCAAATATGTTATAAGGATAGGGAGAGAATCATAAAGAGGTAATATCATTTTGTTAAGTTTTAAACCATATATCCACGATTACTTTCGCCTTTCAAATCCCCTGACTTCTCTGGAAATACAGAGTTTTTTGCGCTCCTTATGTGCACAATATTGATATTACTAAGGAAAGAAAAAAAGTAATATAGTTAGTATAAATAAGAAAATGAAGAACAATATAAGGAACAAGAAACATAGTCAACACATGCTTAGGCAAGAGCACAGTGTTGTTTAGTTCGACATCCAATGTAAAAATTTCTAATACAACATGTGTTGTGATTTGTTCCAAAAAAATTGTGTGATTGGTTCTCATGTGGTAAGGATGATATTTGTGATATATAATTTTTTGTTGTTACTTATGCTAGGTTTGCATATCACTAGATGAACTGGAGGAATGTTTACATTTTAATTCTCGAGTCTAATGATCGGGTTATGATTTCACTTCTCTTCTTTAATAGGATCAAGTTTCTCCATTTGACAAAAGAAACCATGTGATATCACCTTGAGCCTTGGAAGTTGGTACATGCTAACAATCCATGATATCATGCAAAATATGAAACTATGATATTTCGATCCTTGTCGAGGTGCTCTCCTCAAAATCACCTCCTTCTCAGGTTTGGTAACACATCTGATTGAAGCCTATTTTCTCCCCAAATAGATGATTGTCAGTGTAGATGAAAGATGATGAGATTTGCTTGTTTACCATGCTTTTATATCATTTTTCTGGTTCCCTCAAGACTAGGTAAACCTTCACTAAATGTGTTACCTTCCAACCCAGTTGGGCATCTCTTATGCAAGACATGCTTTCGTGTTTTAGGTCCCGAGCAGGATGCGAGGAGATGGACACAATGCAACTACTCGGGTGTTCCATGCGTTATATGGTATTTCCTAGCACATAATTTCTTAATTTTAACGAAAACTGGTTTTTTATTTTATTTTAAGATTTGATGTTTTTATCATTATACTCGACTATTATCTATGACTGTAGACTAAGGAGTATGAGGTTGGGCGTTTGACAATTGTTTTCATCCAAGGATCATCACCAACATAAATATATATTATGAGCACAGCCTATGTCCAGGTTGGCCGACATAAGGTGTCGCTACTTGGTCAGCCCATTCTCATGGGAAGGAAGCCGGCTGAGGACTGATGGTTAGCCGACACTTGTGAGACATGGCTAGAGGTTATTTCCTTCTCGAGAGGTACGTCAAAGCAAGAGTTATGCTTGGACATCCACACAATAGAGGATCAACGTGTGTTTAATCTTTCGGTAAAGAAAATGTGGGGTTAATCTGAAAAAAGGAGACCAAGCCACCAAGAACTACTCTATAGTCAGCTACTGTTAGCAACTACAGTGGCTTATAACTTTCAATGTGTGCGGACTTGCGTCTTCCTAGCGGTTAGGTTTTTTTTTTTTTGAATTTTCATCACAACGATTATGCAAAAAATGTTCTTGCAGACAGAAGAATGTTAGTACCAAATGGATCTATGTTTTTGAGATTGTCAATAAGAGAAATTGTCGATTCACATACTATGATTTCAATATACTGACCGAAGATCTTGTGCCAAGAAAATACAGTTTGTAAAGTAAAATTGGTATCACAACGCCAATGTGATGCATACATATGAATGGAAGATAGAGCAGTCATGGTAGGCGTATTTCATGAAATTTAGTTTACCAAGCCCTTGATGCCCATTCAAGCTCGAAGCTTCCTTTAAAAAGCAGACTACAAATACAGTACCAGAAGCGAAAAAACAGAGAATATATGTAGTAGCTAGAAACCAGACATGCCATGGTGATTCTGGGAACAAGAGCAGACAATTCCTGGGACTAGGTGCAGTTGGCGTTACAGGAAATATAATCTGACCAACTCGATTGTGAGAAACTGATAGGATTTTCATCTTGTCCGCCAGCAACTCGCACGGTCGCACCTGCAAACTCGGTCTGAGCTTGCTCCATCGCCTCGGTAAGTCGCTATATAAGCTGACGAGGATGTGTACGATCCATGTAGCACGTCAAAGCAGTGGAACTGCCAAAGGTTAAATCAGTGCCACTGTGCGAGTGAGAGCACAACTCAGGCATCATTTGTACCTGAAAGATTGCACGTCTAGCGTTGTCATGCATCACTGAACTGTACAGATAGAAGTCTGCAACTTCCCGACATTGTGATGCTTACAGAAAGAGAACCAACGTACCAGTGAGAAGGTTCATCCATAGAAAAGAGCCTCAGTAGGCAGTAGGCAGTGGGCTGATCGGACATCGGAGAATGCAGGTTGTGCGGCACAAGTTGCATCACACAGTCTTCCAGGATGAGAGAGAGGGGCATATATGAGTATGACAGAGCCTAAGAAATAATGGCGAGATTCCAGGACAGCAGAGAGCAGCGAGATACAACAAGTTTCTGTTTTGGAAGCTCCAGCCTACAAGTAACAAATATTATAGTGCATATAGCAAGGCTTTGCAAGAAATAACAGATCGGCCAATGGACTAGTACTGTGAGAAATCAGATGAAAGGAACAAACAGAGGGAGGTTTCATCTGCACGTACCACGGAAGGTGTCGAACCTCCACTACAATGGTGCTTTCTTGTAAACGAACAAGAATCTTGTGTGGCTAAATGTCGGGATCAGAAGCCACCAGCAGTGAACATGGACTCCTGAGCATGACGGCCAATGAAAGTGGCATCACAGCATATGCATCTTAATTAGTAGCAGCATCTTATGTGGTATAGTCCATTGCATTTTACAGGGACTTCTCCCAAGCTGAAATGCATAAACAGAGCATGCATTAGTTTATTTCGTCAGCAAATGTATTATGTGTTCGCAACAAGCTGAAAAGTAAATTAGATGTTGTAAGTACAGACAACATGGATTAAACCTGTTTTCACATCTTACTTCCTCCATTCGGGATTAAAGGGACCATGAGCCATGGTAGGCCGTTTTAATTTACAAGGCCGTGATAATTACATCAGAAGAATTTCGCCAGATTTTGCTCTAGTTTATTGCATCAATTACGACTGGCAGCATACAGCCACTAAAATCCAGCAATATGTCAAACAATGCATGCAACCTATTACAACTGAGAGCACGGATGCGGCAAATTAAATAGCTGCAATCAAGCAAGCCGGTGTGCATGTGTTTTTGCTTTCAGGGCCGATAAACCCACACCGAGGGAGTATATGATTTTTTGAGAAGATTTGTTTCCACATGCCTCCCATTCATATTTATGAACAAATAACATGGATCCAACCATCACAATTGTCACTGCAATGTCCCTCTCTCTCTCTCGGGCCATGACTCTGTTCATGTTTGTTTGGCTGTTACTAGTATCCTGATAACACAAGTTGAGGCTACAAGAAGTAGTGATTCCCAATTTATAAGTGTAGGTCATGCTTAGACCGAGAAATGTTGGTGAGCACATTAGCCCTCCACCCATTAATTATTTTACCAAATATTGTAGTTGCATCATCCCTGAACCTTTATTTTCCTTTCTCCAAAGAGGTTTTCCTAAGCTTGGTGCTCTGCTCTGTTGTCCCCAGCTAACCTTTGCATGTACATTCAATACGGACTATCAGTTCTTGTGGGAGATGGTGCATTTGTATCTTGTACATAATAACAGAGCTATGCTTCCATTATAACCTCACACACAATCTGGATTCTAGGAAGGAGTGAAATTCTTGGATATCCAAGATCCCGCCTCCAGCCCCCTTGCAATGGCCTTTAAGAATGCAAATGAGGTGTGCTATCTTTCTTCTAGAAAGACTTAACCACTTTTGATCCTTATTAGGTTGTACTCCCTCCATCCGATAATATAAGAGCGTTTTGGGGATAGAGGGACTAAAACTTTTCCCTACTACAACGAGTGGCAAAGTTTTGGCTCCTTTGGCAAACTAACTCCAAACTAAAATACTATAATTGGCAAAGGAAAACTGATAAGAATCACAAACTTAATGGCGTATATAGCAGGCGCGTGATTTCACCAACTCATATTTTGCGGAAAATGGATGACAACAGATGCATCGTCATTCTTCATTTACCAGTGGATGCATGCCGCCATGCCGGAGTACACACCGAGGCATGCATCTAGATAAGATCAGCGTGCCCGGTTGCCTTCCTTTTGCGTTGCGCGTGTCGACGAGCAACATGGAGTGGCAGAGACAACCCCATCGGTGGCTCCTCTTTCGTCTCCGGCGGCGACTTCGCAAGCTTGATTAAGAGTTGAAGACCAACGGCGAGATCGAGAAACCAGGCATCACTGTAAGATGGGATAGAGAGGGATTGGTGGAATCGATGGATTGTTCACGTATTGAATGAACCTCGTGAGCTATAGGAGTACATGATCATTTTGAAGTACAAGGCATGGTAGAATAAATCCTATGCTATCCTACATTTCCTAAATAACCATGATACTCAACACCCTCCCGTAGTCACAATGGTAACGACACAGATGGTGAGACTGGAGAAGAATCCAAAGGTAAGCCGACGGACATCGCCCATCCCCACAGTCGTAACGGTCAACGCATCACGGAAGTCGTCGCTGGAGTGGAAACCGATGAGGTTGCTCAAGCAAGCGATAGCCCTTTGTGCCGATGTCGATGTAGCCGAGAGTGTAGGATGGTGTAGTTGTGGTCGAGGTAGCCGTACGAGGGACATCCTGGTCGATGTCGAGTCAGGGTGGCCGATGTCGAGGTAGTCGCCGTGGACCGGGAAGAAGAGCGGCGCTGACGGCGGCAGCTAGGTTAGAAGCGTGACGACAGTGCTTGAACTAGGCAAGGAAAAACCCGACAGCGTGACGAAGACCGGCGCAGACGATGGCGTTCGCGTGCCTAGGAAGGCGTGCGACGCATACCACATGGAAGTCAATGCGCATGGACGGTGAAGTGGACCGCGTGCTACGACACTACAACCCAAAGAAGCGACTCAGCGGTAGCACGCCGGTCGGGGAACCGGCAGGTACCACGTGCCACGCTCGCAACGGTCTGATGGGACGACGCAGCAGCCGCTGAGAGCTCTAGAGCAGTCGCCGAGAGTGCGCGAGCAGCCGTCAAAGCCGCGAGTACCGCCCAAGCCAAGATCACGAAGATGTTTGGAGGT
The DNA here is from genome assembly GCA_021605145.1 of Aegilops bicornis. Classification (NCBI taxonomy): domain Eukaryota; kingdom Viridiplantae; phylum Streptophyta; class Magnoliopsida; order Poales; family Poaceae; genus Aegilops; species Aegilops bicornis. The sequence continues at coordinate 26,903,839 of CM038675.1, forward strand.
GTGGAGAGCTCATGACAGAGTTGAACTTTTGCTACAGAGCTACTAGTGCACTGCTTTTATGTGATATATACGATCGATGCATGTGAACTTAATTTCTATGTTGCTAGGACGGAGCTAAACTTTTGCTTTTGAACTACTACTGCACTATTTATGTGATCTGGATGATCGATGCTTGTGAACGTAATTTCTATGATATGACTTTGCTATATGTAATTGGATAACTATGAAATTGACTTATCAGCTTGTTTATTTGTGTTTATAGATAAAGTGGTATGTGGTGTACTACAGAAAGAATCTAGTAGTCTATGATTTATGGGAGAAATGCAATGAATTAGTGAACTGTTGCGAGAACAATTCCTATAAAGATTATAAGACTCATAAAACAGAGGATCGTTACTTCAACTTCCTTCACACAGAGAAAATCAACTATGAAGTATGCAAGATTTATGGACAAGTGGACGAGTAAGAATTCGATAATCTTTATCTAGTTAACCGTCATTATGGTGTAGGTGTTATTATGACATGCCAGAGGCTTCACTAATATGGCAATGTGTACTAACCTATGATGTTATGTGAGTTGTACTCTAATGCGTACGCCTACTTTTGCATTTGGATTATGTTATTGTAAAATATGCTGATATTAGTTTGCAATACATTGTAATGCATATGATTGAATACGTCAATTGTTGTCTAATGTATGCTTTTGCACTAGAAGTGTTCCTGGCTGGGAACACAGTTGTGGCGGGTGCCAAACAGCCCGCCACAACAAACAATATCTGGCACCCGCCACAACAAACAATATCTCCCAGTGGTGGGCATCCAGGTAAGCCCACCACTACAGAGTCACTATTAGTGGAGGACTAGTGCCCGCCACTGATGAGGTTTTAATAGTGACAGGAGGTCAGTGGCTGGTGCCCCTGAGAGCTTGGTCCGCCATTGTTTGGCTTTTAACGACTGCCAATGTTAGACATTCCTGCAGTAGTGTCTCCTAAAACCGTGTTAGAATTGCTCTAAGAGCATCTCTAGCTTGTCGCCTACAACGGGTTAGGGGAGTAAAATTCCGGTTTTACTCTATCATTGGACCTATCCGAAAGACTAAATCCTATAGTGGAGAAAATATTTTACCCCACGCCGAGCCGAGCGCCTAAACATACTCTTCTTCTTTGCCGCGGAGTAAAACACACCACGCCTCTTTGGATCCTTCCCCACCCTATCCTTCGCTGCCCCTACCTCAACGGCGACTCCGGCATCGCAGCCGCACCTGCACCTGCGTCGCCGTGGTCGGATCCCATGGTCGCCACTCCCCTCCACCCATCTGTAGCGCGGATCCACGCTGCCAAGAGTGCTGCGCAGCCCCATCTTCCACCCGCGGCCTCAATGCTTCATCGAACGCTGCCCCATCTGCCTCTCGCGACCGGCTCTCTGGCTTCATCCAGCTCTGTGGGCGGCGCAGTGCAGAAGCGGCGGCTTAGGTTGTGGATCGAGATTAGGCTGATACCATGTGAGAAGGGATAAACATAGATTGGCGAAATCGATGGATTGTTGATGTATTGATTGAGCCTCGTGGGCATATATATAAAAATACATCGCCATCTTGTAGTACAAGGCAAGGTATAATAAAGTCTACGCTATCCTACGTTTTCTAAATAACCATGATACTCAACAATCACGACCAACGGCGAGGATAGCTGGCATGTCCCGGGCCGCCCGTGCACTAGGTACGGCAGGCTCCCTCCCGTTGAGTCGAGAGCTCCAACGATGAAGAAACCACCAGCGAGTGGGCCACCTGCCGGCAGCCCGACATGGCTCACCGCCTGTAGCAGCGAGAGACAAGGATGGAGGCCAGCCACAGCTCCGATCAGATGTGGACAGAGAGATGGGGTTGATCAGCATCGATCTTCACCAGGCTTGCCCGCATTTCCTTCTCGGTCGCAGGGCCGGTCGTGAGATTTTGGGGGTCCGGGGTAAAAACTAATATGGAGGACCTCATCACCCGTCATATGTAACTATAATATTATATGTATGTATGTTGAATTATAATACATATCAATTTAGAAAAAGATATTTGCAAAAATAATTTATGTAAAACATCCTAAATTAAAGTTCATTAAAAGATCAAACATAAACATAAACACTTACTTGACACTTAACATCATTAGTTGTTTCATCCATGGGAATTACTGCCAACTTGACGAAACGCCTGTATTACTGTTGGAAATTTTATCCTTGGATCTTCTCTGTAATTCTATCAATTCATCCACAAGTTTCCATTTTTGTCGCTCATTACCAAATTCATACTTTTCTAGAATATATAATATCCGGCAATGCTGTAATATAAATTAATAGGCAACAATTACAAATCGGTTGAGATTAAATAATCTAATTACCAACATACATATGTGGGAGTGATTAGTGAATTAGTGATTGATAGTATACCTAGGAAAATTCCGGCCAGTGAAGCAAATAGGCTTGATTGATGAACTGGTTCCATCGACTTCTCAATACACATATCACAGATGAAAGTAGCTCTGTGGCAGAAGAACAAAATGAGTAGTGGAGCAATCAGATCAGAAGTCAGAAGAAGGTGACAGATGCGGAGCACTAGATCAGATCAGGGGCAGCAAGGCAGCGAGCTCATCAGCGATCTCCGGTGATCCTGTTCCCGTCTGGCTGTCGTTGATTCGCAGCCGCCACAACTCGCTGGATTCCGCTTGGGCCTAGCTTGCATCGCATTTGCTCCCTGGTGGCAGCCGCGTAGGGCTTGACTTGCAAGTTGCGACGTATTGAAGGACAACAATCTCAAATGAAAAAACAAGGAAGTTACGCCTCCTCTGCTCACACGTCTGCAGGAGAAGGAGGTTGTGCCCTCGTGCGTGTGCTCGTCATGTCCGGGCATGTGTGACTCGCCTCACACCACCCGTGAGTCATCTTCAAGAGCTCTTGGTGTAGGTCTGTAGGTCCGTCCTCCGCTTTCACGAGTTGCACCATTTATTGCGCATACGTGCATTCTCAGGCCACCGCCTCTGGCGGTACGCATGAACACCAAGCCCTTGCATCGCAGCCAGTGGTAAGGACGGCGGCCATGACCTGGCCATCGAGAAGGAGAGCTTCTCAACATTCAACGATGTCACCTATGGCCACGTGACGAGGTGACCACCAACGGCTAGTGGGCTAGCGGTTGGTAACCTTCCGTGCCCCGTCTCGTCGGGGAGCCAGACGAGGGACATCCGGCTAGCTTGCTGATGAAAGTCCGGGGCGTGCTTGCTGGCGGGCTGGACGCAAGCAACCCTAGCCTCGTCGTCTTCAAGATAGCCGTTATTAACGCGGCGACGAGACGAGGGGCACATCGGTAGACTGCCCGCCGACAACACCACCGTGCTTGTTGTGGTGGAAGAATGAGAGGAGATGGTGGCACGCACGCCGACGTGGACTCCGTCACCAACATCAGAGAGAGGAACTTAGAGATCAAAGATGAGTTTACCGTCGTTAAAGATGCTTCATGTAGTGAGTTCCAGCTACGGGCGAGAGCACCCGCGTCTTGCCCGTGCACGCGAGAGTGCTCTCTCGTCCGGCAATATGTGACCTGTGCCCACCCGCTGTGTACACGAGCTCTTCATGTGCCTCCCCTGTCGCCCGAATATCCGCTGGACATGAGCAGGGCGCGCATGTGTTCCCAGCGAGCGCGGCAGCGCATCCTTCCAGCCCCCTTGACGTGTCTTCGTCCGCCCCTGCCCATGCGCTGCCCAAGCCGGCACACATGAAGAAGGATAGAGTTGCCGGTGAAAAGAATGTCACGGTCGTGTCCCTTGCACCGGGGAAAAGAATGTTGCAGGCGTGTTGTTACCATTGTCCGACTACCTTTGTTGTTACTACATGGAAAAGAAGTAGTTTTGATCCATTTCCAATCATCTATGTTCCATAAGTCATCAAGAACAACAAAGTACCTCTTCTATAGTAGCCCTTTCCTGAGGTAGTTAGACAGATCCTCTTCTCGCACTACATTCCCGTCAAGTTGCTTCTTCGATTGAGAAGTTGGGTACCCTAGCTGCGAAAATTGAACTTGCAAAAGTTACAGATTGTGAAGAAGTTGTTGCTCAGACCGACCCCCTTGGTTCAGATTCTAGCTTTTTTATGGAGAATTTGGAATCTAAAGTCCAACCAAACACAACCATCAAATGGAACTAATGATATGGGGCTGGAGTTTCGGACAAGCAAGATAACCAACTTCAGGCCATCAAATATGAATCTAAAATACAATTTGGTTCAGTTGTAATTCAGTAACCGAAACTTAATCAAGTAGATGAAGGGAGTAGGGGTCGAACAGGCTGAATAGTCAAAGGCGAGTGGAACATGCAGCATGGGTCGATCGAGAGTCATCAGTGCAGCTTATATTCGCTGTTATAGGCAAGCAAGAAAATAGAAGAGAAGAGAGATGGATCGTAAGATTATACATAATAAACATCATCAACTATATTTCAGGTATGGTAGTGTCCTTCTCTCTTTCCAGCCGTTCAGTTCTTTTTGGAGTGTGCATGGTGGCATCCCGAGCTGGCACTATAAATTCTTTTTGCCTTGTTTATAAATGTCATATGTTTTATACAATCAGATTATATTTTTGTTTGTTATATTAAGATAAAAATACTAATGTTGTCGTAATTTTCATAGTGTATGCCATTTATTTCTTTTCTTTTTTTGATTGTTTCCCTTGTATTATATATGCTTCCAATGTCTAATCCTTCTAATGGCAGGTGGTGTAGGTTCGAGAAGATTGAACAGGAACAAAATTTATTTTGATGAACTAAATTTTCTGTATTCGGTTTTGTTGGATGTATGATTTGATAGTTTGGTACTATTTTCTTGGGCTTTATGGCCTATGATGTAAACCTATTTAGTGCTCAAATATTTAATTATTTGGAAAAATTGTCGGAGTGGAAATCATCTGTTTGAATATGGGCCGGATATATTTGAATGCGATGAAAAACTGGACCTTGTCCAAGACCATTTGACTGGATAAAAATGCTAAAATTAACCATAAAAGGCTGAAAGTAAACCAGAAATAGGCTTCACAAAATAAAACCTTTATACTTGAAATGCTAAATGTGAAATAAAAATTGATGGGCTGAAATGTTGGGCTAGGCCCATGTAGCTAACCAAAACTAATAGGACTTTCTAAAAATCGGTTGAACGCCGATATAAATGGCTGAACTGGACGCGGTTGATTCTAATCTACAACCAATTTGTTTTATCACAATTTTGCCATGTCAGCTTTGCTATGTTGGATCTGACGTGGCCTGGCCAGATTCCTAGTGAAAATAACAATTGGTTGTAGAATCTATGATATCTTATTTTGGTCATAACCATCTACGACCATTTCACAAAAAAAGATGTTGAGTTTAATTAATGACGCTCAGCTTTTGAACAACTATTTTTGTTCACAAAATGTCACAAATAAAAAACAATGGCCATTCAGGGACCAATATTGAGGGTCACAAGATAGGATATTTCTTGTAGCGCTCCTAGCACCACGACTGCTTTCCGTCCACTCCTGACAGTTGGTGCCACTGCTAGCGACTTCTTGGCGTTTCCACAATGCTCTCTTCAACAACTCTTGTTGTTGAATTTGGAGTTAGATCCAGAAAACCTTTCACTCATGCGCCTGATTCCACACTCCATCAAAGCTCTGGCAAGATTCTAGCCAGTATCCCCGTCTCGAGAGCCTAATGCTAAGATCTCAATATAGGATTTCTGGTCATGATACTTGAAGCTAGAGGTCGGCATGCAACAACAGTGGTTGTTGGAGGCATTGGCGGAGGCGGTATCCCTGAGGATCGATGGGAGACTACTGTAATGGGTGGTGAGATAGTACCGGTTCTTGAAGGGGTGGAGGGCAGGCCAAAAAATATGAAGCTTCGAGGTGTAGAAGAAGGGCACTAAAATTAGTAGGAAACAGGCTCGCTCCTAAAGGTTGAGCAAGTTTCAGATAGTGGGTACGTAGGCTCCTCCCAGCCAGGCCTTTAAAAGCAGAGTATGTGGAATGAACATTAGGAGCAGTTTGGAGTCCTTTTTCTAGAGTGGATTGTAATAATATTGGAAGAAATCATTTCCTTTTCATGTTCCATAATGAAGCAAGTATTGATTGTGCTCTGGGTGTTAGACCATTGATGAGTACCAGTTCAATAGGATACCCATCTGGGTGAGAGACTCACTACTCAATGTTGGACAAACTCACCAACCATTTATCGGTTTCAGGTGGAACGTAGATCAAATTAAAATGAAATTATGTGTGCTAATAGTCTTTTATGCATGTACGACCATAAAAAAAATTAGTAAACAAGTAATGTCGGGGATTTAAGGACAAACAACATCTCATAGACTATAGATTTTTCTATTTACTTGCAGCTAATATAGATAATCATTACTCTAGAAACCTCTACGAAATCAATTGTGAGACCATATGAATTGTTATATTTTCTCGCATATTTAAGTATACAAGAGCGAAACGAGCTATCTATGGATAATAGTGTTTTTAACTTTTCTGATCCATCGGTGAGGGTTTGAGTTAAAGGAAGGTTCCAATGAAAAAATTACCAAGAAAAATACAACTAATCCAATTTTTATTAAAATTATGCCTGAAATTTGCTGCAACTATATTTGCAATGGTAGATGCTATTTTTCTTTGGCAAAAAGACATCTTAACTTAATATTTAGCAGCATGATTTATGAGTGATTAAAGTGTGACTGAAAAATACACATGCAAGTAGAATGATATGTTGTGTAATAACTAATAAGTTTTAAGATCGTATGTTGATAGAATGAGTTATAAAAAGAAATATATGCAACTTTGACTATACAGCAAATAATAAACAAGAACCGGATTGAGTGTGAGATGAAATATGATCCGACTAGAAGACCTCAAACCCAACGCATATACCTAAAACCATAGTGCTCCAAACAAGAGATCTGGATCGAGGAACCTGCTGATATAAAATGTGATAGTTTGTGATAAGTTTAATAAAATACATTTCACACTTATATAATTAGTTAAAGAATATGTGATTAAATTTGCCAAGTGTAATTCAGAACTTTATACTTATTATAATGATAAAGAAATTCATAAAGAAGTAAAATTATTAATAAATTTGCATCGTATGACCTAAACCATGTACCAACTACCATTTTCGCCTTTCACTTTTTCCATCATCCATCGTCACTCTCCTAATTCTCATGCCTCATTTGGAAATCTAGAGATGTGTATTGTGCTACACATTTGGGAACTATTATGGTCACATAGGATAGAACAAAATGTCTAAGGAGCATAGATAAAAATAGAGAAGGAAAATGTAAGAGCAAGCAAGCATAGTTTTTCTAGGAAGCGTCGTAGAACTGTATTTGCATTGTAGGACGATAAGCGAGGAAGCATAGTTGCACGTCCAATACTTAGGATGGATAGTGGTATTGTCCAATTCAAGCTGTAGAAAATTATGATTACAACATGTGATCGTGATTTGTCCCATATTATACTTGTGTGATGAATTCCCAACTCATATGAATAATATTTGTCATGTATTTTGTTAATGTTTAACCCTAAGTTAAGGTGTCACTAGAGGAATTAAAGGAGCAGAGATCTTTGGGACTTAGCTACAAGATGTATATACAAAATGTTAAACATGTGTATAGAAAATGTTCTGAATGTATACAAAAATGTAGAATGTGTATGATAAAAGTAGTCAGAAAAAATATTAAAAAAACATATTAGTCATGTATTAGAAAAATGTTAAATGGTTATATGAAAAATGTTAAACATGCATATATAAAATGTTCCTTTTCTATATAAAAAATTGTAGAATAAGTACGAGAAAAGTAGGCATTAAAAATACAATTTTTAGAAAATGTTAATCATTTAAAAAACTTCTAAATGTGCATGTAGAAAAGGCAAATATATAAAATATGATGTATATAAAAATGAAGAAATCAAAAAGTACGTATTTATAAAAAAATAATCAATGTATTTAACAAAAGATCATGTTCTGTACAAAAAACAAAGATAAAATCCAACAAAGAAACAAAGAAAATGAAGAACAACAATGAAAAACAGAAAAGAAACCGATGAACAAGAAACAATCAACAAAGGTTCTACAAACGAATGAAAACCGTAAAGAAAAACACATACAAAAATGAAACTAAAAAGGCAGCAAAATCGGGATAAAATGGTGAAAAGGAAAGTGACACGAAAAGAAAAATGAAAACAGTTGGAAACAAACAGAAAAAAGCGAAGACGAAAAGAAAGAGAAGAAAAAAAACTAGTGAAAACCGAGAAAAAACAGTAAAAAATAAATAAAACAGTTGTTATGACTTATGACAAAGAAGAAGGAAAAACCAAAGAAAACAGGTGAAGAAACAACTCAAGCTGGAGGAAGCCGGACGAACAGACGCGACGATGCGGCAATTCTGGTTTGAGACAGGGCGTGCGTCCATAGCCGGAGAAAGCCGGTCCATGTAGCCGGACTGGGCACGAGGTCTGCACGCTCACCAGCTTTTACCTTGTCTCTCCTGTTGGTCGATCCAGGTTTTGTCAGTTATTCGGCAACGCAGCAGCTGCCCTGCCTTCAAATTCAACAAAGTTTTCGACCTTGCTCATGTTCATTAGGTCCGGGGCATGAGGTATGCACCGTCTCTTACCCTGTCTCTCCTGTTGCTCAATCCAAGCTTAGTCACACAGTGAACCACGCAGCAGCTGCCCCGCGTTCAAACCAAACACAGTCTAAGCTAGTGCTCGGCCTCTCTCATGTTCACGGTGCAGCTGCCACTAGTAGAAAAAGGGTCATTTGTCCCGATCATTACTAATGCCCTTGGCATTTAGTCCCAGTTCTTGCACGAATCGGAACAGATGGGCCTCCACGTGGCCGCCGCGGCCAGCCCAGGCAGGGGGCCTTTGGTCCCGGTTGGTGATACCAACCGGGATCAAAAGGCATCCACGCGTCAGCAGCTGGTTGGAGCTGAGGTGTTTTTTTTTTGGAAAGTGGCTGGTTTAGGGGTTTTGACGGTTAATTTAGGTTGTTATTAGCTAACTAATAGAGAGAGGTGTCCTCTCTTATATCTTCGTGCTTGGTTTACCAACGCTGCTGCTATACCTAAACATGGCTTAGATTGAAGTGAAGGCAACATGTGGTGCATGTCGAAAGTAATATTAATCCTAACTTGATCAAGTTTGGATTGTACTACTTTCGACATGCACCACATGCATGTTGCCTTCACTTCAATCCAATCCATGTTCATTTCATCCGCTGATATATAATAACTCTTCATGCTCGCATCATGCATCATCATTATAATAACAAGTCCTACTAATCATACAACTTCTACTCGTTATGAATAACAAGTCATACGGTTATCATCCTCATAGTCATCGAACCAACCCTACTTAATAGTTCTTAGCACATGATCATCAGTATTAGGTAGGACCTAAATACCCTCTTTAAGATAAAAAAAAGCATAAAATAATATAGACCCTGACTCTCCATTATGGAGAATGGAGATCATCCTGTCTCCAATTCTTACGCTTCGCTTCCTTTTGCTTCCAAAAACCTCCTTATGATTGTCCATACATTTTTTCCATCCTTTAATTAGCATGTCTCCACTTTTTTGAGAAATCCGGTATGGACAGTTGAGATTCGTAGGATGACCTGGATATATGTTCAAAACATCAAGGCTACCATTCTGATACATCAAATGAGGCACACAATTCATCGGGATTCTTTATTGAAAAACATAGTAATAATTTCATAGTTAGCAATGATGTACTAATTTTAGAAGTATGCAAAAGATGCACGAATGTCGTAATAGTAAAAAATCTTATCAGGGTATCTCCATGGTAGTTACCGTGGTTCAACACGTGCACTAGTGGCACGTATTGACCATAATGTTGAGGAGTTTGATTGTAGATATTGTAATTCTCAATATCAGTACAAAATCCGATCAGATGATTTTTCTCCTGATAGGTTAATTCGGAGCCGTCGGTGTAGTGGGTTTTGACTACCATCTTCCGCACATTCTTTGAAGAATGAAAATAAGCTGTCAACTATTTTGAAATAAACAATATAAATTAGCTAATAACTATGTTTGAGAAACTCACATACGGTAGAATTGGAGGCGTATGAACAAGGACCCAAATGTCCATATTGTCTTGCTCGATTTCAGGATCACCAAGATCCATGGTGACAAGCATACCCTCATCAAAACCATACATCTTGCAAAGTGCTTCCCATTTTTTGCAACCAAAATGGGTTACGCTCTCAGAATTGTACAGCTTTAGTTTAAAATCCACACCATGATGGGTCCTTAGTTGAATTTTTTTTCGAAACTTTCATGGTCTTCAAAACCCATCCTCTCCAAGACATTGCGTCTTGCATGACATGGGATAAGCTAGTCGAATTGTAAAAGATGAAAAGTACGCGTTGAAATATTTGAAGTCGTGCTTAATTACGAAAAAATAACACTTGTCGTCGTTGCGTACCGTTTCAACATCGAAGGTCTCCTCCAGCTTAATCCTGAAGCACCGATCTTCGCCCGGTGAGGCCTGTCGCACAGACCTCGGTTGTCGTGGCACCAGTCGCACTCCCCCGGGAGACTTTCGCCGTCCTAGTACGACATTTCATATGTTCATAATTCAAATATTAAACGTCTACAATTAAATATATGTACTAAAAAACCTAAGGTAGATCATTATTATTCATCACGGGTTGACTATCGGTCTATTGAGTATTTTCTTGAAAACTCTCAACACGGGAATGAAGGAGAAGCTACCCCCACGACAACAGTCGGGATTCTTCGTCCTCTCATATACATACATATATATATATATATATATATATATATATATATATATATATATATATATATATATATATATATAGTGATGCTATTCATCATCCAGGGTGCAGAATACGTTATTCTTCACCCGAGGTAACCTTACGACTATTTCATAATTAAATTACATTTGGAATTAAATAGTTACATTCCTATTGATTCACTACGTAAAATTTGACATAAAAGAATAAAAATATAGGTAATAAGACAAGAAAATTTGCAGTTTATGTGTATTTTACACTACGTTTTTACATTCGTAATTTTACATAACATAAAATATTTTTTATGATGATTATATATTTTCTTACGGTCTCTTTTTACGTCAGAAATAAGACATAACTTACGGAACATAAAATTACGGTGTATTGATGGTAAAATAGAGGGGGTGAAGAATAACTATTCCTCACCCAGGGTGACGAATAGTCAATCCCTATATATATATATATATATATATATATATATATATATATATATATATATATATATATATATATATATATATATTTGTGTGTGTGTGTGGTTGGAGACTCTCCCTCACTGATTCCTCTCTGACATTTGCGACCGTTGGTGATGGTAGCTCCTCCTTTCGTTCCCTAGTGCATTACACAAAATTATCTAGCACATGGGAACGAAGGAGAAGCTACCCCACGACAACAGTCGGGATTCTTCGTGCTCTCATATATGGTGGAGACTCGACAGACTTAAAGTCAACCCCAGGACTCATATTATAGGACTCATATTGACATGGAGATTTGGCTGGTCTCACTTCGTGGTCGGAGGGGAGTCGGTACGGGGACGACGGCGCGGATGATGGAGGGGGCTCCTAGATTTCTGTAAAAACAAAAACCCTATAAGCTATCAAGTAATCAAATGCATACGCCTTGCATAGTGCTCTCCAATTTTAGCAGTCAAAGTAGGAACACTTTTCCAATTTGAGCATTCAATAAGCAAAACCAAATAAAAAATAAGTAGTATTCAAATTAGCATGCATTCAATTATAAGCAAAACTACATTATATCTTGTGTCCGTACATCGTCAAATATTATCACTAATACTCCTCGAACACTATCATACATATAGCATCGCTAATACAGCTAGAGCCGTAGCGCCCGACGGGTATCGGCGCGGGCGGTGGACACCCAAAGAGAAGGACCATCACAGGATCATAGCTCCAGTGAGATCCCTGAAGAACCTGCCAGGTATTGTCGAACCTGCCCTCCAACGCAACCATGTAGCGACAGACGTGCTCGTCCTCCTCGCTGACACGGTGACGTACCACCTCCGCGGTGTCCGGAAGCCTCGGCACCGTCACTGGCCCACGCGACCGCCACCAAACAAGGATCGGGTCAACGACGGGCTGGCTCCTCACCAACCTACGCCCCCCGTAAGGTAGCACCTCCCAATACCAGCCCAATGGAGCCTAGTCCCGGACATGGCCCCTCTGATCAAGCCGGCCTCCTCCGCCGAGTCAACCATGAGGATGCGGGATAGGCATCGTCGACGCCGATGCGGGAGTAATTGCTTAAACTAAAAAAATAAAATATTTCTATTAATTTTCTTGCTAAAAATAAACTACTTCTATAGTAAAATAAAGTAGTTTTATTAAATCAACTAGTTCAACTACTAAGCACTTACTATAAATAAAATAAAGTAGTACTCACTAACAATAAACGACTTCTATATATAGTAAACTAAAGTAGTTTTTATTAAAAATAAACTACTTCTATAGTAAAATAAATTAGTTTTACTAAATCAACTAGTTCAACTACTTAGCACTTATTATAAATAAAATAAAGTAGTACTTACTAACAATAAACGACTTCTATATATAGTAAACTAAAGTAGTTTTTATTAAATTAACTAGTTCAACTACTAAGCACTTACTATAAATAAAATAAAGTAGTACTTACTAAAAATAAACTAGTTTAACTAGTTCTATTATTTTACAAACTATTTATATTAAACACTTTCTCTTCTTATTTTCCTTTTTCCTCTCCTGCTTTTTCTTCTAAATATGAACATATACATAAATGACTTTGATCATACACAATTTTCCTATACATACACAATATGAACATATACATAAATTGACAAAGAAAATTCTATGAACAAAAAATAATCATTAAAATTCTATGAACAAAATTACAACAGAAAAAAATCATAAAAATTCTATGAACAGAAAAAAAAATCATAAAAATTTGACATATTCTTTGCATATATGAACATACAAACATTTACATATTCAACAATAATATCACCAAAAAAATCTATGAACAGAAAAAAATTCTAACACAGTATGAACAAATTACAAAAACTCAATTAACTACACATCTAAATTAACTACACATCTAAATTAGGACAATTCATATATATGAGCTCACTGCGCAAGGGGGCAGCGACGAGGAGGCAAGGCACGGGGATGGCGACGGTGAGGGGCGCGGCGACGGGCGACGATGAAGCAGGGCACGGCGACGGGCGACAAGGAGGCAGGGCCGACAGCGTCGGGGCAGTAGGGCGCGGGGCGGCGACGGCGTCTGGGTGGCGCAGAACGGCGTCAGGGCGGCGCGGGACGGCGTCAGAGGCAGAGGCGACAATGGCGACGGCGAGGCGGAGAGGGGTAGCTTGACGGCGGTGTCGGGGCGGGGAAGACGAACTGAATGAAAATCTTCGCAAGTGCTAGTTATATAGACGAAGCATTGGTCCCGGTTCGTGACAACAACCGGGATGAATGCCACCTTTAGTCCCGGTTGGTGCCAACAACCGGGACCAAAGGCCTCTTTTCAGCAGCCCAAAGGGCGGGAAGTAGAGACCTTTGGTACCGGTTGGTGGCAACAACCGGTACTAAAGGGCGGCCTTAGTCCTGGTTGGTGCTACAAACCGGTACCAATAGTCCCCTTTAGTCTCGGTTGGTGCCACCAACCGAGACCAAAGGCCTTGCACAGCGGTGTGGTGGTGGGAGTTTAGTCCCACCTCGCTAGTTGAGAGGGGCGCGCAGCGGTTTTTATAAGCCCCACTACCGCACCCCTCTCGAGCTCCTCTCCATTGCAGGCTTACGGGCCTAATTGTCACTGCTATGCCTGATGGGCCTACTGGGCCTTCTGTGGGCCTGAATCCTGGCCCATGGATGGGTTTCTAGTCGTATTCAGGCCGTGGTGGCCAAGTAGGTGGTATATTTTTTATTTTTTCCCTATTTTTTGTTTCCTTTTTGCCTTTATTTATTTTGTTTTGTTTCTACATACACCAAAAAACTTATTAATTTTATTTTATTTTGTTTATAATTACTTATCTATTTTACTTTATGATAATTCTTTTTGCTATTAAAGTTTCTAACAAAAAATGTACTTTATGAAAATTATTTTTGCTCTTAATGATTTTGAACAGAAAATACTTTGATAATTTTAGTATATAATTTTAGTTTCAATAATACTAGAGGTTGCTTAGAATGTTTTGAATTGAAAATACTTTTATAATTTTAGTTTCATAAATTTTGTTTTATTTTATTTTATTTTGTTTCTACTTATATATTTTATTAAAGTTTATATTATATTGTTTCTAATTACTTATTTATTTTATTTTATGATAATTCTTTTTGCTATTAAAGTTTGTAACAAAAAAGTTCTTTATGAAAATTCTTTTTGATTTTAATGATTTTGAACAGAAAATACTTTGATAATTTTAGTTGGATCAATTTTATATAAGTTTAGTTTCATTAATACTAAAGGTTTATCTTCAGTGTTCAAAATGCACCATTCAAAGCCATATCGTCAATTTTCAATCCTTTCTGACTTCATTTGTTATTGTTCATGCATTTACTGATTATTTTGAGCTATGAAACCCTGAAATTGAAAAGCATTTCAAATGAACTCTGAAAAGGTTGAAAGTTGGCATGGTATCATCATTTCATCCACATAGCATGTGCAAGAAAGTTGAGAGGGTTACGACAAAAACTGGATGCACTTCGTGTACAAAACGGACAATCTCTTTCGAAGTATCAGGATTTCATACGGAAACTTGTGTGTTACAACAGGCATTTCAAATGAACTACGAAAATGTTGGTATCATCATAATAGTTGTGGAGAGAAAGTCTTCACTTTTTCTTTGCTTGTGTCATTTCCTTATTGCGTCGTAACCATGGATAATCTTCATCATTTATCAGGATGCTTGGGTCAGCCTTGACTTTGAAGGGACGAATTTCATGAAACTTTTCATAATCTTCGGACATGTCTGTCTTGCCCTCCACTCCCACGATGTCCCTTTTTCCTGAAAGAACTATGTGGCGCTTTGGCTCATCGTATGATGTATTCGCTTCCTTATCTTTTCTTTTTCTCGGTTTGGTAGACATGTCCTTCACATAGATAACCTGTGTCACATCATTGGCTAGGACGAACGGTTCGTCAGTGTACCCAAGATTGTTCAGATCCACTGTTTTCATTCCGTACTGTGGGTCTACCTGTACCCCGCCTCCTGACAGATTGACCCATTTGCACTTAAACAAAGGGACCTTCAAATCATGTCCATAGTCAAGTTCCCATATGTCCACTATGTAACCATAATATGTGTCCTTTCCCCTCTCGGTTGCTGCATCAAAGCGGGCACCGCTGTTTTGGTTGGTGCTCTTTTGATCTTGGGCGATCGTATAAAATTTGTTCTCATTTATCTCGTATCATTTGTAAGTCAATACAGTCGAAGATGGTCCCCTGGACAACGAGTACAACTCATCACAAGCAGTGTTGTCACCTTTGAGACGTGTTTCCAACCAACTGCTGAAAGTCCTGATGTGTTCACATGTAATCCAGTCGTCGCACTGCTCCGGGTGTTTGGGCCTTGACTGTTCTTGTGTTCATCGACATACGGGTCACCAAGGTAGAGTTCTGTAGAAGCTGTGCAGTGTGCTTGAGACCAAGAATATCCGTCCCTGCATATTATTGAGTCCCCTCAAGCGTGCCTTTTCCAGTCAGTCTCCCCTCATACCGCGATTTAGGGAGACCTATCTTCTTAAGGCCAGGATGAAGTCAACACAAAACCCAATGACATCCTCTGTTTGATGGCCCATGGAGATGCTTCCTTCTGGCCTAGCGCGGTTATGGACATATTTCTTTATGACTCCCATGAACCTCTCAAAGGGGTACATATTGTGTAGAAATACGGGGCCTAGAATGACAATCTCGTGAATTAGATGAACTAGGACGTGCGTCATGATATTGAAGAAGGATGGTGGGAACACCAGCTCGAAACTGGCAATACATTGCACCACATCACTCCTCAGCCTTGGTATGATTTCTGGATCGATCACCTTCTGAGAGATTGCATTGAGGAATGCACATAGCTTCACAATGGTTAATCGGACGTTTTCCGGTAGAAGCCCCCTCAATGCAACCGGAAGCAGTTGCGTCATAATCACGTGGCAGTCATGAGACTTTAGGTTCTGGAACTTTTTCTCTCGCATATTTATTATTCCCTTTATATTCGACGAGAAGCCAGTCGGGACCTTCATACTAAGCAGGCATTCAAAGAAGATTTCCTTCTTTTATTTGGTAAGAGCGTAGCTGGCAGGACCTTCATACTACTTTGGAGGCATGCCGTCTTTTTCATGCAAACGTTGCAGGTCCTTCCGTGCCTCAGATGTATCTTTTATCTTCTCATACACGCCCAAGAAGCCTAGCAGGTTCACGCAAACGTTCTTCGTCACGTGCATCACGTCTATCAAAGAGCGGACCTCTAGGACTTTCTAGTAGGGTAGGTCCCAAAATATAGATTTCTTCTTCCACATGGGTGTGCGTCCCTCAGCGTCATTCGTAACAGCTAGTCCGCCGGGACCCTTCCTAAAGATCACGTGTAAATCGTTGACCATAGCAAGTACGTGATCACCGGTACGCATGGCGGGCTTCTTCCGGTGATCTGCCTCGCCTTTCAAATGCTTGCCTTTCTTTCGACATTGATGGTTGGTCGGAAGAAATCGACGATGGCCCAGGTACACATTCTTCCTGCATTTGTCCAGGTATATACTTTTGGTGTCAGCTAAACAGTGCGTGCATGCATGGTATCCCTTGTTTGGCTGTCCTGAAAGGTTACTGAGAGCGGGCCGATCGTTGATGGTTACAAACAGCAACGCGTGCAGGTTAAATTCCTCATGTCTGTGCTCATCCCACGCACGTACACCGTTTCCATTCCACAGCTGCAAAAGTTCTTCAACTAATGGCCTTAGGTACACATCAATGTCGTTGCCGGGTTGCTTAGGGCCTTGGATGAGAACTGACATCATAAATAACTTCCACTTCATGCACATCCAAGGAGGAAGGTTATACATACATAGAGTCATGGGCCAGGTGTTGTGATTGCTGCTCTGCTCCCCGAAAGGATTAATACCATCCGCGCTTAAACTAAACCATATGTTCCTCGGGTCACGTGCAAACTCAGCCTAGTACTCTCTCTCCATTTTTCTCCACTGCGACCCGTCAGCGGGTGCTCTCAGCTTCCCGTCTTTCTTACGGTCCTCACTGTGCCATCGCATCAACTTGGCATGCTCTTTGTTTCTGAACAGTCGTTTCAACCGTATGTTGGGTGCAATAAGCCGCGGCGACGTGCTCACCGCGTCGGGCGCGTGTATGGGCGCGCCAGACGTAGCGGACGTGTCAGGACCGCGGGAGTGTGTGCATGTGTGCGCGCAGGTGCAGCACGGGGCGTGTCCGTGCGGGTGTGCGTCGTGTGCATGGGACTAGGAGTAGCTTTTGAGCGAGTCGTGTGGCTGATCGAGAGCGTGGCCGTTGGAGCTCGCCGTGGGGCGCGCGCGTCGGAGCGCGACGTGGGCATGAGCGGAGCACGCGCGTTCATGAGTGGAGGCTTGGGTCATGGCCGGTGCACTGGCTCACATATAAAGCCATGCGAGGGCCATTGTAACAGCTGCATGTTGCGCTGAGTTCGTGCTCAGGAAGCGGTGTTCGTGCGCCTGAAAAACCACCTTGCCGTGTCCCTCATCTTCCTCCTTTCCTTTCTTCTTCGTGAGTTCGAGCTACGGCAACAGAAAGAGAGAGAGAGAGAGAGGAGAGCCGCGGCGAGGGAGTGGCGACAACAACAATTGGTATCAGAGCCTCGTGGTGATCAGGGCGCGCCAGTGATGTCGATCGTCCCGTACGCTGGCGGATCGGGCGGCGCGGTGTCGCATCCAACGCCTGTACTCGCAGGGGACAACTACACTTCTTGGGCCATCAAGGTGGAGGCGGACCTTGACGCCGTCAGGCTGTGGGAGGCGGTGGTGCCACCGGAGGACGCGGCGTCGGCGGTGATCGCCAAGAAGGATAAGCCGACGCGGGCCTACCTGCTCCAAGCGCTCGCTGACGACTTGCTGCTGCAGGTGGCCACGAAGAAGACCGCGGCGGAGATATGGGCAAGCCTCAAGGCGCATTTCGTCGGAGCCGATCGCGTCAGGGCGGCGCGGCTGGGCACGCTGCACAGCGAGTTCGAGCTCATGCGCATGGTGATCGGCGAGACGCCGGACGAGTTCGCCGGCAAGCTCGGAGCCATGGCGGTGCGTTTTGCAGGGCTTGGATCGACGCTGGAGGACGCATCGATGGTGAAGAAGCTGCTCGACTGCGTTCCCGATCGTCTGCACACGGCGGTCGCCGGAATGGAGCAGTTTTGCGATCTGTCCACGCTGCTGTTCGAGGACGCGCTCGGGCATCTGAAAGCGTTCGACGAGCGGCTGAGTCGGCGTGGGCAGGCAGGCGGCGAGCGAGCTGATGGCGAGCTGATGTTCACGGCGGCACAATGGCGGGCACGCGAGTGGCAGCGCGGCGGAGCTCGGGACGACGACGACGGGGCGCGCAGCTAGGCCTTGGGCTTCGGGAACCGGCGTGGTCGCTGTTACAAGTGCGGCGACCGTGGGCACTTCAAGCGCGAGGGTCAACAGTGGAAGAACTGCCGGCGGCGGAGCACGCCATGATGGCGGAGGCTGTCGTCGATGTCGATGGCCTGCTCTGAGCCGCGGCGTAGGGCACGTGTCTTGGGTGCAATAAGCCGCGACGACATGCTCACTGGGTCGGGCGCGTGTATGGGCGCGCGCCAGACGTAGCGGGCGCGTCAGGACCGCGGGAGTGTGTGCGTGTGTGCGCGCAGGTGCAGCACGGGGTGTGTCCGTGTGGGTGTGCGTCGTGTGCGTGGGACTAGGAGTAGCTGTTGAGCGAGTCGTGTGGCTGATCGAGGGCGCGGCCGTTGGAGCTCGCTGGGGCGCCAAGGCCGGAGCGACGCTGGCACGAAAGCGGGCGAAGCGGAGCGAGCGGAGCGCGGGCGATTAGGAGTGAGTGAAGGCGTGGGTCATGCCCGGTGCGCTGGATCACATATAAAGCCACGCGAGGACCATTATAACAGCTACCCGTTACGCTGAGTTCGTGCTCAGGAAGCGGTGTTCGTGCGCCGGAAAAACCACCTTGTCGTGTCCCTCATCTTCCTCCTTTCCTTTCTTCTTCGCGAGTTCGAGCTACGGCAACAGAGAGAGAGAGGAGAGCCGCGGCGAGGGAGTGGCAGCAACAACACCGTGGTATTATAGGAGCATACTACATCACCTTCGCAGGAACCCTCTTCTGCGGGGCTCGCCGTCAACATCATCTGGGTCATCTCGTCTGATCTTATACCACAACGCATCGCATACCGGGCATGCGTTCAAATCCTCGTACGCACCGTGGTAGAGGATGCAGTCATTAGGGCATGCATGTATCTTCTGCACCTCCAATCCTAGAGGGCATACGACCTTCTTTGTTGCGTACGTACTGTCGGGCAATTCGTTACCCTTTGAAAGCTTCTTCTTCAATATTTTCAGTAGCTTCTCAAATCCTTTGTCAGGCACAGCATTCTCTGCCTTCCACTGCAGCAATTCCAGTACGGTACCCAGCTTTGTGTTGCCATCTTCGCAATTGGGGTACAATCCTTTTTTGTGATCCTCTAACATGCAATCAAACTTCAGCTTTTCTTTTTGACTTTCGCATTGCGTCCTTGCATCGACAATGACTTGACGGAGATCATCATTATCGGGCACATCGTCTGGTTCCTCTTGATCTTCAGCAGCTTCCCCCGTTGAAGCATCATCGGGCACATCGTCTGGTTCCTCTTGATCTTCAGCAGCTCCCCCTATTGCAGCATCAGCGTATTCAGGGGCACATAGTTGTCATCGTCCTCTTCTTCTTCGCCGTATTCCATCATAACCCCTATTTTCCGTGCCTCGTCCAAACATTATAGTGTGGCATGAAACCCCCGTGTAAAGCAGGTGGGTGTGAAGGATTTTTCGGTCAGAGTAAGACTTCGTATTCCCACATTTAGGGCATGGACAACACATAAAACCATTCTGCTTGTTTGCCTCAGCCACTTCAAGAAAATTATGCACGCCCTTAATGTACTCGAAGGTGTGTCTGTCACCGTACATCCTTTGCCGGTTTATCTGCATGCATTATATATAATTATGTGTGTCAAAAATAAGAAAATCAGACAAGTATCTATCTAAAGTAATAAAATCAAACAAATATCTATCTAAAGTAAGAAAATCAGAAAGCATAAGAACAAGAGGCTCACCACGGTGGTGCCGGCGACGAGATCGGCGCGGGCGATCGACGGCGGTGAAAACGGGGACGGGGCGTGACGGACCGCTAAATCTAAACAAATCTCAGGAAAAATGGAGCTCTGAGGTCGAGCTTCGAGAGGAGAAAGCTTAACTAGTGTGGCTCGGGCATTTCATCGAACACCTCATGTGCATAGGAGGTGAGCTAGAGGACCCAAATGCCCTTCCCTCGCCGGCCAGAAAAAACAGAGCACTATGGAGTGCTCTGCCGCGGCGATGGTTATATATAGGCAACTTATTTGTCCTGGTTCGTGACAGGAACCGGGACTAAAGCCCCCCCTTCTGTACAGGTTCTAGGCACGAACCGGTACCAATGGCTGTGGGCCAGGAGCGCGGCCCATTGGTCCCGGTTTGTGCCTAGAACCAGGACAAATGGATCCAGATGAACCGGGACCAATGCCCATGACGCCCCGGCCGGCCCCCTGGGCTCATGAACCGGGACTAATGCCCCCATGGGTCCCAGTTCATGAAGAACCGGGACTAATGGGCTGGCCAGGCCCGATCCAAAGCCATGTTTTCTACTAGTGTGCCTGCCGCTATTTTTTTAGAAATGGAGGAATACCCCCGGCCTCTGCACCTGGATGATGCATGCAGCCATTTTATTAATTGTTCACATAAGACCTTACAAAGTAATACAACAGTAAGACTAAAGCCACCGTCTAGGCAACATTTGTCGCTACTGCTATCCAATTGATGAAGGGATGGTGATAGTCTGGGCTTGATACCAAGCAGACCTCGCAGCCAAACCTACCATCTAAGACCTGAGGTCCCATCCAGGACGCCTGCCGGGACTGGGGCACCCACCGGTCCGGCGCACTCCTCAACCCGGACGCCTGCCGGGCATGAGGCCGCCGCAGCCGCCTGCCATCAATCCATCTTCAGAACGGTACTGCTGCATCTACCTTGCCCGGTCTAGCTGACATCGACGCCACCACGACGCAAGACCTCGTCACCCTCCTGCGCGAGTCCATCTCTGCGCATCGGACGCCGAGTCACCACAGCACCATGCTGCCGAGATCCGCCGCCATCAATGAGTGAGATGAAGCACCGCTCCACCAAAGAATCCGTCCTCTGGTCCCTCGATCACGTGTGTACCTCCAAGAATGACGCCCCAAAGGGGGGAACGACACTAGAGCGCCACAGTCATCCGATCATCTGATCTAGGGTTTCCCCCGGAGGTAGTAAAGAGTGGCCTTGAAATTCTCCACGGCGATGCCTTCAAGAAGGGAACGATGTAGATAGCGCCGCCACCGCCGGCCTTGGCAATAGCCGAAAGCAAGTTTTCACCCAGCTCTGTTTGAAGGAATCCAACTCCCGTGCACGGCCGCCGCCACCACCAGGCTAAGACCTCGCCTCCGTCGGCACCTTCATGATGCCCAGAGGCCGCGAGACTCGCCGCCAGCACGCCTGGGCCGCCGGCCACCGCTGCCAACACCAACCCCACCATCCACCGAATCTGGGCAGGGATCCCAGATCAATCCCCCACCACCCATCACCACGGAGGGGAGTAGGCGGCGCCAGCGAGGAGACGCCGGGAGGGGGAGAAGGAGCCGAGGCAGGGCCAGCCCGAGAGAGCCGCCCCATCGCCGCCAACGCCACATGGCCTTTGGCCGGCGACACCCCAGGCGGCGGCGAGGGAGGGGTCGAGGTGAAAGGGGGCGATGGGGGCGGCGCTAGGGTTCCTCCCGGGGGGGCCCGCAGGAGCGCCTCGGGAAGGGGGAGACTTGGTTTTTGGAATTCTCACGTTACCATTTAGTGCTCACTGGTGGAAAAACAGGCTTCCGTCCAGCCCCATAAGTCGCGAAGCTATAGGAACCGCGACTAATGGGACCTTTAGTCGCGGTTCTGGAGGTGAACCGCGACCAAAGGCTCGGGCCCAGGCGCTCGGTGGCCAGCTGGTGCATCGTGAGGGGCTTTAGTCATGATTGGCCAGGACAACCATGATTAAAGGTTTTCGGCACCTTTAGTCACGGTTTGCCGTGCCAACCGCAACTAAAGCCCCTCCCTATATATACCCATCCAAAGCAGCCAACACTTAGCCATTTGGAGCCATTCTCTTCACAAGTGGGTGTAGGTTTGCTTTTGGTTCCTCTTATGCACATAAGGTGTTTGATGAAATGCCCCAAGAGCATGAAACAAACATGACATGAAGTGTTGGAGCCACACTCTTCGATCGCGGTTAGCAACTTGATGAACCTTTGATGTGTCAATATGCATGTGTGTAGTTCATTGTTTAATTTATTTGTAGCTAGTTAGTTTAACAAATGCATGATGGTTAATTATATATTTTATATTATAATAATGCAGATGAATCGGCAATGGATGTACGGTAACCGACTCTCCGGCGAGTTCACTACGGGTTTGAAAGATTTCCTCGTAGTGGCTAATGCGAACAAGCGGGGGTTTTGTTATCTGTCCATGTGTTATCTGTAAGAATGAGAAGGGTTACTCTTCCTCAAGAGTTGTTCACATGCATCCGCTTGAAGGGTTTCATGCCAAGCTATAATTGTTGGACCAAGCATGGAGAAAGAGGGGTTATAATGGAAGAAGATGAAGAAGGGGATGATTTCATCGATGAAAGCTATCTTGCTCATTTCGGTGATACTTTCATGGAGGATGTGAAGGTGAAGGGAAGGTGAAGAAGAGGCACGTGATGATCCCGTTGATGATCTTGGTCGGACCATTGCTGATGCACGGAGACGCCGCTAAACTGAAAAGGAGAGGGAGAATTTGGATCGCATGTTAGAGGATCACGTAAAGGCGCTGTACCCGGATGCGATGATGGTCTGAAAAAAGCTGGGCTGCACTGCTGGATTTGCTGAAATGGAAGGCGAGGCAGGTGTAGCTGACTCGGCATTTGAAAACTTGCTGAAAATGTTGAAGAATATGTTTCCAAAGGATAACGAGTTGCCCGCCAAAGACGTCTGAAGCAAAGAAGGTTGTCTGCCCTCTAGGTTTAGAGGTTCAAGATACATGCATGCATCAACGATCGCATCCTCTACCGCGTGAATACGAGAATTTGAATGAATGCCCGGTATGCACCTTTGCATTGCGTTATAAGATCGTAGGCGATGACCTGGTGACGATGTTGAGGGCCGTAAACCCGTGAAGAGGGTTCCCGCCAAGGTGATGTGGTATACTCCTATAATACCACGGTTGAAACGTCTGTTCAGGAACAAAGAGCATGCCAAGTTGTTGCGATGGCACAAAGAGGACCGTAAGTCGGACGGGGAGTTGAGACACACCGCAGATGGAACGCAATGGAGAAAGATCGCAGATGGTTCAAAGATTTTGCAGCTGACGCAAGGAACATAAGATTTGCTCTAAGTACGGATGGCATGAATCCTTTTGGCGGCAGAGCTCCAGCCATAGCACCTGCCCGTGACTCTATGCATCTACAACCTTCCTCCTTGGTTGTGCATGAAGCGGAAGTTCATTATGATGCCTGCTCATCCAAGGTCCGGCAACCCGCAACGACATCGATGTGTACCTAAGGCCATTAGTTGATGAACTTTACAGCTGTGGGTGGTGTCCGTGTGGGATGAGCACAAACAAGAGGAATTTGACCTCTGACGTTGCTTTTCGTAACCATCAACGATTGGCCTGCTCTTAGTAACCTTTCGGGACTGTCAAATAAGGGATACAATGCATGCACGCACTGCTTACATGAGACTGAAAGTGTACATTTGCCAAATTGTAAGAAGAACGTGTACCTTGGGCATCGCCGATTTCTTCCGAAAATTCATCCAAGAAGAAAGAAAGGCAAGCATTACAACGGCAAGGCAGATCACCGGCGAAGCTGCGCGAACGCACTGGTGCCGAGGTATTTGATATGGTCAAGGATTTGAAAGTCATCTTTGGAAAGGGTCTGGCGGACAATCAGTTCGAAGGGAGCCGACGGCACGCAGCCATGTGGAAGAAGAAATCTATATTCGGGAGCTAGAATATTGGAAAGTCCTAGATGTCCGCTCTGCAATCGACGTGATGCACGTTACGAAGAATATTTGCGTGAACCTCCTAAGCTTCTTGGGCGTGTATGGGAAGACAAATGATACAAAGGAAGCACGGCAGGACCAGCAACGTTTGAAAGACCCTGATGACCGGCATCCGGAATGGTTTCAAGGTCGTGCCGACTACGCTCGACCAAAGAAGAGAAGATCATCTTTTTGAATGCCTGAGCAGTATGAAGGTCCCGTCTGGATTCTCGTCCAATATAAAGGGAATAATAAACATGGCGGAGAAAAAGTTCCAAAACCTGAAGTCTCACGACTGACACGTGATTATGACGCAATTGCTTCCGATTGCTTTGAGGGGGCTCCTGCCGAAAAATGTTCGAGTAGCCATTGTGAAGCTATGTGCATTCCTCAATGCAATCTCTCAGAAGGTAATCAATCCAGAAGTTCTACCACGGTTACAGAGCGATGTGATCCAATGTCTTGTCGGTTTCGAGTTGGTGTTCCCGCCATCCTTCTTCAATATTATGACGCACCTCCTGGTTCACCTAGTCGAAGAGATTTTCGTTCTCGGTCCTGTATTTCTACACAATATGTTCCCCTTGAGAGGTTCATGGGAGTATTAAAGAAATATGTTCAGAATCGTGCTAGGCCAGAAGGAAGCATCGCCAAGGGCTATGGAAATGAGGAGGTAATTGAGTTTTGTGTTGACTTTGTTCCTGACCTTAAGCCGATTGGTCTTCCTCGATCGCGGCACGAGGGGAGACTAAGTGGAAAAGGCACGATCGGAATGAAATCAACGATATGTATGGACGGCCATTCTCTGATCAAGCACACCACACTTTATCGACCAATTCCAGCTTGGTGGCTCCGTACTTTGAGAAACACAAGAATATTTTACGTTCGACAACCCGGGAAGCCCGAATCCTGGATTAGGAAGGCCCACATGGAGACTTTCGGCAGTTGGTTGAGAAAACATTTAATGAATGACAATGATGTTGTAGATCAGCTGTACATGTTGGCCAAGACACCATCTTCGACTATAACGACTTTCCAAGGGTACGAGATAAATGGGAATACATTTTACACGATCGCCCAAGATAAAAAGAGCACCAACCAAAACAGTGGTGTCCGCTTTGATGCAGCAACCGAGAATGGGCAAGAGGTCACATATTATGGTTACATAGAGGAGATATGGGAACTTGACTATGGACCCTCCTTTAAGGTCCCTTTGTTCCGGTGCAAATGGTTCAAGCTAACAGGAGGTGGGGTAAAGGTGGACCAGCAATACGGAATGACAATGGTGGATTTCAACAATCTTGGTTACCTTGACGAACCATTCGTCCTAGCGAAGATGTCGCTCAGGTTTTCTATGTGAAGGACATGAGTAGCAAACCGAGGAAAGCGGAAAGATAAGAAAACGATCAGTACATCATGCGATGATCCAAAGCGCCACATTGTTCTTTCGGGGAAAAGAAACATCGTGGGAGTGGAGGACAAGACAGACATGTCGAAGATTATAATATGTTTGCTGAAATTCCGCCCTTCAAAGTGAACACCGACCCAAGCATTAAGTTAAATGATGAGGATGCTCCATGGATACGGCACAATCGTAAGCAAGCAGGGACACAAGGGAAGAAATGATGTGTAATAATTTATTGTACCAAACTTTGTTGAATGGATCATGTGAATTATATTACCCGTGATGTGTTTGGTGTCCATTTTCGAATTTGAAAACTAATGGCACTAACAGAAAGTTTATAATTTTTCTAAAACTAAAAGCAAAAAGAATTAAAAAATAAAGCAAAAAACAACAAAAAATAAATAATAATGCAGAAAACTAAAATAGCAACAATAAGTATTTTGTTGTAAGTAGAAACAAAATAAAATAAATAAAGCAACAAAGAAAACAAAAAAGTGTTTTCAAATTTGAAAACCAATGGCACTAACAGAAAGTTTATAATTTTTCTAAAACTAAAAGCAAAAAGAATTAAAAATAAAGCAAAAAACAACAAAAATAAATAATAATGCAGAAAACTAAAATAGCAACAATAAGTATTTTGTTGTAAGTAGAAACAAAATAAAATAAATAAAGCAACAAAGAAAACAAAAAAGTGTTTTCAAATTTGAAAACTAATGGCACTAATGAAAGTTTATAATTTTTCTAAATCTAAAAGCAAAAAGAATTAAAAATAAAGCAAAAAACAACAAAAATAAATAATAATGCAGAAAACAAAACAAAAAACTGGAAAAAATAGTGCCCCTCATCGGACCCCCACGGCCTGAATACGACTAGAAACCCTACATGGGCCAGATTCAGCCCGCAGGAGGCCAAGTAGGCCCACAGCACATAGCTAGTAACATGATTAGGGCCCGAAGCTGCAGTTGAGAGGAGCTCGAGAGGGTGGGCGCAGCGCTTATAAACCACTCTCGAGCTCTCTCAACTAGCGAGGTGGGACTAAACATTTGGGCGCTGGGCAGGCAGCCTAAGGCCTTTAGTCGCGGTTGGGCAGGCGACCATGATTAAAGGTACCCTTTAGTCATGGTCGCCTGCCCAACCGCGACTAAAGAGGGGCGCGGATCGCAAAAAAACCGCCAAACACCTTTAGTCGCGGTTGGGCGGCGACCGCGACTAAAGGTACCCTTTAGTCGCGGTCCTCGTCTCCAACCGCGACTAAAGGGGGGGGCTATAAATACCTGTTCCCGTCGCCAATCTCGTCTTCTCCGATTCCCGCCTGTTCGTCGCGCCCTCGACGCCGCCCGCCCTCGCCCTCGCCCTCGACGCCGCCCGCCGTCGCCGTCGCTCTCGGCGCCGCCCTTGTCGCCGTCGCCCTCGGCCGCGCCCGTCGCCCTCGCCCCTGTAACCTCGCCCGACGCCCTAGGGTTTCCGCCCTCGCCCCAGCCTCGCCCCAGCCCTAGCCGCGCCCGCCTCTGAGCAGCTGCGCTCCGAGCTGCGCTTCGCACAAATCCCGTCGCCCGCGCCCGCCTCTGCATGGCGGCGCTGTCGCAACTCCCACGTCGGTTGCCGCCGTAGCCTCTTCCGCGCCCGTCTTGCTAACGCCGCGCCCACGCCCGGTTGGCCTGGGCGGCGCCTTAAGTGGTGGCGCCCGCCGCCCGCGCCCGTAACCCGACGCCCGATAGGCCCCTGTGCCTATGACGGCGGGGTCCCACCCCCAAAACGTTAAAAATGATATAAAAAAAGAATAATAAAAAATATATTAATTAATTAATTAATTAATTAATTAACTTAAATAGTTGAGTTTAATTAACCTAATTAAAACTGTTATGTTAACACTAATAGTCTGTTAGTTAAAACTGTTATGTTAACACTAGTAGCAATTTAATCTTTATTCTCGAATTAGTTTTAATTACAATATATCAATAAAACTTTAGAAAATCATAGAAAATAAACCGTAGCTCGGATGGAAAAACTTTGTACATGAAAGTTGCTCAGAACGACGAGACGAATCCGGTTACGCAGACCGCTCGTCCGCCACACACCCCTAACCTATCGAACCTGCAAACTTTCCACTCCGGTTCATCTGCCTGACAGACGTCCGGAACCGGGAAAACTTTCCCGGATGTTTCCCCCTTCGCCGGTATCGCCTAGCGCTGTGTTAGAACACGTCTAGCTCTGTCTGTTGTCCTGTTACGCACTTGCCTGCTATGTATTTAGAATTTTATAAGAGGCGGCGAGGGTTATACATGTGTGTTGTCCTCGCCTCCCTCTCTGTGGCGCTGTCGTCTGCCGCCCGTCTCGCGCTCTACCGCGACACCCTCTCCCCCCCCTTCCTCGCCCCCTCCATTTGCCACCGCCCTTTCGCCACCGCCACCGCCACCCCCCCCTTCTGCACTTAATTAATATGTTTTTACTACATTTTTTCAGGACTGACATAATGGAGGACGATAGAGCTGACCCCAATATGGACAACTATGATCCGGACGGTGAAGCACATATGTTCGCATCATAAACGGCGATATTCAATATGTGCCGACCGGAGAAGAAGAAGATGATATCTCTTCTTATCTGAACCTTGACGGTGAAGATGAAGGGCGCCGTCGACAAGAAGAAGATGTCAAGAAAGCGCCGATAAACGACGATCTTCAAATGGAAGTAGCAACCACCTCCGGCGCCGAGGTATATATATACATTGAGCCTCCGGTGATACAAACTAACTGATTTGAATAAATATGTGTGTACTAACGCGCGACTCTCTTTCTTATTTTAGCCCTCGGCTGGATCGTCGAAACAATCGAGTACGTCGTCAAAGCGTGGCGCAACCAAGACGATGAAACAAGGAGAAACATGCACCATCGAGGTTGTCGACAGTGCAACCGGCAGGCCGCTGGAGCCCCGCAAGAACGCCACCAAGTTTGTCAGCCAATGCGGAGCCATTGTTAGAGACAACGTCTCGATCACCGTCGAAGTGGAATGAGCCAAAGAAGGCACGAATTGATGGTTTCACTTTTGTCGATAAGAGAACAAAAAGATTGCTTGAAGAAGCTTATGGAACATTTCGTTCTACCTCCGAATACAACAAATTCGATGAGGAGGGTAACAAGATTGAGGAAAACAAGGAGAGGAGGAGGCTAGTCAAACAGTTCGCTCTTCATAAGATGGCCGACGCATTCCGGAAATTCAAGCAAAATCTAGCCCGTGACTTTGTCAAGCAGAACAAGACTCGGATTTCAAAGGACAATATGAGAAACTGAAACATGATTGGCCAGAATTTGTGAAGCAAAAGAAATCGGAGCAGTTCATTGAAATATCGAAAAAAATAAGGATAATGCGGCTAAGAAGGAGTACAATCATGTTATGGGGCCAGGAGGGTATCGCATTTTGGTGCCTAGGTTGGAGAAGATGGAGAACGAGATGAGGGCGCGAGGAATCCGTCCAGGTACGGAGGATGGGACCCAAGGGCCAAAAGCTGGTGGTACGGGCATGGGGGAACGCTGAACCCGGAGACAGGGGAGTGTGTTTACCGGGGCAAATTAATTAAACCCACCCAAGCCCTTATTGACGCAATGAAGGATGCTCAACAGGGGAAGATCAAGTTCAACAGAGAGAACAACGCGCTGACAAAAGCCCTCGGGAATCCTGAACACGGAGGACGTGTACGAGGCATGGGGCACATTCCGTGGAAAATAGGGTTCCCCAGACGATGACCCGTGCGATTCTGAAGCCGTAAGAGAAAGATGGATCGAATCAGATGTTGTGGCGCGGTTGGCATCGGAAATGGATGTGATGAAGAAAACCATGAGTGTAATGGTAGCCGAAAGAGATGCAGCTCGGTGCAGCATGAAGATCATCCGGCGGATCTCGGAAGCCAAGGCGGAGAAGCAGCGTGGCTTCCACGGAGGCCCAACCGGCTGGTGCAGATGCACCGACGATCGAAATTACTGCACCGGAGCCTCCGGTGGTCGAAATTACTGCACCGGAGCCTCTGGTGGTCGAAATTACTGCACCGGAGCCTCCTCGCTACCCCGTGGACGATATAAAGGAGATGAAAGAATGTCATCTGTATTATCCTATCGGGAACATGTCCATGAAGGTAGCCATCGGCAGTGCTTTACCATGTTTACCGAGCACTCCACCACAACAACCCCATTCAAGATGGCTATGCTCGTGTCACGGTGGAGGACATAGTCCAAGGGTTTGAGGACCTGGAGATTGACATTGCTACACCAAGGGGAGAAAAGACTTGGAGATGTCAAGCGCCATTTCATTCTATGGCAAAAGAAGTTTATCAAGTTTCCAGCGAGGCGCCAGGACAACAAGTCCACCCCCACGGTGGTGGTGGTGGCGGTGGTGGTGGTGGCGGTTCACCTACACCTCCGCCACGTCGGCCCGACGCCGCCCCCTCCACAACGTCCGGCGGGTGATCAGCCGCCGCCCGATCCTCGTCCGGCGGGTGATCGACGCCGCCCCAATCCACCTCCGACAAAGAAGCGAAGCAGTCCTGGATTATTAACCCGGACCCTTATGTACCTAAGACCACAAAGGTACCGGAGCCATCATCAAGCCTCTCCCCACAAGGCCTTGGGAACGTAGTGCCGAGGGCGTCGACGCAGCCGCTGACTGCTCATTATGAGAAATGGAAGGCGGACTGCAAGAAGAAAAGAGAGCCCGAGCCCAAGCCAAGATATTCTCGATGAGCAAAAGAAGTGGGCTAAGTCATTTTTAGCACACCGTCCCAAGTCATGAAGAATCTGCTGACGACTATGCACGTGAACTGCAGGCAGGCACTCATGTTCAAGGAGAACAAAGAGCGGGAGAAGGCCGAAGTAAAAAAGCGGGAAACAAGTTGCCCAGCTCGGGAACAAAGTAAACAATCGATTGCCCGCTTATAGTGGAAGCCCGGATGCCCCGAGATCATACAAGCTGCGACAGCACATGGATTGACCGTAACGAGTGCCGAGAACAAGCGGCCAGCTTAGGTATTACTCTTCGTGAACTGTTAGGCCTTGATGAGGCGCCAGTGAAGGATGTAGTAATTACATATGTCAAG
Source organism: Aegilops bicornis (assembly GCA_021605145.1). NCBI lineage: Eukaryota > Viridiplantae > Streptophyta > Magnoliopsida > Poales > Poaceae > Aegilops > Aegilops bicornis. The sequence goes on from CM038675.1 coordinate 26,934,771, forward strand.
AATGGGCCTCTCGTCGAGCTGCGCAGAAAATGATCTACCCGACCAAATGAAAGGTCTGCTGAATTGGTACAAGGGTTACATAAAAAATAAAAACGCCAAAGAATATATTTATGCGGAAGTTAGACATGAGCATCACTTCAAACATTACTATGTAACAATTGCACCTTGAGTGAATTGTTCCAGCTTTTCAATCTCTTGTGAGCTCGACAAATCTATCATCGGTTGCTACGTTACGTAAGTGATTTATTAATTTCTACCCCATCTCGTTCATATTGCCTGCACTATATATATGTCCTAACTATATTGTTGTGTCCGCTATTATACATGCAGAATGAAGATTAAGGAATGCAGAGTAAGGAACATCCATGATGTTGGGTTCATTGACCCACACATCGTTAATGGATATGTGTTGGGCGTCACCCCACCGACGTGGAGGCAGACCTGTGGCAGTTTCTTACAAAGCAGGAACTCAAAAGTGATATTCTATTTCCTTACCATTTTGGGTGAGTGTTTCTGTCTTGAGCACATTAATTCTCTTTTGTTTACTCCATGCATGGTATGTGGCCATTAATCGATGAGTTATGCATGACGTCGTGCATGTATCGTGTCCGCAGGTTCCAAAGTGGATTCTGCTAGTAATTAAAGTTAACACCTCGTAATGTCTCGTCCACGACTCTCTGAATATGGATCCAAAGCTTTGGGCCGACATGAGAAGAATGCTGCAGAAGTAATTATTTTCATTCATTTGCGCTCTATATCGATCGGTCTATTTCGTTCATTTCCTAATATCAAGTAACTAATAACTCTCTTGTTCACTTAATTTTCTTTGCCTCGTAGGGTTTGGAGACGGTTCGAGATACAAAGGTCGGTGAATTCAAAAGAGCTAGAATTCAAAATGGTAAAGCCTAAGAATGCGGGATATTCAGCCACCGGAGACCAATCTATGTGGATACTATGTTCAGGAGAGGATCCGGAGATACACCTCTGAGCGGGCCGTTCGAGTGATACCAATGCTCAGAGGAATAACCTCCGGATGATGCTTAGTCTAGAAGCTCGCTTCCGACCACTTCAAGAGGAACTAGCTGGATGGTTCAGCAGGAAGTCCTCCATCCTAAAGGAGAACACTATTACGAGGACGTAGAACTTTATATGGATTAAATCATGTATGGAAACTTGTTCAAAATTGTATATGGTCATCCGATGATATTGAATATATATTGTATATTCCTCTTGAATTCTTTTTGGTTCTAATTTCAAATTTATTTGAGATTGTACATTCATATGCATGTATGTAGTACCGTAGAATATATGAAACTCCTTCAAAATTAAAATAAAGCACAAAAGAAATAAAACAATACAAATTAAACAGAATAGCAACAATAAAGCAAAAATAAGTATTTTGTTGTAAGTAAAAACAAAATAAAATAAATAAAGCAACAAAGAAAACAAAAAAAGTGTTTTCAAATTTGAAAACTAATGGCACTAACAGAAAGTTTATAATTTTTCTAAAACTAAAAGCACAAAGAATTAAAAAATAAAGCAAAAAACAACAAAAAATAAATACTAATGCAGAAAACCAAACAAAAAACTGGAAAAAATAGTGCCCCCTACTGGACCCCCACGGCCTGAATACGACTAGAAACCCTACATGGGCCAGGATTCAGGCCCGCAGGAGGCCAAGTAGGCCCACAAGCACATAGCTAGTAACAGATTAGGCCCGAAAGCCTGCAGTTGAGAGGAGCTCGAGAGGGTGGGCGCAGCAGCGCTTATAAACCACTCTCGAGCTCTCTCAACTAGCGAGGTGGGACTAAACATTTGGGCGCGGGGCGCGGGGCAGCACAAGGCCTTTAGTCGCGGTTGGGCAGGCGACCCGCGACTAAAGGTCCTCCGCCCCGACGGCCGCCTGCCGCCCACGTGGACGGGCCTTTAGTCGCGGTCCTTAAGCAGCCGCGACTAAAGGTGGGGGGCTTTAGTCGCGCTTATTTGGTCGCGGTTGCGCAACCGCGACTAATGGCAGTTGCGAACCGTGACCAAAGGCCTTTTTTCCACCAGTGGCTGAAGTGGAAGATGGACAAGCAATTCTGCTGGACTTCTAGCCCTTATGACACTTGGTTGACGATAGCAAACATTCACAGTGGCATGGTTCCTCAGAAAGCCACGAGGCCTCCGGTCTGTATCTCACTCAGTTGATCGCTCAGTTTAGCCTGCAGGCTCCTACTCCATGAAACTGCCGACTGTTGAAATGAGGAAACATGGCCATGGAATAGGATGGAAAATGATGCTCCTCCCAAAATAAAACTATGGATCTCAGTTACAGTTGCGTGCGATGTCTTTTGCTAACACAATTAATTTTTCAAGGTGAAACCAAGAGTTATGAGAACAGCAGAAGTTGATAGCATATGTAGCAGGTTTGTTTTTTCATCAACCTAAATCTGCGGAAAATGGATAACAACACGTGTCTTAGCCCTCGTTCTCTGTTTACCAACAAGCACAAACACAGTGGCAGCAACAAAGAGATAGCAATTAATTCATCGGCTCAAATTTGCGGAACATGAATGACAACATATGCAATGCTCATTTTTTAGAAGAACTATGCAATGCTCATTTTCTTCTTCTTTACAGACAAGAGCAAATACAGTGGCAGCATCAAATAAACTGGAGAGTAACTAACCGTCTTCAGGAAAAACAGAGGAAGTGCTAATAAACAAAGAACATCAGGTTGTATCTCATCTTCACTTTGCGGTATATAGAGGCCGCAACCAGCTGAATTAGAATTGCAGCATCACAGCATCTGCATGATAATTAGTAGCCGCCTCTCCTGGGGTGTAGTCCACTACATTTCCCACGTCTTCTCCCCGGCTGAAATGCATATACACAGCATGCATTAGTTTATTCAATCAGCACATGTATTATGTGTTTGCAAGATAAAAGCAACATGAGATATTGCAAGTATATGAAAACCATGTGACATGATAATTAAAAGAGTGTTGGTGCTTGTTGAACTGACCAGTTATCAGGATGATCACTTCATGGTTCATGTTTCAGAGGCGCATGACCTGTCGGGACAGCGACAGCGAGAACTATCTCCTGGATCAGACAAAGATCCAATGGCTTCCAATTTCACTCGAGATTATATATTCAGCATCCTTGACAGCACAGGATTGTTGGCATGCTTCTTCACTTCCGCCTTCGGTTGACAAGCTCTCTGCTGAACACTTCTGCCTTCGGTTGACAAGCTCTCTGCTGAAATCTCATCTAGCAAAAGCAGAGTTGCTCCAGTTCCTCCTAGACATGAACATTAATGACAGTTTTAAGATACTACCATTATGACATGCAGGTTTTATCTCTTTAGTATGATCACTTCATGGTTCATGTTTTAGAGGCGCTTGGACATTCGGGACAGCGACAGCGAGAACTCTCTCCTAGATCAGAAAAAGATCCAATGGCTTCAAATTTCACTTGATATTATTCAGCGTCCTTGACAGCACAGGATTGTTGGCTTGTTTCTTCACTTCGGCCTTCGGTTTGACAAGCTCTCTGCTGAAATCTCATCTAGCAAAAGCAGAGTTGCTCCAGTTCCTCCTAGACATCAACATTTCCGACAGTTCTAAGATACCACCATTCTTAAAAGTGAACACTGAAGTAGGAGTTTATCTATTTAACAAACAAAACATAATATATTTTTCTGCTACGAAATCGATTATAGGGTAAATGCACAAAAGAAAACTGAAGCAAAGATATAAGTCGACTGTAGCTTGAGAAACGTTATACTATCAGGTAAGCTTTGTATGTCCAGCAGGTAAATTACAGCGGAACTAATAGCAGGTGATTACAATGAACTAGAGTTTGGGTAACCAAATAACCAACTGCACGCAGGTCATCAAATGTGCGTCTATAAGATAATTCCTTCCAATTTTAAATTCAGTAGCACACAGACATAACTTCTTACAGATTTTTTTTTTTGTAAATATAACTTCTTACAGACGTTGACACAAATAGTTTGTGTGCATGGAAGAAAGTCTGACAAACATCATGAGAAATCTGCTGGAACCAAACAAAATTTGAGCGGTACCAACAATGGCGTCAAAATACGATGGCACCAGCAGTCGAAGAAGCAAAGGAGAAGCCACGGGCAAGGAAGTTGAGTTTTCTATCATCATTAACAACACCTCCTGTTAGAAGGGGAACAAACACCGTCAGAAACCCAAACTGAATCGACTGAGAAAAAACAATTGGAGATTTGTTCGAAGAGGTACATGCATGGAAGCAAGGCGTTTCATGGCAAAGACGTGAGTGCAGCATGTAGCAGGATCAATCGAGGCGAAGAAGAGATCGACCATCAACTAGAAACTCGACTTCAGCCGTTCAGCGCAGATCATGTTCGCTGTTAAAACGCAAGAAAACAGAAGAGAAGTGAGATAGATTGTAAGTGCCTAGTAATTAGCATCAACATGGCATGTGCTACTGAACGAAAGAGAAAGTAACTAGCTGACCTGTCACTCTCCATTGTCACCAGCAGCACCTGCAAGAAGAAATCCCATGGTTTCCAACTTGGCTTGACAATATTTAGCAGCCACCCTCAAACTCAACTTCGCCTGACATTATTCAGTAACACCAGCTAACTTCCCATCTACTAGCAGAGTTGCTCATACTCAAACTGAACTTTCCTTGACATTATTCTGAGAGAGAGAGAGAGAGAGAGAGAGAGAGAGAGAGAGAGAGAGCAACAAAAATGGTCAGAAACCCAAACTGAACTAGCACTGCCAGACATCACATGGAAAGAAATAAACAGACGGAAATTCTATCTGTAGGTACCAAAGAAGGCGTGGACCTGTGTATAGCAGTCCTGGAGAATCGGAAATGGATCTGGAGAAAGAAGGGAGCAGAGTCGACCAATCATCAAACACCGTCGTCGTCGTCGTCGTCGGAATTGCAGGACCAGAAATCATCTTCCACCAAAGCAGAGCCTTCGACTTCCCTTATGCTACAACAACAACAATAAAGAGACATCATCAGTTTAGTTGATACTTTGGGATAACTATCTACTGCTACGTACTATCGAAAGAGAAACTAGCCACTGACCTGTCGCTCCCCGTGGATCGTATCCCCAACCCCATCTGCAAGGAGGAGCTCTCCCCCGCTGCTGCAGGGTCGGGGTGGAGAGATGATACCTCGCCCTCTGTTGCTTCTTCCGCTCGTGCTGCAGTATAGGATACTTGGACAATGTCACCCAGATCATGGAAGCTCCGGACCATGCTGAGTCGCAGCACAGGATAGTTTGGGTGCGCGTCCACCTCATCTTGCAGCACGCCAAGCCTCGCCACTTGACCCAAGAAATGAAGTGAAATCTCGGCGAGCTTTGGAAGGTGCTTGATACCAATAATACCTGATTCCAACCTGCAAGAGCTGAAATGTATCTTTTCCAACAATGTGCCTTCGTCGAATCTCACCTCTCTCACTCCACTATTGTGAGCAAAATCAAGTTTTCTGAGATTTTGGAATGCCCCCTCTCCAAAGACTAGCTTCTCTCCAACATAAGCATCGCTATGAAGACAAAGGAACATGAGGTTGGGCAGTGTCCCTAGTAATTCCATGGTTTTACCTCCCTTCAGTTCGCTCCCCACTAGGTAAATCTTCACTAAATGCCTCAAACCTGTAAACCAGTCTGGTGTCTCTCCAAGATATCCAAACAGTTTGAGGCTCCTGATGAGTGGGGGAGGAGAGGAAATAGAATGCAGCCAATCAAGTTTTCCAACCGATCCAGCCCAGTAATGAGCTTCCACACAAAGAGAACGTAGGGAAGATAGCTTCTCAATCACCTCAAAGAGTATCTTGCACTTCTGCTCGGTGGCCCCAGTTGTTACCACTCTTAGTTTATTAAGCCTTGTAAGCTCTCCCAACTCTTTAATTGCCTTACTGCTTGTGCGTTTGACATCCACAACCTCTAGTACATTTAGAACTTTAAGGTTGCTGAATCCTTTCGGTATCCTCACACCATTTGACTTAAAACAATAGCTATAATAGGCCATGTGTAGCTCAGAAATTTTGTTTGCACCCTCATCAGGATCAACAAAAGGTGTGAGTGTCATGGGCAAACTTAGTATGTGCCTCAGGCATTTTTTGGGCCTATCTCGGTCAAAATAGTGGTAGTATACTGGTCTTGTACACCGGAGGCTAAGGAGGCAGTGAAGGTTACTGATCTCATTTGGTAGGTTTGATATATAGGAGCATCTCATGTCCAATGTCTGCAAGAAGTGTAATTTTCCTATGGATCTTGGAAGCTTATAAATATTTCTGAGACCTTCAGCACGAAATAGGTTCACATATTTCAAGTGGCGCAGTGACCCTATATAATTGATATCTTTCTGTGTGATTCCAAAATTTGCATCCTGAAGATCCAAAGCCCTAAGCACCCTGAGGGCAGGTGAAGAAAGTGAAGGCGATAGCTCCACAGGTCTGTCACAAAAAATAGTTATTGACCTAACATGGGTCCAATCTATGCATATATTTTGGCACTTGCTGACATGGTACGATATGTGGCGAAAATTTTCCTCCATGGCACTGGTTACATCATCTCCTGCCAAGTGCACAAAATTTTCATCTCTAGCAATTGAGACCATGACATTACGCACAATATCATGGACTCGACAGCTCTTAACAACCCCTTGCATGTTCACCCTTGCTGGTTGAATCATGCTTCGGTTTATTAATTCATTAAAGTATTTTGTTCCCACATCCTCTATGTTCACCCCAGTCATGGCTTTAACAAACCCCTCAGCAATCCATCTTTCTATTAGTCGCCTCATCTGGATTTCATAATCCTCAGGGAAGATGCTTAAGTATAAAAAACATGCCTTAAGATGAGATGGCAAGTGGTTATAACTCAGAATAACCATACTCCACAATGCCTCAAGCTTAGGGTTGTTCTCGAGTTCAGCTGGGAGTTGGTAATAGACTTCTGGCCACTCTAGTACCTTTTTGGTGGCAAGGATACCTCCTACAATGAGTATAGCCAACGGTAAGCACCCACATTTCTTACCTAGTTTTTCAACTATCTTCTTCAAGTTCTCATCCTTTTCCATGTCTTCCTGTCCTTTTCTACTCTTCCACAGTAGCAAATTTGTGGCATCAAGTGAGTCTAGGGGTTTAAGGTGGTAGATCAACTCATTAGCAGTAATATGCTGAGCTAAGCTAACATTTCGTGTTGTTACTATTATCCGACTACCTTTCTCGTTACTACTACGAAGGGCAAAATCTTTTATCCATTCCCAATCATGAATGTTCCACAAGTCATCAAGAATAATAAAGTACCTCTTATCCTTTAACTGATTTGTTAGGTACTCCCTCTGTAAACTAATATAAGAGTGTTTAGATAACTAAAATAGTGATCTAAACGTTCTTATATTAGTTTACGGAGGGAGTACTTGGAGAGGTCTTCTGCTCGCGTTGTCTTGCCTTCAAAACCATCCAAGAATCTCCATTGTGAATCACTATCAGAAAACCGTTTGATCATATCCATGAGCATCTCTGTCTTGGAAAATAATTGTGATACTGTGATCCAAGCATCACAAGAAAATTTTTTCAAAGTATCTTCATTTTCATATGTCTTCCGTTCAAGAGTGGTCTTTCCTAAACCACCCATGCCAACAACACATATCTCCTTGCGAAGACCATCCCAGGAGTCAATATCTATCATCTGAGTTAACTCCTCCTTAGGCTTAACAAAGCCCACAAGCTCTGCCTCATCAATGTTGCTACCCGAGTGCTTCCGAACATCTTCCATGTTGGACTTCAACTCATCAACGGTGTCGGCGGCCTTGGTTGTGATCAAGTTATAACGGGCATTCCTACTGCTCACCTCTTCGACTCTTGATTTGAGATCATGGATCTGCATAGCAATGTGATGGCGGTCTTTCAGCTTCATTAGTTTTCGCGACATGCTTTGACTTGCCACATGAACCATGAATTCACCAAGGCAATCTTCAATATTGTAGGACAAGTCCCTTACTTGCTCTGCCCACACCTTCAGTAGCATGTCTTTGTTTTTTATTGCTTCAGCAGCTGCCAAGAATGCTTGCATAGTCTTTAGCTCATCTTTGACGAACCTATGAAAACAAGGGACGAAATGAAACTTAGTACAACAACTTTTGGTATCCGGTAAGTTGTAATAGGCAGCCATATTTGACGAAGTTTTTACCTTCCTAAACATATTTTGGCCATGCTACATATGTAAGTTTTGTAATGCTAATAGTTGAAGTAAAATGATTGGTATTGTTTCAAGCATTCATAGGCCTCACCTAACCAGTTTCCGCTCAAAAAGGGGAAGTGAGGTTTATAATGAAATGGAGGCTACTGGATGGCAATTCGATGTTAGAACCGGTAGGAGTAAAGACTTATAGGTGAATATTTTTTACTGGGTTACTTTTTGTCTACGATTTATTTCCATTTTTTATCCTAGCTAATTTGTTTGTTTCGAATGAAAATGACAGGGTATTTGTGACTGAAAAGGACTAGGCAAGAGGAGCTATTGTGACTCATCAGTAAGAAACGGCCTGAAGAAAAGAAGCAACGGGAACTTACCAGATGTCCTTGCGCACACCCATGAGGAGGCTCATCTCCGTGGTGGCGGCAGAGGCGGCCGTGCTGACGGCGCCTCCCAGCATGGACATCGCCATGCTCAGCACCGTATCCGCCATCTCCGGCGGGCCTCTTCTCCTCCGTCACCGATTGATCGAGGGGTGTTGCAAACACGACTGTAGAGGCGTTCAATACCTGTGTCCTACTAATCAAGTAACTGCAGGGATGCACGGTCGCTTTTGGTGATGTGTAGAGGAGATCAGAGGGTGTTTTCCCGAGGATCTGAGAAAAGAAGCAAAAGAATGTGACGCCCGGGTAATTAAGCTACAGTAATCCCCACTAATGATGCCACGTCACCTCGGTTACTGTGGATAAACTCGCGTTAGTTCGGAACCTAGTTCGAATTTCAAATTCAAAATCGAGCAAAGGATAAAAGTTTTCAAATATTAAGATTTAAATGTTCGGAGTGAACCAAATAATACATAGGTAATTATGGTGGAGAAACCAAACTTTGATAAAATGTTTAAAGGCCCTAAAGCAATTAAAACAATAGTGAAAACGATTGTCTAAATACCTTTTGTAATTAATAAAATGTCAAACTAATTTATTTGAGGATTAGACTTTTTGTGACTATGGACTAAGTTGAAATACTAAATTAGATGCTAAGTGTGTATTTTAATAAAACTAAAATAATAGGAAACAAAACTAAAACAGAAAAGGTAAAATAAATAAAAAGTAAAAACAAAAGAAAAGAAGAAGAAACCCCCCCCCCCCAGTTGGGCCTCGACCCAACAGGCTACAGAGCCGCCAGGCCGGCCCAACCGGCCTCCCTTATCCACCCACCGCAGGAAACCCTAACCCCCGAGCCCCCCCACTACTCCCTCACGATCCCCACCTCCCTCTCCCTCCAGTAGCCGCTGAAGACCCCCCCACGCCGATCCCTCTTCCTCGCTCGTGAACCCCTGACTTCTCGCTCCCCGGCTCCCACGTCGCTCGCTCTCCCTTCCCCATCGATCCAGATCGGGGGCTCGACCCCGCGGTGCTCCCGACGCCGCCTGTCCTCCCCGCGACCCGACGCCGCAAGACACCGCCGCCACCCGAGGACCGCTCCGCCGCCTCGACAACGCCGCCTCGCCGGACCGCCTCCCCAACGTCGCCGCCGACCCCGACCTTCATCGAGCCCATGGCCCCGTCCCCTACACTCTCGGTGAGGCCCGGCCTCCTCTTCTCTCTCCTGCACCGTTCCGTCGCGCCGTTTGGATCGCCGAGCAACACCACGGCACCGCGCCTCCCCCCCTCCCGCTCGCTCGCGCGCCCATGGTCGCGCGCTCGCGCCGACCGCAGCTGCTACTGCCCTTCCCCGTCCCCCTGTGTGTCGCGCCCCCTCGCTGCGGCTCCCCTCACTGCCGACCCGCGCCCACCCAGGCCACCCCAGGCCACCGGCCTACCTCTTCTCCGGTGCTCTGTCGTGGTCGCCACGCCCGGTTGGTTGCCCTTGCGGTCGCGCCCGCGCATGTCTGAACTGCGCCTGTGCCGCCGCTTCGCCCTTTGCCGCTATGGCCCCTGTGCCTATGGCACGTGGGGCCCGACCCAGAACGTTTAAAAAAAAGGAATTAAAAAATAAAATAAAATAGATATATTAAATAAATAAATAAATAATAACTAAAATAATTAAAATATTAATTAATTAATTAATTAATTAATTAAGTTAATTAATCCTGATTAGATTAACCTAATCACTAATTAAATTAACTAATCTGTAAATAAACTAAACAGAGAATGACAGGTGGGTCCCACTGGACCCACACGTCAGATTGAACAGGTCAATGGTCAACGTTGACTGCTGACATCACCCTGATGTCATGCTGACGTCAACATTTACTATTCTGGATAATGTTGGATTAAATAATTAATTAAATTCCAGAAATTAATAAAATCTTTAGAAAATCATATCTTTTAATCCGTAACTCGGATTAAAATATTTTCAACATGAAAGTTGCTCAGAACGACGAGACGAATCCGGATACGCAGTCCATTCGTCCGCCACACACCCCTAACCTATCGAACCCGCAACTTTCCCCCCCGGCTCCTCTGCCCGAAAACACGAAACCCCGAGGATATTTTCCCGGATGTTTTTAACCGGTACCACCTTATACCACGTTAGGGCACACCTAGCACCGCGTATTGCCTCGCTTTTGTTTGTGATACTTTGTTGGCTCCGTATTTCTTGTTTCTTTCCCCTCTTCTTCCCGGTAGACCGAGACCGGCCGACGCCACCGAGTACGACTACATCGACGACGACCCCTCCTTGTCTGAGCAACCAGGCAAGCCCCCCCTTTGATCACCCGATATCGCCTACTCTTCTCTATACTGCTTGCATTAGAGTAGTGTAGCATGTTCTTGCTTTCGATTAATCCTATCTTCTTTGCATAGCCTGTCCTTGCTACTACTGTTGTTACCTTTACCTGCTATCCTACTGCTTAGTATAGGATGCTAGTGTTCCATCAGTGGCCCTACATTCTTGTCCGTCTGCCATGCTATACTACTGGGTTGTGATCACTTCGGGAGGTGATCACGGGCATATACTATATACTTTACACTATTACATTACCTGTGATACTGTTCGGAGATGGGGGCTGAAAGGACAGGTGGCTCCATCCCGGTAGAGGTGGGCCTGGGTTCCCACGGCCCCCGATCGTTACTTTGTGGCGGAGCGACAGGGCAGGTTGAGACCACCTAGGAGAGAGGTGGGCCTGGCCCTGTTCGGCGTTCACGGATACTTAACACGCTTAACGAGGTCTTGGTATTTGATCTGAGTTGGCTACGAGCTTATACGCACTAACCATCTACGCGGGAGTAGTTATGGGTATCCCGGCGTCGTGGTATCAGCCGAAGCACTTCAGACGTCAGCGACGGAGCGGCGCGCGCCGGATTGGACTGGAACGCCACTAGGCTAGGTCTGCTTCCGGCCGCCCACGCAACGTGCATGTGTGCTTTCGAGGCGATGGGCCTAGACCCTGGCGCTTAGGTTTAGACCGCGTGTTGGCGTCTGTTGTGTCTAGGTGGGGCTGCGACGTGTTGATCTTCCGCGGCGGGCATGACCTGTGAAATTGTGTCCGCCAAATGGGATCAAGCGTCTTTGGGTAAGATGGTGCACCCTACAGGAAGTTAATCTATTCGAATAGCCGTGATCTTGATAACAGGACGACTTGGTGTTGTACCTTGAGCTTATGACAACTAGAACCGGATACTTGATAAAACACACCCTTCCAAGTGCCAGATACAACCGGTGGTCGCTCTCTCTCAGGGATATGAGGAGGGGATCGCCGGGTAGGATTATTGCTATGTGATGTTGCTTGGAGGACTTCAGTTTGCCCTCTCCTACCTGTTGCAAGACAGGTGACCAGAAGCGTAGTCTTCGCTAAGACTAGCTATCCCCCTCTTATTCTGGCATTCTGCAGTTCAGTCCACTGATATGGCCCTTTACACATATATCCATGCATATGTAGTGTAGCTCCTTGCTTGCGAGTACTTTGGATGAGTACTCACGGTTGCCTTGTTCACCCTTTTCCACCTACCTCTACTCGATTGCTGCAATCAGACGATGGAGCCCAGGAGCCAGACGCCACCGTCGATGACGACTACTACACTGGAGGTGCCTACTACTACGTGCAGCCCGCTGACGACGACCAGGAGTAGCTTAGGAGGATCCCAGGCAGGAGGCCTGCTCCTCTTTCGATCTGTATCCCTGTTTGTGCTAGCCTTCTTAAGGCAACCTTGTTTAACTTATGTCTGTACTCAGATATTGTTGCTTCCGCTGACTCGTCTACGATCGAGCACTTGTATTCGAGCCCTCGAGGCCCCTGGCTTGTATTATGATGCTTGTATGACTTATTTATGTTTTAGAGTTGTGTTGTGATATCTTCCCGTGAGTCCCTGATCTTGATCGTACACGTTTGCGTGCATGATTAGTGTACGATTGAATCGGGGGCGTCACAAAGAACTACTTGAGTATGAGTACTAGAAAATGTTCCCAGTTCAAATTAGTTACGCATGAGCATTCAGAATAATTGAAGTTCCTGTTGGAAAATTTTGCAACAAATATTAGGAAAATTTTGCTTTCCTTTTCTGAAAACTCTTTCTGACAAAGTAATTTGAAAATCTTGAGATTGTAAAACCGTGTGCTGCGTGCTACAATAAACTCGAACTTATAAAAAAGATCAATCGCATGTTTTGATATCTCCAAAAGGAAGTATGAAACGCACTTTCAGAAGATTCATAAATCAGGTATGGAAATCTCCAATGATCTTTGAAAAACAGCAAAATGAAACAGACCTGGATTTGTACAGACCAAGTTTCAGAAATGTGCAGTACCACCCCTTCCCCTGAATCACCTGCAGGACCATGCAGTCAGAGCGAGCAGTCGTGCAGGTTGCCGGCCACACCGATGAGTGGGGATGGAGGATGTCGCAAAGGAGGCGCACGGCGAGGTGGGAGACAGCCGCAGCAGCAGGTGCCCGAGGCGGTGCCCGAGTATACCAGAGCAGAGCAGTGTGCGTCACTAGCCTCTCTGTTGTGAAGAAATGAGCGGCTGAATGGAGGGAAGATGCGTTGGAGAGGAAAAGGCGACCCTTGGGTACTACTTATAGTAGGAGATGAACACTATAATGTGAACAGTAACTTTTATATAGTGCTCGATTTGTTTTTTTCATCAAGGATATAATTGAAATCACTCCTTGGCAAATCTTTATAGCAGTACAATATTTGATTATACTATTTGATTTCAAAAAAGTTTGATATGTTTGAAGGAAAAAATTTCAATTATTAAATTATTTTGTTCATACAGGTGCAATGGCACTTGGCACCAGAGTGCACCAGGGTATTACACAATGATGAACTACTTCCCCCACACCATCCGGACCAAGCAAGCATAGGCGTGCGCCTATACGAGCTAGCTAGCATAGAAATTGGTTGGCACCACACGGACACGATATAGGAGAGAAATGTCCTGTCCTGGGGCACTCCTGCATACATAGTCAAAGAGGAGAAGGAGGAGGAGGAACAACTAAGAGCACATGACCGGCTGTGGACATGGCATGTTCGTCTCTGCCACCGATTGATGATGGATTGAGATGAGAATAGGGTTAACAAAGGGAAAACTTCTTCACCTTATTGGTGAACTTGACATTAAGGCTGAAGTGATCGTGATGTGAAACGGGAGGCCGAAGAGTGTTTTGCTAAGTTGTTAAGAGAGGAGGATATTAAATCGGCCCAACGGGATAAAGTGAAGAAATTCAGGGAGGGGGATAGTAAAATTCAGTTTTTTCATTTAACTGCTATCGAGAACATAAAAAGAAGAGAATTGTTTTGCTTGAACAAGATAAGGGCACGATTGTTGGACAAGAGAACCTTAAACTATATATCTATCCAATTATTATGAGAAAGTCCTTGGAGCTCCTGTGTCTAACTCCGTGTCAGTGGATGAACGCATGTTGGGTGACACTCCTCCATTTAAGATGGTTCCGGCACTACCAGAAACAGGAATATTTCTGTGGGTCGGAAACCGACAGGAAAATAAGCTAAACCGTCAGGAAAAGTATTTCCTGTCAGGCATAGCTTGACAGGGATAGAAGAAAATGTCTGTCGGGTGGCCGACAGGAAATCTATTCCTGTCGGGGGCCGACGGGAAATTGAACAGCCCTGTCGGGAGAGTACCGCCAGGAAAATGGAATTGGGTGGACAAAAAAATAAAAAATGCTAGAAATACTTTTCACAAAATTGATCCATTTGACAACAGATCAAGAACATACACAACAACTGAATAGGTTACAATAATCACAGTTCTAAAAGACCACATGTATCGACTTCATATACAAATCTGTCTATAATCAACATAAACGGTTGAAGGTAACCGAAACAGAAGTGCACATCTAACACATAAGTTCTTCAACCACATACACAAAAACATGACCTCATTTGTCACTCAATCACAGCTTCAATTGTTGGCTTCTCTTTCAGATTAGCCTGCACCAAATAGACCCAATGATCTGCTAAAAAAAGAATAGACTCATTTTATGTCAAGTGTCATTTGCTAAAAGATTGCAAGAACTAAGACCATATCTATATGATACATTATAAGAACATATCCGGCATCTCAATATCTCAAATTAACATGGCCAAACCTTGGCTCCATCCCTTTCAAATTATCATATAATAACTGAGTGGAACTATAAGACATAGAATCGTATTAAATGTTGCCAACAAATGCGTGAGTAATGTGGTTTTGAGAAAATAGTAATACCTAACCTCGAAAGGATGCAGCTGCTGAATATAACAGTTCGGCAATGAAGAACACAAATAAAAATACATTATATTTCTACTTGTAGATAAACAATCAACAAAGAACAAGGAGAATCATCATACGGCTCAACCTAAGTTGCAAATCACTCAACAATAACAGGGAGTTTAAGTCTCTGCATTTCAGTCTTTCAAAATCATTTATATGGATATGTGCTGCACTTTAGATTAGTGTGTACTGCTTACTATTTTGGGTAGCATCTATATAACTAGAAAGGGTACTAGGGCAGGCTCGGCATTGGTACCAAATGTCGGAACATACAATAAGAAAATAGTAAGTTCCAAGAAGCAAGTAATAAAAAGATTAACTAAATTAAGATGACATACAGTATGGCCCTTGATAGAAGCCCCTCAACATATCCTTGTCTTGCTACTTGTTATTAACAGAACATACATTTCTTGTGCATAGCTACTGGTAAAAGGTTTTTCCTCGTATAGTTTCATTGTCAATACTCTAAAATATAATGTCGAGGCACATATCAGATGTTCTTGAGCATACTAGTGTAGCATGATCTCGCAATATACAAAACTTGAATCAAAATTAATCATTGCATCAATAGCACATAAATCAAAATGACTAATATATCAATCTGCAAATAAATCGATGGAGCTGTGAACCATACATATCGAACATCATTTGTAGCAACCTTGCTCATATGTTTGAATCAGTACAAAGTACGTACCTGAAGCAGATTGCCTATAACGATTGTCTTATTTCTCCATTGATGTGCTTCTCAATAGATGAAAGCCTCTATACAAAATAGTACCAAGATTTAAGAAGCATGGAGGCTACTTTCTACAAAACACATGAAAGGATCAATCTTATTATCTTTGCTCCTATTTGGAGTATTATGATGACAAAACAATTAGTAAAAATGCTTTTGCAGCTTAGTACAATAAAGAAAAACTAGGGGCCAGACCACAAGATGGGAGATGACATTCGCCAGAGGTAATGGACACCACCAAACCGATCGCTCACCGGAGAACTAAATCATGGACCAACATCACCACTAATGAACCAAGTCGAGTAATAACTTCAACTTCTTGTTGCCAGCTACTCTGCTTCATTGATGATGATCCTAGTGTTAGCAATGCAAGTGCTCAATGCTGCTTCCTAAATGCTAACATGATAAAAGAGAATAAAATCAAGAGGTATGGACAGACAAATTACAGATCTAACTGTATCTGGTCTTATCATGCTAACTTAATAAAGAAACAGAAACGGCCGAGCAATTATAAATCCTGTTTTGGAGCTTCATATCTATCTATATCTGTACTTAAGCATAACAACCTGATGATATTAACAATGTCCTCCTAAGATTTCAGTTTCTTCCCCTGCATCATAGTTGAGATGAGCTTGTCAATGTGCTTTCATGTACACAAGTCAACATTTGGCACAAAAAAAACACAGTAATTACATTTGTATGCAAGCATTCGAAAGAAAAGTATTATATGGCATTGCACTTCATATATAGAAAAGCAAGAACCAAAAATAAAGATGCAAGACGGTAGGAGAGAAGGATTACCTTTTTTATTGTGGTGAGCTCCGAGGAGATTTTATCCACCTGCTCCTGTTTGTACTCCTTCAGGGAGGAATGTCTCCCCCGGTCTATCATATATTGGATGTGTCCCCCGACTTGAGGCAGTTGTCGTCATATTGGTGAGGCGGATCTGCGAGGGGAGGTGTTGGATCTGTAAGGGAGGCAGAGAGGAGAAGGAAGGGGCGAACAAGCAGGCAATACCATCCCTGCTTTCCCAGGTGGTGACGACGCGAGGAGGGGGCGCTCGGGTGTGCTGTGAGGCGGAGGCGCACATGCGCCGCCGGGGACACGGCCTGGGTCGCTCGACCGGTGAGGACGAAGGGACAGTAGGCGAAACCGAAGTAGAGGGATGGCAGACTCGAGGATGTGCGCAACGAGTAGGTGGATCGTCGACCTGCTTTCTGACGAATGGCGAAGGATGCTGCTGGGGCAGCAGTGAGGGTAGATTCAACGACGTGGTAGCTGGAGTCTTGGCGGCGGAGTGGAGACGAGGGTTCTGATTTGGGGATCGAGGGTTTCCTTCCTGTTTCGCTTTTGTACTGGGCCTATTCCTGTGAGCCCATAACTCACAGGAAAATTGGAGGAGCGTGCGGGGCTGAATTCCTTAGCGCGGGAAGGCCCATTTAGTTGGAGAGAAGTGGGCGCGAAAAGCTAAATTGTTCTCCTGTTGGCCTCAGCCCACAGGGAAATATCTTTTTCCTGTGATCCAGTTGCGGGCCTGACAGGAAAATTATACGACCGACAGAAATATTTGCGTTTCTGGTAGTGCGGGTGGCATATGCCGGAAGAGCTTGCAGAACTGACTTAATTTGAATTTCCTTTGCCCTGCTACTGCTAGAGGCATATTTTTAATCCCGTCTGATAGCCTTTTTAAAGCATTATATTTTCATAGATTGAAATTTACCAACTTTCATTCTACCATCTAGCAAAAGTAATCCAAGATATTTATCCTCAAAACCACCAACTTTTGTCCCCGCAAACAAAAACACCAACTTTAATTTTTAGAATTAGTATAGTGGACGCTTGATCTTTCAAACTGCACTTCTTTCTAAACATAATCAAGCATTCTTATGGCTCAATAATTACCGTGTCCCGTCGTTGTAAACCTTCAAATTATTTTAATTGTCAAGGCTTGATCCATGGAATGGAACCCTTGAAAATACTCTTGTACCATAATATATGATTTTTTAGCAGTTCAATTGAACTGCTAAGACGTCATATATTATAGTACAGGGGAGTAGGAGACTATCATAAGCAAAAAATGAAATGAGATATACCCGGAACATATTTGTTCAGCTAGAGGGGGGACGGAGGCGCCACGACCAATTTTCCGACCTTGCAGATATCCGAGGACGCAACTCAGCTCATGAAGAGATGCCAATTGCCAAGGTGTGAGTGTTGGAGACGGCCAAGAGGCTCGCAGGTGCATCAGAGTGTGGGAAGATGCTCAAGAGGGCGGCAGTGACCTCCAGCTGCCCATGGGCTGGAGAATTGTTGGTATTTTTTTTTCTTTGTTGACCCAAGAGATAAAAAGGGAAAATTACGAGAAAAGATTGTTGAATGCACTGACTATATGTGTTCCGTAATAAGGTGGCAGCATAGGTCAACAAGCAATCCTCGCCGGCGTCTCACATTTGTAAAACCGCACACCAAAACCACCTTCCAAGCTCCTAGGGGGTTATTCGTCCGGTTTTATAAAGTTGAGGGGTTAGAATGCCTGCTTTTAAACCTCAGTGGTTATGTTATTGGTTCGTGAAAGCCTAGGGGAGTATATACACTTCTTTCGTTTTAATTTAACTTGACATGAGAGCGAGATTGGAGCATCTTGTGGGTTTTCTTCTAGAATAACTTAAGGCCATGTGCTCCATCCCAAGTGAAATAGGAACAATGACAAAGGATTGTCTTGATCGTCCTTACTCCTTACCAAGCACATGTGTGCCCGTCCGACACAGCAAAGCGGGCTGACCACTAGAACGACAAATAGTTTATGTATACGGTGGGCTAAATGCTACTCCCTCAGACCCAAGATAAGTATCGCAGTTTTGAACTAAGGTTAGTTCCAAATTGTGACACCAATTTTGGACTAGAGGGAGTATATATGTTGACGATAAATTTTTTTGAATTTAAAATTTGTTTAAATTCTTTATATTGAAAGAAAACCCATAATTTTCGAGATTAAAAAACCATATATCAAGAGAGAAAAAATCTTGCACGGCAGCATTATAAAAGATAAATGGTCCAGGGCTCCACTGGAAAGGAAAGGGAGGAGAAATAATTGAAGTGTACCAGCATACAATGCATCTTTCTTGTTGGTTGATGTATCATCAAGAGAAGAAATCTTGCATTACATTTTTCCCTACACTTTCTGCAAAACATGTCCAAATTTAAGTTTTCAAATTTTCCTAACTAGTAGATATAGTAATATAACTATCTCTCGAAGGATTTTATTTTTTGAAGTTTTTATCATTTTCTTTTGATTTTTTCAAAATTGAAATGGCGATAAGGGGGGGGGGGGGGGGGTAGAGTTTGAAAATTGGCCCCTTTATTACCGGTTCGTGGCACGAACCGGTACTAAAGGCTTGTCCCCTTTAGTGTGGGTTCGTGGCACGAACCGGTACTATAGGTTAGACCTTTAGTACCGGTTGGTAACACAAACCGGTACTAAAGGGGCTCGTGGGGACCCGGCCTGACGCCAGCCTGCCACTACCCCTTTAGTACCGGTTCGTGGCGGCACGAACCGGTACTAAAGGCTCAACACGAACCGGTACTATTGATCACCGCCACGAACCGGCACTATTGATCACATTAGTGCCGGTTTTTTTACAAACCGGCACTAATGTGCTTCACATTTGACCCTTTTTCTATTAGTGCTTGCACGGCAGCGTTATAAAAGAGAAATGGTATTGGGTTCCAGTTAGAAGGAAAAGGAGGAGAAATAATTGAAGTGTACCAGCATGCATTGCATGTTTCTTGTTGGGTGATGTATCATCAACCTTTGTTGTTGGCCTGTTGCGTCGCAACGCAATGCAGGCATGCACCCATCTCTCAACAAGCACAAATGACTTCCCTACATGGCCACACCGTCCTGACCAACGTACTACGAGCCAGCTGGCGGAGCAAATACTTGCAGAACAGATGGCCCGGGCATTTTTCTTCTCAGCACTGATAGTTAACGGGAGGTACTCCTTCGGTTCAGAATTACTTGTCGTGGAAATGGATGTATCTAGATGTATTTTAGTTCTAGATACATCTAGTTCTGAGGCAAGTAATTTCAAACGGAGAGAGTAGCATAAATTGGTAACGATGCAGTACTCCTATTCTATCTAAGCGACACGACGCCATACAAGAGAAATGGTGCCTGGGCTCCATGCACGAGGAAGAGGACGAGAAATAAGTGAGAGCACATGGCATGCGTCGAGATCCAGCACCGGACGCGACACGTTCAGCGACAATAGTGCGTTCAGCGATGGTCTGCCACCGACTGGTCAGGAATGAGCGAGCCATCACTTTTCATCTTAGCTGTGTCGCCTACGTATGAGAATACTTGCTTGGCCAGTGCCCACAGGACACGATAACAAAAGGACGACGCGTGGCCCCATGCAACAGTGATCAGTACAATGAAAAAAAAATGTGAATCTACTTGTAGTGTCTACCCCTGTTGGGCGTACGCACTTTGAGAGCAACAACTCAGTTTAGATCTCGGTCGATCGATCTCTCGCTAATGTATGCACCGCATCTCATCTCTCACAAAACTGGCAATGTGGTACTCCCTTTATAAAGAAATACTCCCTCTTTCCCAAAATTCTTCTCTTAGGTTTGTCTCAATACGTATGTATCAAGTCACATTTTAGTAGTATTAGGTACTTCCGTATCTAAATAAATGTAAGACAAAATTTTTGAAACGGATGGAGTATAAGAGTGTTTAGATCTTTAAAGGAGGAAGTACTAACTAATACTTCCTCCATACCGAAATAAATGCCTTTGATTAGTATAATTTTAGGACGGAGGGAGTACATATGTGGATGTGGACGTGGAACTGGGTGCATGGGAGCTCTGGATACCATGTACCAACCTCCGCCAATAAAGGTCGATGTTCCTACCATGTACTCGTATTATATTTTTTCTGAAACTGTCAACAGAGGAAAGACTTCTGACCTGAATATATTTCAAACTTTTGATTTACAAGAATTTTAGGAGGTGAGAGGATAGGAAATCACGCCACAGACCGGCATGTTGCCTATTACCATAACGTAAGATCGGAGATGATGTTAGAGAGTACAATATTTGGTGCTACATTTATGGGCCTAAACACCTTTGAGTTTTTGGCATCCATGATTTTCCATAATATCAGAAGGAGGATGAAAAGCCAAATAGACTACGGCAGCCCGTTGATTAAAGGCGTTGTTGTCCATATGGCTGCGATGGGAGTGGACGATGGGTGGGTGCAAACCATTGGCTGCCCAGTAGCACGAGCCGCTAAGCAGTCGAAGAACAAATGTGCACGATCTTCCATGGCCGTGGAGCTAGATTCACATGCCAATGATTCTAGCAGCGTTTTTTGGTGAAGATTAGCAAGAGTATTCAACCTGTCGAGGTAGAATAACCACCCGAATACGCACACGACTTGGCACACCCGATGCCCTAATGAAGGCCGAGCCATTTAGGAACGTTCGCGAGTCTGAAGCCTGAGAAAATCTTACATCATGCAAAAAAAATCTCAATAAAGCAAGTTCATGGGAAGTTGTTAAGGTTAGTCAACTACGCAAGGGGAGATTGATCCCCAATATCATAAAGTGTTGTACTAGAGTTGTGGGCTTTGTGTATTAGGAGAAATGAGCGGGGTAAGCAGTACAAAGGAGCTCCGGGTGAAGCCATCTATCTAACCACACAAAAAGTCGATCAGCCATCCCCAATTAACACTTGGGAAGTAGTATCTCTAGGGTATTTAGGTGTTTGAAATGGCCATGTCAAGGATGGATGAGTATTTTTCCTGGAACTATGTATAGTTGGGGTGGCAAAGAATCTAATCCTTCCAAGGCAAGTCCTTAGAATAGGGGAAATTGAAAGCAATTTCAACATAAGTAAAGTTTTGTGCTTGCAAGTTTTTAACACCCAGACCACCCGAGGCATTGGGCATGCATACATTATCCCATTCAACATGCACAAGTAGGGAAAAGCCTAGTAGTCGCGCGGGTTAACATGCTAGTAGTAGCGTGATACATCTCCATCGTAAGTACTTTTCCAAACAATTTTGCTCTAGTTTTGGACTCTAATTTGCATGGTACGAATAAAATTAACACGGATTGCCGTTGTTTTCAGCAGAACTACCATGGTTGTTGTTTTTGATAGAAATAAAAGTTCTCGGAATTGGACAAAACTTTGCGGAGATTTTTTATGGAATAAATAAAAATACTGGAACGAAGATCCACCGGAGGGGAGCCACAAGTTACTCACAAGGCAACAAGGCGTTCCCTGATGACTTGTGGGGTCCACAAGACTCTGTCTGACCTAATTGCAAGCCTATAAGTTTTGTTTTCCCGAGAAAAAAAGAGAATAAGTTTTATTGTGTTTCACGATATGGAGCTGTTGCCACCCTCTGTTCTTCATCGGGAGGGATGTTTTGGAGTCCGTTCGGGGCTCCGGAGAGGGAGATTCATCCCCGTCATCATCATCAACCCTTCTTCATTAACAATTCCATGATGCTTCACCACCGGGAGTGAGTAATGTTTTCGTAGGCTTGCTGGACAGTGATGGAGTTGGATGAGAGTTATCATGTAATCGAGTCAATTTATTAGTGTTTGATCCCTAGTGCCCGTGTTGGATGAGATTTATTAGGGCTTGATCCTAGTATCCACTAAGTTCTGTGATTGATAATGTTATGACTTTGATATGCTTAATATTTTTCAATAGTGCCCGAGTGTCATGATCTTATATGTGAACCATTTATGATTTCATGAATATATTTTAGTTCTTGATCCTATCTGCTAGTTGTATGCACTTGTTATTGTTCTGAACCATAGAACCCAGGGTGATAATAATTGGGATACTCTCCGGGGATGACTGTAATTCGAGGAATTCATGTATTCACCATGTGTTAATGGTTTGTTCCGGTTCTCTATTAAAAGGAGGCCTTAATATCCCTTAGATTTCCTTATGGACCTCGCTGCCATGGGAGGGTAAGACAAAGGATGTCATGCAAGTACTTATTTTAAGCACGTATGACTATATACAGAATACATGCCTATATTGAATTGATGAATTGAAGTTATTGTGTATTGCTCTAGGTTGTGACTGTTACATGACGCATGCCATCCACACAAATATCCATCACTGATCCAATGCATACGATTTTCTCATATTGATCTTTGTTAAGTTACTAATATTGTTATTGCTCTTGCAATCACTACAAAACTGATACTGTTACTATCACCATTATTATTGGTACTGCTACCGCTACTATCAAACTATCATACTACCGTTCTACTAAATACTTTGCCACAAACTCGTGTCTTGGCCTCTTGACCTAGCCAGCCACCGCCTCCAAAATGCTAGGGTACTCTGCTCCCGCCGGCGCCGGCGCCGGTCCGTCCCGTCTCCAATGGCCTTAGGGCCATGGAGGCTGAGTGGATCTCGCCCCTTGCCGGTGGGAGGGCTCTATTTTTCTATCTTTTTCGAGCTTTGTTAGGGTTTGTGTCCTGCTCGGGAAGGCGAGACGGCGGCGGCTCACTGAAGATTGAATAAAGGTCTCCCGGGCTAGCCCCCGTTCCGTGACACGTCTAGGATTATCGGTGGGCGTGTGGACGCGTGTCTCTGGTGGATCTGCCTTTGGTGGATTTGCTCGGATCTGTTCGTCGTTCGTTCTCGTTCGTGTGTTTTCAGGTTGAATTAATCCTTTTGATTTACACTCTTCATCTGTGGCGGTTGCTGTTCTGGTGCGTTGGTTCTATGAGGCCTTAACACGACACTTCCCGACTGTCTACTACAACGAGGTTTGCCCAGCTCCGGCGAGGTAGGGGCGATGACAGCGGCGCGCCTTCGGCTTGCTTCAGTGCTTGTAGTTGTCGCTAGGTGGTCTACGGATCTGGATGTAATTTTTATTATTTCTAGTTTTCGTTGTACTACCATGACTGAAGATGAATAGATTGGAAGTTTTCATGCAAAAATATACTTTGCTGCAGATATGTAGTTTTTCAGGTGTGGTTGAAATTTACAACTCAATAGCTAAGTCTCATAAATAGTCTTTGGCTCCATTTGTGTTGAATTAATAAATTTGAGTGAAATACTATCCTTAAAGACTGTCGCGATCACCTATACTTGTGGGTTATCAAGACTTTTTGCTGGCATCATTGCTAGTGACCTCCCGATGTCCATGGGTCAGAGAATTTGTTAACCAAAGAGACAAAAGGAGAACAAATTGCCAGAAAATAATATTGAAGGCACTAACTTTGTAAGTTCCTTAATGAGGCCGCAGTATAGGTCAACACACAGTCCTCGTCACACTAGTAGAAAAGGGGGCAATGGTCCAGGCCCGGCCAGCCCATTAGTCCCGGTTCAATCCAGAACCGGGACCAATGGGGGCATTGGACCCGGTTCGTGAGCCCCGGGGGCCGGCCGGGCCACGTGGGCCATTTGTCCCGGTTCGTCTGGACCTTTTGGTCCCGGTTGGTGGGACGAACCGGGACCAATGGGCCTCGCTCCTGGCCCACCACCATTGGTCCCGGTTGGTGGGACGAACCGGGACCAAAGGCTGCCCTTTAGTCCCGGTTCAAGTCACCAACCGTGACCAATTAGTTGCCTATATATACCCCTCGTCATGAAAGCGAGCACTCCGGCTTTCGATTTTCGTGGCAGCGAGGGAGAGCTTTGTGGTGCTCTAGCTCACCTCCTATGCACACGAGGTGTTCGATGGAATGCCCGAGCCACACTACTTAAGCTTTCTCCTCTCCAAGCTCGACCTCCAAGCTCCATTTTCCTTAATATTTGTCTAGGTTTAGCGGTCCGTCACGTCCCGTCCCCGTCTTCACCGCCGTCGATCGCCAGCGCCGATCTCGTCGCCGGCACCACCGTGCTGAGCTTCTTGTTCTTATCTTCTTTCTGAAAGGAAAAAAATTCTTACTTGTATGTTTATATAGATACTTGTATAATTTTCTTACTTTTATTATTGCATCTTATATAGTGCGATGGTTTTGGTATCCGCCCCCGTCGGCCCTCGTCCTGTCTATGATTCGGATGTGGTATATATTATCTTTTCATAACTATTGGTTCATTTATTGTTTATGAAAATTATGCCGATAACGTGACATAGATTTTATTTATCAAGGAGGTTGTTGAACCGGAAATTCCAACCGACCCTATTGTCGAGAGGTTAAATTTAGTTGAAGAAGAAAACAATTTCTTGAAGGAAAAAATTAAAAAACTTGAGGAGGAGAAGATGATATTGGAGTTGCATGTTGCGGATGTCGTCGATGATCACAAGATCAAGATGGATGCAATGCGCTTGAAGATGAGAAAGATTAGAAAATATGCCATTCATACCGAGGCTTGGTATCATTATGCCGTTGGATCAGTTGTTACCCTGGTTGCGATTATGATCGTATTTGTTTTCATATTGAAAAGTTTTAATATGATGATGAACTTCTATTAATTTGGCCACTTAATTATCTATTCATGATGTTCTGTAATGATTTTTGACACACTTAATTATATATAATGCACGCAGATGAACCGGCAATGGATGTACGGTTCAACACACACCTCCGAGTACATTAAGGGCATGCATGATTTTCTCGAAGTGGCTGAGGCAAACAAGCATAATGGTTTTATGTCTTGTCCATGCCCTATATGTGGGAATACGAAGTCTTACTCTGACCGGAAAATCCTCCACACCCACCTGCTTTACAAGGGATTCATGCCACACTATAATGTTTGGACGAGGCACGGAGAAATAGGGGTTATGATGGAAGACCGCGAAGAAGAAGAGTACGATGACAACTATGTGCCCCCTGAATACGGAGATGCTACTGACCATCAAGACGAACCAGACGATGTGCACGATGATGCTGCAACGGGAAAAGCTGCTGAAGATCAAGAGGAACCAGATGATGTGCCCGATGATGATGATCTCCGCCGGGTCATTGTCGATGCAAGGACGCAATCTGAAAGTCAAAAGGAGAAGCTGAAGTTCGTTCGCATGTTAGAGGACCACAAAAAAGGGTTGTACCCCAATTGCGAAGATGGCAACACAAAGCTCGGTACCGTACTGGAATTGCTGCAGTGGAATTGTCGCAAAAAAAGACGAGGAAAAATTTGAGCTTGGACAGCTATATAGGCACCATGTGCATTTGGTTCCTAGTTACATTTTGTTTCGAAATCCTTTTAAGGAATTATTGTGGCCTTTGTTTTCCTTGTGAAATATCCGAGCATCTTCCCGTGTGGAATAGACCAAGGGGAGCCAGGCAAATCATCTTGACTTGACTTTGGGGGGCCAAACGATGATAATGGTGTTTTGGAAATTATATACGGAAAAAATAAAAACAGATATTTTGGGAGCAGCAAAATGAGAATAGTCTTCTCCAGAAAAGAAAAAAGAAAGAAAAGAAAAGGACAAAACAGAGTAGGGGGTACAGAGTACGCATAACTGCACGCCTTTGCAGCAGGTTGGTTGCCATGGTGTTATTTTCAGAGAATTAACCTTCGCGCTGCTTTTGCTCACTCTCCTGTGTTAAATTGAAGCCCCCAAGTCACTTGCATCTTTGTTACAACACCATGATAACAGACCGTCAGACGATGTTTTCTCAGTGACAAAGTAATGGCATTCCCTGATCACAAGGATACCAAGAGTATAAGACTTGGCAACATCCCATACTGAATGCCAACCAACTTGTTGTCGAATCTAGTCCGATTCTATCAAATCGTTGACAAGAGAAACGAGGAAACTGCAATTAATTGCAAAGTGAAACCATCGAAAACCACAAAGCCGATGGTATGTTGATATAATGTTACATGTGGAAAACAGAACAGTCATATCCGGCTACTGAACAACAGCACAAGTTCCATTGGCATGCACAGTAGCATGTCTTCCTGTTCTTCAGTTACAAGGAATTACAGAATATACTGGCAGCAACATATTGATAATTGTACATAGTACAAGCATATCATGCAATGGCCCAGTGAACAGTGCAAAATGCAACCACCTCATGTTCTACAAACTGGAAGCTGTTAGGCTCCAAGAAAATAGAATTTGGCATGAACTCGATCAGTTCCATGGGGAAGAACTGAACATCATCTAGGAATGGGAACCAGGGCCACCCAGCAAGTGTCACATGTAAACCCTGGATTGGTGGCGTCGCAGCCGTGGAAATGATGTTGTAGCTTGTTCCAAGATCGTTGGAACATTGACAGGTCAGTGACGAATCCTGCACGAAAGACAACACATGTGTTGGTGTCATCGTCGGTGAATTTTTTGTATGGCTTCATCAACTGATTAAACAGTATAGCATTGACGTCAAAAAAGAAAAAGCCTACCAGAAAGTTGTACATCTATAACACGGAGAAACCATCTGGCTTCTCTTCCACTGGACGAATCTAATTAGTGGTGCAGCTTCTCTAGTCTGGTGTCATTGCAGCTTAGAGGTGCGTCTTCTATACTTTATTGAATATTCCTCTACTTCTGCACAGCTGAATCTGTTGACATTCAGAACATTAGATTATTTCGCGCATGTTAGATGTCAAACCCTGTCAAGCAGGGGAAGCTGAAGTAAGGCATGGATATAAACAGGGGTGTAAATGTATATGTCCATAAGCTGGAAACATTGCAAGGAATTGTTAGTACAGAGCACGTAAAAAATTCTCTAAATCTAACATGATGACCACAAAAGAAATGAGACGCTGGATGTTGCTGAACTTACCATTTTATCAGTATGATCCCTTCAGACTTGACACTTGTGATTGTTGAGGCATTGGGAACTCAAAGGGATCCCTCTGCTTCCAGCTCCACTTCAGATCCCAACATCATGGTCAGTACTCGAGTCTTGCTCCATCCACAACAGGAAATGGTTGGGCTGTTCACTCACTTCAACTTCATAGGTGCCATTCTACAGTCTCATTGTTGCTCCACCTTGAACAGAAAAAAATCCTAGACCCCGTCCCAAGATTCTTGGAATAAGTTTTCTTGTTTCAGAATAATAATTATGCAAAGCTCAAGCTGCAAATGTGTAATGTTTACCATGCAAAATGAGTTTTAAGATATTCTATCTGTCGTGCAACTGGATTAATTTAACAGTAAAAGTAAGGATTCTTGGAAGGTGTTTTATACGAGTAATCCCGGATTCCAACCTGCACACACTAATTTGTATCTTTTCCAACTGGGGCGAGGTGCCCACCTCGAATACCAACTCTGTCAGTTGCGTTAGGCCCCAAATATCAAGTCCCCTCAGACTCACGGATGTTTCTGCTCTGAAAACCAGCTTCTCCCCAACATAAGAATCCCGACCAAGGCGAAGGAGCATGAGCTTGGGCAATTCACCTAGTAGTTTCATGATTTTATCTCCATCCTTCAGATTGCTCGACTCTAAGTGAATCTTTACCAAGTGTACCAGAGCCCCAAAGCAGTCGTGCATCGCTCCAAGATCGCCACACAAATTCAGCTTCCTCAGGAGAGGAGGAGGGGAGGAAATAGAATGCAAACACTTGAGTGATACACCGCTTCTCCAATATGCAGTATCATCCACACTAAGGCAAAGAAAGCGGAGGGAAATGAGCTTCTCAATGGATGCACAAAGTATCTTGTTCTTTTGCTTGCTCGCCCCTACTGTGGCACTCAACTTTCTGAGCTTTATAAGCTCCCCGAGCTCTTTAACTGCTTTCCTACTAGTTCCCTCCGTGTCCACAACCTCTAGTATCTCCAACTCCTTGAGTGATACACCGCTTCTCCAATATGCAGACACTCCGTGTCCACAGGAGGGGAGGAAATAGAATGCAAACACTTGAGTGATACACCGCTTCTCCAATATGCAGTATCATCCACACTAAGGCAAAGAAAGCGGAGGGAAATGAGCTTCTCAATGGATGCACAAAGTATCTTGTTCTTTTGCTTGCTCGCCCCTACTGTGGCACTCAACTTTCTCGAGCTTTATAAGCTCCCCGAGCTCTTGAACTGCTTTCCTACTAGTTCCTTCCTTGTCCACAACCTCTAGTATCTCCAACTCCTTTAGGTTGTTGATCCCTCTAGGCACCCTCACACCCTCAGAGTTGGACAGACGACCAGTGCAGGCCATGTGAATGTGCATCTTAAGATCAGAACCAGAGAAATGAAGAATGAATAAAATAGGCACACAACATGCGAACATGATAGAATATAACTTGAACAAACTAAGGCCGGCTGTGTTATAGTTGCTAAATCGGAGGCTCTGAAGGCTTTGTAATTTTGTGATCTCAGTTGGTAGTGAGACAACAAAGCCATTTCTCATGTCCAAAGTCTGCAAGCCTTGTAGTTTCCCTATTGATCTTGGGACCTTGTAAATATCTGAAACACTTTCATGGGGCTTGTCATTCACAAGAAAACATGACTTTCCATTGACATTGACATTGACATATTTCAAGTGATGTAATGACCATATAGTGCTCACATATTTACATGAGATATCAAATTGTGCATCATGTAGATCCAATACTCTAAGCATTCTCAAGTCGCGAACAAAGTGAAGGTGTAAACTTCATGGGTCCCTCACCAAACACAGTCAATGATCGGACATGGTTCCAGTCCAACCCTTTATTTGGGAACCAACTGCCCTGGTATGCAACATGGCGGAAGTTATCTCCTGCAATGCCGGTTACATTATCCCATTTCGAGCATGCAAAATTTTCATGTCTAGAAACTATGATCATCACATCACGAACGATATCATGAACTCACAACTCTTCACAATTCCTTCTAGGTTCACTCTTGATGGCTGAATCATGCTTGGTTGATTAGTTCATTAAAATAACTATTACCAACATCCTCAACACTCATTCCACTTCTAGTTATAACAAACCCTCAGCTATCCATCTTTCCACTAGACGCCTCCTCTTGATTTTAAAATCCTCAGGAAATATGCTTAAATACAGGAAACATGACTTTAGATGAGATGGCAAGTGGTTGTAACTTAGCGTAACAATCCTCCTCATTGCTTCAAGACTTCGGTTGGTCTCTATCTCTGAGGGGAGCTGGTTATAAATATTTTGCCACTTAGTTACCATTTTGGTGGCAAGCATGCCTCCTATTGTGAGTATGGCTAGTGGTAACCGTCCAGATTTCTTTACTATCTTAGTAACTACTTTCCTCATATCCTTGTCATTTTCGGTCTTCCTCACTTTTCCTAGCTTTCATTAGTAGCAAATTTATGGCATCTTCTTTTTCTAGGGGTTTATGGTGGTAGATAAATGGTCTGCAAGATTCATAAGTACACTCCTCATTAAGCTAACATCTTGTGTTGTTACCATTATCCGGCTACCTTTGTTGTTTCCAATAGGAAGAACAATACTTTTGATCCATTTCCAATCATCTATGTTCCATATATCATCAAAAACAATTAGGTACCTCTTCTCACGTAGCCCTTCCCTGAGATAGCAGGTGAGGTTTTCTTCTTGCACTTCATTCCCTTGAAGTTGCTCCTGCAATGCTTTATCGCCCAAAAGTTGTTTGATCATATCTTTGAGAAGCTTCATCCTAACAAATGACTGTGAGACAGTGATCCAAGCATGACATGAAAAGTTATCCATACTTTCATAAACCTTCTGTGTAAGTGTAGTCTTACCCAAACCACCCATGCCAACCACACATACTACCTGAGCAAGAACATTTCTGGCATGGACATCCATAAGCTTTATTACCTCTTGTTTGGGCTTGGAAAACCCAACAAGCTTGGTTTCATCAATGTTGCTAGCTGAGTGGTTGCGGATATCTTCCATGCGATAATCCCTCTCATCAGTGGTTCTAATAATATGGTTCTTCTCAATTAGATTGTAGCGTGTGTTCCTGTTGCTCACATCTTCTATTCTTGATTTGAGGTCACGAATTTGTATGGCTATTCGATGGCGATCTTTGAGCTTCATCAGTTGTCGTGACAAGCTTTGACTTGCCACATGCACCATGAATTCACTAAGACAATCTTCAATATTGTAGGATGTATCCCTTACTTGCTTCGCCCACACCTTTAATAGCATGTCTTTCTCCTTTATTCCTTCCTCGACCACCGTGAATGCTTGCATCGTCTCTAGCTCATCTTTGATAAACTTGCCAAACCACAAAGGATCAGAAGGAACTTAGAAGGATTCCCAATAGCATTCTACAGCTCGCAACATGCACAAATTTTTTTTGGCAAAATCTGCACCAAGTAAAACTGATTATAGGCCAGCCATATGTATGTACTTTATTTTTTGTAATGGTAACAACAACTAGAGGTTTTGTTTGACTTTGCTAGTTGTCGGTGTAATTTTTGTGTAGGTGCATTGTTGTTGGATGTGTGCATCCTAACTATGCAGAGGACGGGTGTGTGCTCATTGTGTTTGTATCTCCTTGATGCTTTATTTTGAGCTAATAAAATCCGTCATTTGTCAGAAAAAAGAAGAAATCTGAATTTTAAACATAAAAGGAGGCTAGCTGTTGGGTGTCAATTCCATAACAAAACTGAGGGGGCAATATATAGGCCAGTTCATTTACAGAGTTATTCCAATCTCCATACTTTAAGCTTTGGTCCTACCAGGGTTTAGCCAACTAACATCTAAAAAAACTAGTTTGGTCATTCCTGTTAATGATTAAGATATTTGAAAATAACATTCATAGTGCGATATGGTTAAACAAAACCTCTCCTGTAATCAGTAGGTGACTGCTCGCCGTAACAAAATACATATTGCAAACAAACATTAAAGCATATACCAGATATCCCTCCTGACACCCATGAGGAGGCTCATCTCGTCAGTAGCAGCGGAGGTGGAAACGCGGATGGCGGCCCCCAGCATCAACCTCGCCATGCTTAGCGCCGTCCCCGCCATCTCCGGCCGGTTCCTCTTCTTGCTGCTGCTCAAGTTAGAAGAACAATTGCTTGCAGTTAGCTGCCTCACAAACGCTAGTGGTAGTTGGGGCCTACTTATAGCGGCCGATTGATCGACTGAGCTATTGCTGGGAACCAAGTTGTTTCAATAATACATGCGTCCTAATCCAATGCAGTTAATGTGCATGGAATTGTCGCAAAAAAAGACGAGGAAAAATTTGAGCTTGGACAGCTATATAGGCACCATGTGCATTTGGTTCCTAGTTACATTTTGTTTGAAATTCTTTTAAGGAATTATTGTGGCCTTTGTTTTCCTTGTGAAATATCCGAGCATCTTCCGTGTGGAATAGACCAAGGGAGCCAGCAAATCATCTTGACTTGACTTTGGGGGCCAAATGATGATAATGGTTTTTGGAAATTATATACGGAAAAAATAAAACAGATATTTTGGGAGCAGCAAAATGAGAATAGTCTTCTCCAGAAAAGAAAAAAGAAAGAAAAGAAAAGGACAAAACAGAGTAGGGGGTACAGAGTACGCATAACTGCACGCCTTTGTAGCAGGTTGGTTGCCATGGTGTTATTTTCAGAGAATTAACCTTAAATGCGCCGGTTTGCTCACTCTCCTGTGTTAAATTGAAGCCTCCAAGTCACTTGCATCTTTGTTACAACACCATGATAACAGACCGTCAGACGATGTTTTCTCAAAGGACAAAGTAATGGCATTCCCTGATCACAAGGATACCAAGAGTATAAGACTTGGCAACATCCCATACTGAATGTCAACCAACTTGTTGTCGAATCTAGTCCCATTCTATCAAATCGTTGACAAGAGAAATGAGGAAACTGCAATTAATTGCAAAGTGAAACCATCAAAAACCACAAAGCCGATGGTATGTTGATATAATGTTACATGTGGAAAACAGAACAGTCATATCCGGCTATTGAACAACATCACAAGTTCCATTGGCATGCACAGTATATACTGGCAGTAACATATTGATAATTGTACATAGTACAAGCATATCATGCAATGGCCAAGTGAACGGTGCAAAATGCAGCCACCTCATGTTCTACAAACTGGAAGCTGTTAGGCTGCAAGAAAATAGAATTTGGCATGAACTCGATCAGTTCCATGGGGAAGAACTGAACATCATCTAGGAATGGGAACCAGGGCCACCCAGCAAGTGTCACATGTAAACCCTGGATTGGTGGCGTCGCAGCCGTTGAAATGATGTTGTAGCTTGTTCCAAGATCGTTGGAACATTGACAGGTCAAGGATTTAATCCTGCACGAAAGACAGCACATGTGTTGGTGTCATCGTCAGTGAAATTTTTGTATGGCTTCATCAACTGATTAAACAGTATAGTATTGACGTCAGAAAAGAAAAAGCCTACCAGAAAGTCCGTACATCTATAACACGGAGAAACCATCGGCTTCTCTTGCACTTTGGGACGAATCTAATTAGTGGTGCAGCTTCTCTAGTCTGGTGTCATTGCAGCTTAGAGGTGCGTCTTCTATACTTTATTGAATATTCCTCTACTTCTGCACAGCTGAATCTGTTGACATTCGTAACATTAGATTATTTCGCGCATGTTAGATGTCAAACCCTGTCAAGCGAGGAAATCAAGTAAGGCATGGATATAAACAGGGTGTAAATGTATATGTCCATAAGCTGGAAACATTACGAGGAATTTTTAGTACAGTAGCACGTAAAAATTCTCTAAATCTAACATGATGACCACAAAAGAAATGAGACGCTGGATGTTGCTGAACTTACCATTTTATCAAGATGATCCCTTCAGACTTGACACTTGTGATTGTTGAGGCATTGGGAACTCAAAAGGGATCCCTCTGCTTCCAGCTCCACTTCAGATCCCAACATCATGGTCAAGATTTCGAGTCTTGCTCCATCCACAACAGGAAATGGTTGGGCTGTTCACTCACTTCAACTTCATAGGTGCCATTCTACAGTCTCATTGTTGCTCCACCTTGAACAGAAAAAAATCCTAGACCCCGTCCCAAGATTCTTGGAATAAGTTTTCTTGTTTCAGAATAATAATTATGCAAAGCTCAAGCTGAAAATGTGTAATGTTTACCATGCAAAATGAGTTTTAAGATATTCTATCTGTCGTGCAACTGGATTAATTTAACAGTAAAAGTAAGGATTCTTAGAAGGTGTTTTATACCAGTAATCCTGGATTCCAACCTGCACACACTAATTTGTATCTTTTCCAACTGGGGCGAGGTGCCCACCTCGAATACCAACTCTGTCAGTTGCGTTAGGCCCCAAATATCAAGTCCCCTCAGACTCACGGATGTTTCTGCTCTGAAAACCAGCTTCTCCCCAATATAAGAATCCCGACCAAGGCGAAGGAGCATGAGCTTGGGCAATTCACCTAGTAGTTTCATGATTTTATCTCCATCCTTCAGATTGCTCGACTCTAAGTGAATCTTTACCAAGTGTACCAGAGCCCCAAAGCAGTCAGGCATCGCTTCAAGATTGCCACACAAATTCAGCTTCCTCAGGAGAGGAGGAGGGGAGGAAATAGAATGCAAACACTTGAGTGATACACCGCTTCTCCAATATCCAGTATCATCCACACTAAGGCAAAGAAAGCGGAGGGAAATGAGCTTCTCAATGGATGCACAAACTATCTTGTTCTTTTGCTTGCTCGCCCCTAATGTGGCACTCAACTTTCTGAGCTTTATAAGCTCCCCGAGCTCTTTAACTGCTTTCCTACTAGTTCCCTCCGTGTCCACAACCTCTAGTATCTCCAACTCCTTGAGTGATACACCGCTTCTCCAATATGCAGACACTCCGTGTCCACATGAGGGGAGGAAATAGAATGCAAACACTTGAGTGATACACCGCTTCTCCAATATGCAGTATCATCCACACTAAGGCAAAGAAAGCGGAGGGAAATGAGCTTCTCAATGGATGCACAAAGTATCTTGTTCTTTTGCTTGCTCGCCCCTACTGTGGCACTCAACTTTCTGAGCTTTATAAGCTCCCCGAGCTCTTGAACTGCTTTCCTACTAGTTCCTTCCTTGTCCACAACCTCTAGTATCTCCAACTCCTTTAGGTTGTTGATCCCTCTAGGCACCCTCACACCCTCGAGTTGGATGGGCGACCAGTGCAGGCCATGTGAATGTGCATCTTAAGATCAGAACCAGAGAAATGAAGAATGAATAAAATAGGCACACAACATGCGAACATGATAGAATATAACTTGAACAAACTAAGGCCGGCTGTGTTATAGTTGCTAAATCGGAGGCTACGAAGGCTTTGTAATTTTGTGATCTCAGTTGGTAGTGAGACAACAAAGCCATTTCTCATGTCCAAAGTCTGCAAGCCTTGTAGTTTCCCTATTGATCTTGGGACCTTGTAAATATACGAAACACTTTCATGGGGCTTGTCATTCACAAGAAAACATGACTTTCCATTGACATTGACATTGACATATTTCAAGTGATGTAATGACCATATAGTGCTCACATATTTCTGTGAGATATCAAATTGTGCATCATGTAGATCCAATACTCTAAGCATTCTGATGTCAGGCGAACAAAGTGAAGGTGTCGGCTTCATGGGTCCCTCACCAAACACAGTCAATGATCGGACATGGTTCCAGTCCAACCCTTTATTTGGGAACCAACTGCCCTGGTATGCAACATGGCGGAAGTTATCTCCTCCGATGCCGGTTACATTATCCCATTTCGAGCATGCAAAATTTTCATGTCTAGAAACTATGATCATCACATCACGAACGATATCATGAACTCACAACTCTTCACAATTCCTTCTAGGTTCACTCTTGATGGCTGAATCATGCTTCGGTTGGTTAGTTCATTAAGATAACTATTACCAACATCCTCAACACTCATTCCACTTCTAGTTATAACAAACCCCTCAGCTATCCATCTTTCCACTAGACGCCTCCTCTTGATTTTAAAATCCTCAGGAAATATGCTTAAATACAGGAAACATGACTTTAGATGAGATGGCAAGTGGTTGTAACTTAGCGTAACAATCCTCCTCATTGCTTCAAGACTTCGGTTGGTCTCTATCTCTGAGGGGAGCTGGTTATAAATATTTTGCCACTTAGTTACCATTTTGGTGGCAAGCATGCCTCCTATTGTGAGTATGGCTAGTGGTAACCGTCCAGATTTCTTTACTATCTTAGTAACTACTTTCCTCATAACCTTGTCATTTTTTGGGTCTTCCTCACTTTTCCTAGCTTTCATTAGTAGCAAATTTATGGCATCTTCTTTTTCTAGGGGTTTATGGTGGTAGATAAATGGTCTGCAAGATTCATAAGTACACTCCTCAGCTAAGCTAATATCTTGTGTTGTTACCATTATCCGGCTACCTTTGTTGTTTCCAATAGGAAGAACAATACTTTTGATCCATTTCCAATCATCTATGTTCCATATATCATCAAAAACAATTAGGTACCTCTTCTCACGTAGCCCTTCCCTGAGATAGCAGGCGAGGTTTTCTTCTTGCACTTCATTCCCTTGAAGTTGCTCCTGCAATGCTTTGTCGCCCAAAAGTTGTTTGATCATATCTTTGAGAAGCTTCATCCTAACAAATGACTGTGAGACAGTGATCCAAGCATGACATGAAAAGTTATCCATACTTTCATAAACCTTCTTTGTAAGTGTAGTCTTACCCAAACCACCCATGCCAACCACACATACTACCTGAGCAAGAATATTTCTGGCATGGACATCCATAAGCTTTATTACCTCTTGTTTGGGCTTGGAAAACCCAACAAGCTTGGTTTCATCAATGTTGCTAGCTGAGTGGTTGCGGATATCTTCCATGCGATAATCCCTCTCATCAGTGGTTCTAATAATATGGTTCTTCTCAATTAGATTGTAGCGTGTGTTCCTGTTGCTCACATCTTCTATTCTTGATTTGAGGTCACGAATTTGTATGGCTATTCGATGGCGATCTTTGAGCTTCATCTGTTGTCGTGACAAGCTTTGACTTGCCACATGCACCATGAATTCACTAAGACAATCTTCAATATTGTAGGATGTATCCCTTACTTGCTTCGCCCACACCTTTAATAGCATGTCTTTCTCCTTTATTCCTTCAGCGACCACCAGGAATGCTTGCATCGTCTCTAGCTCATCTTTGATAAACTTGCCAAACCACAAAGGATCAAAAGGAACTTAGAAGGATTCCCAATAGCATTCTACAGCTCGCAACATGCACAAATTTTTTTTGGCAAAATCTGCACCAAGTAAAACTGATTATAGGCCAGCCATATGTATGTACTTTATTTTTTGTAATGGTAACAGCAACTAGAGGTTTTGTTTGACTTTGCTAGTTGTCGGTGTAATTTTTGTGTAGGTGCATTGTTGTTGGATGTGTGCATCCTAACTATGCAGAGGCCGGGTGTGTGCTCATTGTGTTTGTATCTCCTTGATGCTTTATTTTGAGCTAATAAAATCCGTCATTTGTCAGAAAAAAGAAGAAATCTGAATTTTAAACATAAAAGGAGGCTAGCTGTTGGGTGTCAATTCCATAACAAAACCGAGGGGGCAATATATAGGCCAGTTCATTTACAGAGTTATTCCAATCTCCATACTTTAAGCTTTGGTCCTACCAGGGTTTAGCCAACTAACATCTAAAAAAACTAGTTTGGTCATTCCTGTTAATGATTAAGATATTTGAAAATAACATTCATAGTGCGATATGGTTAAACAAAACCTCTCCTGTAATCAGTAGGTGACTGCTCGCTCAGAACAAAATACATATTGCAAACAAACATTAAAGCATATACCAGATATCCCTCCTGACACCAATGAGGAGGCTCATCTCGTCAGTAGCAGCGGAGGTGGCAACGCGGATGGCGGCCCCGACATCAACCTCGCGATGCTTAGCGCCGTCCCCGCCATCTCCGGCCGGTTCCTCTTCTTGCTGCTGCTCAAGTTAGAAGAACAATTGCTTGCAGTTAGCTGCCTCACAAACGCTAGTGGTAGTTGGGGCCTACTTATAGAGGCCGATTGATCGACTGAGCTGTTGCTGTGAACCAAGTTGTTTCAATAATACATGCGTCCTAATCCAATGCAGTTAATGTGCATGGAATTGTCGCAAAAAAAGACGAGGAAAAATTTGAGCTTGGACAGCTATATAGGCACCATGTGCATTTGGTTCCTAGTTACATTTTGTTTCGAAATTCTTTTAAGGAATTATTGTGGCCTTTGTTTTCCTTGTGAAATGTCCGAGCATCTTCCCGTCTGGAATAGACCAAGGGGAGCCAGGCAAATCATGTTGACTTGACTTTGGGGGGCCAAACGATGATAATGGTGTTTTGGAAATTATATACGGAAAAAATAAAAACAGATATTTTGGGAGCAGCAAAATGAGAATAGTCTTCTCCAGAAAAGAAAAAAGAAAGAAAAGAAAAGGACAAAACAGAGTAGGGGGTACAGAGTACAGACAACTGCACGCCTTTGCAGCAGGTTGGTTGCCATGGTGTTATTTTCAGAGAATTAACCTTCGTCTGCCGGTTTGCTCACTCTCCTGTGTTAAATTGAAGCCCCCAAGTCACTTGCATCTTTGTTACAACACCATGATAACAGACCGTCAGACGATGTTTTCTCAGTGACAAAGTAATGGCATTCCCTGATCACAAGGATACCAAGAGTATAAGACTTGGCAACATCCCATACTGAATGTCAACCAACTTGTTGTCGAATCCAGTCCCATTCTATCAAATCGTTGACAAGAGAAATGAGGAAACTGCAATTAATTGCAAAGTGGAACCATCGAAAACCACAAAGCCGATGGTATGTTGATATAATGTTACATGTGGAAAACAGAACAGTCATATCCGGCTATTGAACAACATCACAAGTTCCATTGGCATGCACAGTATATACTGGCAGCAACATATTGATAATTGTAAATAGTACAAGCATATCATGCAATGGCCCAGTGAACGGTGCAAAATGCAGCCACCTCATGTTCTACAAACTGGAAGCTGTTAGGCTCCAAGAAAATAGAATTTGGCATGAACTCGATCAGTTCCATGGGGAAGAACTGAACATCATCTAGGAATGGGAACCAGGGCCACCCAGCAAGTGTCACATGTAAACCCTGGATTGGTGGCGTCGCAGCCGTGAAAATGATGTTGTAGCTTGTTCCAAGATCGTTGGAACATTGACAGGTCAGTGATGAATCCTGCACGAAAGACAGCACATGTGTTGGTGTCATCGTCAGTGAATTTTTTGTATGGCTTCATCAACTGATTAAACAGTATAGTATTGACGTTAGAAAAGAAAAAGCCTACCAGAAAGTCCGTACATCTATAACACGGAGAAACCATCTGGCTTCTCTTGCACTGGACGAATCTAATTAGTGGTGCAGCTTCTCTAGTCTGGTGTCATTGCAGCTTAGAGGTGCGTCTTCTATACTTTATTGAATATTCCTCTACTTCTGCACAGCTGAATCTGTTGACATTCAGAACATTAGATTATTTCGCGCATGTTAGATGTCAAACCCTGTCAAGCAGGGGAAACTGAAGTAAGGCATGGATATAAACAGGGGTGTAAATGTATATGTCCATAAGCTGGAAACATTGCGAGGAATTTTTAGTACAGAGCACGTAAAAAATTCTCTAAATCTAACATGATGACCACAAAAGAAATGAGACGCTGGATGTTGCTGAACTTACCATTTTATCAGTATGATCCCTTCAGACTTGACACTTGTGATTGTTGAGGCATTGGGAACTCAAAGGGATCCCTCTGCTTCTAGCTCCACTTCAGATCCCAACATCATGGTCAGTACTCGAGTCTTGCTCCATCCACAACAGGAAATGGTTGGGCTGTTCACTCACTTCAACTTCATAGGTGCCATTCTACAGTCTCATTGTTGCTCCACCTTGAACACAAAGAAATCCTAGACCGCGTCCCAAGATTCTTGGAATAAGTTTTCTTGTTTCAGAATAATAATTATGCAAAGCTCAAGCTGAAAATGTGTAATGTTTACCATGCAAAATGAGTTTTAAGATATTCTATCTGTCGTGCAACTGGATTAATTTAATAGTAAAAAGAAGCTAGAATTTTCCAGAGATGCTATAGCATGCTCGAAATGGAATGCTAACTCTACCAAGCTACCAAATATACGAATTCTGCTACGACAGACATTGTGGCAAACAAAAACACTTCAAATAAGATAGAGTAACAAAAATTGCTGAAAATCAGATGGAATCAAAAAATGCAGAGGGAGAACTGAGCTAGCTATACCGGAAGCATGGCGGAGGCTCCGAGGCCAGCACCAGGTAGAGGTGAAAATCGGAGCCAGTTGGAAACGACCAGATAGCATCAACATGAATTGTAAGTGTACAACACATCATCTTGGCTGTTAAACAACGAGACAGAGAGATTAACTGTAAATGCATACAGTAGCAACTAGCACCTCATCTGATAGCGACTAGTACTGGAGGAAACAGAAGTTCACTGACCTGTTTATGCTCTTCATCGGCCTGAGGATGACCACCTGTGAGGAGCTCTCCCCTGCTTCTGCAGGCCCTGTTGCTTGTTCCACTCGTACAGTATTGGATTCTTCTACGATGTCTCCCAGGTCCCAGCCCCAGTCATGGCGGCTCCGGTCGTTAGCTAGCCGCAACACCGGACTGTTGGGGTGCGCGTCCACCTCCTGGTCCACAGTGGGCTGAATAATTACTGCAGGTTGGTGGTGCTCCTGGGAGCCCAGCTGAATCCGAATGCGCTACACAGAGCACTAGCTTATTTCGACAACCTGAGATGTGAAACTCTGTCAGCAGGTAGAAAATTAAGGAAGTCTTTGCTACAAACAGGAGTACGTGCAAAATATATGTATTCACTAGCTGAATACAATGTGAGCATGCACAACTTTAGAATGGGTGCACGTGGACACATACTGAAAGGAACAATATAGTAAGAAATCTGATCAACTAAATTTGGGAGAAACAAAGGAAGATTTGAGCTGTACCTGCAGGAGGCTTGCTCCGATTAGCACGAGTTGTAAGTGTAAAGCAGATCATCTTGGCTGTTACACAAAAGAAAAAGTGGAACTCTGTGAGCGTGCGGTAGTACAAATTAATTAGCAGATCTCACTTCGTAGCTGCTATGTACTAGTGGTTGAAGGAAATAGAAGCAATTAGCTGACCTGACGTTTGTCGACGCCATGGCCACCGCCTGGGACAGTGAGCTCTCTCCTGCATCAGCAGGCTCGGGATGGGGAGATGACGATTCACCCGTTGCTTCTCCCAGTTCGACGGCGGTGCCTGAAGGAAATATGCCCTAGAGGCAATAATAAAGTTATTATTTATTTCCTCATATCATGATAAATGTTTATTATTCATGCTAGAATTGTATTAACCGGAAACATGATACATGTGTGAATACATAGACAAACATGACGTCACTAGTATGCCTCTACTTGACTAGCTCATTAATCAAAGATGGTTATGTTTCCTAACCATAGGCATGTGTTGTCATTTGATTAATGGGATCACATCATTAGGAGAATGATGTGATTGACATGACCCATTCCGTTAGCCTAGCACTTGATCGTTTAGTATATTGCTATTGCTTTCTTCATGACTTATACATGTTCCTGAAACTATGAGATTATGCAACTCCCGTTTACCGAAGATACACTTTGGGTGCTACCAAACGTCACAACGTAACTGGGTGATTATAAAAGAGTACTACATGTGTCTCCAAAGGTAGATGTTGGGTTGGCGTATTTCGAGATT
Organism: Aegilops bicornis; assembly: GCA_021605145.1. Taxonomy (NCBI): domain Eukaryota; kingdom Viridiplantae; phylum Streptophyta; class Magnoliopsida; order Poales; family Poaceae; genus Aegilops; species Aegilops bicornis. The sequence goes on from CM038675.1 coordinate 26,976,039, forward strand.
AGGTTTTGTCACTCCGATTGTCGGAAAGGTATCTCTGGGCCCTCTCGGTAATGCACATCACTATAAGCCTTGCAAGCAATGTAACCAATGAGTTAGTTACGGAATGATGCATTACGTAACGAGTAAAGAGACTTGCCGATAACGAGATTGAACTAGTTATTGGATACCGACGATCGAATCTCGGGCAAGTAACATACCGATGACAAAGGGAACAACGTATGTTGTTATGCGGTTTGACCGATAAAGATCTTCGTAGAATATGTAGGAACCAATATGGGCATCCAGGTTCCGCTATTGGTTATTGAACGAGAATAGTTCTAAGTCATGTCTACATAGTTCTCGAACCCGTAGGGTCCGCACGCTTAACGTTACGATGACAGTTATATTATGAGTTTATGAGTTTTGATGTACCGAAGGAGTTCGGAGTCCCGGATGAGATCGGGGCATGACGAGGAGTCTCGAAATGGTCGAGACGTAAAGATCGATATATTGGACGACTATATTCGGACTTCGGAAAGGTTCCGAGTGATTCGGGTATTTTTCGGAGTACCGGATAGTTACGGGAATTCGCCGGGAGAAGTATTGGGCCTTATTGGGCCATACGGGAAAGAGAGAGGGGCTGCCTAGGGCAGGCCGCGCGCCCCCCCAAGGCCTAGTACGAATTGGACTAGGGGGAGGGGCCGCACCCCCTCCTTCCTTCCCTTCTCTCTTCCCTTTCCATCTCTCCTACTCCTACTACATGGAAGGTCTCCTAGTTGGACTAGGAAAGGAGGGAATCCTACTCCCGGTGGGAGTAGGACTCTCCTCCTGGCGCGCCCTCCCTTGGCCGCCGCCCTCCCCTTGCTCCTTTATATCACGGGGCAAGGGGCACTATGACACACAAGTTGATCTACGGATCGTTCCTTAGCCGTGTGTGGTGCCCCCCTCCCCCATATTCCACCTTATTCATATCGTCGCGGAGTTTAGGCGAAGCCCTGCGCCGGTAGAACATCATCATCGTCACCACGCCGTCGTGCTGACGGAACTCATCCCCGAAGCTTTGCTGGATCAGAGCCCGGGGATCGTCATCGAGCTGAACGTGTGCTGAACTCGGAGGTGCCGTACGTTCGGTGCTTGGATCGGTCGGATCGTGAAGACGTACGACTACATCAACCGCGTTTTCATAGCGCTTCCGCTTACGGTTTACGAGGGTACGTGGACACACTCTCCCCTCTCGTTGCTATGCCATCACCATGATCTTGCGTGTGCGTAGGAAATTTTTTAAAATTACTACGTTCCCCAACAGTGGCATCTGAGCCTAGGTTTTATGCGTTGATGTTATATGCACGAGTAGAACACAAGTGAGTTGTGGGCGATACAAGTCATACTGCTTACCAGCATGTCATACTTTGGTTCGACGGTATTGTGAGATGAAGCGGCTCGGACCGACATTACGCGTACGCTTACGCGAGACTGATTTCACCGTTACGAGCACTCGTGCTTAAAGGTGACTGGCGGGTGTCTGTCTCTCTCACTTTAGCTGAATCTAGTGTGGCTACGCCCGGTCCTTGCGAAGATTAAAACATCAATAACTTGACAAACTATCGTTGTGGTTTTGATGCGTAGGTAAGAACGCTTCTTGCTAAGCCCGTAGCAGCCACGTAAAACTTGCAACAACAAAGTAGAGGACGTCTAACTTGTTTTTGCAGGGCATGTTGTGATGTGATATGGTCAAGACGTGATGCTATATTTTATTGTATGAGATGATCATGTTTTGTAACCGAGTTATCGGCAACTGGCAGGAGCCATATGGTTGTCGCTTTATTGTATGAAATGCAATCGCTCTGTAATTGCTTTACTTTATCACTAAGCGGTAGCGATAGTCGTAGAAGCAATAGTTGGCGAGACGACAACGATGCTACGATGGAGATCAAGGTGTCGCGCCGGTGAGGATGGTGATCACGACGGTGCTCTGGAGATGGAGATCACAAGCACAAGATGATAATGGCCATATCATATCACTTATATTGATTGCATGTGATGTTTATCCTTTATGCATCTTATCTTGCTTTGATTGACGGTAGCATTTTAAGATGATCTCTCACTAATTATCAAGAAGTGTTCTCCCTGAGTATGCACCGTTGCCAAAGTTAAATGCGTGCCCGGACACCACGTGATGATCGGGTGTGATAAGCTCTACGTCCATCTACAACGGGTGCAAGCCAGTTTTGCACACGTGGAATACTCAGGTTAAACTTGACGAGCCTAGCATATGCAGATATGGCCTCGGAACACGGAGACCGAAAGGTAGAGCGTGAATCATATTGTAGATATGATCAACATAGTGATGTTCACCATTGAAAACTACTCCATCTCACGTGATGGTCGGTTATGGTTTAGCTGATTTGGATCACGTGATCACTCAGAGGATTGGAGGGGTGTCTGTCTAAGTGGGAGTTCTTAAGTAATATGATTAATTGAACTTAAATTTATCATGAACTTAGTCCTGGTTGTATTTTGCAAATTATGTTGTAGATCAATAGCTCGCGTTGTTGCTTTCAAATGTTTATTTTGATATGTTCCTAGAGAAAATTGTGTTGAAAGATGTTAGTAGCAATGATGCGGATTGGATTCGTGATCTGAGGTTTATCCTCATTGCTGCACAGAAGAGTTATGTCCTTAATGCACCGCTAGCTGATAGACCTATTGCAGGAGCAGATCACGACGTTATGAGCGTTTGGCTAGCTCAATATGATGACTACTTGATAGTTTAGTGCACCATGCTTAACGGCTTAGAATCGGGACTTCAAAGACGTTTTGAACATCATGGACCATATGAGATGTTCCAGGAATTGAAGTTAATATTTAAGCAAATACCCGAGTTGAGAGATAGGAAATCTCCAACAAGTTCTATAGCTAAAAGATGGAGGAGAATCGCTCAACTAGTGAGCATGTGCTCAGATTGTCTGGGTACTTCAATCGCTTGAATCAAGTGGGAGTTAATCTTCTAGATAAGATAGTGATTGACATAATTCTCTAGTCACCATCACTAATTTACTAGAACTTCGTGATGAACTATAGTATGCAAGGGATGACGAAAACGATTCCCGAGCTCTTCGTGATGTTGAAATCGACGAAGGTAGAAATCAAGAAAGAGCATCAGTGTTGATGATTGACAAGACCACTAGTTTCAAAAAAAAGGACAAAGGGAAAGAAAGGGAAACTTCAAGTAGAATGGCAAACAAGTTGTCACTCCCGTGAAGAAGACCAAAGCTGGACCAAAGCCTGAAACTGAGTGCTTACACTGCAAAGAAAATGGTCACTGGAAGCGGAAATGCCCTGAATATTTGGTGGATAAGAAGGATGGCAAAGTGAACAAGGGTATATTTGATATACAGGTTATTGATGTGTGCCTGACTAGTGTTTATAGTAGCCGCTGAGTATTTGATACTTGTTCAGTTGCTAAGATTAGTAACTCGAAATAGGAGTTACAGAATAAACAGAGACTAGTTGAAGGGGAAGTGACGATGAGTGTTGGAAGTAGTTCCAAGATTGATATGATCAGCATCGCACACTCCCTATACTTTCGGGGTTAGTGTTAAACCTAAATAAATGTTATTTGGCGTTTGCGTTGAGCATGAATATGATTTGACCATGTTTATTGCAATACGGTTATTCATTTAAAGTCAGAGAACAATTGTTGTTCTGTTTACATGAATAAAACCTTCAAATGGTCATACACCCAATGAAAATAGTTTGTTGGATCTCGATCGTAGTGATACACATATTCATAATATTGATGCCAAAAGATGCAAAGTTAATAATGATAGTGCAACTTTTTTGTGGCACTGCCGTTTGGGTCATATCGGTGTAAAACGCATGAAGAAACTCCATAAAGATGGATTTTCAGAATCACTTGATTATGAATCATTTGGTGCTTGCGAACCGTGCCTTTTGGGCAAGATGACTAAAACTCAGTTCTCCGGAACAATGGAACGAGCTACTGACTTATTGGAAATAATAGATACCGATGTATGCGATCCGATGAGTGTTAAGGCTCGTGGCGGGTATCGTTATTTTCTGACCTTCACAGATGATTTGAGCAGATATTTGTATATCTACTTGATGAAACATAAGTCTGAAACATTTGAAAAGTTCAAAGAATTTCAGAGTGAAGTGGAAAATCATCGTAACAAGAAAATAAAGTTTCTACGATCTGATCATGGAGATGAATATTTGAGTTACGAGTTTGGTCTTCAATTAAAACAATGTGCAATAGTTTCACAGCTCACGCCACCTGGAACACCACAACGTTATGGTGTGTCCGAACGTTGTAACCGCACTTTAATTGATATGGTGCGATCAATGATCTCTCTTACCGATTTACCAATATCGTTTTGGGGTTATGCATTAGAGACAGCTGCATTCACGTTTAATAGGGCACCATCTAAATCCGTTTGAGACGACATCGTATGAACTATGGTTTAGCAGTAAACCTAAGCTGTCGTTTCTTAAAGTTTGGGGCTGCGATGCTTATGTGAAGAAACTTCAACCAGATAAGCTCGAACCCAAATCGGAGAAATGTGTCTTCATAGGATACCCAAAAGAGACTATTGGGTACACCTTCTATCATAGATCTGAGGGCAAGATTTTTGTTGCTAAATTCGGATCCTTTCTAGAGGAGTTTCTCTCGAAAGAAGTGAGTGGGAGGAAAGTAGAACTTGATGAGGTAACTCCCTTATTGGAAAGTAGTTCATCACAGAAATCAGTTCCTGTGACACCTACACCAATTAGTAAGGAAACTAATGATATTGATCATGAAACTTCAGATCAAGTTTCTACCGAACCTCGTAGGTCAACCAGAGTAAGATCCGCACCAGAGTGGTACGGAAATCCTATTCTGGAGGTCATGTTACTTGACCATGGCAAACCTACGAACTATGAAGAAGCGATGATGAGCCCAGATTCCGTAAAATGGCTTGAGGCCATGAGATCTGAGATAAGATCCATGTATGAAAACAAAGTATGGACTTTGATTGACTTGCCCAATGATCGGCGAGACATTGAGATTAAATGGATCTTCAAGAGGAAGACGGACGCTGATAGTGTTACTATCTACAAAGCTAGAATTGTCGCAAAAGGTTTTCGACAAGTTCAAGGTGTTGACTACGATGAGAGTTTCTCACCCGTAGCGATGCTTAAGTCTGTCCGAATCATGTTAGCAATTGCCGCATTTTATGATTATGAAATTTGGCAGATGGATGTCAAAACTGCATTCCTGAATGGATTTCTGGAAGAAGAGTTGTATATGATGCAACCAGAAGGTTTTGTCAATCCAAAAGGAGCTAACAAAGTGTGCAAGCTCCAGCGATCCATTTATGGACTGGTGCAAGCCTCTCAGAGTTGGAATACACGCTTTGATAAGTTGATCAAAGCATATAGTTTTATACAGACTTGCGGTGAAGCCTGTATTTACAAGAAAGTGAGTGGGAGCACTACGACATTTCTGATAAGTATATGTATGACATATTTTTGATCGGAAATAATGTAGAATTATTCTGCAAAGCACAAAGGAGTGTTTGAAAGGAGTTTTTTCAAAGAAAGACCTCGGTGAAGCTGCTTACATATTGAGCATCAAGATCTATAGAGATAGATCAAGACGCTTGATAAGTTTTTTCAATAAGTACATACCTTGATAAGATATTGAAGTAAGTTTAAAAATGGAGCAGTCAAAGAAAGAGTTCTTGCCTATGTTACAAGGTGTGAAATTGAGTAAGACTCAAAGCCCGACCACGGCAGAATATAGAAAAAGAATGAAAGTCATTCCCTATGCCTCAGCCATAGATTCTATAAAGTATGCCATGCTGTGTACCAGATCTATTGTATACCCTACACTGATTTTGGCAAGGGAGTACAATAGTGATCTAGGAAGTAGATCATCGGACAGCGGTCAAAATTATCCTTAGTGGAATAAGGATATTTTTCTCGATTATGGACGTGATAAAAGGTTCTGGCCGTAAAGGGTTACGTCGATACAAGTTTTGGCACTGATCTAGATGACTCTAAGTCTCGGTCTAGATACATATTGAAAGTGGGAGCAATTAGCTATAGTAGCTCCGTGCAGAGCATTGTTGACATAGAGATTTGCAAAATACATACAGATCTGAATGTGGCAGACCCGTTGACTAAACTTCTCTCACAAGCAAAACATGATCACACCTTAGTACTCTTTGGGTGTTAATCACATAGCAATGTGACCTAGATTATTGACTTTAGTAAACCCTTTGAGTGTTGGTCACATTACGATGTGAACAATGGGTGTTAATCACATGGTGATGTGAACTATTGATGTTAAATCACATGACGATGTGATCTAGATTATTGACTCTAGTGCAAGTGGGAGACTGAAGGAAATATGCCCTAGAGGCAATAATAAAGTTATTATTTATTTCCTCATATCATGATAAATGTTTATTATTCATGCTAGAATTGTATTAACCGGAAACATGATACATGTGTGAATACAAAGACAAACATAACGTCACTAGTATGCCTCTACTTGACTAGCTCATTAATCCAAAATGGTTATGTTTCCTAACCATAGGCATGTGTTGTCATTTGATTAATGGGATCACATCATTAGGAGAATGATGTGATTGACATGACCCATTCCGTTAGCCTAGCACTTGATCGTTTAGTATATTGCTATTGCTTTCTTCATGACTTATACATGTTCCTGAAACTATGAGATTATGCAACTCCCGTTTACCGGTGTTGCCGGTAACGAGATTGAACTAGGTATTGGATACCGACGATCAAATCTCGGGCAAGTAACATACCGATGACAAAGGGAACAACGTATGTTGTTATGCGGTTTGACCGATAAAGATCTTCGTAGAATATGTAGGAACCAATATGGGCATCCAGGTTCCGCTATTGGTTATTGACCGAGAATAGTTCTAGGTCATGTCTACATAGTTCTCGAACCCGTAGGGTCCGCACGCTTAACGTTACGATGACAGTTATATTATGAGTTTATGAGTTTTGATGTACGAAGGAGTTCGGAGTCCCAGATGAGATCGGGGACATGACGAGGAGTCTCGAAATGGTCGAGACGTAAAGATCGATATCTTGGGCGACTATATTCGGACTTCGGAAAGGTTCCAGTGATTCGGTATTTTTCGAGTACCGGATAGTTACGGAATTCGCCGGGAGAAGTATTGGGCCTTATTGGGCCATACGGGAAAGAGAGAGGGCTGCCTAGGGCAGGCCGTGCGCCCCAAGGCCTAGTCCGAATTGACTAAGGGAGGGCCGCACCCCTCCTTCCTTCCCTTCTCTCTTCCCTTTCCTTCTCTCCTACTCCTACTACATGGAAGGTCTCCTAGTTGGACTAGGAAAGGAGGGAATCCTACTCCCGGTGGGAGTAGGACTCCTCCCTGGCGCGCCCTCCCTTGGCCGGCCGCCCCCTCCCCCTTGCTCCTTTATATACGGGGGCAAGTGGGCACCCCATGACACACAAGTTGATCTACGGATCGTTCCTTAGCAGTGTGCGGTGCCGCCCTCCCCCATATTCCACCTTATTCATATCGTCGCGGAGTTTAGGCGAAGCCCTGCGCCGGTAGAACATCATCATCGTCACCACGCCGTCGTGCTGACGGAACTCATGCCCGAAGCTTTGCTGGATCGGATTCCGGGGATCGTCATCGAGTTGAACGTGTGCTGAACTCGGAGGTGTCGTACGTTCGGTGCTTGGATCGGTCGGATCGTGAAGACGTATGACTACATCAACCGCGTTGTCATAACGTTTCCGCTTACGGTCTACGAGGGTACGTGGACACACTCTCCCCTCTCGTTGCTATGCCATCATCATGATCTTGCGTGTGCGTAGGAATTTTTTTGAAATTACTACGTTCCCCAATAGTGCCTACCAGGTCGTGGTATCTTCTGTCCATCTGCAGTCGCAGCACGGGAATGTTGGGGTGTGCGTCCACTTCACTTTGCAGCATAGCAAGCTTCGCCACTCGACCAAAGGGACCAAGTGAGATCTCCTTGAGCTTTGGAAGCTGGTGGACTCCAATAATTCCAGATGCCAGATTGCACCAACTGATATCTATCATTGCCAGCTGGGGTGAGGTGCCATCCTCAAATCTCACCTCTCTCAGCTGCTGCAGACCCCGAATATGAAGCTTCTTGAGATTTCGGAATGCTTGTTTTTTTAACACTAACTTCTCCCCAATATAAGAGCCTATTTCAAGACGAAGGTGCATGAGGTTGGGTAGTGGCCAAATGATTTTGCCTTGTTCCTTTATTACGCTGCCCTTTGAGCAAAGCTTGACCAAATGCATCAGACTACCAACCCAGCCAGGAATCTCTTCAAGGCATCCATACAACTCCAGACTCCTCAACAGGGGAGGAGGAGAGGAAACAACATGCAGCCACTCGAGTGAACCGTCCACTTCAAGAGAGCAGAGGGAAGTGAGCTTCTGAATGGCATCACAGAGTACCTTGCATTTTTGCTTGGTGGCTCCTTTTGTTACCACGGTTAGTTTCCTCAGCTGCACAAGCTCACCTAGCTCTTTAATTGCTTTGCGACTAGTTTTGCTGATGTCCACAGCCTCTAGTATCTGCAGCTCTTTCAGTTTGCCGATTCCTTTTGGCACCCTCACACCTTCTGACTCGGACCAATGGCTAGACCAGGCCATGTGTAGCTCAGCAACTAAACTGGCACGCTCATTAGGATCTGCCAAAGGTGTAAACAGTATGGGCCAACAAAATGTGCTCAACAAGCATACCGTGGGGTCATTCAGGTCAAAGTATTCATAGGAATTATTTCTAGTACAACAGAGACTGTGTAGATTCTTGAGTTTACAAATCTCAATTGGCAGTTCTCTAATACAACTGTCTCTAATGTTCAAAGTGCGCAAACCTTGTAATCTCCCTATGGATCTAGGAAGTCTATAAATATGTGAATATCTTCGAGGATAAGAAAAGTTCAGATACTTCAAGTGGCGAAACAATCCTATGTTCCTGATATCCTTTTGTGTGACTTGAAACTGTGCATTCTCTAAATCCAAGGCCCGGAGCATTCTCATGTCAGGTGAACAAACTGAAGGTGATGGACCCAATGATCTCTCACCAAACATAGTTACTGACCGAACGTGCCTCCAATCCATATATGTCTTCTGGCACATGCTACCATGGTATGCTACATGTCGGAAGGTCTCCTCCACAGCACCAGTTACATTATTTCCCGCCACATGCACAAAATTTTCCTCTCTAGAAATTGAGATCATGACATCACGCACAATATCATGGATTCGACAACTCTTAACAATTCCTTGGATGTTCACCCTAAAAGACTGAATCATGCTATGGTTGACTAGCTCATTAAAGTAGTTGTTTCCCACATCCTCAATGCTCACCCCAGCCCTGGCTCTAACAAACCCCTCGGCTATCCATCTCTCCACCAAAGGTCTCCTTTTGATTACAAAATCCTCAGGAAAGATGCTTAGATACAATAAGCATGACTTGAGATGAGATGGCAAGTGGTTGTAGCTTAGAGTAACTATCCTCCTCATTGCTTCAAGGCTAGGGTTGACCTCGAGCTCTAAGGGGATTTGTTTATAGATACTCTCCCACTCTGTTACCTTTTTGGTGGCAAGCATGCCTCCTATAGTGAGTAAACCGAGCGGTAGACCACCACACTTATTCAGAATTTTGTTGGCTATGTTCTTCATATCCTTATCATTTTCCATGTCTTGATGTGTTTTCCGACTCTTTATTAGTAGCAAATTTGTAGCATCATCTGGTTGCAAGTACTTGAGGTGATAGAGAAGCGATTCAGAGGTGCACTCCTTAGCCAAGCCATGATCTCGCATTGTTACTATTATACGACTACCTTTATTGTTTTTACTAGGAATAGAAATATCTTCGATCCACCTCCAAGCATCTATGGTCCACAAGTCATCAAGAACAATGAAGTACCTCTTATCCACTAGCTTTTCTCTGAGGTAGCTACCGAGATTGTCTGCTTGCACCGCCTTCCCTTCAAGTTCCTTCAAGCAAATCTTCAATGAATCACCACCCAATAGCTGCCTAATCATGTCCTTGAGCATCTCTATTTTGTAAAACGACTGTGAGACTGTGAGCCAAGCACAACAAGAAAAATTATTAATGGTGTCTTCTTTACTTTCATATGCCTTCCTAGCAAGAGTAGTCTTGCCTAAACCACCCATGCCAACGATACATATCACCTTCCGAAGACCATCTCTGGAGCGAACATCCACCATATTAATCAACTCCTGTTTAGGCTTAGCAAAGCCCACAAGCTCTGTTCATCAAAGTTGCTAGCTGAGTGGCTGTGAATGTCTTCCATGTAGGAATTCACCTCGTCAATACTGCTAGAGGCATCTGTGGTGATCAAGTTATAGCGTGTGTTCCTGTTGGTCACTTCTTCAACCCTTGCTTTGAGAGCATGGATTTGGCTGGCAATGCGATGGCGGTCTTTTAGCTTAAGCAGTCGTTGAGACCGGCTCTGGCTTCCCACATGCACCATGAATTCAGCAAGGCAATCCTCAATACCGTAGGCAAGGTCCCTTACTTGCTTCGCCCACACCTGCAATACCATACTTTTGTTCTTCGTCGCTTCAACAGACAGAAGGAATGCATGCATGGTCTCTAGCTCATCTTTGATGAACCTTCAAAGCACATTTTATTAGAGCTAATTCTTGGTGTTAGGATCGTGGAATGCAGGAGTGCATAGGGAAGTTTGTGAAGTCTATATACAAAAGGATTGACAAATATTTCCATCAGGAGGGAAGAATGAGAGCACTTTAGAAACAAAGATTCATAAGATTTTGTTTTTGGAACAGAGGAAACGAGCACCTTTCATTAATTAAGGAGAAGCTATTACCGAGCTATCACCCCGACGAGCCCATCATAAAGCGAGAAATACAAAGCAATCACTCTCACGGCATAATGAACCCAGATTCATATATTTCTCATTGGTGAGTTGCATTTGATTGATCATATCTCAGTCTAACAAACAAGACTGGATGAACAGGGAATGAGAACATGCATGTCATGGAAAACAAATTCCATCCTCAGATAGGTGTGTCTATTTTATGACAAGTATTTGACCAGAATTAAACTATCGATATGTAATTCATGTCAAACAAGAATAAGTACACACGAGTACTTCGGAAAATGAATATAACAATGTCATCAGATTCTCTTCACATAAAGTACACATACCAGATGTCTTTGCGGACGCCAATGAGGAGGCTCATCTCAGCAGCAGCGGCAGATGCGGCCACGCTGATGGCGCCCATCAGCATCGACCTCGCCAGGCTCACCACCGTCCCCGACATCTCTGGCCGGTTCTTCTCCTCTTCCCTTTCTCGATTTACAAGCGCTCTCTTTGCTCAAGTGGTTAGAGCAACAAGTATTGATTTGCAGCTCACACAGGTAGGTTGAGGCGTTTATGTAGCTGATCCACCAAGCCCAGAAGCTCTGCCTGTGGACCGGGTCCTCTTAACGTAGCACTCTACTAATGAATGAGCCTGTTCAATAATACACATATCCTAATCCCACTTAATGCAGTAAGGGCCCTTGGACCGCAACATACGAGCGACCTATGTTTTCTTTTTCCGTCGGAAATTCTTTCGATGAATTCTCATGGCTCATGTTGCCCTGCGTGTCTACATACTGTATATGCCCCACGCGAAAATAAGGACACATAACTGCACCAAAGCTGTGAAGCAAATACGTACGCGTACCAGCCGATGATGACATATTAAACAGCAAATATGAGCTTGTTATCCTACGTGGAGCCAATTAACATGACCTTATCTTATTAGAAGAAAACAATGATTACTTTTGGTTTTTTGGTTATTTTTTTTTTTTTGCGAGAAACTTTCAATCTATTTATCTTCAATCATGTCGGTTCAAAAAACAACAGATATAATAAAAATTACAACCATGTCCGTGGACAACCTAGCAACAACTATAAGCACTAGAGTGAGCCAAGGCCATTGTCATCGCCTCCTCACCGGAGCCGGGCAAACCTTGTTGTAATAGACAGCCGGAAAATCGTCGTGCTAAGGCCCCATAGGACCAGTGCGCCAGAATAGCAACCATCACCGATGACGAAAGTTGTAGGTCGGAAGGATCAAACCTCTAAACACCTAAATGAAGACGAATGAAAACTGTATCCAAATAGATCCAGCAAAAACCAGCACCGACCGAATCCCGCAAGATCCGACAGAGAAAAATCTCCACACGCCCTACGGCGAAGCTAGACGCACTATCGGGGCGGGGATAGAACATGGGACACAATAGTAGAGAACAAATGGAGAGAAAAATAGCGATAGAAGAACAACAAAATGAAAATAAAAAAATGAATAAACGGAAAGCAAAAAAAGTAAAAAAGAAAACTAATAAAATCATAAAAAAAAGGGACCGGTCAAGCTATATATATCCGCCTCGTTGGCGAGATATAGCTCTGGTGCTCTCCTAGGGCGACCTGGCTTCCTCTGTCAATCTGACACATTGATTCCAGCGAGATGAAAAAATGGGTGGCAATCTCGGGGTTGAGGAGTCTTAGTGGCAAAAATTTGATCCAATTTTTAGAATGTGAAATTCGTCTTCTCCCCTTTCCAGTTTGTCTAACTACGTAGCTTCCTTGTAGTAGATAGTGGCCACTACCATGTACCAGCCTCTCCATTGCAGCTGTGCTTATCTCAGTGTTGCCGCTACCTTTCCTCCTCCAGAACACTTGAACTACACTTATCCATACGTCCCATATAATTTTTCAAGATGATGCATTTCCAAATGCCTCCCATTCATATTTCTCCATTGATTGCATTCATCCAACCTATTGTTTTTTATTTCACTGCTCTCCTGATTTGGATCCTCGACTCCATATGTGTTCGTTCGGCTGGTAGGACTATCCTGATAACGTGAAGGCTACACAAAGACCACAAAGAGTAGTGTGTCTTTTATAGACCGGTGAAGGTTGGTGAGCACATTATCTATTTCACTCATTTTCGGAATTTGCATCGTACTTGAGACTTAATTCACTAGTAGAAAAGGGGCCTATTGACCCGGTTGGTGAGGGCCTTTAGTCCCGGTTCATGAACCGGGACTAAAGGGTCGGTACTAATACCCTGGCCCTTTAGTCCCGGTTCAATCCAGGACCGGGACTGATGGGCCTCCACGTGGCCTGTCCGCTGAGCCCAGGCAGGAGGGCCTTTGGTCCCGGTTGGTGGCACCAACCGGGACCAATAGGCATCCATGCGTCAGCATTTCTATGGCTGGGGTTTTTGTTTTTTTTTGAAAAGGGGAGGGGTGTGGGGGGTTTTGGGGGGTTAATTTAGGTGTTTCATATATTGTGCTATAGCTAGCTAATTAATAGAGAAAAGTGTCCTCTCTTTTGTCCGTGCTTGGTCGACGCTACGTACTATACATATGTATAGAGAGGACTAGCTAGACACGCTAGCTAGCTAGTAATTAAGCAAACAGAAGATCGTCATGAACATATATGCATACAGAGAGAAGTGATATCGACCACCTCTCCTTCTCCGAGAGATTGGTCGAACAACAAGTTCTCGTATATCTATCCGACACTACCGGCTACATATATACAATAATTATCTTTTACAATACGGACGCGTGGTCCACATAGTATTCTCCGTCTTCAACGATCACGTGGTCAAGAAAGAATACCGCCAATTCCTCTTGAATTGCTCGCATGCGATTTGGTGCTAGGAGTTCATCCCGCTTCCGAAACATCTAATTTTAAGAAAGGGGTCAATACATATATATATATATATATATATATATATATATATATATATATATATGAATGAATGAAACTCAACACAAATGATGGTAATAAAATAAAATTGTGAATATTTTTATTTACGCACTTCGTATTGTTTGTCGGAGTAGCCCCTCTCACAGGTCGTGTGGCGGATGGACTCGCAAACGTAGTATCCACAGAAATCATTCCCTTGTTCCTGCCACAACCACTTTACAAGAAACAGAGGTCAATCAAACTGATAATTAGCAAGCATGCACTAGTAGAAAAAGGGGCTATCGTCCAGGGCAGTTTAGCCCATTAGTCCCGGTTCAATCCAGAACCGGGACCAATGGAGCTATTTGCCCCGGTTCGTGAGCCTGTGGGGCCGGCTGGCCACGTGGGCCATTGGTCCCGGTTCGTCCGGACCTTTTGGTCCCGGTTGGTGGGACGAACCGGGACCAATGGTCCTGGCTCCTGCCCACCACTATTGGTCCCGGTTCGTGGCATGAGCCGGGACGAAAGGCGGCCCTTTCGTCCCGGCTCTTGCCATGACCCGGGACCAATAGTGCTGCCTATATATACCCCTCGCTCGCGAGCAGAGCACTCCGATCCATTGCTCTGTTTTTCTCTTGCCGGCGAGGGGGGCATTGTGGTGCTCTAGCTCACCTCCTATGCACATGAGGTGTTCGATGAAATGCCCGAGCCACACTACTTAAGATTTCTCCTCTCCAAGCTCGACCTCCTACCTCCATTTTCCTCAATATTTGTCTAGGTTTAGCGGTCCGTCACGCCCCGTCCCCGTCTTCACCGCCGTCGATCACCCGCGCCGATCTCATCGCCAACACCACCGTGGTGAGCCTCTTGTTCTTATCTTCTTTCTGAAAGGAAAAATATTCTTACTTGTATTATTTTCTTACTTTTATTATTGCATCTTATATAGTGCGATGGTTTTGGTATCCGCCCCCGACGGCCCTCGTCCTGTCTATGATTCGGATGTGGTATATATTATCTTTTCATAACTATTGGTTCATTTATTGTTTATGAAAATTATGCCGACCAACGTGACATAGATTTTATTTATCTAGGACGTTGTTGAACCGGAAATTCCAACCGACCCTATTGTCGAGAGGTTAAATTTAGTTGAAGAAGAAAACAATTTCTTGAAGGAAAAAATAAAAAAACTTGAGGAGGAGAAGACGATATTGGAGTTGCATGTTGCGGATGTAAATGCGATGATCACAAGATCAAGATGGATGCAATGCGCTTGAAGATGAGAAAGATTAGAAAATATGCCATTCATACCGAGGCTTGGTATCATTATGCCGTTGGATCAGTTGTTACCTTGGTTGCGATTATGATCGTATTTGTTTTCATATTGAAATGTTTTACATAGTTTCAATGTATGGTTTAATTAGTTTAGATGCTCTGCAGAGCTTTATGTTGTTAGATGAGAACTATGTATGTACTTTTGTTTTTATGTGATGATGAATTTCTATTAATTTGGTCACTTAATTATCTATTCATGATGTTCTGTAATGATTTTTGACACACTTAATTGTATATAATGCACGCAGATGAACCGGCAATGGATGTACGGTGACAGACACACCTCCGAGTACATTAAGGGCGTGCATGCTTTTCTCAAGTGGCTGAGGCAAACAAGCAGAATGGTTTTATGTGTTGTCCATGCCCTATATGTGGAATACGAAGTCTTACTCTGACCGGAAAATCCTTCACACCCACCTGCTTTACAAGGGTTTCATGCCACACTATAATGTTTGGACGAGGCACGGAGAAATAGGGGTTATGATGGAAGACGGCGAGGAAGAAGAGTACGATGACAACTATGTGCCCCTGAATACGGTGATGCTACTGAACATCAAGATGCACCAGACGATGTGCACGATGGTGCTGCAACGGGCGAAGCTGCTGAAGATCAAGAGGAACCAGACGATGTGCCCCATGATGATGATCTCCGTCGGGTCATTGTCGATGCAAGGACACAATGTGAAAGTCAAAAGGAGAAGCTGAAGTTCGATCGCATGTTAGAGGATCACAAAAAAGGGTTGTACCCCAATTGCGAAGATGGCAACACAAAGCTCGGTACCGTACTGGAATTACTGAATTGGAAGGCAGAGAATGCTGTGACTGACAAAGGATTTGAGAAGCTACTGAAAATATTGAAGAAGAAGCTTCCAAAGGATAACGAATTGCCCGATAGTACGTACGCAGCAAAGAAGGTCGTATGCCCTCTAGGATTGGAGGTGGAGAAGATACATGCATGCCCTAATGACTGCATCCTCTACCGTGGTGCGTACAAGGATCTGAACGCATGCCCGGTATGCGGTGCATTGCGGCATAAGATCAGACAAGATGACCCTGGTGATGTTGACGGCGAGCCTCCCAGGAAGAGGGTTCCTGCGAAGGTGATGTGGTATGCTCCTATAATACCACGGTTGAAACGTCTGTTCAGAAACGGAGAGCATGCCAAGTTGATGCGATGGCACAGTGAGGACCGTAAGTCTTATTTTATGAAGGCCTAAGAATGGAAGAGAATGAGAGATATTCATGTTATCGCGAGCCAAAAGACGGGAAGTTGAGAGCACCCGCTGACGGGTCGCTGTGGAGAAAAATCGAGAGAAAGTACTGGGATGAGTTTGCAAAGGACCCAAGGAACGTATGGTTTGCTTTAAGCGTGGATGGCATTAATCCTTTCGGGGAGCAGAGCAGCAATCACAGCACCTGGCCCGTGACTCTATGTATGTATAACCTTCCTCCTTCGATGTGCATGAAGCGGAAGTTCATTATGATGCCAGTTCTCATCCAAGGCCCTAAGCAACCCGGCAACGACATTGATGTGTACCTAAGGCCATTAGTTGAAGAACTTTTACAGCTGTGGAATGGAAACGGTGTACGTACGTGGGATGAGCACAAAAAGGAGGAATTTGACCTAAAGGTGTTGCTGTTCGTGACCATCAACGATTGGCCCGCTCTCAGTAACCTTTCAGGACAGACAAACAAGGGATACCACGCATGCACGCACTGTTTACTTGACACCGATAGTATATACCTGGGAAGCTGCAGGAAGAATGTGTACTGGGCCATCGTCGATTTCTTCCGACCAACCATCAATGTCGAAAGAAAGGCAAGCATTTCAAAGGCGAGGCAGATCACCGGATGAAGCCCGCCATGTGTACCGGTGATCACGTACTTGCTATGGTCAATGATTTACACGTAATCTTTGGAAAGGGTCCCGGCGGACTAGCTGTTCCTAATGACGCTGAGAATCACGCACCCATGTGGAAGAAGAAATCTATATTTTGGGACCTACCCTACTGGAAAGACCTAGAGGTCCGCTCTTCGATCGACGTGATGCACGTGACAAAGAACCTTTGCGTGAACCTGCTAGGCTTCTTGGGCGTGTATGGGAAGACAAAAGATACACCTGAGGCATGAGAGGACCTGCAACGCTTACCGAAAAAAGAGGGCATGCCTCCAAGCAGTATGAAGGTCCTGCCAGCTACGCTCTTATGAAAGAAGAGAAAGAAATATTCATTCAATGCCTGCTCAAGATGAAGGTCCCGACTGGCTTCGCCGAATATAAAGGGAATAATAAATATGCGGAGAAAAGTTCCAGAACCTAAAGTCTCATGACTGCCACGTGATTATGACGCAACTGCTTCGGTTGCATTGAGGGGCTTCTACCGAAAACGTCCGATTAGCCATTGTGAAGCTATGTGCATTCCTCAATGCAATATCTCAGAAGGTGATCGATCCAGAAATCGTACCAACGCTAAGGAGTGATGTGGCGCAATGTCTTGTCGATTTCGAGCTGGTGTTCCCACCATCCTTCTTCAATATCATGACGCACCCCCTAGCTCACCTAGTCGACGATCTTGTCATTCTAGCCCCCCTATTTCTACACAATATGTACCCCTTTGAGAGGTTCATGGGAGTCCTAAAGAAATATGTTCGTAACCGTGCTAGGCCGGAAGGAAGCATCTCCATGGGCCATCAAACAGAGGATGTCATCGGGTTTTGTGTTGACTTCAATCCTGGCCTTAATAAGATAGGTCTCCCTAAATCGCGGTATGAGGGGAGACTGGAAAAGGCACGCTTGGAAGAGACTCAATAATATGCAGGGACGGATATTCTTGGTCTCAAGCACACTACACAGTTCTACAGAACTCTACCTTGGTGACCCCGTATGTCGATGAACACAAGAACAGTCTGCGCTCCAAACACCCGGAGCAGTGCGACGATTGGATTACATGTGAACACATCAGACTTTCAGCAGTTGGTTGGAAACACGCCCTGTAGGTGACAGCACTGTTTGTGATGAGTTGTACTTGTTGTCCAGGGACCATCTTCGACTGTAATGATTTGGAAAGGATACGAGATAAATGGGAATACATTTTACACGATTGACCAAGATGAAAAGAGCACCAACCAAAACAGCGGTGTCCGCTTTGATGCAGCAACCGACAAGGGAAATGACACATATTATGGTTACATAGTAGACATATGGGAACTTGACTACGGAGTAGATTTTAAGGTCCCTTTGTTTAAGTGCAAGTGGGTCAATCTGTCAGAGGTGGGTGCAGGTAGACCCACAAAGACGGAATGACAACAGTGGATCTGAAAAATCTTGGGTACACTACGAACCGTTCGTCGTAGCCAATGATGTGGCACAGGTTAACTATGTGAAGGACATGTCTACCAGAACGAGGAAAAGAAAAGATAAGAAAGCGAATACATCATACAATGAGCCAAAGCGCCACATAGTTCTTTCAGGAAAAAGGGACATCCTGGGAGTGGAGGGCAAGACAGACATGTCTCAAGAGTATGAAAAGTTTCATGAAATTCCCCCCTTCAAAGTCAAGGCTGACCCAAGCATCCTGATAAATGATGAAGATTATCCATGGTTACGGCAAATGACACAAGCGAAGAAAAAGTGAAGACTTTCTCCCGCAACTATTATGATGATACCATGCCAACTTTGTAACACACGAGTATGATACCATTGTCCGTTTTGTTCATGAACATGCTATGCCAACTTTTTCAGAGTTCATTTGAAAACTATGAATTTGAAAACCTCACAACCGAAGGGCGCTCACACCGGTTTATTAAGCCCGTCCCTCTACGCCTTGTTGAGCTCACAAACTTGTGATTCACACAAATTTCAAAGAATTCAAATTTTATAAAACTAATGGCACAAACAGAAAGTTTATAATTGTTCTAAAACAAATGGCACTAACAGAAAGTTTATAATTTTGCTGACCTAAAAGCAAAAAAGAATTAAAAAATAAAGCAAAAACCAAAAGAAAATAAATAATGCAGAAAACAAAACAAAAAACTTGAAAAAAATAGCAACAATAAGCATTTTGTTGTAAGTAGAAACAAAATAAAATAAATAAAGCAACAAAGAAAACAAAAAAGTGTTTTCAATTTTAAAACTAATGGCACAAACAGAAAGTTTATATTTTTTCTAAAACTAAAAGCACTAACAGAAAGTTTATAATTTTGCTGACCTAAAAGCAAAAAAGAATTAAAAATAAAGAAAAAACCAAAAGAAAATAAATAATGCAGAAAACAAAACAAAAAACTTGAAAAAATAAAAATAGCAACAATAAGTATTTTGTTGTAAGTAGAAACAAAATAAAATAAATAAAGCAACAAAGAAAACAAAAAAAGTGTTTTCAAATTTTAAAACTAATGGCACTAATAGAAAGTTTATATTTTTTCTAAAACTAAAAGCAAAAAGAAATAAAATATAAAGCAAAAAAAAGTGCCACCTACTGGGCCCCCACGGCCTGAATACGACTAGAAACCCTATGGGCCAGGATTCAGGCCCGCGGAAGGCCCAGCAGGCCCACAGGCACAGGTGGCAGAGTTAGGCCCGAAAGCCTGCTTTAGAGAGGAGCTCGAGAGGGGAGCCGCACCGCACCTTATAAACTGGTGCGGCTCCCTCTCAACTAGCGAGGTGGGACTAAACATTTGGCGCAGGGCAGCACACGGCCTTTGGTCCCGGTTGGTGGCACCAACCGGGACTAAAGGGGGGTTTAGTCACGGTTGGTGCCTCGACACGGGACTAATGGCCCCCTTTAGTCCCGGTTTGTGCCACCAACCGACCAAAGGCCCGCTTCCGCCCTTTGGGCTGCTGAAAACAGGCCTTTGGTCCCGGTTGGTGGCACCAACTGGACTAGCAGGATAGTCCCGGTTGGTGGCACCAACCGACTAATCTTTTCTATATAAGAAAACACTTGGGAAATTTCAGATTTCCCTCGCATACTACGACGCCGAAGCTCATCGACGCCGCCAGTTGCCCAGATCGACGCCGTCCGCTGCCCCGCCGCCCGGACGCCGTCTGCGCCCCGTCGTCGCCCTGCCCGTCGCCGCCGGCCAACGCCGCCCGCCGCCGCCCGACGCCATCGTTGTCGCCCGCGCTGCCGTCGCCACGCCGCCCTGCCCGCCCGAGCCCGTCGTTGCCCCTGAGCCCGCCGTCCTCGTCGCCTACCCCTTGCCCGCCCGCCCGTCGTCGCCCCCTGCCCGCCGCCCGCCGTCGAAATCGTTGCCCTCGCCGCCGCCGCCGTCGCCCTCGCCGGCCGCCCCCGTTGTGAGCCGCCGCCGTCGAGCCGCCCCCGTTTTCTTATTTTTATTAGTTTATTTTTTTTTGTTCATATGTGATGTATATGTGTATGTGGCTATAATGTATATGTTTTTTATTTTTATTAGTTTAGTTTTTTGTTCATATATAGAAAGTTACAATTTTAATTAGGTAAGTGCATTTTAATTAGGTTAGTGTAGAGGAAAAAGTAAAATAAGGAAAAGGAAGAAAAGAGGAAGAAGGAAGAAGGAAGAAGAAGAAGAAAAGAATGAGAGGAAAAAGAAGAAAAGAAGAGGAGAAGAAGGAATAGAGGAGAAGAAGAAAAATAGTATTTTTTTCTATTTTTCTTCTTCTCCTCTATTCTTTTCTTCTTCTCCTTTTTTTCTTTCTTTTTTTCTTCTTCTTCCTTCTTCCTTCTTCCTCTTTCTTCCTTTTCCTTATTTTCCTTTCTCGAGGATAAGAAGAAAAGAAGAGGAGAAGAAGAAAGAAAGGAATAGAGGAGAAAGAAGAAACTTTGACACGAGGGGGTACCGATACCCCCTCCCGATAACATTATTTTCCCATGTATATGTATGTTGCGTCGTTGTCGATATAACGAGGGTGTCGAGGATCGCCGAGGGTCGAGGGTCGGGAACTAGGGTAGAGGGTCGAGGTCGTTAAGGGGTCAAGGGTCGAAGGTTTCAGGGTCGAGGTTCCTATAGTGTCAAAGTATTGAAGAAATCCATGGCTTCATCATTTGCCGGAAGTAACCATGGCATGATGGTGCGAAGTCTTCAAAGTTGTTACGGAATGGAGTCCCGGATAGGATAATTTGCCTTTTGCTGAACTTTGTACCAAAAAGCTTAATTATCCTATCTGAACTCCGCTCCAAAACAACTTTGCAGAGCTTCATACCATCATGCACCTGCTATTTTGCTGTAATGATGAAGACATGGTTTTGTTGAATCCTTTGACACTAGGCAACCTCCCGACCCCTTGGCGATCTTCGACCCTTGACCTCGACCGCTCGGCGATCCACGACCCTCTACCCTACATGAGCGCCAATGCCCACGTCACTTGTGTGGGACATAGATGTACTGTTCAATGTCGACCCCCTCCCGATAGCTTCAACACGTGGGGGGAGGTCGATATTACGTACCCCCTCCTAGCTTGAAGCGTTCTCGAGGCCACCCCCTAACCCTTGAAGCGTTGTCGAGGCCTTCCCAAACCCTAGAGAAGCAGCGTCGAGGCCACTAATATGATTCCTTATTGTGATTAGCTAGCTAGTTCTACGTTGGCACTAATATATCCATATTTGTCATGTTTGAATAATAATTGCCATGTTGTAAATATTTGTAGAAACTATGGACACCCCCCAAGACGAAGCACAAGAAGCGTTGTTGAGGGACATAATCGCACACGGAAGTGATGCCGTCTCCTCGATGATGTTTCTCAACGTCGACAACGATGGTCTGGAAGGAGAGGGTGAAGAAGCAGCTGGCTATGATTTACATGGCTCCGATGACCGAATGCCGGTGCAAGAAGGAGAGGGTGAAGAATTAGACCGTGAGGACGGCTCCGGTGATCACCAAACCGAGTCTGGCCAGGTATATATATTTGTTAAGCCTGTGCTGACTAGCTCTCGTCTTTGTTTTAGTATATATGTACACATATTAATTAACTCTCGTCTTTGTTCTTTTTTCTAGCCCTCCGGATCGAGCACAACTCCGGTAAAGAGACGAGGCCCGAAGAAAAAGTTGAGCTCGGATGAAAAGTTTGAGATCATACAAATCGCTACGACGGCCAACCGATTGAACCCTACCGGACAAAGAAGGCATTTGTTGCTCGGTCATGGGTTACAGTTAGGGACAAGATCCCGATTAGCATCCACCAATGGTATAAGCCTAAGAACGAAGACCCCGAGGTGTCTTGTGTCAATGATACGCAGAAAAATGATCTTTGGACCGAGCTGAAGTCAAATTTTACCCTACCGCCAGAGGATGATCCGGAGAAGCCAGTAATAGAGCCATTAATCAAGTCTTTTGCTCTTAAGAAGATGGCAGAACTATTCAGGAATTGGAAGAAAGACCTCAATACGTATGTCGAAAAAATGAGACACCAGAATTCACGGGCAAATATGAGAAGATCAGAGATGACTGGCCCGCATTTGTGGCCTACAAGACATCGGAAAAGAGTAAAAAGATGTCAGCGACAAACAAGAGAAATGCTGCGAAGAAGAAGCTTCACCATCGCACGGGGTCAGGTGGCTACCTCATAGCCCGGCCTAAGTGGGCCAAGGCTGAGAATGATCTCCTTGATAAAGGGATCGAACCCAGACAATGAACTGGCCAGACCGTTGCGGACTTGGTTCTTCGGGGCCGGCGGATCCTTGGACCCTATAACGGGGAAGTGCATTTGGACGGACGAACAATTGGACATACCAGTCAAGAGGCTTAAGCATTATATCGAAGCAGCGCAGAAAGGGAAGTTCGTTCCAGACAGGGAGATGGACGAGCTCACAATGGCACTCGGGAATCCTGAGCACCCTGGACGGACACGAGGCACGCCAGTTCGCTTCGTGGAAGGCTGGATTTTCGGACGCAGGGGTTACAAAACCCATGAGAGGAGGAAGAAACTGGAGCATAGCCTAATGCACGGCGCTGCACGAAAGGGTAATGGGGCTAGAGGAACGAGAAGAGGAACGAGAAGCAGCAGATCACAACAAAGCGACCTGCCAAGCTTCGCCCCAAGCTACCCCGCCATCTCAGCGGAGAAGCAGCGTGGCTTCCACCGAGCTGCTTCAGCCAGAGCAGCATGCCTTGACGGCTCCTGCCAGCTATCCCGTGGATGCTATCACGGATGCTGAAAGTTGCCACCTTATGCCGCAATGGAGCAATTTGAAGGTCAAGGCGGCTGTTGGTTCTGTTTATCCTACTAAACCCGACTCAACTTTTCACTGCCGGCCGATTCCAGAAGGATATGCTAAGGTGATGGTCGATGAAATAACGAAGGGATTTGAGGACCTCCGGCTTGACCACCCTACCGGTGAAGGGGAGTATCGGCTGGGTTCTGCTCTGAAGACTCCATGCCTATGGCGGAAGGATCTCATCAACCTTCCGAATCGACGCCTCCGCCTCCTCCTCCTCCTCCGGCGAGTCAGGGCACTCCGCCTCCTCCACCGCCTCCTCCTCTGGCGAGTGAAGATCAGGGCACTCGACCGGCTCCTTCTCCGGCGCGTGGCGGCACTCCGTCTCCTTCTCCGCCTACACCGGCACGTCCGGGCAACCAGCCTCCTCCTTCTCCGCCTCGTCAGCAAGGGCGGAAGAGACCCGCCGCCGCTCTGGCTGCTCCGGCGCGTCGTAGTCCTTCTCCTCCGCCTCGTAAGCAAGGAAAGAAGACATCCGCTCCGTCTGCTCTGCCAGCGTCTAGCAGTACAGCCAAAGGCGGGAGGAGATACAGATTCGGTCCTTCTCTGAAGACTCGGAGAAGTTACCGCACGAGAGGAGCGAGGAGGAAAACGCGAAGATCGCAGGGCGAAGTGGATGACTGGTTTCAAGGGTTGAAAGCAAAGAGACATCCACCTCCGGAGGAGAAGGTAGATCCGTCAAAGCGAAGCGATCGCTGCCCTGACAAAACCACCCAAGTCTCCGCCGAAAGGCAACTATGAGCGCATTATTGGAAAGGCATTTGCCGAAGCGGAGAGATCGGGATGTACTGTCAGTGATCAAAGGATGAAAGAACGACGAGCTGGGAAACAAATTGCCCAGCTCGGCGAACAAGCGAAGCAATCGTGCCCCCCGCTCAAGGTGCCTGCTAGCGACATCGTCGATCCGAGGATGGTTCCCGGTTATGGCAATCCTGAAGATTACCATCCCGACGATGTACAAATTGATTTATTGGATGTGAAGATACAAAGATAAGAGTAATAGAAGAATCTAGTAAAATATGAAAGCTCTCTAACAACGATGATGCGAAGATTGCATGATTGGTACATGAAAACCTGCAAAGAGTCTGAGGGGAGGAATACTTTGTATGTGAGAGTTAAAAACGAGCATGACCTCCTTGGAATTGAACTGTTGCCTATTCCATTTGAGGAGTTCTATCAGTTTTTCAATCAATTGGCCCTCGATAAAGCAACGGTCTCCTGCTACTGTCTGTAAGTAGTACTACTTCTGTCATTAAGTATCTCTATATAACTCAGCTCTTTCATTGCATGTATTTATAAATATCCTCACTATATTATGCAGATTGAAGATCGCAGAAATGAAGAAAAAACAAGTGGGTGATATTGGGTTCATTAACACATATCTCATCGATGCAAATGAGGTTAAATATCGTGCCGCCGAAACTGAGGCCAACTTGCTACGATCATTGGAAATAAATGAACACAAAAATACGATACTCTTTCCTTACAACTACACGTGAGTGTTACTGTCTTGTGGCATATTCGGTTTCCCTTATTTAGTCCAGGTTATAGAAATGTAATATTGATGAGTTATGCATGCGCATGCAGGTTCCACTATATTCTCCTAGATATTAAGCTTGAGCAGGGAGTAGTAACTGTCTTAGACTCGAGACGAAAAGATCCCAAGGAGTATGGAAATGACTGAAATGCTCGAGAAGTAAGTTAAATCGATCATTATCCACCATATCAGCAACTTTGTTCATTTCTGATAGCAAGTAATTGTTTTTTGTATGGCAGGGCTTGGGGAAAATTCACCAAAAAGCTCCGGGACTACCGAAGAAGCTGCAATTTAGACACCAGTAAGTACTATATAGTAGCATAATCCACGCGCATCTCCTAGTGATTCAAGCGCTAGTTTCATCAATACCATTTAGCATGTGCTTGCTAATTATCAGTTTGATTGACCTCTGTTTCTTGTAAAGTGGTTGTGGCAGGAACAAGGGAATGATTTCTGTGGATACTATGTTTGCGAGTCCAT
Source organism: Aegilops bicornis (assembly GCA_021605145.1). Lineage (NCBI taxonomy): Eukaryota > Viridiplantae > Streptophyta > Magnoliopsida > Poales > Poaceae > Aegilops > Aegilops bicornis. The sequence goes on from CM038675.1 coordinate 27,001,348, forward strand.
CCGCCACACGACCTGTGAGAGGGGCTACTCCGACAAACAATTTGAAGTGCGTAAATAAAAATATTCACAATTTTATTTTATTACCATCATTTATGTTGAGTTTCATTCATTCATATATATATATATATATATATATATATATATATATATATATATATATATATATATATATATATATATATATATGTGTGTGTGTGTGTGTGTGTGTGTGTGTGTGTGTGTGTGTATTGACCCTTTCTTAAAATTAGATGTTTGAAGCGGGATGAACTCCTAGCACCAGATCGCATGCAGCAATTCAAGAGGAATTGGCGGCATTCTTTCTTGACTATGTGATCGCTGAAGACGGGAATACTATGTGGACCACGCGTCCGTATTGTAAAAGATAATTATTGTATATATGTAGCCGGTAGTGTCGGATCGATATACGAGAACTTGTTGTTCGACCAATCTCTCGGAGAAGGAGAGGTGGTCGATATCACTTCTCTCTGTATGCATATATATGTTCATGACGATCTTCTGTTTGCTTAATTACTAGCTAGCTAGCATGTCTAGTTAGTCCTCTCTATACGTATGTATAGTACGTAGCGTCGCCAAGCACAGACAAAAGAAAGGACACTTTTCTCTATTAATTAGCTAGCTATAGCACAATATATGAGACACCTAAATTAACCCCCCAAAACCCCCCAAACCCCCCCCCCCCTCCTTTTCAAAAAAAAAAACAAAAACCAGAGCCATAGAAATGCTGACGCGTGGATGCCTATTGTTCCCGGTTGGTGCCACCAAGCGGGACCAAATGCCCTCCTGCCTGGTCTCAGCGGACAGGCCACGTGGAGTACCATCTTTCCCGGTTCTTGATAGAACCGGGACTAAAGGGTGAGGATATTAGTACCGACCCTTTAGTCCCGGTTCATGAACCGGGACTAAAGGCCCTCACCAACCGGGACTATAGGCCCTTTTTCTACTAGTGATGCAAAATGGTATTGATGAAACTAGCGCTTGAATCACTGGGAGATGCGCGTGGAATATGCTACTATATAGTACTTACTTTCGGGTGTCTAAATTGCAGCTTCTTCGGTAGTCTCGGAGCTTTTTTGGTGAATTTTCTCCAAGCCCTGCCATACAAAGAAAACAATTACTTGATATCAGAAATGAACAAAGTTGCTGATATGGTGGATAATGATCGATTTAACTTAGTTCTCGAGCATTTCAGTCCTGTCCGCATACTCTTTGGGATCTTTTCGCTTGGAGTCTAAGACAGTTACTACTCCCTTCTCAAGCTTAATCTCTAGGAGAATATAGTGGTAGCTGCGCACACATGCATAAATCATCAATATTACATTATATAACCTGGACTAATAAGGAAACCGAATATGCCACAAGACAGTAACACTCACTTGAAGTTGTAAGGAAAGAGTATTATATCTTTGTGTTCATTTATTACCAACAATTGTAGCAAGTTGGCCTCGGTATCTTCGGCACGAAATTTAACCTCAGTTGCATCTATGAGATATGTGTTAATAAACCCAATATCACTCACTTGTCTTTTCTTCAATTCGGCGATCTTCAATCTGCATAATATAGTGAGGATAATTATAAATACATGCAATGAAAGTGCTGAGTTATATAGAGAGACTTAATGACAGAAGTAGTACTACTTACAGACAGTAGCAGGTGACCGTTGCTTTATCGAGGGCCAATTGATTGAAAAACTGATAGAACTCCTCAAATGGAATAGGCAACAGTTCAATTCCAAGGAGGTCATGCTCCTATTTAACTCTCACAAACAAAGTACTACCCCCCTCAGACTCTTTGCAGGTTTTCATGTCACAAACATGCAATATTCGCATCATCGTAGATAGAGAACTTAAATCTTTGACGAGAGGCTTCCAGACTCAGTATCTTTGTATCTGCACCTCCAAGAAATCATAATGTACATCGTCGCGGCAGGTAATCTGCAGGATTGCCATAACCGGGCACCATCCTCGGATCGACGATGTCGCTAGCGTGCACCTTGAGCGGGGGCACGATTGCTTCGCTTGTTCGCCGAGCTGGGCAATTTGTTTCCTAGCTCGTCGTTCTTTCATCCTTTGATCATCGACAAGATTCCCGACCTCTTCGCTTCGCAAATGCCTTTCCAATAATGCGCTCATAGTTTCCTTTCGGCGGAGACTTGGGTGGTTTTGTCAGGCAGCAGTGCGCTTCGCTTTCACCGGATCTACCTTCTCCTCCGGAGGTGGATGTCTCTTTGCTTTCAACCCTTGAAACCAGTAATCCACTTCGGACATCTCGATCTTAGAGTTTTCCTCCTCGCTCCTCTCGTACGGTAACTTCTCTGGAGTCTTCAGAGAAGGACCGAATCTGTATCTCCTCCCGCCTTTGGCTGTACTGCTAGACGCCGGCAGAGCAGACGGAGCGGATATCTTCTTTCCTTGCTTACGAGGCGGAGGAGAAGGACTACGACGCGCCGGAGCAGCCGGAGCGGCGGCGGGTCTCTTCCGCCCTTGCTGACGAGGCGGAGAAGGAGGAGGCTGGCTGCCGGACGCGCCGGTGCAAAGCGGAGAAGGAGACGGAGTGCCGCCACGCCGGAGAAGGAGCCGCCGAGTGCCCTGATCGTCACTCGCCGGAGAAGGAGGTGGTGGAGGACGCGAGTGCCCTGACTCGCCGGAGGAGGAGGAGGAGGCGGAGGCGCCCAGTTCGGAAGGTTGATGAGATCCTTCACCATAGGCATGGAGTCTTGAGCGAGAACCCAGCCGATACTCCCCTTCACCCGGTAGGGTGGTCGGCCGGAGGTCCTCAAATCCTCCGTTATTTCATCGACCATCACCTTAGCATATCCTTCTGGAATCAGCCGGCAGTGAAAAGTTGAGTCGGGTTTAGTAGGATAAACAGAGCCAACAGCCGCCTTGACCTTCAAATTGCTCCATTGCGCCATAAGGTGGCAATTTTCAGCATCCGTGATTGCATCCACGAGATAGCTGGCAGGAGCCGTCAAGGCATGCTGCTCGCTGAAGCAGCTTCGGTGGAAGCCACGCTGCTTCTCCGCTGAGATGGCGGGGTAGCCATGGGAAGCTTCGGAGTCGCTTGCTGCGATCTGCTACTTCGTTCCTCTTCTCATTCCTCTAGCCCCATTACCCTTTCGTGTAGCGCCTTTGCATTTGGCTCTGCTCCGGTTTCTTCCTCCTCTCATGGGTTTTGTAACCCCCTGCGTCCGGAAATCCAGCCTTCCACGAAACGGAGCCTGGCGTGCCTCGTGTCCGTCCAGGGTGCTCAGGATTCCCGACGGCCATTGTGAGCTCGTCCTTCTCCATGTCTGGAACGAACTTCCCTTGCTGCGCTGCTTCGATATATTGCTGAAGCCTCTTGACAAGGTATGTCCAATTGTTCGTCCGTCCAAATGCACTTCCCTGTTATAGGGTCCAAGGATCCGCCGGCCCCGAAGAACCAAGTCCGGCAACGGTCTGGCCAGTTCATTGTCTCTGGTTCGATCCCTTTATCAAGCAGATCATTCTCAGCCTTGGCCCACTTAGGCCGGGCTACGAGGTAGCCACTTGACCCCGTGCGATGGTGAAGCTTCTTCTTCGCAGCATTTCTCTTGTTTGTCGCTGACATCCTTTTACTCTTTTATGATGTCTTGTAGGCCAAAAATGCGGGCCAGTCATCTCTGATCTTCTCATATTTGCCCTTGAATTCTGGTGTCTCATTTTTTTCGACATACGTATTGAGTTCTTTCTTCCAATTCCTGAATAGTTCTGCCATCTTCTTAAGAGCAAAAGACTTGATTAATGACTCTATTACTGGCTTCTCCGGATCATCCTCTAGCGGTAGGGTAAAATTAGACTTCAGCTCAGTCCAAAGATCATTTTTCTGCATATCATTGACACAAGACACCTCAGGGTCTTCGTTCTTAGGCTTATACCATTGCTAGATGCTGATTGGGATCTTGTCCCTAACCAGAACCCCGCACTGAGCAACAAATGCCTTCTTTGTCCGGTAGGGTTCAATCGGTTGGCCGTCATGCGATTTGTATGATCTCAAACTTTTCATCCGAGCTCAACTTTTTCTTCGGCCTCGTCTTTACCGGAGTTGTGCTCGATCCGAGGGCTAGAAAAAAGAACAAAGACGAGAGTTAATTAATATGTGTACATATATACTAAAACAAAGACGAGAGCTAGTCAAGACAGGCTTAACAAATATATATACCTGGCCAGACTCGGTTTGGTGTTCACCGGAGCCGTCCTCACGGTCTAATTCTTCACCCTCTCCTTCTTGCACCGGCATTCGGTCATCGGAGCCATGTAAATCATAGCCAGCTGCTTCTTCACCCTCTCCTTCCAGACCATCGTTGTCGACGTTGAGAAACATCATCGAGGAGACGGCATCACTTCCGATGTGCGATTATGTCCCTCAACAACGCTTCTTGTGCTTCGTCTTGGGGGTGTCCATAGTTTCTACAAATATTTACAACATGGCAATTATTATTCAAACATGACAGATATGGATATATTAGTGCCAACGTAGAACTAGCTAGCTAATCACAATAAGGAATCATATTAGTGGCCTCGACGCTGCTTCTCTAGGGTTTGGGGTGGCCTCGACAACGCTTCAAGGGTTAGGGGGTGGCCTCGAGAACGCTTCAAGCTAGGAGGGGGTACGTAATATCGACCTCCCCCCACGTGTTGAAGCTATCGGGAGGGGGTCGACATTGAACAGTACATCTATGTCCCACACAAGTGACGTGGGCATTGACGCCCGCGGTAGGGTAGAGGGTCGTGGATCGCCGAGCGGTCGAGGGTCAAGGGGTCGAGGATTGGCGAGGGGTCGGGAGGTTTCCTAGTGTCAAAGGACTCAACAAAACCATGTGTTCATCATTAGGCTAGTAATGGTGCATGATGGCATGAAGCTCTCCAAAGTTATTTTGAACGGAGTTCAGATAGGATAATTCGCTTTTGGTACAAAGTTCAGCAAGAACCTTCCAAATATCGTTATTTGAAAGGCCTTTGCTGAGATTCGCATAAAAAGGCAAATTATCCTATCCGGGACTCCATTCCGTATCAACTTTGGAGGACTTCTGCACCATCATGCCATGGTTACTTCCGGCTAATGATGAAGCCATTGATTTCTTCAATACTTTGACAATATATGAACCCTCGACCCTGAAACCTTCGACCCTTGACCCCTTATCGACCCTCGACCCTGAAACCTTCGATCCTTGACCCCTTAACGACCCTCGACCCTCTACCCTAGTTCCCGACCCTCGACCCCTCGGCGATCCTCGACACCCTCGTTATATCGACAACGACGCAACATACATATACATGGGAAAATAATGTTATCGGGAGGGGTATCGGTACCCCCCTCGTGTCAAAGTTTTTCTTTCTCCTTTATTCCTTTCTTTCTTCTTCTCCTCTTCTTTTCTTCTTATCCCTCGAGAAAGGAAAAGAAGGAGAAGGAAAAAGAGGAAGAAGGAAGAAGAGGAAGAAAAGAAGAAGAAAAAAGAGGAGAAGAAGAAAGAATAGAGGAGAAGAAGAAAAAATAGAATTTTTTTCTATTTTTCTTCTTCTCCTCTATTCCTTTCTTCTTCTCCTCTTCTTTTCCTCTTTTTCTTCTTCTTATTTATTTCTCCTCTTCTTCCTCTCCCCTCTTCTTCTCCTTTCTTCCTCTTCTTATTTCCTTTTTCCTCTCATTCTTCTTCTTCTTCCTTCTTAAAAATACATGAAGTAGTATTGCCTAATTCATTGTTCATATGAATATACAAACATTTGCATATTTACAATAATTAATATCACCAAAAAATCTATGAACAGAAAAAAATCCTAATTTTTCTAAAAACTATCTTTATGCGTTGTTCACATACACATATACATTATAGCCACATACACATATACATCACATATGAACAAAATAATTAAAACATAAAATAATAGAGCATAACAATAAAAAAAAGTGCTTAAACATTAAAAGAGCCGGGCGGCGGCTCACAGCGCGGGGGCAGGCGAGGCCTGCTGGGCGGACGGGCAGGGGGCAGGGCGACAGCGACGAGGAGCGGGCGGCGATGGCGAGCTCGTAGCAGGGGAGCTCGAGGCGACGGCGGGGGCGGCGAGGGCGCCGGCACGCGGGGGCGAGACGGGGCAGGGGCAGGGCGACGGCGAGCACAGGGCAGGGCGCGGGCGACGGCGACGGGCGAGCACGGGCAGGCGCTGGGCGACGGCGACGGCGAAGCACGGGCAGCCTGACGGGCGTCGGGCGAAGCTCGGGCAGCCTGGCGGCGTCTGGGCGGGAAATCGCGATGAAATCTGAAAAACGCCAAGTCTTTGCTTATATAGAAAGGCTTTGGTCCCGGTTCGCCATGACCCGGGACTAATGCTCACTTAGTCCCGGTTGGTGCCACCAACCGGGACCAAAGGCCAATTTTCAGCAGCCCAAAGGGCGGAAGCGGCGCTTTGGTCCCGGTTGGTGGCACCAACCGGGACTAAAGGCATTAGTCCCGGGGCGTGGCACCAACCGGGACTAACCCCCCCTTTCGTCCCGGTTGGTGCCACCAACCGGGACCAAAGGCCTTGTGCTGCCCCGCGCCCAAAAGTTTAATCCCACCTCGCTAGTTGAGAGAGCTCGAGAGTGGTTTATAAGCGCTGCTGCGCCCACCCTCTCGAGCTCCTCTCAACTGCAGGCTTCGAGGCTAATCTGTCACTAGCTATGTGCCTGTGGGCCTACTTGGCCTCAAGGGCCTGAATCCTGGCCCATGTAGGGTTTCTAGTCGTATTCAGGCCGTGGGGCCCAGTAGGCGACACTATTTTTTTCCAGTTTTTTTGTTTTGTTTTCTGCATTATTATTTATTTTTTGTTGTTTTTTGCTTTATTTTTTAATTCTTTTTGCTTTTAGTTTTAGAAAAATTATAAACTTTCTGTTAGTGCCATTAGTTTTCAAATTTGAAAACTCTTTTTGTTTTCTTTGTTTCTTTATTTATTTTATTTTGTTTCTACTTACAACAAAATACTTATTGTTGCTATTTTTATTTTTTCAGTTTTTGTTCTGTTTTCTGCATTATTTAGTTTTTGTTGTTTTTGCTTTATTTTTTAATTCTTTTTGCTTTTAGTTTTATAAAAATTATAAACTTTCTGTTAGTGCCATTAGTTTTCAAATTTGAAAACTCTTTTTTTTTCTTTGTTGCTTTATTTATTTTATTTTGTTTCTACTTACAACAAAATACTTATTGTTGCTATTTTTATTTTTATTTCAGTTTTTTGTTCTGTTTTCTGCATTATTTATTTTTTGTTGTTTTTTACTTTATTTTTTAATTCTTTTTTCTTATAGTTTTAGAAAAATTATAAACTCTCTGTTAGTGCCATTAGTTTTCAAATTTGAAAACACTTTTTTTGTTTTCTTTGTTGCTTTATTTATTTTATTTTGTTTCTGCTTACAACAAAACGGCGTGTAGAGGGACGGGCTTATAAACCGGTGTGAGCGCCCTTCGGTTGGCGAGGTTTTCAAATTCATAGTTTTCAAATGAACTCTGAAAAAGTTGGCATAGCATGTGCATGTACAAAACGGACAATGGTGTCATACTCGTCTGTTACAAAGTTGGCATGGTATCATCATAATAGTTGCGGAAGAAAGTCTTCACCTTTTCTTCGCTTGTGTCGTTTGCTTATTGCGCCTTAACCATGGATAATCTTCATCGCTTATCAGGATGCTTGGGTCAGCCTTGACTTTGAAGGGGGAATTTCATGAAACTTTTCATACTCTTCGTATACATGTCTGTCTTGCCCTCCACTCCTGTGGATGTCCCTTTTTCCTGAAAAAACTATGTGGCGCTTTGGCTCATTGTATGATGTATTCGCTTCCTTATCTTTTCTTTTCCTTGGTCCGTAGACATGTCCTTCACATAGATAACCTGTGCCACATCATTGGCTACGACGAACGGTTTTTCGATGTACCCAAGATTTTTCAGATCCACTGTTGTCATTCCGCATTGTGGGTCTACCTGCACTCGCCTCTCGACAGATTGACCCACTTGCACTTAAAAAAAGGGACCTTAAAATCTACTCCGTAGTCAAGTTCCCATATGTCTACTATGTAACCATAATATGTGTCATTTCCCTTGTCGGTTGCTGCATCAAAACGGACACCGCTGTTTTGGTTGGTGCTCTTTTCATCTTGGTCAATCGTGTAAAATGTATTCCCATTTATCTCGTATCCTTTCCAAATCATTACAGTCGAAGATGGTCCCCAGGACAACAAGTACAGCTCATCACAAACAGTGCTGTCACCTCTGAGACGAGTTTCCAACCAACAGCTGAAAGACCAGAAGAGTTCACATGTAATCCGATCGTCAGACCGCTCCGGGTGTTTGGAGCGCAGACTGTTCTTGTATTCATCGACATACGGGTCACTAAGGTAGAGTTCAGAGAATCAGTATAGTGTACTTGAGACCAAGAATATCCGTCCCCTGCATATTATTGAGTCTCTTCCAAGCGTGTTTTTCCAGTTAGTCTCCCTCATACCGCTGATTTAGGGAGACCTATCTTCTTAAGGCCAGGAATGAAGTCAACACAAAACCCGATGGCATCCTCTCGCTTGATGGCCCATGGAGATGCTTCCTTCTGGCCTAGCGCGTTACTTAACATATTTCTTTAGGACTCCCATGAACCTCTCAAAGGGGTACATATTGTGTAGAAATACGGGCCCCGTAATGACAATCTCGTCGACTAGATGAACTAGGGCGTGCGTCATGATATTGAAGAAGGATGGTGGGAACACCAGCTCAAGAATCGACAAGACATTGCGCCACATCACTCCTTAGCGTTGGTACGATTTCTGGATCGATCACCTTCGAGATATTGCATTAAGGAATGCACATAGCTTCACAATGGCTAATCGAACGATTTTCGGTAGAACCCCCGCTGAATGCAACCGGAAGCAGTTGCGTCATAATCACGTGGCAGTCATGAGACTTTAGGTTCTGAAACTTTTTCTCTCGCATATTTATTATTCCCTTTATATTCGACGAGAAGCCAGTCGGGACCTTCATACTGAGCAGGCATTGAAAGAATATTTCTTTCTCTTCTTCCGTAAGAGCGTAGCTGGCAGGACCTTCATACTGCTTCGGAGGCATGCCCTCTTTTTCGTGCAAGCGTTGCAGGTCCTCTCGTGCCTCAGGTGTATCTTTTGTCTTCCCATACACGCCCAAGAAGCCTAGCAGGTTCACGCAAAGGTTCTTCGTCATGTGCATCACGTCGATCAAAGAGCGGACCTCTAGGTCTTTCCAGAGGGTAGGTCCCAAAATATAGATTTCTTCTTCCACATGGGTGCGTGATTCTCAGCGTCATTCGAACAGCTAGTCCGCCGACCCTTTCCAAAGATTACGTGTAAATCATTGACCATAGCAAGTACGTGATCACCGGTACGCATGGCGGGCTTCTTCCGGTGATCTGCCTCGCCTTTGAAATGCTTGCCTTTCTTTCGACATTGATGGTTGGTCGGAAGAAATCGACGATGGCCCAGGTACACATTCTTCCTGCAGCTTCCCAGGTATATACTATCGGTGTCAAGTAAACAGTGCGTGCATGCGTGGTATCCCTTGTTTGTCTGTCTTGAAAGGTTACTGAGAGCGGGCCAATCGTTGATGGTCACGAACAGCAACGCCTTTAGGTCAAATTCCTCCTTTTTGTGCTCATCCCACGTACGTACACCGTTTCCATTCCACAGCTGTAAAAGTTCTTCAACTAATGGCCTTAGGTACACATCAATGTCGTTGCCGGGTTGATTAGGGCCTTGGATGAGAACTGGCATCATAATGAACTTCCGCTTCATGCACATCCAAGGAGGAAGGTTATACATACATAGAGTCACGGGCCAGGTGTTGTGATTGCTGCTCGGTTCCCGAAAGGATTAATGCCATCCGCGCTTAAAGCAAACCATACGTTCCTTGGGTCCTTTGCAAACTCATTCCAGTACTTTCTCTCGATTTTTCTCCATCGCGACCCGTCACGGTGCTCTCAACTTCCCGTCTTTCTTACGGTCCTCACTGTGCCATCGCATAAACTTGGCATGCTCTCCGTTTCTGAACAGACGTTTCAACCGTGGTATTATAAGAGCATACCACATCACCTTCGCACGAACCCTCTTCCTGGGAGGCTCGCCGTCAACATCACCAGGGTCATCTCGTCTGATCTTATATCATAATGCACCGTGACACCGGGCATGCGTTCAGATCCTTGTAGGCACCACGGTAGAGGATGCAATCATTAGGGCATGCATGTATCTTCTCCACCTCCAATCCTAGAGGGCATATGACCTTCTTTGATGCGTATGTACTGTCGGGCAATTCATTATCCTTTGGAAGCTTCTTCTTCATTATTTTCAGTAGCTTCTCAAATCCTTTATCAGGCACAGCATTCTCTGCCTTCCACTGCAGCAATTCGAGTACGGTACCAAGCTTTTTTGTTGCCATCTTCGCAATTGGGTTGCAACCCTTTTTTGTGATCCTCTAACATGCGATCGAACTTCAGCTTCTCCTTTTGACTTTCGCATTGTGTCCTTACATCGACAATGACCCGGCGGAGATCATCATCATCGGGCACATCGTCTGGTTCCTCTTGATCTTCAGCAGCTTCGGACTGCTCCAAAGCACCATCGCGGCACATCGTCTGGTGCATCTTGATGTTCAGTAGCATCACCGTATTCAGGGGGCACATAGTTGTCATCGTACTCTTCTTCCTCGCCGTCTTCCATCATAACCCCTATTTCTCCGTGCCTCGTCCAAACATTATAGTGTGGCATGAAAACCTTGTAAAGCAGGTGGGTGTGAAGGATTTTCCGGTCAGAGTAAGACTTCGTATTCCCACATATAGGGCATGGACAACACATAAAACCATTCTGCTTGTTTGCCTCAGCCACTTCGAGAAAATCATGCACGCCCTTAATGTACTCGGAGGTGTGTCTGTCACCGTACATCCATTGCCGGTTCATCTGCGTGCATTATATATAATTAAGTGTGTCAAAAATCATTACAGAACATCATGAATAGATAATTAAGTGACCAAATTAATAGAAGTTCATCATCACATAAAACCCAAAGTACATACATAGTTCTCATCTAACAACATAAAGCTCTGCAGAGCATCTAAATTAATTAAACCATACATTAAAACTATGTAAAACATTTCAATGCGAAAACAAATACGATCATAATCGCAACCAAGGTAACAACTGATCCAACGGCATAATGATACCAAGCCTCGGTATGAATGACATATTTTCTAATCTTTCTCATCTTCAAGCGCATTGCATCCATCTTGATCTTGTGATCATCGGCGACATCCGCAACATGCAACTCCAATATCATCTTCTCCTCCTCAAGTTTTTTATTTTTTCCTTCAAGAAATTGTTTTCTTCTTCAACTAAATTTAACCTCTCGACAATAGGGTCGGTTGGAATTTCTGGTTCAACAACGTCCTAGATAAATAAAATCTATGTCACGTTGGTCGGCATAATTTTCATAAACAATAAATGAACCAATAGTTATGAAAAGATAATATATACCACATCCGAATCATAGACAGGACGAGGGCCGACGGGGATGGATACCAAAACCATCGCACTATATAAGATGCAATAATAAAAGTAAGAAAATAATACAAGTATCTATCTAAACAAACAAGTAATAATATTTTTCCTTTCAGAAAGAAGATAAGAACAAGAGACTCACCACGGTGGTGCCGGCGATGAGATCGGCGCGGGTGATCGACGACGATGAAGACGGGGACGGGGCGTGACAGACCGCTAAACCTAGATAAATATTGAGGAAAATGGAGCTTGGCGGTCGAGCTTGGAGAGGAGAAACCTTAAGTAGTGTGGCTCGGGCATTCCATCGAACACCTTGTGTGCATAGGAGGTGAGCTAGAGCACCACCAAGCCCTCTCCCCCTCGGCCAGAAAAAACAGAGCAGTGTGCTCTTCTCTTGCTCGAGGGGCTATATATAGACAGCACCATTAGCCCCGATTGGTGGCATGAACCAGGACTAAAGGGAAGCCTTTGGTCCCGGTTCATGCCATCATCCGGGACCAATAGTGGTGGGCCAGGAGCCAGGACCATTGGTCCCGGTTCGTCCCACCAACCAGGACCAAAAGGTCCGGACGAACCGGGACCAATGGCCCACGTGGCCCGGTTGGCCCCTGGCTCACGAACCGGGGCAAATAGCTCCATTGGTCCCGGTTCTGGATTGAACCGGGACTAATGGGCTAAACTGGCCCGGACGAAAGCCCTGTTTTCTATTAGTGATTGCCTTTTCTCGAAAGAGGGTTGGCTACACATGTGTTCTGTCCCACCACTTCTCCATCTCACCCTGGCTTCTATACTCAACATCGAGTTGCCAAGCTTGTGGGAGACGAGCGTACACTGAAGACCAGAACAATGGTCACTGTTATAGGGTAGTACACCATCTGAAATATACCATCCGAACAGAGAGGGCCGACAAACCCATACTGAGGGAGTATATGATTTTTTGAGAAGATTTGTTTCCATATGTGCCTTGCATTCATATTTATGAACAAATAAACAAGGATCCAACCATCACAATTGTCACTGGAATGTCCCTTTCTCTCTGGGGCCATGACTCTGTTCATGTTTGTTTGGCTGTTACTATTATCCTGATCACACAGGTGGAGGCTACAAGAAGTAGTGATTCCCAATTTATAAGTGTTCGTCATGCTTAGACCGAGAAATGCGGGTGAGCACATTAGCTATCCATCCATTAATTGTTTTATCAAATCTTGGAGTCTCGTCATCCCTGAACCTTTATTTCCCTTTCCCTAAAGTGGTTTTCCTATACTTGTGTGCTCTGCTTTGTTGTCTGCAGCTAACCTTGGCATGTACATTCAATACAGACCATCAGTTCTTGTGCGAGATGGTGCATTTGGATCTTGTACAAAATAACAGAGCCATGCTCCCATTATAACCTCACACACAATCTGGATTCCGAGGAAGGAGTACTGCCTCCATCCCCCTTGCAATGGCCTTCAAGAATGCAAATGAGGTGGCTCCCCTGATTCTTGCAAGAGAGTAGCGTTGTGCTATCTTTCTTCTACAAAGACTTAACCACTTTTGATCCTCGTTACGTTGTAAAACTTTTCCCTACTACAATGAGTGGCAAAGTTTTGGCTCGTTTGGCAAACTAACCCGAAACTAAAATAGCATTTCTTGTCCTACGAAGACGTTAAGAGTCTTGTTCCATGCTAGTTGGGAAATATATATTTGTAGTTTGCATTTGTGGTGAGATGGAGAGTAAACTTTTTCGTAGACCCCAATTTTTTTCCGAGAGTTACTCAGATGTCCGAACGCGCTGAAAATAGGCACAAACATCACACACTCAAACATCTTCCATGAAAAAAGTCACTTTTTTTAATTTATAGCAGTGCAAAAAATATTTACATAATAAACATAATTTTTTTTAAATAAAAAAAGTCCCACACATAAAATGGCCCAAGGAAGCAAATTGGACACATAGCCCACCATAGAAAGACCAAAAAAACAAAACATTATTTTCTGGGCCTAGACTACCTAGGCCTTTGCCCATGGCCATACTTGGTCCGTTTAGCTCGAGAAGGCCCGTCTGTGTATCCGCTCCAGCGCCAGCTGTTGGTCACAATCCCCTAAAATAGTTGTTGGATCACAATCCACTAAAAAGAAGTTATTGGATCACAATCCAATGGCTCCGAACGCCTTCCAGAGGAACAAAATCAGCAGCCGGTGCCCAAAACCTTCGTCTCTCCCCTGACTATCTGCTCCCGATGAGAGAGGCGATTCCATTGGCTATTCAACTGCGCTGGTCCGGCGATCCCATCCATGGTGGCGTGCTGGCCGCGTTCGGCGGAGCAGCGTGCGACGGACCAAGTCCTGGGCGCTCCTCCGTCAACCATGGCTTCTGGCGACTCGCGCATGGCATTCGGTGATGAGGTTGGGGAGGCGAGCGGCGGTCAGTCTCCTGGTTTTTGTTGGAACTAATATTATTATAAGTACTAGGATTAGATCATGTTTATTTTAGTTTGCATGGATGTGTTGGTTAGCAGCGTGCATAGAGCTCCGTAGAGTCTCGGTGGCCAAGTTGCGTAGCTGATGGGTTGAAGAAAGTAGCGGATGCAGTTAGTTGTGACCTGCACCGACCGCGTGAGACCTTAGCCGTGATCTGTGAAAATTTGGAATAGACTCAACTAGTAGAAAACAGGGCTTTGGTCACAGCTCCATGCACCCATTAGTCCCGGTTGCATCACGAACTGGGATTAATGTGAGCATTAGTCCCGGTTCGAGTGGCTAAGGCGTCGGGAAGGCATTAGTCTCGGTTCAAATGGGACCTTTAGTCCCGGTTTGAGACAGAAACCGGGACTAAAGGGTGCGATGCCCTTTAGTCCCGGTTCGTGTCTCAAACCGAGACTAAATGTTGAACCTTTAGTCCCGGTTTGAGACAGGAACCGGGACTAAAGGGTGTGATGCCCTTTAGTCCTAGTTCGTGTCTCAACCGGGACTAAAGGTTCAAACTCTACCCCCTCCCCCACCCCCCGGTGTATCGCCTTTTCAGTTTTGTAAAAAACAAAAGAAAATGATAAAAACTTCAAAAATTAAAATCTGGTCAAACTATGGTCAAACTGCTTATTCAAGAAAAATTAGCGTTAATAAATAATTATTTTTAGCTTTTTGACTTTTGGTCAAACTGTGGTCAAACTACTTCTTCAAGAAATATTAGTGTTAATAAATATTTTTTTTAGTTTTTTTGACTCTTTATCAAACTGTGGTCAAACTATGGTCAAACTACTTATTCAAGAACTATTAGTGTTACTAAATAATTATTGTTTTTTAGAATAATAGTTTCAAACTCAAACGGTACTTAATGCTCAAGTTCAACTCCTAGGGGTTAATAGGATTGACATCTTAGTATTGTCAGGAAAACAACAAGTGCAGACTTGGAAACTAGGGGGAATAGAACTCGAAAGTTAAGCATGCTTAGACTGGAGTAGTGAGAGGATGGGTGACGTGCCGAAAAGTTAGACGATTTGGTATGAGTGGTTCATAATTGAGCAGTGAGCAGTGATTAGAGTGGGTGATTAGAGATTAAATTGTCAAATAATTCAGAAATTTGAAAATAAGAAAAAAAAATTAAAAAATCAGAAAAATAAAATTTCAAAAAAAATTTCCTTTAGTCTTGGTTGGTGTTATCAACCGGGACTAAAGGTGGAGCTCCAGACAGCGGCCACGTGGAGCTCCTTTAGTCCTAGTTCGTAAGCAAACCGGGACTAAAGGTTTGGGCTTTAGTCTCGACCCTTTAGTCCCGGTTCCGGTTCCAGAACCGGGACTAAAGGCCCTCTGAAACCGGGACAAATGGCTCATTTATTCACTATGTGTTAATGCTTTGTTCCAGTCCTCTATTAAAAAGAGGCCTTAATATCCCTTAGTTTTCTTATGGACCCCGCTGCAACGGGAGGGTAGGACAAAAGATGTCGTGTAAGTTCTTTTCCATAAGCATGTATGGCTATTTATGGAATACATGCCTACATTATATCGATGAACGGGAACTAGTTCTGTGTCACCCTAGGTTATAATTGTTATATGATGAATATTATCCAACGATATCATCGACGCAGTGCCTACATGTTTCCCACGTATTGATCTTGGCTACCAGTCACTTTAACAGGACCATCTTCGGTGATGTTGACATCCATTAGTTTAACATACTCCTCCTTAGGCTTAGAAAGGCCCACAAGTTATGCTTCATCAAGATTACTAGCTGAGTGACAGCGAACATCTTCAATATAGGGATATGTCACATCAATGGTGTTGGAGGATTCTGGAGGAATCAGTGACGGAGCCCCCGTAGCCCCCGGGTGTTTGCTTTGTATATAAAACAGGGAGAAACCCTTTATCGGAATGGTGTTGGAGGACTCAGTCTTGATCAAGTTGTACTTTGTGTTTTTGCTGGTCACTTCTTTGACTCTTGATTTGAGATCATGGATTTGCATGGTTATTCGATGCGGTCTTTGAGTTTCATCAGCTTCCGCGATAAGGTTTGGCTTTCTACATGCACCATGAATTCGCCAAGGCAATCATCAATATTGTATGAATGGTCCCTTACTTGCTTCGCCCATACCTTGAGTAGCATGTCTTTCTCTTCCATTTTTTCAGCCGCAAGCAGGAAAGCTGTCTTTGATGAACCTGCCAAACAAAGACCCAAAAGAAATTTACTAGTGACAACTGTTGATGTATAATGTGTTGTCTAGTCTCTTCTATCAGATCGGTCTTTTGGTTGCATTGGCTAGAGCATGCACTTCTACATGGTATCAGAGCCAAGAGTGCTTGAGTACAAGACCTGGCTGGCTGCTATTATTTTGCGGCCCACTTTCGGTCCTTGTTTAGGCCTGAGGGAGCCACACGTAAAGGGGAGTGTTGACTTATAATGTGCTGCCTAGTCTCTTCCATCAGATCGATCTTTTGGTTGCATTGGCTAGAGCATGCACTTCTACAACGACATCCTGCGACCTGTGACATGTGACATGCAATGATGCATAACAAAATATGAGCGTCCACTCACAAATATGGCCACAGCATCCAATGGACCTCGCCATGCTCAGCACCGTCTCCGCCATCTCTGGCCGATTATGATGTAATGCTCTCACAACAGGTTGATTGATCGAGCTCACCAAGAAAAGTAAGGTTGACGTGCCACGAAAATGGTAAGTTAGCAACGCTCTTATAGCAAAACCCATAAGCTTCTTTCTTTCTCTCCTCGCGATTATTCAGACAAAGAAAAAAGCTAATGGTGTTTATGACCCACTCGTGTATTTCTTTTCTTACAAATCCAGCATGTTGTTGCAATACATCTATCTTAGCTAAGAGCAGGTGGCAAGTTGCAGTACTAGGTCACTTTTGCCGGCGACAAAGTTGGCCCGCCAAATTTGGACTGGCTAGATTTCTTAAATCTTGCTCCGTTGATCGCCCGCAAAAACAAAACAAAAACTGAGCCCTGAGCCTAGCTGTCCATTTCTATTTGGGTTCTTGAAAAAATGAGGCGAACCAAATAATTGAGCACGCGTTAATTTTCTATATTAGCTACTAGTGTCACGCGTAAAACAGCGAACGGCGTGCGGTTTGTACACTAGCGGTACTGGAATCTCCTCCAGTTTCACACAAGCATCTTAGGTGGCATTATGGGCTCAAATGGCCACAGCATGCATCAAGTCAAGTCTTCCTTTCATATTTTCGTTGTTCAAATGTAACTCTCAGTGCCCAGATAAATAATTGGCCTCATGTCACTAGATCATACAATAAGCATGCGGCAGGTAGAAAATGATGCGTGCTTAATTATATAATACTGGCGGCTATAGAACTTGGAATCTGTCAATTTCACACTTGCTTGAAATGATAACACAACCACAGGCTAGCTATCTAAGGATCTTATTCTACCGCATATGACAGTGTGATCGATGTGGAAGGAATGCTAATATTTTGTATTCTCGTATAAATCTGCTTTCATGAAAAATTTCTTTTATCTAAATGTCAAGTTTTTTAATGTGATTTTGATAGAGAAGCCGAGACGCCTCGTTAGGACTCCTACAGCCATAGACTCTATATATGGCGGGGGCTGAGTACACAGTTATCGTGCTCACCTATGCCGAGGGGGATCGAGCAGCGACTGAGAGCACTCGAGCTTACGCCGAGAGCACTGCAGCATCAGCCCATAGCACGAGAGCAACCGCTGAGAGCTCTAGAGTAGTCACCAAGAGTGTGCGAGCAGCTGTCAAAGCATGAGTACCGCCCAAGCCGAGATCACGAAGATATTTGGGGCTGAGGAGAGCTCATGATGGAGTTGAACTTTTGCTTCAGAACTACGAGTGCACTGCCTTTATGTGATATATATACGATGGATGCATGTGAACTTAATTTTTGTGTTGCTATGACGGAGCTGAACTTTTGCCTCAGAACTATTAGTGCACTATGTTTATGTAATTTGTATGATTAATGGTTGTGAATGTAATTTCTATGATATGACTTTGCCGTATGTAATTGGATAACTATGAAATTGACTTGTTAGCTTGTTTGTTTGTGTTAGTAGATAAAGTAGTATGTGGTGTATTATGGAAAGAATCCATTAGTCTATGATTCATGGGAGAAATGCAATCAGCAAATGGACGGTTGCGAGAACAACTGCTATAAAGATTATAAGACTATAAAAATGAAGGATCGTTACTCCATCTTCCTCCGCAAAGAGAAAATCAACTATGAAGTATGCAACACTTGTGAACAAGTGGACGAGTAAGAATTTGATAATCTTTATCCAGTTCATTGTCATTATGGTGTTGTTGTTATTATGACATGTCAGAGGCTTCGCTAATATGGCAATGTGTACTTACTTACGACGTTAAGTGAGTTGTACTCTAATGCATGCATCTACTGTTGCATTTCGATTATTGTTATGGTAAAATGTGCTGATATTAGTTTGCGATACATTGTAGTGCATATGATTGAATATGTTTATTGTTGTTTAATGGATGGTTTTGCACTAGAAGTGTTGCTGGCTGGGAACATAGTTGTGGCGGGTGCCCCAGACAGCCCGCCACAACAAATAATATCTCCCAGAGACGGGCATACAGGTAAGCCCACCACTACAGAGTTACTACTAGTTACGGACGCGCGCCCACCACTGCTAAGGTGTTAGCAGTGATAGGAGATCAGTGGCGGGCGCCTTTGAAAGCCTGGTCTGCCACTGTTATGCTTTTAACGCCCGCCACTATTAGGCATTCCTGTAGTAGTGTCCCTAAAACCGGGTTAGAGTTGCTCTAGCTGGTCCCCTACAACTGGCTAGAGGAGTAAAATTCTGGTTTTACTCTATAACTGCATTCTACCCGGAAGCCTGAATCCTATAGTGGAGAAAATCGCTAGAGATACTATGCTCCCAGAAATTGGAGCGATCTGGTGAATCGAGGCTGCTAGGGAGTTGTGGGCGTAAGTTTGCTGGACGTGTGGATTTATGGCAGGCTGCATGGCCCACGCAAGCAGCTGCGCAAGTCCCAAACTTTTGTGAGATTTTTATATCAAGCATAAGCCTGCTGCAGTTTTGACGGTAAATTAGTGCCACCTCGCTTTGTTACGCAGAAGAAAAGGATGGCTCAGCTATATATAAGGTGCACTGTATGTTAGGTACAAATCTGAGTGATCCTTTTTTTGGTAATAAACTGAACATTGTACGGAATTAGTCAGTTAATTGAATGTTCGGTTTCAAAAAAGTTAATGCCATTTTCAGTTAATAGTTGTGTTAACTGAAATTTAAAAATTGTTAACCAACCATTTGGTTTCAATAATTTATGTAACATTTCGTTTCAATAATTTATGTCATTCTCGGTTAACAGTTGTGCTAATCGAAACTTAAAAAGTGTTGAAATCTGTTAAACTGAATTTTTGGTTAATATCAAACGCCCAGGTTGATGTGGGCCAACTTCTCTGTGTCGTTGTGGGCGCCTGCAAGCACAACCCGTCCGTACTTGTCGCGTCGTTGCTATGGGCTCTCCCCCAACAACCGCCATGACCTACTAGGCTCTCAAGGCCACCACCGTAGTGCACCTGTCTCCCTGCGACTTCCTCACCCCACCTTGAAGCCTACCTCGCCCATTGTGACGTCATCAACAAGCTTCTCGGGATCTCCCGCTTTGCCGGCCGCCTCACCCTCGCCGCAACAAGTTCGCCCATGATGTCAACGCCCTTCTCTCGCACTCCGACCTCCTCCCACCGCCCACCATGCTCCTCGCGTACTGGGGCGAGGGCGTCTACTACTTCATCAAGCAGTTCGCCTGACTCGCTAGGGCTCCTGCCCGCGCACCTTCCTCAACTTCAGCACCTCAGCGCTAAGGCCAAGTTGCTGGGCTACGTCGGCTCCATCACCATTTAGCTAGAGGAGGTAGCTTGGTAGGTCCACCCTGGCGTCCGTTGGATTGCTGTTGGTTTTGATTAGCACACACAAGAACTGAATTCTTCCTAAAGTCTCATTGAATGAAATAAAACTGGATTTTAGGAAAAAAAATTAGTATTGGTAAATGAAAGAAATGCTTCTGTAATTACCGGTGTTAGTGGTACAGATGAAATTCATACTGATGCATTTGGTTGAACAACCTTGCTGCTGCTCATGATTGATTTGACCGTAATCAATTGGGTTGTTTCGTTTCTTCAAAAAGTAAAAATAGGAATCAAATGCTACATTACGGTCTTATTGTGATAAAGGGATTGCTTTCTTCCAACTGTGTAACTTATGGCTGACTTTAAAGATGAGTGCTTTGCTCTATGGTGCAAGCATAGAAGTTCTGTACATGGCTGCAACTTTGTGATGTCTGCGTACAAGAGCAAGACAACTCAATGTGAGATTAATTTGCAGCTATAAGATGCACAATGTTGTTCCATAAATTTATCATCATAATGTGGCTGTTATGCACTAGGAAGGTGAAACCAGCATGACAACTAAGCATGTCGTTTTCCTGTTGTACTTTTCAGTGTGTGTTAATATAATGGTAGCAAATTAACTTTAAAAGTGATGAATTGGCTAAGCGCAAACTTTAGAGCAGATATGATTATGGGCCAATATATCATGAGCCTAATGTGCAATGAGAAACACCATGGAAGAATGAATAATGTAGACTAACAATATGACATGAACTTGAGAATATCAAGGGGTCCAAAATTGAGTACATATTCTGCAGAATGAATGATGTAAACTGACAACATGCCATGAACTTACAATACCAAGGGTCGATGATTGTGTATATTTATCCAGCAAAATTAGTGACCTTGATCTCCATACAATAGCTAAGCTACTAGATTAGCTTATATGTTTGATTATCTCATGTGACGTTAGTCCAGTTACATCTACTTCAAAGGAATTATAGGCAGATGCGGTTCGTAAATGCAGACCAAATTACAACTTAATAACCTGTCTAATTGGCATGCATCAATATTTCTTATTGCTTTCGTTTATGTCTTCTAAGATTCTAAGCGCCTTAGGAATGTTGGTTCATATTGCGTCGGGGGTCACTACGGGCCCAGCTGCAAGGGGATGAATCGTTGATGTATGTGCCATTTGGGTCCATTCTTAGGTGTGTTACGTGCAGGAACAACTCAACCCAATTCAGATGAAACACACAACAAAGCAACCAACTTTAACCACATGCGTAAGAACACATTAAAAAGGAGGCTTAATCGCAAAAGAGGCTAAAATCTCATGGACGGCGCGGCAAAGCGCGCGTCACCCTCTAGTATTTTATCAACGCCGAGCTGTGCGCCTAAGCTTACTCTTTTGCTTAGCCGCGGAGTAAAACACACCACACCCTCTCTGCATCCTTTCCCACCCTATCCTTCGATGCCCCTACCTTAGCGGCAACCCCGACACTGCGCCTGCACCTGCACCCGCGTCGCCATGGCCTGATCACGTGGTCGCTGCTCCCCGCCGCCCACCCATAGCGCAGATCCATACTGCCAAGTACATAGCGCCACCCCATCGGCCTTCCGTTGCCTCAGCGCTTCACTGAGCGCTGCCCCATCTGCCTCTCAAGACCGGCTCTCTAGCTTCACCCAACTCCATTTGCTACCACCGCCACAGAGGTCAAACATCTGTGTGCGGCAGCGGGCATGGGGCACGTGGGTGGTCGAGATCACAGACTGACACACCCACAAGAAGATTTGGCTCTACTCATTTCACTCCGCCCGATCAGGCCGCCCTTGAATCGACATTTGGTCGGTGCGGCTACACGGCACCTACGGCGACCGAAACTTTGAGTCTGGTGAGAGGCCGAGGCTAGATGCCGTCGACCTGTGGGTAGCTTTCGTGCGGGAGAGGAGCGAGGATTTGGAGGCCAAGGAAAGGCTGGCGTCGGAGGCCTCCGACGAGGTGTACATGGCGGAGCTCTGCCGCCTCTACCTAGAGCAAGTTGAGGTGGAGCGTTGCCTGTACGGGTAGTTAGCGGTGGCGGGCGAAGGCCATCATGCTGTCAAGCGACAACGAAGACAACGGCGGCAAGAGAGGCAGCAAAATTGGAGGCGACAAAGACAATAGCGGCATGAGCGAATTTACAAGCATCTTCGGCGATGACCCAGGTGACGACACAAGCTCTGACCCCTGATCGGTGGGCTCTGCAGAGCGAGTGAAAATCACTCTTATATTGTGGGACGGAGGGAGTATATTTTAGTAAGTTTTTGTCTAGGTTAATTTAGTAGACTATATGTTTCGAATTTCAGTTTGTATGTGTGTCTGAATCAAATTTGTGTTCATCGTATACAAATTTGTTGTTCGCTTTCGCTAAATTTACGAGATAGGCTAGAAACGGACAAAATTTAGAGGAGTAAAATTACTCCACTAACATTTACTCCCCAGTTTACACCACTATTTTTTAATTAGGGGATCAGCTAGAGATTCTCTAAGCATACATCCACAACACACGAGTGCAAACGTAATAAGGTGCATCTTCTCCAGACCACGGGCCAGATCACACACTCCAACATGACATCGCATGCAGCTGCACGAATTCACATCCTCTATTTCCCTTGCTTCTTCCTGCTGCTCTGCTTCATATTTAACATAAGGTGATCTTTTTTTATACATATTTAACAGTTCGAAAATGTTTGATTAAAAATTTTCAAACACTTGTTCAATATTTGTTGAATGATAATTAACACTGTCTTGCGTTTTACATTTTTAGTTCTGTATGTAAGGTGATTTTTATTACAGATATAACTAGAATATTACGAAATTTAAGAAAAAATGAAAAAGAAAGCAAAATACAGTGCAAAAAAAGTAGGAAAAAACGCTGAATATCCGCGGTCCCCACTGGGCTGGCTCATTATGGGCGTTGCTTGAGGCGAGCGCTGCCTTCATCCCCGACGTGAGAGCCCCCAAAAGAAAAGGTGTTACCCAAGCCCGCAGCTTAGCATAGCCAGACGGGCTCACGGCCCAGCCCACTAAGCAAAATCCATCGCACCGCAGGACGAATCCCGAGGAGCTCTCTACCTTCTTTTTCGTCCCCTCTGTTGAAATCCAATCGGAACGCCTCTTCTTTCATGGAATTCCCCTATCCTCGGCGGCTCGGCGAGCCTTAATCCACCATGCAACAACGGCAGCGGCGGCGGCGTCCAGTTCCGGCTCAACGGCTTCGACATGCGCTGTAAATCGTGCTACCCCGTTTGGTCGCCAAGTTACATCATGATAATTAACTGTTACCGTTGTGGGACGAGCGACAACCTGTTGTGAGAATGCCCTGCAGGCTGGATCCATCATCGTGAGCCTGCACTGTGTCCGTGACCCTGAAAGAGTGAGCTTGGTTTTTTCCAGCTAGTTAGCTGGTTACTGTTTTCTGCTGATTTGTTTGTTGATTCACGCTCTGTGTGTATGCTTCAGGTCATCTACAGCCCTCCCTTTGCTTTGCAAGGGATACGTGGCTGTCTGGACATGAGCATTTCATCTGCATGTTGATTGCTTGACGCCGCTGTTGGAAAAACAGAGAGCTCTGCATTTGGCAACTTATTTTCATGAGGATTGATTGACTGAACCAGTTCGTTACAGACCACCTCCTTTCGCAGGCGATGAATTCATGCTTTGCCGATCTATGGTTGAATTGACCTCAAACTAGGCCTTCTACATAAATGGATTTCGTCAACGTATCCGAGAAAATCCGACCTCTGTGGAGGTTGTTGTGCTTAACGGCATCCCTTTAAGATTGTTGCACCCTGCAAACAAACTCTGTTTGTGCTTTGCTAGAACCGGCACTGCAGATCAAAGCCCACCATTATCAACCTTTGGACTTGTTCTCGTGTATAAAAGAATTATGGTAGGTACAGATTGTCTAGCCTGGAAGAATAGGCTGATCCGTACTATACATTAGGCCAAGGAAACAAGGTTCCTCGTCAAAATTATGCAGGAAATGTTGAGAAATTCGACTATATGTATTTATCAACATATGCATGTATTGTTCATCTGAAATACTGGTTATTTCGTTCAAGAACAATGGACTATATTAACGAAAATGCAAGTAATCAATGGTTACACACAGGTACTCATCAGGTACTAATACATTGAAAATTCACTCGAAACAAAAGGAGAACTCTTCTACTCATGTTTTAAATTCGAAAACGACCTAAACTTACGAGATCTACTCAGTATGAGGAGCCGCTCAGCTACCTCCGTCATCATTGGTCTTCGATCCACATCAAGGCTAAGGCAATCCATGGCCATATCTGCTAGACTATCAAGAAGCTCCAAATCTTTTGTTACTGCAATTTCCTTGTCAAAAAACTCAGTTGCTTTCTTTCCTTTCTTACGAGCTTCAAGAAAATTATTTACCAAGCTACTATTGTCAGAATGTGTGGCTTTCTTCCTGGTTATAAGCTCTAGGATGACAACTCCAAAACTATAGACATCACTTTTTTCGGTGAGTAGGCCTTCTTGCAGATATATTGGGTCCATATAATTCATGTCTCCAATGACAGATCCTGTGTGCTGCTTGTCCCTCACAATCAACCTCGATATACCAAAATCTGAAATCTTCGGTAGAAAGTTATCATCCAGTAGTATATTTGCTGGTTTAACATCACCATGTAGAATTTTAATATTGGCCTTTGAATGCATATAGGCTAGACCATCCGCTGACTGTGCAGCAATACTTAAACGTGCATCCAAGCTGAGATCCACCTTGATATAACTATTGTGAAGAATGTCATGAAGGCTACCTTTGGAGATAAACTCGTATACCAACATGGGGGTATCAACTTCTAGGCAACAACCTATCAGCCTAACAATGTTCTTGTGAATGACTTGGGATTGAATGATGACTTCATTTGCAAACTGTTCATTCTCCAGCACACTACCATTAATTGACTTCTTTACTGCAACCGGATTATTGTCAAGAAGACCCTTGTAAACTTCACCAAAGGCACCTTTTCCTATTAAATTGTTACTCTTTAAAATTGGTTTGAGCTCCTCCTTTTTGAAAAGCTTTATGATATGTGCCTTCTCTAATGTAGGCCCACCATTCTTCTTGTAAAATTCTCTCATCTTCATTTTCTCTTTGCGAAGAGCAATAATGAATGATAGAACTGCCATGAGAAGAATACCACCTATTGCACATACATGGGCAAGGAAAAAACTTATTGTATATCACAGAAAATTAAGTGAATAAGCGCTAGCAAAAGAAAGTATACAAATGGAAATACCACTTTGGATAATCTAAGAAATTTCTGTTTAAATAAGAGTAAAAGTACCACAAAAAGTCGATGTTATGGTTGTAGGTGGTTGAAGTTAACTCCGAAAATAGTGTGAAAATGACAGCAAAAACATGAAGCATATTTTCTATAAAGGGTGCTTTGTTACTTAAAAGGTTTAAGCATCACACCCAAACAGTTACTAAAGGAATTCCTCCTGAAGCATATAAAATTACAGATGTTTGTATGTGCAATGAAATTTTTAGGTCATATATAAACTGCATTGCTAGTTACTGAAGGAATTCCTCCCAAACAATGGTGTATACTTGTTCGTGTCTGTCAAGAAATCTACATGCAAATTTTATGGCATATGTTTCTGTGTTGATGATTTAGATTGGCAATAGGGAAGATATCGCTGAAACAAGTTTATATTTGAAGCCATAATGGAAAGTGAATTATTCGAGAGAGACCAAATATTGCTTTGTTATTTGGACCATGGACCGGCTATTATTTAAATAGGAGTACTGGACCACCTACCCAAACGGCATTTTTTTTGGAAATGGAGAAGTTATCCAATGCAGACAACCGTGAACTTTGCTTCGATACACCCCTAGAAAAGTTCACAGATTTCGACGCAGATTAAAGGTAGAGATTAGAAGTTATCTCGTTTGATAAAAAAGGTAATATATTCTTTTGCAACCAAATCAATATATTCAATACGGACAGTGGTATCCCCAACCCACCAGGGTTCAAATCCTGGTGCTCGCATTATTCCTGGATTTATTTCAGGATTTCCGGCGATGTGCTTTCAGTGGGAGGAGACGTTCCCGTCGACGACGAGGCGCCTACGGTGACTTCGTAAATCTCAAGATGATATGCCGGCTCAGTCTCTCGGAGGTGCTCATAGGGGTAGGGTGTGCGTGTGTGCATTCATAGGGATGAGTGTATGCGCGTGTATATGAGCGCTTGTGTCTGTACTGATGCTCAAAAAAAAATATTCAATACGTTTGATCTTCATGCTAATATGATGATAGGATTTTGAAGTAACTTTAAAATTTGTGCAAACTTTGGCGAGGGGTGTAGTGAAGCAAAACTTGACAACCATATATTATTAGTTATTGTACAATGCCAAACAAAGTCAAGCATCAAAACCAAATAAATCGTTGAAGCATTCACCATGTATGTTCCTAGCTCACACGTTTTGATGTGATTCTACTGCGAGTGACCTCACAGCGTGAGCACACATGTTCATAAGCTCTTCAGGGCAACGAGGCTCACAACAAAAGTGATGTCTGTAATTTACTAAACTGGTGCGGTAGCTTAGTATACTTACCAACGGCCACCCTTGCTGCTAGGGGGAATATGCTTGTGCACGTTCCTGCTTTGCCATTGCCTTTCATTCCAAATCTGCACGGACAATTGTAGCCTCCTGGCATGTTCTTGCAGATCCCATCACTCGAGCAGGGATACAACTTGGGAAGCTTGCATTCATCGATGTCTGCAGAATGAAGAAGTGTTAAAACTTAAAAGGTCTAAAAGAAAGATCGAGCTGTTAGGGTTTAAAAATGTACCTTGGCATCCGTTGTTCATGTAAGGGTTGCCCTCGTAATTCTTCCAGCACTTGCACACATAGCCAATGGTTGCATTGGCGCAAGAGCTGTTGCCACTGACACATGCGTAGTCCGAAGGCGGCTGCTGGCCTTCCGCCGGACACGAAGCTTTCCCGATTGTGAAATCGAGCACAAAGGGGACGCCCCGGGGGAATCTTTTGGCAAGCACCCTGTCGCCGTACATGTCTGGCGTCGAGAAGTTGTACCACGACTTCTCCACCAACATGCCGTATGAGCATGGCATGATACTCCACATGCTGTTGTTCTCGACCAAGATCTTCATTTGTGCAAATTGGACGGATCTGTATGCCGGGGGAAATGGTGTCTCACAGCAGCCCTGCCCTGTGCACGACCCATTTCTCACGTGCCCAAGGAAATCCACCTCCAGGATGTCTGAACGGCAGAAGAAGTGGTCGTAGGCCGCATTCTTCGAATCATGGATGGCCAGATATGGTTCGGCTCTCCAGCCAACACCGAAGAGAGCATTACGCGTCGCCGACACGCCAAACGGTGTGAAGGAGAGAGGCATCGTGTAGAACTTGAACAACCCGCTGGTCTTGTCTGTGGTGCACAGGTATGAGATCCCGATGTATGCCCGCGCCTCGCTCGTGGCAACTGATATGCTTATGAGCTCGAGCGGCAGCATCGACGGCAACGACCTATTAAGAGTGAGCGGGTCGCCATGGAGGTGGAGCTCGGTGGTGGAGCCTTCCCACTGGTGGGTTCCAAGGAAAGCACTTGCGAGGAAGGCGCGAGGGGGACGAGCGGAGTCCTTGCAGTGTACCTCGAAACCCTCGCGGAAGCAGCCATGCCCGATTCCGAAAGGGAAGGGGATGCTGATGTTGCCGCACTTGTCGCGACAACCCCGACGGGCGATCATCGGCGGCTGTTGCTGTTCAGCAGCGGCACCCAGGATCATGTGATCAGCCACAACAAATATCTGGAGCAGGAGTACTGGCAGCAGCAGCGTGGAATGGAAGTGCGAGCTTGGTGTGGTCATGGTGTTCTATGGTGTATGGATATTCGAAAGATTGCGCTTGATTGGGTTGCACACAGACCCTCCTAATATATAGACCTAGAGCTGTGTGGGTGTCTAGCGTAGCGTACCGGATTGGAGTTTAGCTTCTTGATATACTCCATCATACTAGCTAGTTCAAATGGATTAGATTTGTATCATCCAACAGCCAATAAATACATGTCCACAATGTCAACTTGCCTATAGAATCTTTGTGACTAGGGAACTACGAAAGACTAGCTAACCTCTCGCTGGGTGGGTATTTTATATCTTGTTACCCAGCTGTAGTTTGTGTTACACAGGAGACTCGGCGACTTTCTATCTTCTTGGCCTCATACATAATTAAACAGAGTCAACTACGCCCAACTTGGATTAGAAATGTATAACTACAAAAGGCTGGAAATCACATTTCGTCTCCGAATTCTAATTATCAAAATGCATGGCACTTTTGTTAATCCATCTTTCGTTTTATGGACTCGGTACACACGTAGGTGTGTATTATCCTGTTATATCTATATGAATAGTAAACTAGCCCTTAGTATGTGATCATTTAGTACGGCTATTTAAAACTATGGTTAGGATGGAGTTGCCCTTAAACGTTAGCAGTTAGGCATGTAGGCGGACGCGCCTGCAAGGGCTGCGAGCGTCCGCCACATCCATCAATTTTGTATTAGCACGGTTATTAAAGTAGTAGTGATTAGCTTAATTTTTGCTTCGCATGGACGTTGCAGACATGTCCGCTTGCATATCACATCTAAGCACATCTTTTCACCTAGAAAAGCTTATAAGCATCTTACTAACAAATGTCAAGCGGGTCGCTGGACGACATCTCAACAAGCAGTACCAAAAGATGTCCCAAGGGTGTTAATTATTTCTTAATATGCATTAGTTTTATTATTTGCAGCTCAATTATCGCCATTGCCAGCAAGCTATAGCTATAACATCATGATAACTAGAAGAGTTGGACACACTTTGCTGCGCCGTTGGTGTTGTTGGGTTTTTTTAAAAAATGGATCACTCTGATTTAAAATAGGTTAAACCTGTTAAGTTTGATCAAATTTATAGAGAAATATAAATCATTTGTATTACTTTTTGAAAAGTCAAACCTGTTAAGTTTGATCAAATTTATATAGAAATATATGAAATCCATAATATCGAATCCGTATGGTTAGATTCATCATGAAATGAGTTACCATACTTATTTTGTTTAATATCGTGGATATCTATATTTTTTGTTGTGAACTTGGTCAAAGTTAAAGAATTTGATAATTTTTCTGTGAACTTGGTTAAAGTTAAAGAAGTTTAACTTCTCAAAAAAACTAATAACCCTTATATTTTGGAACTGATGGAATATTTAGTTCGGTGGGTGCAGCTGATGATGGATTGTGTTTTATTTTTATTTAGGGTTTTTTATTTCTGTGACCCTGGTTCCTTAGCTCTACTCATTCATCCTCACTCTGTTAACTTTTGCTCACTTTTCCCCACTCCCTTGCCCGAAACCCTCAGGACAGGTTATAACGGACGTTGCTATCGGGTCAATGCCTTTGACCATTAACTCCGACGAGTGGGGCCGTGTATACGTGGGCGCATGCAAGACCGCGGTCGTGCGTGGTCGTGGGGTAGCACGTGTCCATGGAAATGCCCGAAACGTCCGATCATATAAAGAGGGGCAACCACCTCCATCGCCCCTACCATTTTCCCCCAAATCCCCTCCCCGTCGCATCGTCTTCGTCTCCCCCACCGGTGTCGTCTCGCTCTACTCCACTGCCTCCACCGCACCGTCTCGCTCTCCCCCACCGCATCCTCTTCCTCACCTTCATCGCCTCCATCTGTCAGATGGCCGACGCTCGTGGCGACGCCGGCGCAGCGGCCGGAGATGTGATGGAGCTTCAGGGTCAGGGCGCGGTGATCGAGGATGTCGGCGGCGTCCACGGCGGTGAGGGGAAACTCGCAACTGCTGCGGATGTGGCAGGCTCCGCCTCATCGCTGCAGAAGGTGACGGCGTCGAGCGGCGCAGTCCATACCGATACCCCGATCGCCGCCTGCCGTCGAGCAGCAGGTATTTTGCACTTGTTTAGCTTGTAGAGTCAGTTGCTTCCTAGTTGCATTGGTTAGATTGTGATTCATACGGTAGTTCAGATAGTTAGAGTAGTTGGTTTGACGGATGGGCTGGGGTTTTTTTGTATGGGTTGGGGGGTGGGGGTGGGGATTTTTAGACTAGGGTTTGTTGGATAAATTCGTTGAAAAAATGCTAGATGTTGTGAACTATGATTTTAGGTGCTGCAATGATTGGGGTTTTTAGATTTTTTTTACATTTGGATAAATTTGTTGCAAAAATGCTAGATGTTGTGAACATATGCATGCTTATTAGATTTGTTTTTAGTGCTCATAGATTGTTTTTTTAATGCTACTCAGATTCGTTGCCTTAGATTGGGTCCCTATTAGATTTGTTTTTGAATGCTACTCAGATTGGGGTTTTGAATGTAATATGCCCAAATGGAATCCATTGATTAAGAAGTTATTTTTGTTTAGAATCACAATCCTACCGTATGAATCACAATATAAATTTGAATGTCATAACCAAAAGTAACCCTTGATTCAGTAGTATATAAATTTTTCCACAATATGTAGTTATATTAGCTCTGTTGTTCAATTTGTGTGCATGGCAATGGAAAATGCAAAACAATGATCATAGTATATTGCGAGTATATTAGCCCAATGATAAATGTGTCATGTGTGCATATCTAAATTTTCAATTGGCTTCTGTATTTACTAGTGATGGATGTAATTGTATGTTCAGGAGGAGAATGGTTGGGGGGGGGGGGGTAGAAAGAGGAAGCTGGCCCAATATAAATTTGAATATGAGGTAAGCCTACTTGAAATTTAGATTGTTCATTTAGTTCCTTTGACATGCATAGTTTATCCATGAATCTATAATGTATTAATGTAACTCATTCATGTTTGCAGTATGATTCTGGAGAAGAAGTGTACAAAGGCAACGTCGCATCCTTCACAACCAAGGAGGTGGTGAAGATCAAGGCCAAGGGAGTTGCTTCCTTCTACAACCGCAAGACCAAGAAGTCGCACTGCCCCTACTGCACCACCAAGCCAAAGCCAAGGGATGGCCGCTTCGATCACCTTCTGTCTCATGCTGAGGATGTAGCGATTCGCTGGGAGGACTACATGATCAGGGGGCAGCATGCCGCCCTCGCGAAGTCCCTGACCCCGGTGTGATGTGATCGATGATGTGATGCTGTGAACTGAATCTTTAAGTTTATCTGTTGGGTTACTTTTGCTTTGTTGAACTGAATCTCGTTGGTTATGTTTTGTTGAACTGAATTTAGTTTTCATGAATTTGGTTATGGTTGGCTATGTTGATGCTAGTAATCTGGTTGCTATCTATATTTGTCTGTGGTATATTTGTCTGTCCTGAATCTATGGTTAGTTATGTTTAGATGTTGTAAACTATGATTTTAGGTGCTGCAATGATCACACATGTTGTGTAGGAAGTCAAATGCATGCCAAATGAGATCATGTAAACCTTGGCAAACCTGGACAGTATAAATTCAAGAAAATGCAAAAAAAAAAGTAAAACCTTGGCAAACTATCTATGTTTGTGTAGGAGATCATGTGTGCAAAATTTGAAGTGATTTAGAGGAGGTCAAATAAATTTGAATTTGAGAAATGTGCTCCAAATGAGCTCCCAGGCTAGGGTAAACAGCCCATTTGTAATCAAGTTTTTTGGACCTACTCTAAATGAGCCAAATGTTTTTATTAACACATATTCACTTTCCATAGTATAGATTCAAAGTCTCACTATTTTTTGAATTAATCTACATATGTTTACATTCTCTTTTGAAAACATATGCTTTAATATAAAAACAATTAAAAACACATTTGAAATATGAAAATGGAAAACTAACTTCAGATCCTTCTTATTCAATTTGAAATAAAGCTTTGGTGGTTTTTGATTTTTTTAATTTTTCAAAAACAGAAGGTAACCCTACCTCCTCTCCTTGAACTCTATGAAATCATGTACATGATAGCTCATATGTGTGAATGTCTTCTCATGAAAATGACCATAGACCAAGCTTATGATTTTTGGTAGGCAACATGTCACATAAGACAACATTGTGCGCAGGTTTTTTTTTTATTTAAAAAAAATTAATGGTGCTCATTTGACCTCGATCATGCCAGCTAAGGTTTTTTCATGAAAGTGACCATAGACCAAGTTTAGTATTTTTCCTCGTTACTTTGCCTTATAAAACGACGAACATCGAAGGTTTCATATTTTTTTCAATTTTTTTTAAAATTAGTTATGCTCAGTCAAAGCCTTTGGAACCCGTTGACCAGCTCAAACCCCTCTAAACCCCACGGGGTTTCACCTAACCCTAGCTCCCAATGTCAGCCGTCCGATCATACCCTCGCGCCAAGCGACAGCCCTCAGATCTGGTCTTCTAGAAGGAATTAGGTGGGCTGGTTGCGTGCAGGCTCCGCGCCGTTGGATCACAAGGACGGCTCCGCATCGTTGGATCATGGGGCGACCCGCGAGAGGCGACCCTATTGGTTGTGCTCGGCTGATCGCCCACCACTGACTCCGCGAAAAAAAATGTTGTTATTGGACCCAAAAGGAAACCAAGCTCTAGTTGGGCCATCAAATTGCGTCGTTTTCTTGCATCGTTTGCTCTGTTTTTTGTGAACGTGCTGGCTCTGTATTTTTGCATTGTTTGAAATCAATTGACATTGCGTAGCAAAATTTAGTTCTTTCTGTTCTATACGAATGCAACATGACCAAATTTTTAAGGGCCAAATTTATTTTTATCATGCAAAATGGCCACAAACTATTCAAAAATTGTCTCTTTTTGTTCATATAATATATATGACCACAGATTCCCACGCGTGCAATTAGCTTCTTTTGCTTCTTCTTTCTCAAACCACCATTTCCGACGCGTGTACACTCCCGATGCTGACGTGGGTTTGAAAACGCGCTACTTCACATTTGACCCCGTTATTGCCACGGCCAAATAACACGTAGCACTACGGCTATTTAAGACACCCTTGCCTCTGCCATCCCTCATCCATCTCCTATCCTCTCTGCCATCTGCCCTTCTTGCGCTTCGACCACTTCTTCTTCTTGTAGCACGTCCTCAGCCATGTAGTACACCGGACCAACCTACCACTTCCCACCCACCGTGCCGGAGAGGCTCTCCCTCCTGGCGTGTACGTTGAGCGCACACTACGTGTGTGGGCGATATCAAGGTGGAGGACCGCAAGGAACTTCGCCGAGTTCTTCCTCGCGTACGGCTACCACCACCTCCCGCGGGGATCTCCAAGGATGTTCCGTGTCGAGGAGGTCATCCAAAAGGGGTGGTGGTTGATCTCCTTGCCCACTTCACCAACACATTCGACGCCTTCTACCTCCTCGGCCGGGTGTTTTGGTGTGGTTGTGAGTTCATCGCTTTCACCACCCACAACATGTTCACGGAGTACACCAACATCTTCCCACCGTCGTGCATATGCACACTCTTTCGTACCACATCGACAACACCCCGGAGGAGCAGTGAAGGGCGCCCGGAGGAGGAGCGAGGTGGAGAAGGCGGCGTCTAGGGTTCTAAACCCTCTATCTATTTTTCTTTATTTTTTGAGTCTATGTCATGTTAAGTTGTAATTGAACTATGTTGGAGATGCTATGGGCTTGTTGGCCCTTTTATCAAGTTCTATTATTAAGTTTTCTATCTATTCTATTATGAAGTTCTTCCTAGTTTCAACTATGTGATCGTGCTATGGGCTTGTTGGCCCTATCTACATGTTTGTTGATTGTTTTCTTAGAGAGTTCACTTTGTTAGTAACCACCTAGTGCATGCAGCCACAACGAACCCTTCTTTTTTTACACAGGCCACAAATATGTAGCCACCTAGCTTGTGCATGCACCACAACATATTTGTTCAACTTATTTGTCGTAGCAAAACAGGTGCAGATGCGAGTGGATCGAAAAGGCTGCAACTAATCATAAAAACGATGCTATAAATCAAGGAGACAAGCGCGCGAGAAGAGAGGAACCAGCGGCAGCGACCGTCGCTGCATCCGTGGCGGCTGGCGTGCACGAAAGCGGCTCGGTCAGTGCATCGTGGCGGCACGCATCAGCGCATGCAGGCTCGGTCGGCGCATCGTGGCGGCGCGCATCGACGCATGCAGGCAGGCTTGTTGGGTGCATGCATAGCAGGCTTCTGTCGTGGCGGCGCGCGCAGGCGTTTAATGCAAGGGACGGCCCAACGAAACCACGGCCCAACGGTCGAACAGCTACACCCCCAACGCGGCCCCACTCGTCAGAGTTAACGGTCAAAGCACTGACCCGACAGCAACGTTGTGACCTCTTCTGAGGGTTTCGGGCAAGGGAGTGGGGAAAACTGAGCAAAAGTTAAGAGCGTGGGGATGAATGAGTAGAGCTAAGAAACCAGGGGCACAGATGTAAAGAACCCTTTTATTTATAATGCGGTGATTCGATGGTCCTTTCATGGTGTAGTTATATTTGTGTTATTAAGCTAACCGACATATATTTATGTGATAAAATTTCTGCGTCGATTGAAAAATGTAATATATTGATGCTACAGTATCACATGGTGGCGTTCTTTTTCTGGGTGGTAGGAGGGTGTGCGGTAGTGATATGTATTTATAGGCTGGTTGATGATTGATTTGAAAAATCGTTGGTCCAGTCAAAATCGTAAACCAAATCTAAAATTCAATACCTCAACTGAGTGAAAGAGTTTTAAAATTAGGGAACATAGGGAATTAAAAGAATTAAATGGGAGAGCTCCTTGAGAATGTTGGAATTCCGTTCACAGGATCGATCACATCAAGTCACGAACACACGCGACAGAAAAACTGATAGCCAAGGGTACGTCTCGTACCCAAAAAATTCCTCTTTATATTTTCTCCTTTTCTTGCCATGATGTTACAAAGCTGTAGCCTGCCCATGTATATAGACACGTTCGCCAAGCCTTCACGTTCAACTCTATCCTAATCTGACTCTATATTCTAATCGCACTCATACTAGTATTGCCTATATTAGACACGCCAACTAAACTCTAATCCAAACCGGACTCGTACATGACTTTGCCAATACTAACAGGACTCTTAATCACCGGCAACCTTGATCGTAACAAACCTAATCCTACTGACTAAACTTACCACGTGACACTAAAACATTAAGACAAGATTATTGCCAACAATCTTCCCCTAATCTTGACATTTGTCTTCTATACTTCTCCAATCATGACTTGTTGACGATCCGCCTCCTTGTCGACTCATCTGCTCGCACCACGACAAGTCAAATTGCCGATTAGATTGTTGTCAACATTCTCCCCTCCAATTTCGACTTGGCGAATTTACGAACCACTTCAATTATGCCTTGGACTACCCAGCCTCGCTAGTAACCTGTGAAAAACATCATCCGATGGACTTCACCATCCACCCTAGCAAGATACATGTCGACTCCTTGTGGATCACACAATCCCATGCACTACACCATGCACTCCAGCCTCATGTAGAGACATGGCCTCATTGAAGAGACTCAACTTCACTGGTTTAACCCCCCCCCCCCCCCTTCATCTTCAACACCTCCTCATAGAGACGAGCACTTGGACATGACGATGACTCAGACATGATGCCACTCGCATGACTCCCAAACTCATCTATCTCCCACCGACGACGATCTTGACGACTTTCCGGCAACGCACCTCGGCACCACCGTATCCATCAATGATCACCTTCTACCACCTTGCCGACGACATCCCGCCGTCTTCCTCCATGTCGCTCCGCCGAACAACAATCGCCTGATCCTCCTCTTCGCCGCATCATCCAGCGACTTCATGGCCCGCCCCGATGCGCTAGTCGTGTCTCAACCCTGGGGCAAGCGCTCGACTCCTGAACCTT
This sequence comes from Aegilops bicornis, assembly GCA_021605145.1. NCBI lineage: Eukaryota > Viridiplantae > Streptophyta > Magnoliopsida > Poales > Poaceae > Aegilops > Aegilops bicornis. Next base: position 27,037,120 of record CM038675.1, read on the forward strand.
GCTCTAGATACCAATTGTTAGAATTTCGCCCACAGGATCGATCACATCAAATCACGAACACACGCGACAGAAAAACTGATAGCCAAGGGTACGTCTCGTACCCAAAAAATTCCTCTTTATATTTTCTCCTTTTCTTGCCACGATGTTACAAAGCTATAGCCTGCCCATGTATATATACACGTTCGCCAAGCCCTCACGTTCAACTCTATCCTAATCTGACTCTATATTCTAATCGTACTCATACTAGTATTGCCTATACTAACCCTAAAAAAAAGTATTGCCTATACTAGACACGCCAACTAAACTCTAATCCAAACCGGACTCGTACATGATTTTGCCAATACTAAAAGGACTCTTAATCACCGGCAACCTTGATCGTAACAATCCTAATCTACTGACTAAACTTACCACGTGACACTAAAACATTAAGACAAGATTATTGCCAACAGAGAAATTTGTTGACCTTGTTAAAACCAGGTGATACAATTCTAAATTGAACATCTCAATTAATTGTGAAGCCTTACAAATTAGGAAGCATAGTGTATACTCCCTCCGTTCCCAAATAATTGTCTTTTTAGAGATTTCAACAAGTGACTACATACGGAGCAAAATGAGTGAATCTACATTCTAAAACATTTCTACATACATCCGTATGTTGTAGTCCATTTGAGATGGCTAGAAAGACAACTATTTGGGAACGGAGGGAGTAGTATATAGTATAAAAGAATTGAACGGAAAAGCTTTGAGGAATTATTGATCCGGTCAAAATCAGATGACTCAATTCCACTTAGAGACCTTAATTGAATGTGATCTCTTTAAAACTAGGAAGTTTAGTATTATAGAGAATTACAGTTGAGCGGAATTACAATTGAATGTGAACTCCCTGAATGAAGACAGCAGCAGGCCGGCCGGGTCTTGTTTACCTTTTTTTCATCAACCCACCCCATCTTAATCAGCAATAACTAAGTGAGTTCTCTGCTCAAGTCTTTCTGCTTCATACAGTCTACTGTAACAATTGGTGTTAGTTAATTAACCATCCTAAATAAAGAGTAACTGTACATGATGCATTGCTCAATCAAAACCCCAATAATTGTAGCACTCAATATATTAATACATGATTTAGGTATGCAAGTGGCGGGTAAGGCACTAAGGCCTGGTAGGCCGCTTGTTCCTCACTTGATCTTATCTGACTCGCCGGCAAACAAAACTCTGTAAAGAGTGGTTAAGACATGGATCTATCTGTTTGGGGCTTGGCATCTTCGTTCTTGTCTTACTCTCAAGTTGGAATTAATAAGTTTGTAAGCATAGTTACACCTTGGATCCGTTTTAACCAATGGATGAAACGGCAAGACTTCACAACACTGACGAAATATACAAGTTCGTTCTTATGTCTCTGTGTTAGCATACTCTGAAACTATGATTTACCAAGTTTGTACCTGAATATCTGGGCTCCCCATCACCTTACTGACAGCCGTTGTTTCTTTGCCAAGAGCATCTTCTTAGAAATCCACTTCGACCACTCTGCAAGTTTGCATCGCTGAAGAAGCTCTCAGAAAGCAAAGGTGAGGAAAACGTGAATTAGTTTGCAGCAATTTTAAATTTATGCAAAGGTCCAAAACTGAATATAGTATGCACTTTTAATTATTATTAGCAAAAGAGCCCGTGCGTTGCAATGGGAGACATAAACACGCGCTCTTAATTCAATATCCATCACTCAAGACCACAGTAGGTCCACATCCTTTATTTTAGCGGAGCACCACATTTGTATTGCCGCTTATCCTTCTCACCCTTGTCGGCGGTAGCCTCGGTGTTCACACAAATTAAAATGTGTTTGAATGTTGTTAATCTAAGGCATCTCTCTCTCTCGAACTCCCCCTCCCCCTCCCCCTTCTTCTCTCTCGCGATGAGAAATCTGTTATTTTTCCCTTGTGTGGTTTTTCGAGAGGTGTGCATGTGTGGTTATCGATGTTTGTGTTCGTCTTTATATGGTTTTAGTGAGTGTTTATTTGCAATCTGGGTCGCCGCCGGTACGTAAAAAGGACCATGCGTTAGAAATCTCTTGTTTTTCCCTTGCGAGGTTTTTCAGAGGTGTGCGTGTGTGTGGTTATCGATGTTTTCTTTTGTCTCCATATGGTTTTAGTGGGTGTTTATTTGCAATCCGGACCGCCTTGATGCGAAGAAGAACGGACCGTCGCTAGAGATTATAAGTTTGCGTCTAAAATAATGTTTAGAAAATATTTATATTCTACCTATTTTCCTAATCAAATTTTACATATAACCTGTTAAAATCGGAGTTACCATTTAGAATATACGATATTAGAGAAGTATTTGTTTGACTTAAATACGATCCACATGTGAATTACCTAAAAAGTCAAGGGTTTCCAAAAAAATGCAAAATAACGATTCAAATATTACTTAAGTGTGTACTGCGGGTTAATTCATACAAAATACATGGCGTCTCTCTGCAAAATTGCGTGACAGACCGCCAGAAGCACTCCTTACTTAAGTGTGTAATACAGCTCAACACCGATGAAAGAAATAATTCGTTGATAAATTGATAGAGCTTTCAACAAAACAATAAACAAATGAGCTTAGCTGAGTTGGTCCTTTGACGAAGCCCCCATAGTGGTGCCCTCAGATCGAATCCTAGCGCCCTGCTCTTCTCCTTTTCTTTTCCATCTATGTTTAATTTAGACGCAATGCATGCTTTATTAGTAGGTAAAAGATAAAGATTAACTGGTACGAGAACGAAATAGTACGAAACGGCTGGCACTTGCTGGTTTTGTTCCTACCATCCTCTAGGTTTTGAATTAGCTATTTCTCCTGATACTTGTCTCCGTCTTGACTGATGAATGAAAGGGCAAGACTTCAGATGATGATCAAATATTCAAGGTTCTTTCTTTACCTATGTTTCAGGAGAGGCGAAAAGTAACTTCCTGATTTTCACCGTCTGAATTTATTTCTTTTGGGGAAAGATGCTAATACAAAACAGTCCATGTTGCCAATTACTTAGTCCACATAGCACGAGGTTGCGCTTTGATCACCACTATGTATGAAAGTGAAATGGCTCGGCTGCAATAGCGGATCTGGTCATCTGCGAGCACGATGAAATGGTCGTTAGCCTTCCTGGCAACATTGATATTGATGAAAGATTGGCTGCATTTGCCTAGCGAGTCAACTTGCAGCTCGTGATTCTCCTTAATCCATGTGCTCACACCCTTGAAGATCGCAACAGCGATACAAGAACAAGTAAATTAAGATTATATTTGCTAAAGGAAAGCAAATTCATACTCTCAGCCATACGGTAAATCTCTAGCTACCATCCACCATGTTCTGATCCGACACTGACTGCCACGATCGAGCTGCTCCATGAGCTGTATGTACCGTTGAAAATATGAGCAATTTACTAACCGAAATACTAGATAAAACATGACTATCATAGCAGAGAAACAAGTCATGCAATCTGACAATGAGAAGGTAAATAGCATACGCAAATATAAAATTGTAACCAAACATATCTAGAGCAGATAGTAGAGCAAGTTGCATATTAAGAACCTAACATATGTAGGGTAGATACTAGAACAAAGAATTGTGGCAGGACCTCTAACAAAACAAGCAAGAACACGTACGGGATAGCAGCAGCAGCAGAAGCACTTGACTTGGGGTTGACATCCTCCCCAGCCATGTCCTTCAAGAGGTTGTCGACGTTGGGGAAGAAGTCGTCGGAGTCCGGGGCGTCCGTAACGAAGAAGTCAGTAGTCGCGCGGAGTGCTCCCCAAAAACCTTATCACCCTTCTCCCGTACAAGACTCAAAAATGTGCGGTTTCGGAGGCCTACTGTCCCGACCTGTGGTGTATGCCGCAAGCCGGGATGGGGAAGAACGTAGCAGTAGCTCAATGCTCAGGAACCTGGAGGCGGGGGGAATGTGTTGTTCTGGTGTGTGATACGTCTCCAACGTATCTATAATTTTTTATTGTTCCATGCTGTTATATTATTAATCTTGCATGTTTTATAAATCATTTTATAGTCATTTTATATCATTTTTTTGGTACTAACCTATTGACATAGCGCCAAGTGTCAGTTGTTGTTTTCTGCATGTTTTTTACATCGCAGGAAATCAATATCAGACGGAGTCCAAATGCAACGAAACTTCACGGAGAATTTTTTTGGACCAGAAGGAACTTAACGGGCCCTGGCTGTGCCTGCGGGTGCTCCGAGGAGAGCACAACCAACCAGGGCGCGCCAGGAGGCCCAGGCGCGCCCTGGTGGGTTGTGCCCACCTCGGGTGCCCCCCGGACCGTCTCTTTGCTCTATAAATATCGCAATATTCCAGAAACCCTGGGGGAGTCGACGAAATATTGATCCAGCCACCGCAGAGTCCAGAACCACCAGATCCAATCTAGACACCATCTCGGATGGGGTTCAACACTTCCATTGGTGCCTCTCCGATGATGCGTGAGTAGTTCTTTTTAGACCTTCGGGTCCGTAGTTAGTAGCTAGATGGCTTCCTCTCTCTCGCTGAATTCTCAATACAATGGTCTCTTGGGGATCCATATGATGTAACTCTTTTTGTGGTGTGTTTGTTGGGATCTGATGAACTTTGAGTTTATGATCAGTTATATCTTTTTATATCTATGAAAGTTATTTGAGTTTCTTTTGATCTTTTATATGCATGATTTCTAATAGCCTCGTATTTCTTCTCGGATATTTGGGTTTTGTTTGGCCAACTTGATCTATTTATCCGGCAATGGGAAGATGTGCTTTGTAGTGGGTTTGATCTTACGGTGCTTGATCCCGTGATGTAAGGGGAAACGACACGTATATATCGTTGCTACTAAGGATAAAACGATGGGGTCTATCTCTACATAGATAGATCTTGTCTACATCATCATCGTTCTTATTGCATTACTTCGTTTCTCCATGAACTTAATACATTAGATGCATGTTGGATAGCGGTCGATATGTGGAGTAGTAGTAGTAGATGCATGCAGGAGTCGGTCTAGTAATCTTGGACGTGATGCCTATGTAATGATCATTGCCTGGATATCGGCATGATTATTTGAAGTTCTATCAATTTCCCAACAGTAATTTGTTCATCCATCGTTTGCTATTTTTCTTTAGAGAAGCCACTAGTGAAACCCACGGCCCCCGGGTCTCTTTCTCATATATTTGCCTTTGCGATCTACTTTTCCTTTGCATTTATTTCAGATCTATTAAACAAAAAAATATAAAAATACCTTACTGCAATTTATTCTTATTTATCTTATTTCGCGTTCGATCTATCAATCTACTACAAATTTACCTCACGTACGTCTGCCTATCTTGGGGCGCCGCTACCTGAAAGGGATTGACAACCCCTTTTACACGTCAGGTTGCGAGAAGTTGTTATTTGTGTGCAGGTGTTGTTTATGTTGTGTTGCTTGGTTCTCCTACTTGTTCGATAACCTTGATTTCACATCTGAGGGAAATACCTACCGCCGCTGTGATGCATCATCCCTTCCTGTTTGGGGAAATACCGACGTAGCTTCAAGCGACATCAGTGTGTATATGTGGAGAGGAAAGACCTCCCTTTTATAGGCATAGCCAGCAGCTGAAAAGGTGCACCGTCCACATTCAGTCTCCACTATCGAAAAATCTTTTCAGCTTTCGTGTGACCTTTCATATACCAGTCGTGCGTGGCAAAAATTTAGACATCGGCTCGGCTCACTCTCGCAACCTACAGCACGTCGTGGCGAGGCGAGGCGTGGCGTGGCGGCGGTGGAGGAGGAGCGCGCGTAATGTCCCTCTTGTTCTCATGCTCACACGTGTGGGGAAACATCCTCCCTTATAAGGAGATCTAACTCCCACCAAACTAGCAATATGTGACTAAACTTTAGTTCCACCTCTTGCCTTGCACGAATGGGCTGCGTGGTCCTCTAGGATTTATCAGGAACTTCTGAAACTGCTATTGGGCTGGCCCAAAATAGAAAAAATTCCAGCAATCCCCCACCAGATCCCAGAGGCACACAAAATTTGCCTTTGGTTCCAAAACACTGTTTTATATACCGGTACTGCAGTGGAGACTATTAAGTTGAACTTCCACTTAGAACACTATGCTACACCGGGTAAGCAACTTGAACAGTGGACTGGGCCTTGAACTACAAGTTTTCTATGAATCTAGCTTCACACAAAATTTGGAATAGACTCAACTAGTAGAAAACAGGGCTTTGGTCACAGCTCCATGCACCCATTAGTCCCGGTTGCATCACGAACTGGGATTAATGTGAGCATTAGTCCCGGTTCGAGTGGCTAAGGCGTCGGGAAGGCATTAGTCTCGGTTCAAATGGGACCTTTAGTCCCGGTTTGAGACAGAAACCGGGACTAAAGGGTGCGATGCCCTTTAGTCCCGGTTCGTGTCTCAAACCGAGACTAAATGTTAGACCTTTAGTCCCGGTTTGAGACAGGAACCGGGACTAAAGGGTGTGATGCCCTTTAGTCCTAGTTCGTGTCTCAACCGGGACTAAAGGTTCAAACTCTACCCCCTCCCCCACCCCCCGGTGTATCGCCTTTTCAGTTTTGTAAAAACAAAAGAAAATGATAAAACTTCAAAAATTAAAATCTGGTCAAACTATGGTCAAACTGCTTATTCAAGAAAAATTAGCGTTAATAAATAATTATTTTAGCTTTTTGACTTTTGGTCAAACTGTGGTCAAACTACTTCTTCAAGAAATATTAGTGTTAATAAATATTATTTAGTTTTTTTGACTCTTTATCAAACTGTGGTCAAACTATGGTCAAACTACTTATTCAAGAACTATTAGTGTTACTAAATAATTATTGTTTTTTAGAATAATAGTTTCAAACTCAAACGGTACTTAATGCTCAAGTTCAACTCCTAGGGGTTAATAGGATTGACATCTTAGTATTGTCAGGAAAACAACAAGTGCAGACTTGGAAACTAGGGGGAATAGAACTCGAAAGTTAAGCATGCTTAGACTGGAGTAGTGAGAGGATGGGTGACGTGCCGAAAAGTTAGACGATTTGGTATGAGTGGTTCATAATTGAGCAGTGAGCAGTGATTAGAGTGGGTGATTAGAGATTAAATTGTCAAATAATTCAGAAATTTGAAAATAAGAAAAAAAAATTAAAAAATCAGAAAAATAAAATTTCAAAAAAAATTTCCTTTAGTCTTGGTTGGTGTTATCAACCGGGACTAAAGGTGGAGCTCCAGACAGCGGCCACGTGGAGCTCCTTTAGTCCTAGTTCGTAAGCAAACCGGGACTAAAGGTTTGGGCTTTAGTCTCGACCCTTTAGTCCCGGTTCGGTTCCGAACGGGACTAAAGGCCCTCTGAAACCGGGACAAATGGCTCATTTATTCACTATGTGTTAATGCTTTGTTCCAGTCCTCTATTAAAAAGAGGCCTTAATATCCCTTAGTTTTCTTATGGACCCCGCTGCAACGGGAGGGTAGGACAAAAGATGTCGTGTAAGTTCTTTTCCATAAGCATGTATGGCTATTTATGGAATACATGCCTACATTATATCGATGAACGGAACTAGTTCTGTGTCACCCTAGGTTATAATTGTTATATGATGAATATTATCCAACGATATCATCGACGCAGTGCCTACATGTTTCCCACGTATTGATCTTGGCTACCAGTCACTTTAACAGGACCATCTTCGGTGATGTTGACATCCATTAGTTTAACATACTCCTCCTTAGGCTTAGAAAGGCCCACAAGTTATGCTTCATCAAGATTACTAGCTGAGTGACAGCGAACATCTTCAATATAGGGATATGTCACATCAATGGTGTTGGAGGATTCTGGAGGGGAATCAGTGACGGAGCCCCCGTAGCCCCCGGGTGTTTGCTTTGTATATAAAACAGGGAGAAACCCTTTATCGGAATGGTGTTGGAGGACTCAGTCTTGATCAAGTTGTACTTTGTGTTTTTGCTGGTCACTTCTTTGACTCTTGATTTGAGATCATGGATTTGCATGGTTATTCGATGCGGTCTTTGAGTTTCATCAGCTTCGCGATAAGGTTTGGCTTTCTACATGCACCATGAATTCGCCAAGGCAATCATCAATATTGTATGAATGGTCCCTTACTTGCTTCGCCCATACCTTGAGTAGCATGTCTTTCTCTTCCATTTTTTCAGCCGCAAGCAGGAAAGCTGTCTTTGATGAACCTGCCAAACAAAGACCCAAAAGAAATTTACTAGTGACAACTGTTGATGTATAATGTGTTGTCTAGTCTCTTCTATCAGATCGGTCTTTTGGTTGCATTGGCTAGAGCATGCACTTCTACATGGTATCAGAGCCAAGAGGTCTTGAGTTCAAGACCTGGCTGGCTGCAATTATATTGCGGCCCACTTTCGGTCCATGTTTAGGCCTGAGGGAGCCACACGTAAAGGGGAGTGTTGACTTATAATGTGCTGCCTAGTCTCTTCCATCAGATCGATCTTTTGGTTGCATTGGCTAGAGCATGCACTTCTACAACGACATCCTGCGACCTGTGACATGTGACATGCAATGATGCATAACAAAATATGAGCGTCCACTCACAAATATGGCCACAGCATCCAATGGACCTCGCCATGCTCAGCACCGTCTCCGCCATCTCTGGCCGATTATGATGTAATGCTCTCACAACAGGTTGATTGATCGAGCTCACCAAGAAAAGTAAGGTTGACGTGCCACGAAAATGGTAAGTTAGCAACGCTCTTATAGCAAAACCCATAAGCTTCTTTCTTTCTCTCCTCGCGATTATTCAGACAAAGAAAAAAGCTAATGGTGTTTATGACCCACTCGTGTATTTCTTTTCTTACAAATCCAGCATGTTGTTGCAATACATCTATCTTAGCTAAGAGCAGGTGGCAAGTTGCAGTACTAGGTCACTTTTGCCGGCGACAAAGTTGGCCCGCCAAATTTGGACTGGCTAGATTTCTTAAATCTTGCTCCGTTGATCGCCCGCAAAAACAAAACAAAAAACTGAGCCCTGAGCCTAGCTGTCCATTTCTATTTGGGTTCTTGAAAAAAATGAGGCGAACCAAATAATTGAGCACGCGTTAATTTTCTATATTAGCTACTAGTGTCACGCGTAAAACAGCGAACGGCGTGCGGTTTGTACACTAGCGGTACTGGAATCTCCTCCAGTTTCACACAAGCATCTTAGGTGGCATTATGGGCTCAAATGGCCACAGCATGCATCAAGTCAAGTCTTCCTTTCATATTTTCGTTGTTCAAATGTAACTCTCAGTGCCCAGATAAATAATTGGCCTCATGTCACTAGATCATACAATAAGCATGCGGCAGGTAGAAAATGATGCGTGCTTAATTATATAATACTGGCGGCTATAGAACTTGGAATCTGTCAATTTCACACTTGCTTGAAATGATAACACAACCACAGGCTAGCTATCTAAGGATCTTATTCTACCGCATATGACAGTGTGATCGATGTGGAAGGAATGCTAATATTTTGTATTCTCGTATAAATCTGCTTTCATGAAAAATTTCTTTTATCTAAATGTCAAGTTTTTAATGTGATTTTGATAGAGAAGCCGAGACGCCTCGTTAGGACTCCTACAGCCATAGACTCTATATATGGCGGGGGCTGAGTACACAGTTATCGTGCTCACCTATGCCGAGGGGGATCGAGCAGCGACTGAGAGCACTCGAGCTTACGCCGAGAGCACTGCAGCATCAGCCCATAGCACGAGAGCAACCGCTGAGAGCTCTAGAGTAGTCACCAAGAGTGTGCGAGCAGCTGTCAAAGCCGCGAGTACCGCCCAAGCCGAGATCACGAAGATATTTGGGGCTGAGGAGAGCTCATGATGGAGTTGAACTTTTGCTTCAGAACTACGAGTGCACTGCCTTTATGTGATATATATACGATGGATGCATGTGAACTTAATTTTTGTGTTGCTATGACGGAGCTGAACTTTTGCCTCAGAACTATTAGTGCACTATGTTTATGTAATTTGTATGATTAATGGTTGTGAATGTAATTTCTATGATATGACTTTGCCGTATGTAATTGGATAACTATGAAATTGACTTGTTAGCTTGTTTGTTTGTGTTAGTAGATAAAGTAGTATGTGGTGTATTATGGAAAGAATCCATTAGTCTATGATTCATGGGAGAAATGCAATCAGCAAATGGACGGTTGCGAGAACAACTGCTATAAAGATTATAAGACTAAAAAAATGAAGGATCGTTACTCCATCTTCCTCTGCAAAGAGAAAATCAACTATGAAGTATGCAACACTTGTGAACAAGTGGACGAGTAAGAATTTGATAATCTTTATCCAGTTCATTGTCATTATGGTGTTGTTGTTATTATGACATGTCAGAGGCTTCGCTAATATGGCAATGTGTACTTACTTACGACGTTAAGTGAGTTGTACTCTAATGCATGCATCTACTGTTGCATTTCGATTATTGTTATGGTAAAATGTGCTGATATTAGTTTGCGATACATTGTAGTGCATATGATTGAATATGTTTATTGTTGTTTAATGGATGGTTTTGCACTAGAAGTGTTGCTGGCTGGGAACATAGTTGTGGCGGGTGCCCCAGACAGCCCGCCACAACAAATAATATCTCCCAGAGACGGGCATACAGGTAAGCCCACCACTACAGAGTTACTACTAGTTACGGACGCGCGCCCACCACTGCTAAGGTGTTAGCAGTGATAGGAGATCAGTGGCGGGCGCCTTTGAAAGCCTGGTCTGCCACTGTTATGCTTTTAACGCCCGCCACTATTAGGCATTCCTGTAGTAGTGTCCCTAAAACCGGGTTAGAGTTGCTCTAGCTGGTCCCCTACAACTGGCTAGAGGAGTAAAATTCTGGTTTTACTCTATAACCGTACCTACCCGGAAGCCTGAATCCTATAGTGGAGAAAATCACTAGAGATACTAAGCTCCCAAGAATTGGAGCGATCTGGTGAGTCGAGGCTACTAGGGAGTTGTGGGTCCCGTGAGTGGTAAGTTTGCCAGACGTGTGGGTTTATGGCAGGTTGCATGGGCCACGCAAGCAGCTGCATGCAAGTCCCAAACTTATGTAAAAAAAAATTATCAAGCATCAGCCTGCTACAGTTTTGACGGTAAATTAGTGCCACCTCGCTTTGTTACGCAGAAGAAAAGGATGGCTCAGCTATATATAAGGTGCACTGTATGTTAGGTACGAATCTGAGTGATCTTTTTTTTGGCATAATAAACTGAATATTGTACGGATTTAGTCGGTTAATTGAACGTTTGGTTTCAAAAAAAAAGTCATTTTCAGTTAACAGTTGTGTTAACTGAAATTTAAAAATTGTTAACCGAACATTTGGTTTCAATAATTTATGTCATTCTTGGTTAACAGTTGTGCAAACTGAAACTTAAAAAGTATTGAAATCTGTTAAACCGAATTTTTGGTTAATACCAATCGCCCAGGTTGATGTTGGCTAACTTCTTTGTGTCGTTGTCGGCGCCTGCAAGCACAACCCTTCCGTACTTGTCGCGCCGTTGCTATGGGCTCTCCCCAACAGCCGCCACGACCTACTAGGCTCTCAAGGCCACCACCGTAGTGCACCTGTCTCCCCGCGACTTCCTCGCCCCCACCTTCAGGCCTACATCGCCCACAGTGATGTCATCGACAAGCTTCTCGGGATCTCCCGCTTCGCCGGCCGCCTCACCCTTGCCGCAGCAAGTTCGTCCATGATGCCAACACCCTTCTTGCGCACTCCGGCCTCATCCCACCGCCCGCCATGCTCCTCATATACTGGGGTGAGGACGTCTACTACTTCATCCAGCAATTGGCCTGACTCGCTAGGGCTCCTACCCCCGCACCTACCTTGACTTCAGCACCTCGGCACCTAGGCCAGGTTGCTGGGCTACGTCGGCTCCATCACCATTTAGCTAGAGGAGGTAGCTTGGTAGGTCCACCCTGGCGTCCGTTGGATTGCTGTTGGTTTTGATTAGCACACACAAGAACTGAATTCTTGCTAAAGTCTCATTGAATGAAATAAAACTGGATTTTAGGAAAAAAAATTAGTATTGGTAAATGAAAGAAATGCTTCTGTAATTACCGTGTTAGTGGTACAGATGAAATTCATACTGATGCATTTGGTTGAACAACCTTGCTGCTGCTCATGATTGATTTGACCGTAATCAATTGGGTTGTTTCGCTTTCTTCAAAAAGTAAAAATAGGAATCAAATGCTACATTACGGTCTTATTGTGATAAAGGGATTGCTTTCTTCCAACTGTGTAACTTATGGCTGACTTTAAAGATGAGTGCTTTGCTCTATGGTGCAAGCATAGAAGTTCTGTACATGGCTGCAACTTTGTGATGTCTGCGTACAAGAGCAAGACAACTCAATGTGAGATTAATTTGCAGCTATAAGATGCACAATGTTGTTCCATAAATTTATCATCATAATGTGGCTGTTATGCACTAGGAAGGTGAAACCAGCATGACAACTAAGCATGTCGTTTTCCTGTTGTACTTTTCAGTGTGTGTTAATATAATGGTAGCAAATTAACTTTAAAAAGTGATGAATTGGCTAGCGCAAACTTTAGAGCAGATATGATTATGGGCCAATATATCATGAGCCTAATGTGCAATGAGAAACACCATGGAAGAATGAATAATGTAGACTAACAATATGACATGAACTTGAGAATATCAAGGGGTCCAAAATTGAGTACATATTCTGCAGAATGAATGATGTAAACTGACAACATGCCATGAACTTACAATACCAAGGGGTCGATGATTGTGTATATTTATCCAGCAAAATTAGTGACCTTGATCTCCATACAATAGCTAAGCTACTAGATTAGCTTATATGTTTGATTATCTCATGTGACGTTAGTCCAGTTACATCTACTTCAAAGGAATTATAGGCAGATGCGGTTCGTAAATGCAGACCAAATTACAACTTAATAACCTGTCTAATTGGCATGCATCAATATTTCTTATTGCTTTCGTTTATGTCTTCTAAGATTCTAAGCGCCTTAGGAATGTTGGTTCATATTGCGTCGGGGGTCACTACGGGCCCAGCTGCAAGGGGATGAATCGTTGATGTATGTGCCATTTGGGTCCATTCTTAGGTGTGTTACGTGCAGGAACAACTCAACCCAATTCAGATGAAACACACAACAAAGCAAACCAACTTTAACCACATGCGTAAGAACACATTAAAAGGAGGCTTAATCGCAAAAGAGGCTAAAATCTCATGGACGGCGCGGCAAAGCGCGCGTCACCCTCTAGTATTTTATCAACGCCGAGCTGTGCGCCTAAGCTTACTCTTTTGCTTAGCCGCGGAGTAAAACACACCACACCCTCTCTGCATCCTTTCCCACCCTATCCTTCGATGCCCCTACCTTAGCGGCAACCCCGACACTGCGCCTGCACCTGCACCCGCGTCGCCATGGCCTGATCACGTGGTCGCTGCTCCCCGCCGCCCACCCATAGCGCAGATCCATACTGCCAAGTACATAGCGCCACCCCATCGGCCTTCCGTTGCCTCAGCGCTTCACTGAGCGCTGCCCCATCTGCCTCTCAAGACCGGCTCTCTAGCTTCACCCAACTCCATTTGCTACCACCGCCACAGAGGTCAAACATCTGTGTGCGGCAGCGGGCATGGGGCACGTGGGTGGTCGAGATCACAGACTGACACACCCACAAGAAGATTTGGCTCTACTCATTTCACTCCGCCGATCAGGCCGCCCGCGAATACGACATTTGGTCGGTGCGGCTACACGGCACCTACGGCGACCGAAACTTTGAGTCTGGTGAGAGGCCGAGGCTAGATGCCGTCGACCTGTGGGTAGCTTTCGTGCGGGAGAGGAGCGAGGATTTGGAGGCCAAGGAAAGGCTGGCGTCGGAGGCCTCCGACGAGGTGTACATGGCGGAGCTCTGCCGCCTCTACCTAGAGCAAGTTGAGGTGGAGCGTTGCCTGTACGGGTAGTTAGCGGTGGCGGGCGAAGGCCATCATGCTGTCAAGCGACAACGAAGACAACGGCGGCAAGAGAGGCAGCAAAATTGGAGGCGACAAAGACAATAGCGGCATGAGCGAATTTACAAGCATCTTCGGCGATGACCTGTGTGACGACACAAGCTCGACCCTGATCGGTGGGTTTCTGCAGAGCGAGTGAAAATCACTCTTATATTGTGGGACGGAGGGAGTATATTTTAGTAAGTTTTTGTCTAGGTTAATTTAGTAGACTATATGTTTCGAATTTCAGTTTGTATGTGTGTCTGAATCAAATTTGTGTTCATCGTATACAAATTTGTTGTTCGCTTCGCTAAATTTACGAGATAGGCTAGAAACGGACAAAATTTAGAGGAGTAAAATTACTCCACTAACATTTACTCCCCAGTTTACACCACTATTTTTTAATTAGGGGATCAGCTAGAGATTCTCTAAGCATACATCCACAACACACGAGTGCAAACGTAATAAGGTGCATCTTCTCCAGACCACGGGCCAGATCACACACTCCAACATGACATCGCATGCAGCTGCACGAATTCACATCCTCTATTTCCCTTGCTTCTTCCTGCTGCTCTGCTTCATATTTAACATAAGGTGATCTTTTTTTATACATATTTAACAGTTCGAAAATGTTTGATTAAAAATTTTCAAACACTTGTTCAATATTTGTTGAATGATAATTAACACTGTGCGCGTTTTACATTTTTTAGTTCTGTATGTAAGGTGATTTTTATTACAGATATAACTAGAATATTACGAAATTTAAGAAAAAATGAAAAAGAAAGCAAAATACAGTGCAAAAAAAGTAGGAAAAAACGCTGAATATCCGCGGTCCCCACTGGGCTGGCTCATTATGGGCGTTGCTTGAGGCGAGCGCTGCCTTCATCCCCGACGTGAGAGCCCCCAAAAGAAAAGGTGTTACCCAAGCCCGCAGCTTAGCATAGCCAGACGGGCTCACGGCCCAGCCCACTAAGCAAAATCCATCGCACCGCAGGACGAATCCCGAGGAGCTCTCTACCTTCTTTTCGTCCCCTCTGTTGAAATCCAATCGGAACGCCTCTTCTTTCATGGAATTCCCCTATCCTCGGCGGCTCGGCGAGCCTTAATCCACCATGCAACAACGGCAGCGGCGGCGGCGTCCAGTTCCGGCTCAACGGCTTCGACATGCGCTGTAAATCGTGCTACCCCGTTTGGTCGCCAAGTTACATCATGATAATTAACTGTTACCGTTGTGGGACGAGCGACAACCTGTTGTGAGAATGCCCTGCAGGCTGGATCCATCATCGTGAGCCTGCACTGTGTCCGTGACCCTGAAAGAGTGAGCTTGGTTTTTTCCAGCTAGTTAGCTGGTTACTGTTTTTCTGCTGATTTGTTTGTTGATTCACGCTCTGTGTGTATGCTTCAGGTCATCTACAGCCCTCCCTTTGCTTTGCAAGGGATACGTGGCTGTCTGGACATGAGCATTTCATCTGCATGTTGATTGCTTGACGCCGCTGTTGGAAAAACAGAGAGCTCTGCATTTGGCAACTTATTTTCATGAGGATTGATTGACTGAACCAGTTCGTTACAGACCACCTCCTTTCGCAGGCGATGAATTCATGCTTTGCCGATCTATGGTTGAATTGACCTCAAACTAGGCCTTCTACATAAATGGATTTCGTCAACGTATCCGAGAAAATCCGACCTCTGTGGAGGTTGTTGTGCTTAACGGCATCCCTTTAAGATTGTTGCACCCTGCAAACAAACTCTGTTTGTGCTTTGCTAGAACCGGCACTGCAGATCAAAGCCCACCATTATCAACCTTTGGACTTGTTCTCGTGTATAAAAGAATTATGGTAGGTACAGATTGTCTAGCCTGGAAGAATAGGCTGATCCGTACTATACATTAGGCCAAGGAAACAAGGTTCCTCGTCAAAATTATGCAGGAAATGTTGAGAAATTCGACTATATGTATTTATCAACATATGCATGTATTGTTCATCTGAAATACTGGTTATTTCTGTTCAAGAACAATGGACTATATTAACGAAAATGCAAGTAATCAATGGTTACACACAGGTACTCATCAGGTACTAATACATTGAAAATTCACTCGAAACAAAAGGAGAACTCTTCTACTCATGTTTTAAATTCGAAAACGACCTAAACTTACGAGATCTACTCAGTATGAGGAGCCGCTCAGCTACCTCCGTCATCATTGGTCTTCGATCCACATCAAGGCTAAGGCAATCCATGGCCATATCTGCTAGACTATCAAGAAGCTCCAAATCTTTTGTTACTGCAATTTCCTTGTCAAAAAACTCAGTTGCTTTCTTTCCTTTCTTACGAGCTTCAAGAAAATTCTTTACCAAGCTACTATTGTCAGAATGTGTGGCTTTCTTCCTGGTTATAAGCTCTAGGATGACAACTCCAAAACTATAGACATCACTTTTTCGGTGAGTAGGCCTTCTTGCAGATATATTGGGTCCATATAATTCATGTCTCCAATGACAGATCCTGTGTGCTGCTTGTCCCTCACAATCAACCTCGATATACCAAAATCTGAAATCTTCGGTAGAAAGTTATCATCCAGTAGTATATTTGCTGGTTTAACATCACCATGTAGAATTTTAATATTGGCCTTTGAATGCATATAGGCTAGACCATCCGCTGACTGTGCAGCAATACTTAAACGTGCATCCAAGCTGAGATCCACCTTGATATAACTATTGTGAAGAATGTCATGAAGGCTACCTTTGGAGATAAACTCGTATACCAACATGGGGGTATCAACTTCTAGGCAACAACCTATCAGCCTAACAATGTTCTTGTGAATGACTTGGGATTGAATGATGACTTCATTTGCAAACTGTTCATTCTCCAGCACACTACCATTAATTGACTTCTTTACTGCAACCGGATTATTGTCAAGAAGACCCTTGTAAACTTCACCAAAGGCACCTTTTCCTATTAAATTGTTACTCTTTAAAATTGGTTTGAGCTCCTCCTTTTTGAAAAGCTTTATGATATGTGCCTTCTCTAATGTAGGCCCACCATTCTTCTTGTAAAATTCTCTCATCTTCATTTTCTCTTTGCGAAGAGCAATAATGAATGATAGAACTGCCATGAGAAGAATACCACCTATTGCACATACATGGGCAAGGAAAAAACTTATTGTATATCACAGAAAATTAAGTGAATAAGCGCTAGCAAAAGAAAGTATACAAATGGAAATACCACTTTGGATAATCTAAGAAATTTCTGTTTAAATAAGAGTAAAAGTACCACAAAAAGTCGATGTTATGGTTGTAGGTGGTTGAAGTTAACTCCGAAAATAGTGTGAAAATGACAGCAAAAACATGAAGCATATTTTCTATAAAGGGTGCTTTGTTACTTAAAAGGTTTAAGCATCACACCCAAACAGTTACTAAAGGAATTCCTCCTGAAGCATATAAAATTACAGATGTTTGTATGTGCAATGAAATTTTTAGGTCATATATAAACTGCATTGCTAGTTACTGAAGGAATTCCTCCCAAACAATGGTGTATACTTGTTCGTGTCTGTCAAGAAATCTACATGCAAATTTTATGGCATATGTTTCTGTGTTGATGATTTAGATTGGCAATAGGGAAGATATCGCTGAAACAAGTTTATATTTGAAGCCATAATGGAAAGTGAATTATTCGAGAGAGACCAAATATTGCTTTGTTATTTGGACCATGGACCGGCTATTATTTAAATAGGAGTACTGGACCACCTACCCAAACGGCATTTTTTTTGGAAATGGAGAAGTTATCCAATGCAGACAACCGTGAACTTTGCTTCGATACACCCCTAGAAAAGTTCACAGATTTCGACGCAGATTAAAGGTAGAGATTAGAAGTTATCTCGTTTGATAAAAAAAGGTAATATATTCTTTTGCAACCAAATCAATATATTCAATACGGACAGTGGTATCCCCAACCCACCAGGGTTCAAATCCTGGTGCTCGCATTATTCCTGGATTTATTTCAGGATTTCCGGCGATGTGCTTTCAGTGAGAGGAGACGTTCCCGTCGACAATTTAGGCGCCTACGGTGACTTCGTAAATCTCAAGATGATATGCCGCTCAGTCTCGGAGGTGCTCATAGGGGTAGGGTGCGTGTGTGCATTCATAGGGATGAGTGTATACGCGTGTATATGAGCGCTTGTGTCTGTACTGATGCTCAAAAAAAAATATTCAATACGTTTGATCTTCATGCTAATATGATGATAGGATTTTGAAGTAACTTTAAAATTTGTGCAAACTTTGGCGAGGGGTGTAGTGAAGCAAAACTTGACAACCATATATTATTAGTTATTGTACAATGCCAAACAAAGTCAAGCATCAAAACCAAATAAATCGTTGAAGCATTCACCATGTATGTTCCTAGCTCACACGTTTTTGATGTGATTCTACTGCGAGTGACCTCACAGCGTGAGCACACATGTTCATAAGCTCTTCAGGGCAACGAGGCTCACAACAAAAAGTGATGTCTGTAATTTACTAAACTGGTGCGGTAGCTTAGTATACTTACCAACGGCCACCCTTGCTGCTAGGGGGAATATGCTTGTGCACGTTCCTGCTTTGCCATTGCCTTTCATTCCAAATCTGCACGGACAATTGTAGCCTCCTGGCATGTTCTTGCAGATCCCATCACTCGAGCAGGGATACAACTTGGGAAGCTTGCATTCATCGATGTCTGCAGAATGAAGAAGTGTTAAAACTTAAAAGGTCTAAAAGAAAGATCGAGCTGTTAGGGTTTAAAAATGTACCTTGGCATCCGTTGTTCATGTAAGGGTTGCCTCGTAATTCTTCCAGCACTTGCACACATAGCCAATGGTTGCATTGGCGCAAGAGCTGTTGCCACTGACACATGCGTAGTCCGAAGGCGGCTGCTGGCCTTCCGCCGGACACGAAGCTTTCCCTGATTGTGAAATCGAGCACAAAGGGACGCCCTGGGGAATCTTTTGGCAAGCACCCTGTCGCCGTACATGTCTGGCGTCGAGAAGTTGTACCACGACTTCTCCACCAACATGCCGTATGAGCATGGCATGATACTCCACATGCTGTTGTTCTCGACCAAGATCTTCATTTGTGCAAATTGGACGGATCTGTATGCCGGGGGAAATGGTGTCTCACAGCAGCCCTGCCCTGTGCACGACCCATTTCTCACGTGCCCAAGGAAATCCACCTCCAGGATGTCTGAACGGCAGAAGAAGTGGTCGTAGGCCGCATTCTTCGAATCATGGATGGCCAGATATGGTTCGGCTCTCCAGCCAACACCGAAGAGAGCATTACGCGTCGCCGACACGCCAAACGGTGTGAAGGAGAGAGGCATCGTGTAGAACTTGAACAACCCGCTGGTCTTGTCTGTGGTGCACAGGTATGAGATCCCGATGTATGCCCGCCTCGCTCGTGGCAACTGATATGCTTATGAGCTCGAGCGGCAGCATCGACGGCAACGACCTATTAAGAGTGAGCGGGTCGCCATGGAGGTGGAGCTCGGTGGTGGAGCCTTCCCACTGGTGGGTTCCAAGGAAAGCACTTGCGAGGAAGGCGCGAGGGGGACGAGCGGAGTCCTTGCAGTGTACCTCGAAACCCTCGCGGAAGCAGCCATGCCCGATTCCGAAAGGGAAGGGGATGCTGATGTTGCCGCACTTGTCGCGACAACCCCGACGGGCGATCATCGGCGGCTGTTGCTGTTCAGCAGCGGCACCCAGGATCATGTGATCAGCCACAACAAATATCTGGAGCAGGAGTACTGGCAGCAGCAGCGTGGAATGGAAGTGCGAGCTTGGTGTGGTCATGGTGTTCTATGGTGTATGGATATTCGAAAGATTGCGCTTGATTGGGTTGCACACAGACCCTCCTAATATATAGACCTAGAGCTGTGTGGGTGTCTAGCGTAGCGTACCGGATTGGAGTTTAGCTTCTTGATATACTCCATCATACTAGCTAGTTCAAATGGATTAGATTTGTATCATCCAACAGCCAATAAATACATGTCCACAATGTCAACTTGCCTATAGAATCTTTTGTGACTAGGGAACTACGAAAGACTAGCTAACCTCTCGCTGGGTGGGTATTTTATATCTTGTTACCCAGCTGTAGTTTGTGTTACACAGGAGACTCGGCGACTTTCTATCTTCTTGGCCTCATACATAATTAAACAGAGTCAACTACGCCCAACTTGGATTAGAAATGTATAACTACAAAAGGCTGGAAATCACATTTCGTCTCCGAATTCTAATTATCAAAATGCATGGCACTTTTTGTTAATCCATCTTTCGTTTTATGGACTCGGTACACACGTAGGTGTGTATTATCCTGTTATATCTATATGAATAGTAAACTAGCCCTTAGTATGTGATCATTTAGTACGGCTATTTAAAACTATGGTTAGGATGGAGTTGCCCTTAAACGTTAGCAGTTAGGCATGTAGGCGGACGCGCCTGCAAGGGCTGCGAGCGTCCGCCACATCCATCAATTTTGTATTAGCACGGTTATTAAAGTAGTAGTGATTAGCTTAATTTTTGCTTCGCATGGACGTTGCAGACATGTCCGCTTGCATATCACATCTAAGCACATCTTTTCACCTAGAAAAGCTTATAAGCATCTTACTAACAAATGTCAAGCGGGTCGCTGGACGACATCTCAACAAGCAGTACCAAAAGATGTCCCAAGGGTGTTAATTATTTCTTAATATGCATTAGTTTTATTATTTGCAGCTCAATTATCGCCATTGCCAGCAAGCTATAGCTATAACATCATGATAACTAGAAGAGTTGGACACACTTTGCTGCGCCGTTGGTGTTGTTGGGTTTTTTTAAAAAATGGATCACTCTGATTTAAAATAGGTTAAACCTGTTAAGTTTGATCAAATTTATAGAGAAATATAAATCATTTGTATTACTTTTTTGAAAAGTCAAACCTGTTAAGTTTGATCAAATTTATATAGAAATATATGAAATCCATAATATCGAATCCGTATGGTTAGATTCATCATGAAATGAGTTACCATACTTATTTTGTTTAATATCGTGGATATCTATATTTTTGTTGTGAACTTGGTCAAAGTTAAAGAATTTGATAATTTTTCTGTGAACTTGGTTAAAGTTAAAGAAGTTTAACTTCTCAAAAAACTAATAACCCTTATATTTTGGAACTGATGGAATATTTAGTTCTGTGGGTGCAGCTGATGATGGATTGTGTTTTATTTTTATTTAGGGTTTTTTATTTCTGTGACCCTGGTTCCTTAGCTCTACTCATTCATCCTCACTCTGTTAACTTTTGCTCACTTTTCCCCACTCCCTTGCCCGAAACCCTCAGGACAGGTTATAACGGACGTTGCTATCGGGTCAATGCCTTTGACCATTAACTCCGGCGGTGGGGCCGTGTATACGTGGGCGCATGCAAGACCGATGCGTCGCGTGGTCGTGGGTAGCACGTGTCCATGGAAATGCCCGAAACGTCCGATCATATAAAGAGGGGCAACCACCTCCATCGCCCCTACCATTTTCCCCCAAATCCCCTCCCCGTCGCATCGTCTTCGTCTCCCCCACCGGTGTCGTCTCGCTCTACTCCACTGCCTCCACCGCACCGTCTCGCTCTCCCCCACCGCATCCTCTTCCTCACCTTCATCGCCTCCATCTGTCAGATGGCCGACGCCAGGCGACGCCATGAGCGGCCGGAGATGTGATGGAGCTTCAGGGTCAGGGCGCGGTGATCGAGGATGTCGGCGGCGTCCACGGCGGTGAGGGGAAACTCGCAACTGCTGCGGATGTGGCAGGCTCCGCCTCATCGCTGCAGAAGGTGACGGCGTCGAGCGGCGCAGTCCATACCGATACCCCCGATGCGCCGCCTGCCGTCGAGCAGCAGGTATTTTTGCACTTGTTTAGCTTGTAGAGTCAGTTGCTTCCTAGTTGCATTGGTTAGATTGTGATTCATACGGTAGTTCAGATAGTTAGAGTAGTTGGTTTGACGGATGGGCTGGGGTTTTTTTGTATGGGTTGGGGGGTGGGGGTGGGGATTTTTAGACTAGGGTTTGTTGGATAAATTCGTTGAAAAAATGCTAGATGTTGTGAACTATGATTTTAGGTGCTGCAATGATTGGGGTTTTTAGATTTTTTACATTTGGATAAATTTGTTGCAAAAATGCTAGATGTTGTGAACATATGCATGCTTATTAGATTTGTTTTTAGTGCTCATAGATTGTTTTTTTAATGCTACTCAGATTCGTTGCCTTAGATTGGGTCCCTATTAGATTTGTTTTTGAATGCTACTCAGATTGGGGTTTTGAATGTAATATGCCCAAATGGAATCCATTGATTAAGAAGTTATTTTTGTTTAGAATCACAATCCTACCGTATGAATCACAATATAAATTTGAATGTCATAACCAAAAGTAACCCTTGATTCAGTAGTATATAAATTTTTCCACAATATGTAGTTATATTAGCTCTGTTGTTCAATTTGTGAGCATTGCAATGGAAAATGCAAAAAAATTATCATCGTCTATTTCGAGTATATTAGCCCAATGATAAATGTGTCATGTGTGCATATCTAAATTTTCAATTGGCTTCAGATTTACTAGTGATGGATGTAATTGTATGTTCAGGAGGAGAATGGTTGGGGGGGGGGGGGTAGAAAGAGGAAGCTGGCCCAATATAAATTTGAATATGAGGTAAGCCTACTTGAAATTTAGATTGTTCATTTAGTTCCTTTGACATGCATAGTTTATCCATGAATCTATAATGTATTAATGTAACTCATTCATGTTTGCAGTATGATTCTGGAGAAGAAGTGTACAAAGGCAACGTCGCATCCTTCACAACCAAGGAGGTGGTGAAGATCAAGGCCAAGGGAGTTGCTTCCTTCTACAACCGCAAGACCAAGAAGTCGCACTGCCCCTACTGCACCACCAAGCCAAAGCCAAGGGATGGCCGCTTCGATCACCTTCTGTCTCATGTAGAGGATGTAGCGATTCGCTGGGAGGACTACATGATCAGGGGGCAGCATGCCACCCTCGCGAAGTCCCTGACCCCGGTGTGATGTGATCGATGATGTGATGCTGTGAACTGAATCTTTAAGTTTATCTGTTGGGTTACTTTTGCTTTGTTGAACTGAATCTCGTTGGTTATGTTTTGTTGAACTGAATTTAGTTTTCATGAATTTGGTTATGGTTGGCTATGTTGATGCTAGTAATCTGGTTGCTATCTATATTTGTCTGTGGTATATTTGTCTGTCCTGAATCTATGGTTAGTTATGTTTAGATGTTGTAAACTATGATTTTAGGTGCTGCAATGATCACACATGTTGTGTAGGAAGTCAAATGCATGCCAAATGAGATCATGTAAACCTTGGCAAACCTGGACAGTATAAATTCAAGAAAATGCAAAAAAAAAGTAAAACCTTGGCAAACTATCTATGTTTGTGTAGGAGATCATGTGTGCAAAATTTGAAGTGATTTAGAGGAGGTCAAATAAATTTGAATTTGAGAAATGTGCTCCAAATGAGCTCCCATGCTAGGGTAAACAACCCATTTGTAATCAAGTTTTTTTGGACCTACTCTAAATGAGCCAAATGTTTTTTTATTAACACATATTCACTTTTCATAGTGTAGATTCGAAGTCTCACTATTTTTTGAATTAATCTACATATGTTTACATTCTCTTTTGAAAACATATGCTTTAATATAAAAACAATTAAAAACACATTTGAAATATGAAAATGGAAAACTAACTTCAGATCCTTCTTATTCAATTTGAAATAAAGCTTTGGTGGTTTTTTTGATTTTTTTTAATTTTTCAAAAACAGAAGGTAACCCTACCTCCTCTCCTTGAACTCTATGAAATCATGTACATGATAGCTCATATGTGTGAATGTCTTCTCATGAAAATGACCATAGACCAAGCTTATGATTTTTGGTAGGCAACATGTCACATAAGACAACATTGTGCGCAGGTTTTTTTTTTATTTAAAAAAAATTAATGGTGCTCATTTGACCTCGATCATGCCAGCTATGGTTTTTAAATGAATGTGACCATAGAACAAGTTTAGTATTTTTCCTCGTTACTTTGCCTTATAAAACGACGAACATCGAAGGTTTCATATTTTTTTCAATTTTTTTTAAAATTAGTTATGCTCAGTCAAAGCCTTTGGAACCCCGTTGACCAGCTCAAACCGCTCAAAACCCCACGGGGTTTCGCCTAACCCTAGCTCCCAACGTCCGCCGTCTGATCATACCCTCACGCCAAGCGACATCCCTCAGATCTGGTCTTCTAGAAGGAATTAGGTGGGCTGGCTGCGTGTAGGCTCCGCGCCGTTGGATCACAAGGACGGCTCCGCATCGTTGGATCATGGGGCGACCCGCGAGAGGCGACCCTATTGGTTGTGCTCGGCTGATCGCCCACCACTGACTCCGCGAAAAAAAATGTTGTTATTGGACCCAAAAGGAAACCAAGCTCTAGTTGGGCCATCAAATTGCGTCGTTTTCTTGCATCGTTTGCTCTGTTTTTTGTGAACGTGCTGGCTCTGTATTTTTGCATTGTTTGAAATCAATTGACATTGCGTAGCAAAATTTAGTTCTTTCTGTTCTATACGAATGCAACATGACCAAATTTTTAAGGGCCAAATTTATTTTTATCATGCAAAATGGCCACAAACTATTCAAAAATTGTCTCTTTTTGTTCATATAATATATATGACCACAGATTCCCACGCGTGCAATTAGCTTCTTTTGCTTCTTCTTTCTCAAACCACCATTTCCGACGCGTGTACACTCCCGATGCTGACGTGGGTTTGAAAACGCGCTACTTCACATTTGACCCCGTTATTGCCACGGCCAAATAACACGTAGCACTACGGCTATTTAAGACACCCTTGCCTCTGCCATCCCTCATCCATCTCCTATCCTCTCTGCCATCTGCCCTTCTTGCGCTTCGACCACTTCTTCTTCTTGTAGCACGTCCTCAGCCATGTAGTACACCGGACCAACCTACCACTTCCCACCCACCGTGCGGAGAGGCTCTCCCTCCTGGCGTGTACGTTGAGCGCACACTACGTGTGTGGGCGATATCAAGGTGGAGGACCGCAAGGAACTTCGCCGAGTTCTTCCTCGCGTACGGCTACCACCACCTCCCGCGGGGATCTCCAAGGATGTTCCGTGTCGAGGAGGTCATCCAAAAAGGGGTGGTGGTTGATCTCCTTGCCCACTTCACCAACACATTCGACGCCTTCTACCTCCTCGGCCGGGTGTTTTGGTGTGGTTGTGAGTTCATCGCTTTCACCACCCACAACATGTTCACGGAGTACACCAACATCTTCCCACCGCGTCGTGCATATGCACACTCTTTCGTACCACATTGACAACACCCCGGAGGAGCAGTGAAGGGCGCCCGGAGGAGGAGCGAGGTGGAGAAGGCGGCGTCTAGGGTTCTAAACCCTCTATCTATTTTTCTTTATTTTTTGAGTCTATGTCATGTTAAGTTGTAATTGAACTATGTTGGAGATGCTATGGGCTTGTTGGCCCTTTTATCAAGTTCTATTATTAAGTTTTCTATCTATTCTATTATGAAGTTCTTCCTAGTTTCAACTATGTGATCGTGCTATGGGCTTGTTGGCCCTATCTACATGTTTGTTGATTGTTTTCTTAGAGAGTTCACTTTGTTAGTAACCACCTAGTGCATGCAGCCACAACGAACCCTTCTTTTTTTACACAGGCCACAAATATGTAGCCACCTAGCTTGTGCATGCACCACAACATATTTGTTCAACTTATTTGTCGTAGCAAAACAGGTGCAGATGCGAGTGGATCGAAGAGGCTGCAACTGATTGTAAAAAACAATGCTCTAAATCGAGGAGATAAGCGTGCGAGAAGAGAGGAACCAGCGGCAGCGACCGTCGCTGCATCCGTGGCGGCTGGCGTGCACGAAAGTGGCTCGGTCAGTGCATCGTGGCGGCACGCATCAGCGCATGCAGGCTCGGTCGGCGCATTGCCGAATGCAGGCAGGCTTGTTGGGTGCATGCATAGCAGGCTTCTGTCGTGGCGGCACGCGCAGGCGTTTAATGCAAGGGACGGCCCAACGAAACCACGGCCCAGCAGTCGAACAGCTACATCGCCCAACGCGGCCCCACTCGCCAGAGTTAACGGTCAAAGCACTGACCCGACGGCGACGTCCGTTGTGACCTCTTCTGAGGGTTTCGGGCAAGGGAGTGGGGAAAACTGAGCAAAAGTTAAGAGCGTGGGGATGAATGAGTAGAGCTAAGAAACCAGGGGCACAGATGTAAAGAACCCTTTTATTTATAATGCGGTGATTCGATGGTCCTTTCATGGTGTAGTTATATTTGTGTTATTCGCTAACCGACATATATTTATGTGATAAAATTTCTGCGTCGATTGAAAAATGTAATATATTGATGCTACAGTATCACATGGTGGCGTTCTTTTTCTGGGTGGTAGGAGGGTGTGCGGTAGTGATATGTATTTATAGGCTGGTTGATGATTGATTTGAAAAATCGTTGGTCCAGTCAAAATCGTAAACCAAATCTAAAATTCAATACCTCAACTGAGTGAAAGAGTTTTAAAATTAGGGAACATAGGGAATTAAAAGAATTAAATGGGAGAGCTCCTTGAGAATGTTGGAATTCCGCTCACAGGATCGATCACATCAAGTCACGAACACACGCGACAGAAAAACTGATAGCCAAGGGTACGCCTCGTGCCAAAAATTCCTCTTTATATTTTCTCCTTTTCTTGCCATGATGTTACAAAGCTGTAGCCTGCCCATGTATATAGACACGTTCGCCAAGCCTTCACGTTCAACTCTATCCTAATCTGACTCTATATTCTAATCGCACTCATACTAGTATTGCCTATATTAGACACGCCAACTAAACTCTAATCCAAACCGGACTCGTACATGACTTTGCCAATACTAACAGGACTCTTAATCACCGGCAACCTTGATCGTAACAAACCTAATCCTACTGACTAAACTTACCACGTGACACTAAAACATTAAGACAAGATTATTGCCAACAATCTTCCCCTAATCTTGACATTTGTCTTCTATACTTCTCCAATCATGACTTGTTGACGATCCGCCTCCTTGTCGACTCATCTGTCAAGATTCACGACAAGTCAAATTGCCGATTAGATTGTTGTCAACATTCTCCCTCCAATTTCGACTTGGCGAATTTACGAACCACTTCAATTATGCCTTGGACTACCCAGCCTCGCTTAGTAACCTGTGAAAAACATCACCCGATGGACTTCACCATCCACCCTAGCAAGATACATGTCGACTCCTTGTGGATCACACAATCCCATGCACTACACCATGCACTCCAGCCTCATGTAGAGACATGGCCTCATTGAAGAGACTCAACTTCACTGGTTTAACCCCCCCTTCATCTTCAACACCTCCTCATAGAGACGAGCACTTGGACATTACGATGACTCAGACATGATGCCACTCGCATGACTCCCAAACTCATCTATCTCCCACCGACGATTTATCTTGACGACTTTCCGCAACGCACCTCGGCACCACCGTATCCATCAATGATCACCTTCTACCACCTAGCCGACGACATCCCGCCGTCATCCTCCATGTCGCTACGCCGAACAACAATCGCCTGATCCTCCTCTTCTCCGCATCATCCAGAGACTACATGGCCCGCCCCGATGCGCTAGTCGTGTCTCAACACTGGGGCAAGCGCCGACTCCTGAACCTTGCTCTAGATACCAATTGTTAGAATTTACCACAGGATCGATCACATCAAATCACGAACACACGCGACAGAAAAACTGATAGCCAAGGGTACGTCTCGTACCCAAAAAATTCCTCTTTATATTTTCTCCTTTTCTTGCCACGATGTTACAAAGCTATAGCCTGCCCATGTATATATACACGTTCGCCAAGCCCTCACGTTCAACTCTATCCTAATCTGACTCTATATTCTAATCGTACTCATACTAGTATTGCCTATACTAACCCTAAAAAAGTATTGCCTATACTAGACACGCCAACTAAACTCTAATCCAAACCGGACTCGTACATGATTTTGCCAATACTAAAAGGACTCTTAATCACCGGCAACCTTGATCGTAACAATCCTAATCTACTGACTAAACTTACCACGTGACACTAAAACATTAAGACAAGATTATTGCCAACAGAGAAATTTGTTGACCTTGTTAAAACCAGGTGATACAATTCTAAATTGAACATCTCAATTAATTGTGAAGCCTTACAAATTAGGAAGATAGTGTATACTCCTCCGTTCCCAAATAATTGTCTTTTAGAGATTTCAACAAGTGACTACATACGGAGCAAAATGAGTGAATCTACATTCTAAAACATTTCTACATACATCCGTATGTTGTAGTCCATTTGAGATGGCTAGAAAGACAACTATTTGGGAACGGAGGGAGTAGTATATAGTATAAAAGAATTGAACGGAAAAGCTTTGAGGAATTATTGATCCGTCAAAATCAGATGACTCAATTCCACTTAGAGACCTTAATTGAATGTGATCTCTTTAAAACTAGGAAGTTTAGTATTATAGAGAATTACAGTTGAGCGGAATTACAATTGAATGTGAACTCCCTGAATGAAGACAGCAGCAGGCCGGCCGGGTCTTGTTTACCTTTTTTTCATCAACCCACCCCATCTTAATCAGCAATAACTAAGTGAGTTCTCTGCTCAAGTCTTTCTGCTTCATACAGTCTACTGTAACAATTGGTGTTAGTTAATTAACCATCCTAAATAAAGAGTAACTGTACATGATGCATTGCTCAATCAAAACCCCCAATAATTGTAGCACTCAATATATTAATACATGATTTAGGTATGCAAGTGGCGGGTAAGGCACTAAGGCCTGGTAGGCCGCTTGTTCCTCACTTGATCTTATCTGACTCGCCGGCAAACAAAACTCTGTAAAGAGTGGTTAAGACATGGATCTATCTGTTTGGGGCTTGGCATCTTCGTTCTTGTCTTACTCTCAAGTTGGAATTAATAAGTTTGTAAGCATAGTTACACCTTGGATCCGTTTTAACCAATGGATGAAACGGCAAGACTTCACAACACTGACGAAATATACAAGTTCGTTCTTATGTCTCTGTGTTAGCATACTCTGAAACTATGATTTACCAAGTTTGTACCTGAATATCTGGGCTCCCCATCACCTTACTGACAGCCGTTGTTTCTTTGCCAAGAGCATCTTCTTAGAAATCCACTTCGACCACTCTGCAAGTTTGCATCGCTGAAGAAGCTCTCAGAAAGCAAAGGTGAGGAAAACGTGAATTAGTTTGCAGCAATTTTAAATTTATGCAAAGGTCCAAAACTGAATATAGTATGCACTGTTAATTATTATTAGCAAAGAGCCCGTGCGTTGCAATGGGAGACATAAACACGCGCTCTTAATTCAATATCCATCACTCAAGACCACAGTAGGTCCACATCCTTTATTTTAGCGGAGCACCACATTTGTATTGCCGCTTATCCTTCTCACCCTTGTCGGCGGTAGCCTCGGTGTTCACACAAATTAAAATGTGTTTGAATGTTGTTAATCTAAGGCATCTCTCTCTCGAACTCCCCCTCCCCCTCCCCCTTCTTCTCTCTCGCGATGAGAAATCTGTTATTTTTCCCTTGTGTGGTTTTTCGAGAGGTGTGCATGTGTGGTTATCGATGTTTGTGTTCGTCTTTATATGGTTTTAGTGAGTGTTTATTTGCAATCTGGGTCGCCGCCGGTACGTAAAAAGGACCATGCGTTAGAAATCTCTTGTTTTTCCCTTGCGAGGTTTTTCAGAGGTGTGCGTGTGTGTGGTTATCGATGTTTTCTTTTGTCTCCATATGGTTTTAGTGGGTGTTTATTTGCAATCCGGACCGCCGCCGGTACGAAGAAGAACGGACCGTGCGCTAGAGATTATAAGTTTGCGTCTAAAATAATGTTTAGAAAATATTTATATTCTACCTATTTTCCTAATCAAATTTTACATATAACCTGTTAAAATCGGAGTTACCATTTAGAATATACGATATTAGAGAAGTATTTGTTTGACTTAAATACGATCCACATGTGAATTACCTAAAAAGTCAAGGGGTTTCCAAAAAAATGCAAAATAACGATTCAAATATTACTTAAGTGTGTACTGCGGGTTAATTCATACAAAATACATGGCGTCTCTCTGCAAAATTGCGTGACAGACCGCCAGAAGCACTCCTTACTTAAGTGTGTAATACAGCTCAACACCGATGAAAGAAATAATTCGTTGATAAATTGATAGAGCTTTCAACAAAACAATAAACAAATGAGCTTAGCTGAGTTGGTCCTTTGACGAAGCCCCCATAGTGGTGCCCTCAGATCGAATCCTAGCGCCCCTGCTCTTCTCCTTTTCTTTTCCATCTATGTTTAATTTAGACGCAATGCATGCTTTATTAGTAGGTAAAAGATAAAGATTAACTGGTACGAGAACGAAATAGTACGAAACGGCTGGCACTTGCTGGTTTTGTTCCTACCATCCTCTAGGTTTTGAATTAGCTATTTCTCCTGATACTTGTCTCCGTCTTGACTGATGAATGAAAGGGCAAGACTTCAGATGATGATCAAATATTCAAGGTTCTTTCTTTACCTATGTTTCAGGAGAGGCGAAAAGTAACTTCCTGATTTTCACCGTCTGAATTTATTTCTTTTGGGGAAAGATGCTAATACAAAACAGTCCATGTTGCCAATTACTTAGTCCACATAGCACGAGGTTGCGCTTTGATCACCACTATGTATGAAAGTGAAATGGCTCGGCTGCAATAGCGGATCTGGTCATCTGCGAGCACGATGAAATGGTCGTTAGCCTTCCTGGCAACATTGATATTGATGAAAGATTGGCTGCATTTGCCTAGCGAGTCAACTTGCAGCTCGTGATTCTCCTTAATCCATGTGCTCACACCCTTGAAGATCGCAACAGCGATACAAGAACAAGTAAATTAAGATTATATTTGCTAAAGGAAAGCAAATTCATACTCTCAGCCATACGGTAAATCTCTAGCTACCATCCACCATGTTCTGATCCGACACTGACTGCCACGATCGAGCTGCTCCATGAGCTGTATGTACCGTTGAAAATATGAGCAATTTACTAACCGAAATACTAGATAAAACATGACTATCATAGCAGAGAAACAAGTCATGCAATCTGACAATGAGAAGGTAAATAGCATACGCAAATATAAAATTGTAACCAAACATATCTAGAGCAGATAGTAGAGCAAGTTGCATATTAAGAACCTAACATATGTAGGGTAGATACTAGAACAAAGAATTGTGGCAGGACCTCTAACAAAACAAGCAAGAACACGTACGGGATAGCAGCAGCAGCAGAAGCACTTGACTTGGGGTTGACATCCTCCCCAGCCATGTCCTTCAAGAGGTTGTCGACGTTGGGGAAGAAGTCGTCGGAGTCCGGGGCGTCCGTAACGAAGAAGTCAGTAGTCGCGCGGAGTGCTCCCCAAAAACCTTATCACCCTTCTCCCGTACAAGACTCAAAAATGTGCGGTTTCGGAGGCCTACTGTCCCGACCTGTGGTGTATGCCGCTAGCCGGGATGGGGAAGAACGTAGCAGTAGCTCAATGCTCAGGAACCTGGAGGCGGGGGGAATGTGTTGTTCTGGTGTGTGATACGTCTCCAACGTATCTATAATTTTTTATTGTTCCATGCTGTTATATTATTAATCTTGCATGTTTTATAAATCATTTTATAGTCATTTTATATCATTTTTTGGTACTAACCTATTGACATAGTGCCAAGTGCCAGTTGTTGTTTTCTGCATGTTTTTTACATCGCAGGAAATCAATATCAGACGGAGTCCAAATGCAACGAAACTTCACGGAGATTTTTTTGGACCAGAAGGAACATAATGGGCCCTGGCTGTGCCTGGGGGGTGCTCCGAGGAGAGCACAACCCACCAGGGCGCGCCAGGAGGCCCAGGCGCGCCCTGGTGGGTTGTGCCCACCTCGGGTGCCCCCCGGACAGCCTCTTTGCTCTATAAATACCCCAATATTCCAGAAACCCTAGGGCAGTCGATGAAATATTGATCCAGCCACCGCAGAGTCCGTAACCACCAGATCCAATCTAGACACCATCTCGGATGGGGTTCAACACTTCCATTGGTGCCTCTCCGATGATGCGTGAGTAGTTCTTTTTAGACCTTCGGGTCCGTAGTTAGTAGCTAGATGGCTTCCTCTCTCTCGCTGAATTCTCAATACAATGGTCTCTTGGGGATCCATATGATGTAACTCTTTTTGTGGTGTGTTTGTTGGGATCTGATGAACTTTGAGTTTATGATCAGTTATATCTTTTTATATCTATGAAAGTTATTTGAGTTTCTTTGATCTTTTATATGCATGATTTCTAATAGCCTCGTATTTCTTCTCGGATATTTGGGTTTTGTTTGGCCAACTTGATCTATTTATCTGGCAATGGGAAGATGTGCTTTGTAGTGGGTTTGATCTTACGGTGCTTGATCCCAGTGACAGAAGGGGAAACGACACGTATATATCGTTGCTACTAAGGATAAAACGATGGGGTCTATCTCTACATAGATAGATCTTGTCTACATCATCATCGTTCTTATTGCATTACTTCGTTTCTCCATGAACTTAATACATTAGATGCATGTTGGATAGCGGTCGATATGTGGAGTAGTAGTAGTAGATGCATGCAGGAGTCGGTCTAGTAATCTTGGACGTGATGCCTATGTAATGATCATTGCCTGGATATCGGCATGATTATTTGAAGTTCTATCAATTTCCCAACAGTAATTTGTTCATCCATCGTTTGCTATTTTTCTTTAGAGAAGCCACTAGTGAAACCCACGGCCCCCGGGTCTCTTTCTCATATATTTGCCTTTGCGATCTACTTTTCCTTTGCATTTATTTCAGATCTATTAAACAAAAAAATATAAAAATACCTTACTGCAATTTATTCTTATTTATCTTATTTCGCGTTCGATCTATCAATCTACTACAAATTTACCTCACGACGCCTGCCTATCTTGGGGCGCCGCTACTGAAAGGGATTGACAACCCTTTTACACGTCAAAGTTGCGAAGTTGTTATTTGTGTGCAGGTGTTGTTTATGTTGTGTTGCTTGGTTCTCCTACTTGTTCGATAACCTTGATTTCACATCTGAGGGAAATACCTACCGCCGCTGTGATGCATCATCCCTTCCTGTTTGGGGAAATACCGACGTAGCTTCAAGCGACATCAGTGTGTATATGTGGAGAGGAAAGACCTCCCTTTTATAGGCATAGCCAGCAGCTGAAAAGGTGCACCGTCCACATTCAGTCTCCACTATCGAAAAATCTTTTCAGCTTTCGTGTGACCTTTCATATACCAGTCGTGCGTGGCAAAAATTTAGACATCGGCTCGGCTCACTCGCAACCTACAGCACGTCGTGGCGAGGCGAGGCGGGCGTGGCGTGGCGGTGGAGGAGGAGCGCGCGTAATGTCCCTCTTGTTCTCATGCTCACACGTGTGGGGAAACATCCTCCCTTATAAGGAGATCTAACTCCCACCAAAACTAGCAATATGTGACTAAACTTTAGTTCCACCTCTTGCCTTGCACGAATGGGCTGCGTGGTCCTCTAGGATTTATCAGGAACTTCTGAAACTGCTATTGGGCTGGCCCAAAATAGAAAAAATTCCAGCAATCCCCCACCAGATCCCAGAGGCACACAAAATTTGCCTTTGGTTCCAAAACACTGTTTTATATACCGGTACTGCAGTGGAGACTATTAAGTTGAACTTCCACCTAGAACTCTATGCTACACTGGTAAGCAACTTGAACAGTGGACTGGGCCTTGAACTACAAGTTTTCTATGAATCTAGCTTCACACAAAGCATTGACCGATACTAAGCTACCGTGGGTCTTCCTCGCGGTTGGAGCTTATGCGTCATACTCCGAGACCTTTCATGAGTTTACTAGAGATCACCATACTCTCATAGATTGCGACATTTAACAATCAGACTCATATAGGTGTGTTCTTCAAAAGATGTTCAACAGGGCAACATCTCTGCTTCAATGAGCCACTTAGAACACATTAAGATATACATCAACCTGCCATGCAGATTAGGAGAGTATTGCATCTTCATGGAGTGGTATT
The DNA here is from genome assembly GCA_021605145.1 of Aegilops bicornis. Classification (NCBI taxonomy): domain Eukaryota; kingdom Viridiplantae; phylum Streptophyta; class Magnoliopsida; order Poales; family Poaceae; genus Aegilops; species Aegilops bicornis. The sequence goes on from CM038675.1 coordinate 27,071,252, forward strand.
GTTAATAGAAAGGATACGCTCCTCTCAGTTGACCAGCAGCTTGTCTCCACATCTAATTCACGGGATCTCCGATCACATAAACTAGGTTACCACAGTGAACAACTCATATTGTGGGTCTCATACCCATCTCCTTTGATGCATTATCTATCACATTACGTGATAAACCCTTAGTAAAAGGATCTGCCAGATTTCTGACGTTTGGATATAATCAAATGCAATAACTCCGGAGTTTTTCATTTTTTTGACAGACTTGAACCTTCTCTGAACGTGTATTGATGACTTCGTGTTATCCTTTGAGCTACTCACTTTCGTGATTAAAATTTGATTGTCGTAGTTCATAAGGATACCCGGTACAAGATTCTCAACTACCGGCAAGTCATTCAAGAGCCGACGAAGCCAATCTGCTTCGACCATAGCTGTATCTAGTGCTGTGAGTTCTGCTTCCATTGTTGGCCTCATTAAGATGGTCTCCTTGCAAGACTTCCAAGAAACAGCTCCACCTCCATGAGTGAATACATATCCACTCGTGTCCTTTAACTCATCAGCATCTGAGATCCAGTTTGAGTCACTATACCCTTCCATTACCTTTGGGTACCCAGTGTAGTGAATTCCATAACTCTCAGTGCCTTTCAAGTAACGCATAACTCTCTCTAGAGCTTTCCAATGCACATCTCCAGATTTTGAGACAAACCGGCTCAGTTTGCTAACAGTAAAAGAGATGTCAGGTCTTGTACCACTGGCTAAATACATAAGTGAGCCAATAATCTGAGAATACTTCAAATGATCTCTAGCAATTCTTCGATTCTTTCGAAGCAGCACGCTAGAATCATATGGTGTTGGAGAGGGCTTGTAGTCATTGTAGCCAAAGCGACTCAAGATCTTTTCCACATAGTGAGACTGAAGCAATGTAATCCCACCATCATCATCTCTCAACAACTTGATGTTCAGAATGACATCAGCCACTCCTAAATCCTTCATCTCAAAACAACGAGATAGGAAATCCTTGACCTCCTTAATAACATTCAGATTTGTTCTGAAATTCAGTGTCTTATCAACATACAAGCAAAGGATAACTCCCTCGCCCCCACCATGGTGATAGTACACACATTTATCAACTTCGTTTATAAACAAGGCTTCAACTGTTAAAGTTGTTTCAAACTTCTTATGCCACTGTTTGGGTGCTTCCTTGAGTCCATCCAAAGACTTTAGCAACTTGCACACTTTTCCTTCCTGACCATCTACTACAAACCCATCTGGTTGTTCCATATAAATTTCCTCTTCCAACTCTCCATTTAGGAAGTAGTCTTAACATCCATTTGATGATCGAGACTACCATGTGAGGCAGCTAATGAAAGTAGTACGCGAATAGTGGTCAGTCGAGCCACAAGTGAGTAAGTATCAAAGAAGTCTTCACCTTCCTTTTGGGTATAACCCTTGGCCACGAGTCGTGCCTTGTACTTCTCGATAGTACCATCAGGCCTAAGATTCTTTTTGAATACCCATTTGCACCCTATAGGTTTGCACCCATAAGGACGATCAGTTATCTCCCAAGTTTCATTTGCCAAGATGGCATCCATCTCACTACGGACCGCTTCCTTCCAGTAGTTAGCATCTTCAGATGCATAGGCCTCTGAAATAGAACTGGGAGTGTCATCTATTAGATAGACAAGAAAATCAACACCAAAGGACTTTGCAGTCCTCTATCTCTTGCTACTAGTAGGAACTTCATTGTTCTCCTCCATAGGATTTTCAAAGTGTTCCATCGAAATGGCAGGTTCAGTAATTGTAACTGGTTCCTGATTCGATGAACTAGGCATCTCCTGATTAGATGAGGTAGCCATATCCTTCATGGGAAAGATATCTTCAAAGAAAGTCACATCATTCGACTCCATGATCGTACCGACATGCATGTCAGGTACCTCAGATTATACAACCAAGTATCGATAGCCAATGCTATGAAAGGCATATACCAGGAAAACACAATCCACAGTTTTTGGTCCAAGTTTATGCTTCTTTGGAATTGGCACATTGACTTTCGCCAAACAACCCCAAGTTCGTAGGTAAGAGCGTTTTAACCTTTTCTTCTCCCATTCTATGAATGGAGTTATCTCTTTGTTCTTTGTGGGAACTCGGTTTAGGACATGACATGCAGTCAATATCGCTTCCCCCCACCATGCCTTGGAGAGACCCGATGTGTCTAACATGGCGTTAACCAAATCAGTTAGAGTACAGTTCCTTCTTTCGGCCACCCCATTTTACTGAGGTGAATAGGGAGGCGTCCTCTCATGGATTATACCATGTTCCGCACAAAAGGAATCAAATTCATTTGAGAAATACTCTCCACCACGATCGGACCTAAGCCTCTTGATCTTTCGATCAGGTTGGTTTTCCGCTTCAGCTTTATAGATGTTAAAAAATTTCAAAGCTTCATCCTTAGATTTCTGAAGATACACATGGCAGTATCTAGTGGAGTCATCAATTGACGTCATAAAATATTCTTTCCACCTTTTGTCAACACACCATTCATTTCACAAAGATCTGAATGTATGAGCTCTAGTGGTGCAAGATTTCTTGTTTCCGCAGTTGTATGAGACTTACGAGGTTGCTTAGCTTGCACACACACTTGACACTTAGATCCCTTGATAGTGGTGAAACTAGGGATTAAGTTCAACTTCGCTAGTCACGACATGCAACCAAAATTAACATGACAGACACGTGAATGCCACACATTTGATTCACTATTGTTGCAAACATGATTAACAACTTTATTGCAAACGTTTGACAAGGATAAACCAAACAGACCTCCTGACTCATAGCCTTTACCAACAAAGGTTTCATACTTGGATATTACAAATTTATTCGACTCAAAGACAAGCTTGTAGCCATCCCTACACAGAAGAGATCCGCTAACAAGATTTTTATTGACGGAGGGGACATAATGCACGTTCTTCAGACGAACGATCGACCGTGCCAACACCACGAACAGAAGCACTTGAACCGTTGCCCATCAGCACGGTGGAAATCCCTGCGGTCTGATAAGACAAAAGCATGAAAATATCACCGCATACATGCACAGTAGCACCCATGTCAATCAACCAATCAGGAGAATGACATACTGAAAGAATAGTGGAAAATATACGATACCCAACATCCTTCATGGCAGTGTCTCCAATGACAACATTAGCGGTCTTGCCACCTTTTCCAAATTGACGTTTGTCATAGCGATTAGGGAAACTAGGAGCCTAGTGATCAGGATCATCGCACACATGACAAACACCTTTCTTCTTGTCATTCTTCTTCTTGAAGTTGGTGTGCTCTACAGTGTGACGCCCGGATAATTAGGCTACAGTAATCTCACGTTGATGGTGCCACGTCACCTCTGTCACTGTAGATAATCTCGGGTTGGATCAAAACTGTTTTAAAATTTAATTCAAATATATGAGGACAATAAAAGTTTTCAAAAATTAAAACTAAAATGTTTGGGGGTTGTCAAATATTATCAAGTTAATTATGGTGGGGTGCACACATTTTTGTAAAGTGTCTGGATAGTTTAAATAAATTAAAACAGAAAAGAAAGAAAGAAAAAAAATATGAAAAGCAAAATAAAACAAATGGGAGAGGGGGAAACACCCCACTGGCCCAACTGGGCCAAGCCCACCTGGCCCAGCCGGCCAGCCCCCCTGGCCCGGCCCAACCCCCCCACTCCCTTATCCACCTCCCCCCGTCGGTGGAAACCCTAGCCACCCATTCGCCCCCCCGATCCCCTCCTCCTCCCTCCTCAGCCGATCCGATCGGCTCCGCCCGATCCTGCTCCCACGGCGACTCGCCGCCTGGCCCTCACCCTCCCTCCTTCCCGACCGTCACAAGAAGGCCCCTCGTCGTCTCGGGGCCGACCCCGCCCCCGACGACCACCTCGCCGATTCCGCACCGCCGCCGAGCGCCTCCCCGCCCTCCTCCTCACCGGTCGCCCCCGACCGTCTCCGAGCACGCCTCAGAGACCCTGCGCCCCCCGTGAGCTCTCCCCCCCCCCCGTGGATCCCCTCTCTCCCCTCGTCCCCCTCCCGAGCGCCACCACCGCGCCCCACGTCGCCGGCTCCGGCCGCCCCGCACCGCCCTCCTCTCCCTTCCACCCGCCACGGAGCACGGGAACGTGCTCCCGGCCTCCTCTCCATTCTCCTCGCCCGAGCCGCGGCCCGGCGAGCCGCCAGACCAACGCCCATGGCGTGGATCTCGCCGCTGGCGCCTCCCCGGTGACTAAATGGTCACGGGCCGAGCCCGTGGTGCTCAAGCACCGCGCAAGCCACCTCGCCTCAGAAGCGCTCCGTCGGGATCCCGAACCTACCGCCGCCTCCGCCGCCGCTGGCGCTGCTTCCGGCCGAGTCCGCCGTGGTTTTGCACCAATGGACGCGCGCGTCCTCCCCGCTTCGAACGCGCCGCCGAGCCTTTTGGCGCGGACGGCGGATTCCGGCAAGTCCGCGCCCCTCGCCGGACGCCCACCGGAGCCCCCTAACGCCGGCCGCCGACGTGAACCCGGCCACCGGGCCATCGACCAGGCCCAGGCCCCCCGCCGATTGTTGACTTTGGTCACCGGCCGACCGTCCACCGCTTATGACATGGGGGCCCCACCCCCACAGAACGTTTTTAAAATAAAAAGAAAAGTAAAATTACTTTAAATAAATATAATTAATGAAAATAATAATGAATACAATTAATTAATTAATTAATTAATTAATTTAATTAAACCTAATGACTAATTAACCTAATTAACTACTGTTAATTAAACTTAACTAAGGTAATTAGTTAACGGAGTATGACGAACGGGACCCACATGTCAGGGTTGACCTAGTCAACCCCTGATCGCCGACGTTAAAGATGACGCCATGCCGTCACGTCATAAATACATTTTTTCGAATTAATTAATTAATTAATTAAATTCCAGAAATTAATAAAATCTTTAAAAAAATCATATCTTTTAATCCGTAACTCGGATTAAAATATTTTCAACATGAAAGTTACTCAGAACGACGAGACGAATCCGGATACGCAGTCCGTTCGTCCGCCACACACCCCTAACCTATCGAACCTGCAACTTTCCCCCTCCGGCTCCTCTGCCCGAAAACACGAAACACCGGGAATACTTTCCCGGATGTTTCTTAACCAGCACCACCTCATACCACGTTAGGGCACGCCTAGCATCGCTACTTGTCATGTCATGCATCGATATGCATCTGTTTACTTGGTATTCATTGTTTCTTCCCCCTCTTCTCTCCGGTAGACTACGAGACCGACGCTGCTGCTGCCCAGTTCGACTACGGAGTTGACGACCCCTCTCTCTTGCCAGAGCAACCAGGCAAGCCCCCCCCCTTGATCACCAGATATCGCCTACTCTCCTCTATACTGCTTGCATTAGAGTAGTGTAGCATGTTACTGCTTTCAGATACTCCTATACTGTTGCATAGCCTGTCCTTGTTACTACTGTTGTTACCTTACCTGCAATCCTATATGCTTAGTATAGGATGCTAGTACTTTCATCTGTGGCCCTACATTCTTGTCCGTCTGCCGTGCTATACTATCGGGCCGTGGTCACTCGGGAGGTGATCACGGGTATATATTATATACTTTATACATGATACATGTGGAGACTAAAGTCGGGTCGGGTGGAGCACCCACAGTGGATCTTTGAGGCGGAGCGACAGGCAGGTTGAGACCGCCTAGGAGAGAGGTGGGCCTGGCCTGTTCGGCGCTCATGTTACTTAAAACGCTTAACGAGATCTTGGTATTTGATCTGAGTTGGCTACGAAGCTTATACACACTAACCATCTACGCGGGAGTAGTTATGGGTATCCCGGCGTCGTGGTATCACCGGCACTTCGTGACGCCAAGAATCGAGTGGCGCGCTACCGGATTGGAACGTAAGCCTGCTCTTGTATTAAGGGGCTAGTTACGCTTCCGGCCGCGTTCGCAACGCAGTGTGTGCATTGGGCGATGGGCCCGCACTGTCAGGCGCTTAGATTTAGACCGGCGTCTTGGCCTCTCTGTTGTGCCTAGGTGGGGCTGCGGCGTGTTGATCTTCCACGGCCGGGCATGACCCAGAAAGTGTGTCCGCCAAATGGGATCAAGCGTCTTTGGGTAAGATGGTGCACCGCAGGAAGTTAATCTATTCGAATAGCCGTGATCTTCGGTAACAGGACGACTTGGAGTTGTACCTTGAGCTTATGACAACTAGAACCGGATACTTGATAAAACACACCCTTCCAAGTGCCAGATACAACCGGTGGTCGCTCTCTCTCAGGGATATGAGGAGGGGATCGCCGGGTAGGATTATTGCTATGTGGTGTTACTTGGAGGACTTCAGATTTCCCTCTTCTACCTGTTGCAAGACAGGTGACCAGAAGCGTAGTCTTCGATAAGACTAGCTATCCCCCTCTTGTTCTGGCATTCTGCAGTTCAGTCCTCTGATATGGCCCTTTACACATATATCCATGCATATGTAGTGTAGCTCCTTGCTTGCGAGTACTTTGGATGAGTACTCACGGTTGCCTTGTTCCCCTTTTCCCCTATCTCTACACGATTGCTGCAAATGCACGATGGAGCCTGTGAGCGACGCCACCGTCGATGACGACTACTACACCGGAGTTGCCTACTACTACGCAGCAGCCAATGATTTACGACCAGGAGTAGCTAGGAGGATCCTGTGCAGGAGGCCTGCGCCTCTTTCGATCTGTATCCCAGTTTGTGCTAGCCATCTTATGGCAACTTGTTTAACTTATGTCTCAGATTTCAGATATTGTTGCTTCCGCTGACTCGTCTATGATCGAAAGCACTTGTATTCGAGCCCTCGAGGCCCTCGGCTTGTATTATGATGCTTGTATGACTTATTTTATTTGTAGAGTTGTATTGTGATATCTTCCGTGAGTCCCTGATCTTGATCGTACACATTTGCGTGCATGATTAGTGTACGATTAAATCGGGGGCGTCACCTACAGCCATCTTGTTCTTCCCATCAAACTTTGCTTTACCATCAAACTGCCCTTGTTCTTGAACTTGTGATGCTGGAAGTTTTTCTTCTATACAAGATTGGCCCTAGATTCTCCGCCAATACCTCGAGCACGTGTGTCATTTGCTCTCGCCTTTGCTTCCACAACAAGAGTACCAATGAGATCCGGAATGGAAAACTCCTGCCTCTTATGCTTCAGTAAGGTAGCAAAGTTCCTCCACGAAGGAGCAAGCTTAGTGATGATGCCTCCGGCAACAAACTTGTCCGGTAGCATATAATTGAAGTGCTCAAGTTCTCTAGCAAATGACTGTATCTCGTGAGCTTGCTCAACCACGGAGCGCTCTTTAGTCATCCCGTAGTCATAGAATTGTTCCATGATGTAAAGCTCTGTGCCGGCACCTGAGACCCCAAACTTGGCCTCGAGTGCGTCCCACATATCTTTTCCATTGTCAATTGACACATAAGCATTAACTATGTTCTCACCAAGAACACTCAAGAGAGCAGATTTAAACAGAGTATCCATTTTCTCAAAAGCTTGTTCCTATTGGGCATCATACTCCCCTTTAGGTTTTCCAAGAGTGGCATCATAGCAACTCATGGTTTGAAACCATAAGACTGCTTTCAGACGCCACCTCTTATAGTGGATACCCTCAAACGTAGGAGGTCTCATGGAAGCAGCAAAACCACTTGGTGTATATTGCCTATAATAAGGTTTTTGGATTGTTGGAAATATGAGCAATTTACCATATGGTTTTATTAACAGAAATACTAGATAAAACATGACTATTATAGCAGAGAAATAAGTCATGCAATCTAACAGTGAGAAGGTAAATATCATATGCAAATATGAACTGTAACCAAACATATCTAGAGCAGATAGTAGAGCAACTTGCATATATAAAGAAGAACCTAACATATGTAGGGCAGGCACTAGAACAAAGAACTGTGGCAGGACCTCTAACAAAACAAGCAAGAACACGTAGGGGACAGCAGCAGCAGCAGAAGCACTGGACTTGGGGTCGACATCCTCGCCAGCCATGTCGTCGAAGAGGTTGTCGACGTCAGGGAAGAAGACGTCGGAGTCCGGAGCGTCCGTGATGAAGAAGTCAGTAGCCGCGCGGAGCGCTCCCCAAAAACGTTATCACCCTTCTCACGTACATGACTCAAAGAGGTGCGGTTTCGGAGGCCTACTGTCCCGACCTGCGGCACACGCTGCAAGCTGTGATGGGGACGAACGTAGCAGTAACTCAGTGATCAGGAACCTGGGGGCAAGAGGAATGTGTTGTTTTGGTGTGCATCTCTGGAGAGGAGCGACCTCCCTTTAATAGGCACAGCCAGCAGCCGAAAAGTGCCGTGGCAGGCGGCGGAGGAGGAGCGCGCGTGAATGTCCCTCTTGTTCTCATGCTTATACATATGGGAAAACATCCTCCCTTATAAGGAGGTCCAACTCCACTCGCAAAAAAAGGAAGTCCAACTCCCACCAAACTAGCAATATGGGACTAAACTTTAGTTCCACCTCTTGCCTTGCATGAATGGGCTGTGTGGGCCTCTAGGATTTATGAAGAATTTCTGAAACTGCTATTGGGCTGGCCCAAAATAGACAAAATTCCAGCACGTACAACTACCACATGACTTAGACGCTGGCACATCTAAGCACTCTTTCATCTAGAAAAACTTATAGCATCTTTTTTTGCGAAAATACCTATAAGCATCTTATACTTTAACAAATATCAAGTGGGTCGCCAGACGACATCTCAACAAGCAATAGATGTCCCGTGGGTGTTAACTAATTCACAGTACACAATAATTTTATCATTTGGCAGTTCAATTGTTGCCATTGCCAGCAAGCTATTGCTATTTGCTTACATCCTCGTGATTATTAAAGTCGGCCGGTCTGTCTCTAAAATTCCTAAAGGGAAGCGTCCCCCCTCCCCCGAGCGACGGGGGGAAACCCTAGCCGTCGCCCCTCTAGTCCTCTCCTCCCGTCCACTCGTCTCGCCGCCGCCGAAGCTCGCCGCCGGGCAAAGCCAGGTCGGTGGTGCGGGACGCCCTCTTTGCGCGGGGGCGCATCGCTTCGCAGGGCGCGGCAACACTGGCGACTGTGCCGCGGCATGGAGGGCTGCTTGGCAGCGGTGGTGCTGGTGGTGGATCCCGCCCGCGGCGGTGGCAGCGATTGCGGGGTGCGCTTGGTGTCGGTGACCCTGGCCAGATCCAATCTGGCGGGTTCCTGGCGGTGGGCGGTGCGTGGGTGGGTAGCGACTGGCAAGGCCTTCTCTGGCCAGGCCACGGCAGCGCGCAGGCCGCTATTGCGGGGGTGCCATGGCTACTTGTCAGATCCGCTCGAATCTGGCCCCTGGGCGGCGGCGGGAGGCTCGGGATAGTGGCCGCGGACTCCTGGTCAATGCTTGGATGTGTGCTGCAACGACGTGGTGGCAGCCCATGGCGGTGGGCCGGGTCATTCCTTGGCGGCGGTTGGACTTCTCTGGCGTTGGCCGTCGGCTGTCAGTGAGCGGCTCGTGCGGTGGCAGGTCGGTGCGGTGGCGGCTGGCTTCTTCCAGCGTCGGCTCGCTCGTAGGCGGCCTGTGGCGGCCTTCGATTCCTCTCCTCGTCATCCGGTGTTACTTTTGTCGAAGGGCTGGACCTCTCCAAGTTGCGGTCCATCGCTTGTCTCGCGCCCGGTGCTACGGGTCCGAGCCCGTCTAGCACCCGGCAACAGGAACAAGCTCGTCTCAAGCCTGGCAGCAGGACTGTCCTTGTCTCGCGCCCGACAGCAGGACCAGCCTTGTCTGGCGCCTGGCAGCAGGACCGCCCACGTCTCGCGCCCGATGTCGCTGGACGGTTCGAACGAGGCCAGTTTTGGCCGGCCTATAGGTCTCGGTGCTGGGGGCCACCCAGGGGTGCGAAAGGCGGGAGCTTTCTGTTGATCTCTTTGGCGAGGGTAGCGGCGGGCTTCGGTGAGGTGGTGTCAAGGTCTTGGAGGCCGGGGCGGCGGCCCTGGTGGTGGTAGCGTGGTGCTCTTAGGCAGAGCACGGGCTTGGTGCTGCCCGGTGGCCATGGTCGTGTGGGCGGTGAGGTAGTCCTGGACTAAGGGGTCCTCGGGCGTCCGCCCTGTTATCCATGGGCCGGACTGACGGGCTGTGAAGACATGAAGGCCGAAGACTGTACCCGTGTACGGATTGGACTCTCCTTGGCGTGGAAGGCAAGCTTGGCGACCAACTATGAAGATTCCTTCTTATGTAACCGACTCTATGTAACCCTAGACCCCCCGGTGTCTATATAAACCGGAGGGTGTAGTCTGGAAAGGACATACTCATTACCATAGTCATACATGCTAGAATCCTAGGGTTTAGCCATTACGATCTCTTGGTAGATCAAGTCTTGTAACACTCATATTCAAAGATCAATCAAGAAGGAAGTAGGGTATTACCTCCATAGAGAGGGCCCGTACCTGGGTAAACATCGTGTCCCCTCTCTCCTATAACCATCGATCCTAGACGCACAGTTCGGGACCCCCTACCCGAGATCCGCCGGTTTTGACACCGGCATTGGTGCTTTCATTGAGAGTTCTGATGTGCCGTCGACGAAAGGTTCGATGGCCCCTTCAAACGTCGATACTGACGCCATCCAAGGAGAAACTTTCCTCCCCGGATAGATCTTCGTGTTCGGCGGCTTCGTACTGCGGGCCAACTCGCTTGGCCATCTGGAGCAGATCGATAGCTACGCCCCTGGTCATCAGGTCAGATTCGGAAGCTTGAACTACGTCTCGGACGTCCGCGGAGACTTGATCTTCGATGGATTCGAGACCGCGACGGTAGCTCCCCCTCGCTCCGATGAACATAACCTAAATCTGTCATCGGATCAAATCCAAGAGATGGTTTCTATTGCTGCAACAGCCTTAGAACCGAAGCAGATCGCGCCATCCGAGGCCATAGAGTCCGCGGCGTTGCATCCGCAAACAGACTCAACACCCTGCAATATTTCCATCAACGAAACTCCGGAATCGTCTCTGGCTATAAGTTTCGTACCATGTACGCCTGCGGACACCGAGCTGGATTGGTCATCGATTTTCGAATTCAGCGCCGCAGACATCTTCCAACACTCACCTTTGGGTGACGTGCTAAACTCTTTAAAGAATTTTTCCTTGGAGAAGGACTCACAACTGAACTAGCTAGAGGCTGACGATGGGGAATTTTGCTTCCCACCCGCCACCCACTTCATAGCCAGTGTCGATGACTTAAACGACGTGCTTGATTATGGCTCCGAAGACATCAACGGTATGGACGACGATGCCGACAAGGAGCAAGGCCAAGACCCGCCATTCACTAGACGTTGGACGGCCACCTCTTCGTACGAAGTGTACATGGTTGACACGCCTAAAAAAGCTAGCGACGATGACAAAGAAGATCCAGTTGCGAACAAACCTTCTGAGACACAATCCAAGCGCCAGCGCCCTAAACGCCTTTCTAAGCCTCGTCACTCAAAAGATGGCAACACTGGCACCTGAGAAAATAGTACTCCGGGCAACGCCGAAAACAATGAAGACCCTGTTGGAGTAGCATCCGAACAGGAGGAACAAGACAACGGGCAAGTTAACCCTGATAAACAGGCCATGCCCAGAGACCCGAATGACGATAGTTATCGTCCATTCTCCGAGGATGAGGAGAGCCTCGGCAGCGAGGATTTCATCATGCCTGAGGCACCCAACGAGAAGGAGCGCTTCAAGCGCCAGCTAATAGCTACTTCTAGAAGCCTGAAGAAAAAGCAGCAACAGCTCCGAGCCGATCAAGACCTACTCATTCACAGATGGACAGATGTCCTGGCTACCGAAGAATACGGCCTCAAGAGCCCAGCCAAGAGTTACCCGAAGCGCAGACTGCTACCTCAGTTCGATGAGGAGGCACCAGATCCCGTACCTCCCTTGCGCAATACGGAACGACCACCACGTGGTCGGGATAGTGCGGCGGATCGACCACCCCGCAGTCGGGATAAAACGGCAACTCAGGCCAAAAATTAGCCCGCCCCACCGCCTCATAAAAACGGAGACAGAACAGCTCGGGACCATACATACGACCTTCGGCAGGACCTGTACAGTAGAGCAGGACACACCAGATCAATCTACGGATCGCGAGGACGCTTCCCGACTTGGGATGACGGCTACCTATTCGGACTTGACAAACCTATTCACGCCCGGGCCGATAACAGCAGACGGACTTCATCGGAGGTGCGCTGTGGCGCGGCCCGATATAGAGGCGCCGCACACCCCCTCTATTTCATAGATGAAGTACTGGATCACGATTTCCCCGAGGGGTTCAAGCCCGTCAATATCGAATCATACGACAGAACAACCGATCCCTGCAGTATGGATCGAGGATTTTATTCTACACATTCATATGGCCCGAGGAGATGACCTCCACGCCATCAAATACCTCCCACTAAAACTAAAAGGGCCAGCTAGACACTGGTTAAATAGCCTGCCCAAAAATTCCATCGGCAGTTGGGAGGACTTGGAAGAAGCTTTTCTTGACAAATTCCAAGGTACTTATGTCCGGCCACCAGACGCTGATGACTTAAGTCATATAGTTCAACAACCTGGAGAATCAGCCAGAAAATTCTGGACTAGGTTCCTAACCAAAAAGAACCAGATCGTTGACTGTCCGGATGCCGAAGCCCTAGCGGCCTTCAAACACAACATCCGCGACGAATGGTTTTCCCGCCACCTCGGTCAAGAAAAGTCGAAATCCATGGCAGCCCTCACGGCACTTATGACCCTCTTTTGCGCGGAGAAGACAGCTGGCTGACTCGTAGCAAAAACACAGCCAACGAGGCAGGCCCCTCCGAGGCCAAGAACATCACCGGCAAGCTCTGGCGCAATAGACACAAACGCCGAAGCAATGGCGATAATACCGATGACACTGCAGTTAACGCCAGATTCAGCGGCTCCGAGTCCGCCAGCGAAAAAGCCCTACAAAAGGAACAATGAGGGACCATCCAGCTTGGACCGCATACTCGACCGTCCGTGCCAGATACATGGCACCGCAGACAAACAAGCCAATCATATCAACAGAAATTTTTGGGTTTTTAAACAGGCTGGCAAGTTAAATACCGAGAACAAGGAAAAGGGATCACAAAGCGAGGACGAGGACGAAGATCCCCGGCAGCCGAACACTGGGGGGCAGAAGAAATTTCCCCCTCAAATCAAAACGGTGAACATGATATACGCTACACACATCCCCAAAAGGGAGCGCAAGCGAGTACTCAGGGACGTCTACACGGTAGAGCCAGTCGTCCCAAAATTCAATCCGTGGTTGTCATTCCCGATCACCTTCGATCGTCGAGATCATCCAACTAGTATCCGCCATGGTGGTTCGGCCGTACTGGTCCTTGACCCAATCATCGACGGATTTCACCTAACACGAGTCCTAATGGACGGTGGTAACAGCCTCAACCTGCTCTATCAGGATACAGTGCGCAAAATGGCCATTAATCCCTCACGAATCAAGCCCACAAAGACTACCTTTAAAGGAGTCATACTAGGCGTAGAGGCCCGCTGCACTGGCTCAATCACGCTAGAAGTGGTCTTCGGTTCTTCGGACAACTTCCGAAGCGAAGAGTTAATCTTCGATATCGTCCCCTTCCGCAGCGGCTACCACGCACTTCTTGGACGAACTGTGTTTGCTAGATTCAACGCAGTGCCACACTATGCTTATCTTAAGCTCAAGATGCCCGGTCCACGTGGCGTCATAACAGTTAATGGAAATATTGAACGCTCCCTAGCAGCAGTGGTACAGAGCGGCCTTCTCAAGCAGAACCGTAATCCGGCTGCCGAGACCCTGGACATCACTTAGAGAGTCCGGACCACACTGCAACAGGACGGTTCGGCTCATCAAGAGCTCGACTACAAATTCGGCCTCCGTCCCGATCCTGATGAGGTAGCCGCATCAGCACCACGCATACATAATTACGCACTCAAGATCCCATGGGCATCGATGGAGGCACGACTAGCTTGTAGTTCGGCTACACCGATCCCGGACTCATTGTTATCTCTACTATGTTCTTTGTTTCTTTTTCCCTCTTTTTCAGGTATCTTTTATACCGGCTTCCTCCGATGGCCTGACTACTGGTCCTGTCAAAGGACAAGTACACCAGATTGGCGCAGAGCACATGCATACAGGGGAAGCCCTAGAGGACAATCCAACGACTACTCTACCTGTCTTTTAGTACCCAAATTCTGGCATGTTAAATAGCTGGTCGTTTATCGCATTATTTGTAAAATGTGCTTTGACGCATTAACCCAACCATAATGGCAGCAGTTTACGGCCCAAGTCAAGGGGACCCAGATACTACCTCTGCCCTCCTTCTGTTTTCCTTCGCAATTAGTTACTTATATTCTCGCACCCGTGAACTTTGGTACGTTCCACATTCGCCAGGGGCTTCCCATCGCCCCATAATACGGCAACAAAGTCCGAACACTTCTTAAAGATAAGTTCGGCACCCCGAATTTAGTATTATATGCATTGGCTCCGAATCATGTCTTTGGTCAATAGTTGGGTTTCACGGCTCCTGTGCTTGCTACCCTACGTTCCGCTACATCGGCTAGGGTAGTAAAGGGAGAACTACTGCGATTGTGCCCTGGTCTAAACCGGATGAGCACCTCAGTAGAGAAAGCCGAAAACTGACTGTCATGATGCGGCGAGAGCCGGTCAGCTGTTCGGAGGTCACAAATCGTTGGAGATTTTTTTCCGCATTTCGCGAAGGATCGGTACTTCCCGATCAGACGCTGACAGCACTCTGGTTCGTATACCAGGGGCTGCGCCTATGTTTTATTATAAAACTCCTATGGCTAAGTGAGGGCGCTTAAGCCGCATAGTATGATTGTTTGGTTCGTTGCGCTAAACAACTCCTTCAAGGACCATATAATTGGATCAAGATTGTTTAGATTCCATCCCGAACACCTCCGTACTACCTACGTGAGGGTAGAAGCCGACGACTGGTCAACCCTCAGATTCCATACAACACGGCCGCACAGGAGGGAACATTCAAAACATAACAAACATTATTACAAACCGGACTTGTTTTCATCATACCAGGCAAAGACAAAAATGAATGTCATCATTCGAAAATAATGTCCTGCCCGCACTGCTGCTGCAAGTCGAGACCCCTCCAGGACATCCGCAAAATATCGCTCGGGTGTGCGGTGCTCCTTGCCCTCTGGCTGCCCCTTGGCTACCTCGACGACATCCATCTACGCCCACCACATCTTGCAACGAGCGGAGGCCATGTAGGCACCTTCGATGCAGACTGATTGCTTGACGATGTGTAGCCGCGGAAAAGCCTCCATCACCCGCTTCACGAGGCCAAAATAACTGCTAGGTATAGCTTCGGCTGGCCAAAGCCGGATAATTAAATCCTTCATGGCCAGTTCGGCCACCCTGTGCAGCTCGACCAACTGTTTTAGCTGATCGGCAAAGGGCACCGGATGTTCTGGCACAACATACTGCAACCAGAACAGCTTCTCCGTGGAATTCCCTTCTCCTGCTTGGAAGAACTCCGCAGCATCGGACACGCTGCATGGCAGATCCGCAAAGGCCCCTGGGCAACTCCGAACCCGGGTTAGTAAAAGGTACTTCTTCTCCGCATACTTGCTTTGCATGTTAAAAGCCTTACCCGCTGCGATCTTCTTGGCCTCCTGGATCTCCTGGAGAGCGCCCCGGGCTTCATTCTGTGCGGCCTCCGTGCTCTGGCGAGCTTTGGCAAGTTCGGTCGCTCGAACTGACGCTTCGCACTCCAAAGCCTCACACTTCTTCACCGCGTCTTGGAGATCCTGCTGGATCTCGCCGACCCGGGCCTTGAGCTTCTTACGGGCGGCTTGCTGCTGGACAGCCTTCCCTTCAGCTTCGGTCAAAGAATTTTTCAGGGCCTTGACCTCGATCGCCGCCCCTACACACATCATGACACTCCTGTCAATACTGACCACTTACTCTTCTCGAATACACAACAAGTCGTTACTCACCTTGCTTCTCGTGGAGCTGAATCTTCACCTCGCCGAGCTCCCTTTCGGTCCGCTCCAACCTCTGCTTCAGTTCAGAGACTTCGGCAGCATGCGAGGTCGCGGCCAACAGCGACGCATGTTTATTCATAAATATCAAATTAGTCTCCTGCAAAGGGTTGATCCTCTGTCCGACCTTTCTTTCTGAATACCGGACAGTGTCTCAGGGGCTACTGTCAGCATGGGGTGTTCTCTTTCTACGTGACTTACCTCAAAACCTGTCAACAGATTGTTGCAGGCCTCGTTTAGTCCGCTCTTGATGGACTGAACCTTCTCGATCACCGTACCCATAAGGACACGGTGCTCGTCTACAATGGAGGCGCCTCTTAGCGCCTCCATCAGGTTATCCGGCGCCCCTGGTTGGATCGGGGCCATCGGTGGAATTGGCGCACCCCCCTCCTTCGAAGGAAGGCGCGTGCCGGATTCCGGGGCCGTATTGGGCCCCGGAATCGTATTCGGCTGAGGGCCGAACTGAATACGTCCCTCCTCGCCACTCTCCATGGGATCTGCTCCCCCACGTGTCCGGCAGCAGAGGTCTCGCCTTGCGGCACCTCCTGGACAGCATCCTGGGCCCCTCCCCGGCTCGGAGCGGTCCTCCGAGACAACACTCTAGTGTCGTCCTTGGCCTTGGCGGAATAAGCGGGCGGCGGCGACATACTGGCCATTTCCGCCGGATCCAACGAACCTCCAGATGAGGATCCCTAGATGCTGCCACGGGCAGGACTGCAATGGCACAATTAACCGCGTCAAAACAATAAAAAGGAGAGGCCGGGTACACTCGTATACGTGAGTCATAGTACTTACGATGCGGCCCGAGGCTTAGTGTGGAGGTGTCGCTCCGGATTGCTGTCAACGTCCCATGCGGTGTTGACCGCAGGGGCGCCCTTCCCCTTGTTGGGCGTTCCCGCCTCCAGATTCGTGGATGCCCTCCTCTTCTTCTCCTTAGGGAGAGGGTTCTTCTCCTCCTCTTCCTCCTCTTCCTCATCATCGTCCTCAGGGACGGAGGAATGGGCTTTCTCGTCTTAAGACGTCACGTCCGAAGTGCCCTTCCGACAGGAGCCACTTTTGGCCCCCTTGGCCTTCTTCTTGGCCTTCTTCTCTGGCGCCTTATATGGCGCCGACACCTGCATCTTTAGCAGGCGCGGGATGACCGGCTCTTCAGGCAGCAGAGCCAGACACTGGATCCGCTTCGCCCTCTCCATCCAATCCTAAAAAGCAATGATAAACTCATACATCATCCTCGAAACAACTAAGTAGGGGATACGTCAAAAATAACATACCTCGCTGGCGAGGTGTTTGCAATCGTGCCCACGATCTGAATCTGTGGCCGGCGGTTTCTTGTTGCCTTTAAAGAGCAACTTCGAGGCACCTTCATGAGTGGTTTCGAAGAGCCTATTCAGAGTCTGGTGCTTCTTCGGATTAAACTCCCACAGACGGCGACTTCTTCACTGGCATGGGAGGATCCAGCGAACTAGCATCACCTGGATTACATGGACTAGCTTGACGTTCTTGGCTATCATATTTTGAACTCGCGTTTGCAGGCTATCAGCTCATCGGGCGAACACCAGTTTGGACTCTTCTCGACCCAGGAGGTGAGTCGCATGGGAGCACCGGCGCGGAATTCTGCATCTGCGGCCCAGGTGGTGCCGCGGGGTTCTGTGATGTAGAACCATTGTTTCTGCCACTCCTTTACTGTCTCCACGAAAGTACCTTTCGGCCAGGAGATGTTTGACAACTTACTCACCATGGCTCCCCCGCACTCCGCGTGCTGGCCATGCACCGCTTTCGGCTTCACATTGAAGACTTTGAGCCATAGCCTGAAGTGGGGTTGGATGCGAAGGAAGGCCTCAGACACGACGATAAACGCCGAGATGTTGACAAAGGAGTTCGGGGACAGATCGTGGAAATCTATCCCTTAATAATACATCAGCCCGCGGACGAAAGGATGGAGTGGGAACCCTAGTCCGCGGAAGAAATGAGGGAGGAATACCACCCTCTCGTTGGGCTCCGGCGTGGTGACGACTTGTCCCTCAGCCGGCAGGCGATGGGCGATTTCCTTCGCCAAGTATCCGGCCGCCCGAAGCTCAGTAATGTCCTCCTCCTTGACGGAGGAGACCATCCACTTGCCCTGACCTCCAGATCCGGACATGGTTGAGTGCTAGCTCGAGTGGAAAGAAGATAAGGACTTGAGCGCTGGAGCTCGAGATTGGGAGGGCAGAGATGGAGAGAAGGCATGGGAGAGGAAGAGGGGGTCCTTATCCCTTTATAAAGGCAGTAAATATTGAACACGTTCCCATTCGCCTTAGAATTCGCTTGTTCCCAACGGCTGTATAGACGGCACGTTTGGGTTACCCATACCCGCATTAATGAAAATCCCACGATAAGGGGACACGATCTCTGCTTTTACAAGACGTGTCAATGGCAACCGCGTCTCAGGACGTGGAGCGGCGGGCACAGAAACGGTTCAGAATTATAACCGGTCGGACGTGATGTCATCCTACAAAACATTTGTCAGCGGATTGGATTCGTGTAAAAACTATATTTTCTATGTGGTTGTGTATGGTGTGTATGACAGGTCCGGATACTATCATTGCGTCCGAAGACTATCTCGGAGTTCGGAAAGAAGGGAACCCGCCTTGCAATGCCGAAGACAATCTGCGCGCCGGACTCCTCGTCATTGAAGCCAGGTTCAGGGGCTACTGAGGGAGTCCTGGACTAAGGGGTCCTTAGGCGTCCGGCCTGTTATCCATGGGCCGGACTGATGGGCTGTGAAGACATGAAGGCCGAAGACTGTACCCATGTCCGAATTGGACTCTCCTTGGCGTGGAAGGCAAGCTTGGCGACCAACTATGAAGATTCCTTCTTATATAACCGACTATATGTAACCCTAGATCCCCCGGTGTCTATATAAACCGGAGGGTGTAGTCCAGAAAGGACATACTCATTACCATAGTCATACATGCTAGACTCCTAGGGTTTAGCCATTACAATCTCGTGGTAGATCAACTCTTGTAACACTCATATTTTATGAAGATCAATCAAGCAGAAAGTAGGGCATTACCTCCATAGAGAGGGCCCGAACCTAGGTAAACATCGTGTCCCCTGTCTCCTATAACCATCGATCCTATACGCACAGTTCGGGACCCCCTACCCGAGATCCGCCGGGTTTGACACCGACAGGTGACGTTCGGTGGCGGTGAATATTGGCCGGGGTGAAAACCTGTTCTATCTTCGAGATGGTTCCGCAGCGGCGAAACTCGTTCCCTTCTTGCAGGCGTCGCCGCGGCTCTCATTGCCCGTCGTGTTGCTCCAGGGAAAACTCTGATCCTTGAGTCGGGCAGTGGCGGCGCTTCGATGTCGTAACCTTCTTAAAGGCACCACCTTAAAGCACATGGTTCATCGTAGATAGCTTCATCTCTTCGCGGTCGCCATGGCAGGGGAGCTGCGGCGTGCAACAGCTGTCACGGGCAGCCGCAGCGACAAGGACCTTGTGACAGCGACCAATAGCATCCGCGGCGGTGAGGACCTATGGCGGCAAGCAGCAGTAGCAGCGGGCATCCACACGCGTGGGGGTGGGGGGGAACTAAGGCGACGAGCAGCAGCACGCATCACATAGCGGCGGCACTCAGCAGATGCAGGGAGGCAGCACATAGCAGCCCATGCTCAGGTCCTAGTCTGCATGCGCCGTCCGGCGATAACCAGCCGGAAACACGGGCTGGATTGCTTTTTTAATTTTAGATCGAGGGATGTATGTGTAAATGTTTTGCTAAGTCAGCTTTTTACACGTCGGTCCCACTTGTCAGAAAGTGATCAATCAGGCTACATCATTTGATTAGTGCAATTTGCAAAAAGTTTACTAGATACGCGGTGACTTTTGCGAATAATTAGGGACTAGGTATTTTTCCACAAACAAAGCCTCAAATGTGGTGGTTTCTTGCAATTAATTTTATAGTTGTAGAAGATACACGCCCAGTGCTGTGTGCTCAACAAATGAGTCAATGACAATCAAGCAAGGCACGTTCATCTCTGCCACCGATCCACACGTCCGTGTGTTCCAAAAAGGCGAACCAGAAAGGTGGCACACCTCGGTTTAATTTACAGACCTCGTCGGCGTCTCTCTGAGTTCTAACCTATGCTATGTTTGAACCATTCATTCAACTTTACTTTTTGATGTCTAATGAAACTCAACTAAAACTAAGTAAAATATTTCTATTGCAGCTGCCTTATATTATACTCCCTCCGTTCTCAAATAATTGTCTTTCTAGCCATTTTAAATGGACTACAACATACGTATGTATGTAGACATATTTTAGAGTGTAGATTCATTCATTTTGCTCCGTATGTAGTCATTTCTTGAAATCTCTAAAAAGACAATTATTTAGGAACGGAGGGAGTGCTAGTGTTGCACTCCATGAAAATTAATGAAGAGAAAAGGAAGGGTCAGAGATAGGCCCGGGCAGAAATAGTTTCTTAGGATCGGAAGCAAATCTAGTAGGTTTTGTCATCTTCACACATACAACAGATATCCGTTTATGTCGTTACCTCCTGCTTCTTGGAGAAGCTGAGAGGGTCCTCGAGAAGAGGGTGATGACACAGAAGTTCTTAACTACATGTGTATCATATAGACCAATGAATCTCTTATGTTAATTGTCTCGATAAACTTGTTTGTGCGCAAACTTACATTTTAGTGACTGGTGGTGTAAGCACAGGCGGGTTTTGCCAGGACTTGTTTAATGGCTATTCGATCAAAAAGTTTATGATTTGGGCATCTAAACTAGCAGCAACCAATTCGCACAGAAAAAGAAGGGGATTAATTAACTGAGGGGGAGGGGAGGGGAGGGCAGGAGAGGGAACCTTCATGTGGCGATGGACGATGGTTGTGGTGCACGAGGTGGAGCTCCTTGACGTCGACGCCGCAGGCCCCCATGCCGAGCGCGTACAGCGCCACGTCCCTGCGCGGAGCAAGGAGACGGCGTGGCAGATGGGATCAACTGGGAGAGCTGTTCCGTTGAGCTAAGGCCCGCACCTCTCGTCGTAGGCGAAGGACACCTGCGCGGATCAGCAGAGAAGACTGGGACGAGGGCCGCGCGAATGGGCTGGTAAGTTAGTTACCTCGGGGAATTTGTAGGCGAGCGCGACGTCGGGGTCGACGGATGCGGCTCAAACTTGTCGCTGTCCAAGCGGGAGTCGAGGAGCGCCGGGACGGGGCGTCGTTGGGGACAGCGGCGACCGTGGCTCCTTGCCCGTCCGCACGCCACCCATGATGCTGCCGTGCTGCTCGGCCGCATCCCTAACATCCCCGACCTAGCTGCCATCGGCGCGGACAGCGGCGGCGCCGCGGGCGTCCTGGACGAGGTCGTAGGGGAGGAAGAGTGAATCGGCAAGGGCCGTGCGTAGGGGAAGGGCTTGGTGAGGAGGTGGCGCATGAGGGAGAAGACCTTGGCCGGGCGGCGCGCGGTGATACCAGCCGCCTCCTCGTCGTGTCCGCAGCTCGCGCTCCTCCTCCTCTACTTGGCCCCGACGGGGAGGAGGAAGGATGGCGGCATCAGGGGCGGAGGATGGCCGGAGGCTCCGCAAGATGGACGTCGCGTTCTCAATCCCCGCCCTCGTCCCGGGTCCTACTGGAGGCGGCTTCTGCTCATTCATGCCTACGTTTCGGCGGCCCGGTTGGCCGTCGACGGCGTGCTGATAGTGGGGAGAGCAGCGGAGGCAGCGAACTCGGCGATGAGAGATGTACGGGAAGGAGAGGAGGACGGGAGCATGGCGGCGGCGGCTGCAGAGAAGGGGAGAGGGGCGCGGCGGGGAGAACGGGCTAGGGTCCTCACCCAATCAGGGACCCTCCTCACTCCTATGCGAAACGTAACCACCCACACGACGGCAGGAACGTCCACACACGCGAATTCCCGCAAATGCCCTCGGCGGGGTGACGAAATTACAGGCGGTGGCACGATATTTTGACCACAAAAGACATACACCGGGCGCCTCCTCAGGCACAGTCGTTGACAGCCACAGCCCACACACGAGCGACCCCACATGTCAGTGAGACCTGGCCGGAAACTGCAAAGTGAGCGAGACCGGGAGGGGGCGGTAACTATTCATTGCTAAAGGAACCGGGATCGATCCGACGGCCCAGCTCATCCCACTGCTTGAACCAACGCCCAGAATCGCATTAGGACGATTCGACGGTTGAGAAGCCCAAAACGCTGAGAGAGAGCTTGTAGCTCTCTTCATCTCATATTTCTGGATTACATCAGTTACAACCAAAAAAAATTTCGTTTTCACCCATACCGTTTATAGTAATAGTGTAAGTCCTTTACTTTTACGTTTACGTTAACAGATCTGGAACCAAACACCTTCTAAGAGTAAGTGGAATTTTCATGTGTATATTGTATTGTGAGACACATTCATACCAATGTAACAATGAGTTTATAGAATCTATTCTATATTTTTTGGTTTATCTATTTACAAGTTAATTAATTGACTTTTCTGATCGAAAAATGCATGCAGGCACCGGCAGGCGTAGGGACATCCTATACGAAGAAAACACTCGCTATCTTGTTATGCTCCTTGCTACTCTTGTTGTGACCATAACCTACCAAGCTGGACTTGATCCACCGGGCAGTTCTGGCAAGATGATCAGGATGGGCATAAGATTGGCCATCCGGTGCTCCAAACGACACATCCAACTCGTAACAGAGTGTTCTTCTACAGTAATTCGGCAACCTTCGTCACATCCTTGGTCGTCATCATGATGCTCCAGAGCAGGTTTTTGCTCAAGCAATACACACCTGAAGCAGCTCTGGTGCTGGACCTTTTTGGCCTCACCACTGCTTATGGCGCCGGGAGCACCAGGGATGTAAAGACATCCATCTACATTGTTGCCTTGGCGGGGCTTGTCCTCGTCTACGTCATCGTCCATATCACCATAAGAGACCATGATCCTAAGCCAGCGGATGATGCCACAGTGAAGGATTTGGATAGCTAGCGCAAGTTGCTACTTCTGGCTGCCATCTTGGCTGCTACTCTCACGTACCAGGCAGGTCTCATGCCGCCTGGTGGCTTCTACTCATCAGATGATGATGGGCTCAGACGTTGTTCGGGCTTCCCGGTACTCCTCGACAATTACCCTTGATGTTATGAAGCATTCTCCTATTGCAACGCATTGAGCTTCATGGCATTCGTAACCCTAATCCTTCCTCTCGTAAATCCGAAGCTATATAGGCCAGGCATACGTTGTTATGCGCTCTATGTGTGCATGGTTGTTGCCATGTTGGCCTTATGGGTGCCTATGCTTCTGGAAGCTCGCGCCATCTCAAGACCTCCCTCTATGTATTAACCTTGGTTGGTGCAGTGTAAGCCTTCATAGCCTCGCAGGTAGCAATTTTCTGGATCATCCGTCATAACCAAGCTGACTCACCCCAAGCTGATCGACCAGACAGGCAACTCGGACAAGGTGAAGATGGACAAGTAGATGATGACAACAACAAAGAGAAATATATGCTTGAATACTTGATGTTGCTACGAATCCTGGCTGCAAGTATGATATACCAGACTGGTTAAAAACCACCAGGCGGCCTGTGGCAAGACGACAACAATGGACACTCTTCTGGCAACCCCATCCTCCACGACATTAACAAGCACCGGTAGCATGCTTTGTTTTACGGCAACTCCACTTCCTTCATGGCCTCGATCGTGGTAGTCGTCATGCTTCTTCCATTGACGACATTTCACAATCACAATCTGCCACTTTGGCCGATGCATACGGATATTCTACTGGATATGTTTAGCCTCCTTGTGGCCTATGCAGCAGGCAGTAATAGAAAGTGGGAGACCTCCAGAAACGTCATCCTTCTCATCCTCCCAGTGCTGGCCTACATTGCAGTCTATGCAACAATGTCAGTCTTCTACCATAGGAAAGACCAAAGTGCTACAATGAGAAATATCAATTCCGACGCCAGTGATACAGTGAACGACACCACAACATAATATGAGGTGCTTCTTTGTCCGATCGTATTCATCAAGGGGAACATCATAAAGAAACATGTGGAAGGAACTATTTCTGTGTAAATTTACGATGTAGTTCATGACAAATTGAATCCAAGTGATCACTTAGGCTCAACCCTGAGCACCCTATGTGTTGGTATAGGACTAGTAGTAGTATTAGGATTAGAGTTTCAAACCGTATAGGTTAGCTTGCTTGTCCTAGCTGCTATATATATATATATATATATATATATATATATATATATATATATATATATATATATATATCTACATAGACCCCTGTAATATTTGTACCGAACACAGATCAAAGTAATAAAGATCAGCAGGACCGATACGGCCCTGTAGCCATCAAGTCGCGTCTTTGTATATTGTTTCGCCTATGTGCGCGTGTTCGCTACACTCACCAATGAAGCAATCGACCAGCCGACCGGGTCAGACGGTTCTCTTTTCTTTTATTTTCTTCGAATCATTCGCTTTTTTGGTTTTAACTCATAATTAGTCGACGCTGAATGCCCGTGATGAACTGGATGGATGGGGGTTTAATTTGTGCTCAAGTCCGTCAATGGAGCACACAAATTAATCCACAAAAAGAGTAGAATGATAGCTGATTATGATGGTTCAGTTCGGCGCATGAGTAGGATGGTAGCTGTCATGTTTCAATCTTCTTTCTCGTTTGCTCTGCTTTGTTGGTTAGTGCAGGAAACTGATGAGTGACCTCTTAAAGAAAGATTAGTTTTTTTTCGATGGGAAGAAAGATTAGTTATGCTACGTGATAATCATATTAGTTTTTTTTTCTCCTGCTCAATTGGAAGATAATCACAGGCCAGAATAACAATGCTCTTATGCAAGCAGTCTCTGGACCAGCAGTACTAGACAAGTCAGCGGGAAATGGTGGTCTTGCTCGAAAAATAAGGGCCGCAAGCCCAAGAACAAGAATGCAGCCTAGGTCAGTGGAGACGTCTATATATCGCCATCAGCAAGTCTGGTTTCAGACTCGCTAAAGGGGCGAGCGATCTTGCCGGCCCACGAGCGCGGGAGGCCACAGACTTTATTTCCTATTTTTTTACGTTTTCTGTTTTATTTTTTGCTTTTATTTTTTATACTTTCAAAGTTTTTAAATATATATTACAAAAAACACTATTGAAAAAACATTTAAAAAGTGTTGCCAAGTATAAATCAAAATTGTTAAACAAGTATTTGAAAAATGTTGAACAACTATTTGAATACTGTTGAGCAGTATTTGAAAAATGTTCAACAAGTATTTGAAAAAATGCCGATCACATATATAAAAAATGTTGAACACGTATTTCAAAAATGTTAAACAAGTCTTTAAAAAATGTTCAACAAGTAATTGAAAAAAATATCGACCATGTATATAAAAATGTTGAACAAGTATTTGAAAAATGTTGAACAAATATTTGAAATTTTTTGAAAAAATATTTGAAAAAATATCGATCATGTATATAAAAATGTTGAACAAGTATTTAAAAATAAAGTTGACCATGTATATAAAAATGTTTAACATGTATTTGATAAAATATTGAACAAGCATTATATTATCATGTATATAAAAAATATTTAAAAATGCTGAACAAGTATTTTGAAAAATGCTGAACAAGTATTTCAAAAAAATTTGATCATGTAGATAAGAATGCAGAATGAAAAACAAAAAGAAAGAAAGAAAAAACAAAAAAGAAACAAAATAAACCAAAGGAAAAGGAAAATGAAAAAACTAAGAAACAAATAAAAAAACCAGGAGAAGAAAAAAACAAAAGAAACAAGATGAGCAAAAAAAAAGAGGAAACCCGTCTCTTTTTCTCCATAAGTAGGGTGTGCCCTTGTATTCAACACAAAACGAAGAAAAATAAAACAGACATAAGAAAAAAAAGGAAAATGAAGAAAAAGGAAAATCACATAAAAATGAATAGAAAAACAAGAGAACCCTGTGAAATAAAAAAAAAGAAAACAAAAGCGTAAAAACCATGGAAAAACTGGCTTGTTTGCCTATGCTCGAATGGGCCTGCCCAACTACTCTACACCCTTCAGCGAATTTCGTACGGGCTTGCTTAATGCGAGAAATAGTCAGCACCTATGTCGGTGCTAAGGCTGGTTTTGCTTCACACGTGGGCAGGCCGGCCCATACAAGGGCGCCGCAAAATCTGACGAGCTCTCCATCTTCCTTTTTTTTTGCGAGGAACCATCTTCCTTTTTCATGATGAAGAACTTGATCATTGAGCCCTGGTTCCCCTATTCTACCGATGCCCAGCAGGGGTGGCGCTAGGGGTATCCTTAGGACTTCATGTGAATACCCATGATTTTTATAAAACAGTGTTGATTTTGACAAAACAGTGATAATTTTTAAAAAACAATAATGATTTTGGCAAAATAAATACCTAGTTGCAAATTCCTGAAGCCGCCACTGATGCCCAGTCCACTAGGCAACGACTGCGTCGGCATCCAGTACCGCCGATGACCAGGTGAATCCCTCCCTCTTTCTCCGACACCGGGGCTCCAAAATCTATACCAGACGGGTGACTGTTATCCGGGTTCAAATTTACGAGGGCAGAAGTCGATTTACATCTGGCCAAGTGAAATCTCATCTCATCTCTTGGTCTAATCTGTCATGCTTTTCTTAGGGGCAGCTTCGCTGAGGCATCGAGGGTGGCTGTGGTGTCACCGTCGCGGCCGAACGACGTCACAATCACGCATCAGCGGCTCCTCCGCATACACAAGCAGCGCTCACAACCACCGGAGCGAGTATTTCAGTTGTTTACTGACATCAATCCGGGTTTTTGGAACACACAAATTGAAATTGTGCATATTTAAAGCAGTTTGTAACAGGGGATGTGAGACACATTTTGCAACAGCACCATCATAGCTGTCTGAGAGAAGATTTTCTCAGAGCATCTCCAGCCGTTCGGCCCCCCAGGACACCGAAAAAGAGCGGCCTGGGAGCGAGCCGGCGCTAAATCGCCCCCTGGGGTTCGGTTCACTCCTAGTCGCAGGCCCACGGTCGCCGCGGGTTCGGCGAAGTTCGTTTTAATTTTTTTGCAAACTCGGCGACTTTTGCATGAACTCGGCCATCTTTCGTCGAAATTTGTACAAAACTTAAAAACATGCACAAACTAACTTAAAAACGAACTAAAAAAGCCTAGCCGATGCGGACACTGTCGTCGCCACCGCCGTCTACATGCCCAGAAGCCTGTAGAAGCGGGTGTAGTCGTCGTCGTCGTCGTTGTCGTCGCGTGCCTCGCCTGCGGCGTCCCTGCTGCAGCCCTAGCCGGGGTCGCCGACACGTGGCGGGGCGCTTGAGGGTCCGGCCTCGCCCTCGTCGTCGCTGTCGATGACGATAACGTTGCCCTCCTCGGAGCGGCGACGGGCCTCGGCGCGGCGGCGGGCCTGTTGCTCCTTGCATGCCCGGCGTTGGTGGCGCACCTGCTCGCGGGCGTAGTCCTCCCTCGTCCATTTGAGGGCGGACTCGTCGTCGGGGGCCACCATGCCGACGTGCTCCGGCTTCACGGGGAGCAACCCCGGATCGGGTTTCGGCCGGACCAGGCGCAGGGAGCGCCTCGACGGTACCGTCGCCGGCGAGGGCTAGTTGATGACGAGGGCGCCGCTGCGAGCCCGACGCCCGAGAGGTGTCTCCTTCGGCTCGGGCTTGACGGGGCGGAGGACCGGCGAGCCGGAGCCCGACGACGAGGACGATCCCGGCTCCATTCGCCGCGGCATCCAGGAACTGCCGCAGCGGCGAGAGAAGAAGGGCCGCGTCGGGTACTCCAGCCGCGGCACATTGCCGGTCTCGATGTGGTCGAGGACGACGTCGAGTGTGCGGCCGGGGACGCCCCACCACTCGCGCCGACCTTCGTAGTTGAGGCGGCTCTCGAAGAACAGCGTCCACAGCGTTTCGCTGTAGGGCGCGTACCTCGGCTCATTCCGCTGCTCCTCCGTCAGCGAGGAGCGGATGCGGGCGATCTCTGCCCGTCGTGCCGCCCCTTCGGGCACCGGCGGCACCGGGACGCCGCCGGCGCTCAGTCTCCACGAACCCGGCACGCGCATGTCTGGGGGCGCCGGGTACTCGGCCTCGTACAGAAGCCGCGCGTCCGGCTCCTGGAGGTGTCGGCGGCCGAAGCCGTTCGCCGCTGCGCCGTAGCCTGGGTATCTCTCCGCCATGGTTTCGCTCGTCGGCGGGCAGGAGGATGGCGGGAGAGCTCGCCGGCGGGGAGAAGGCTTTCGCGGGAGGGAGAGGGGGAGGTTGTGGCCATCACCGGCGGGGAGAGAGCGCCTTTTATAGCCGAAGCGGGGTAGCAGGGGGCGGCATGCGGGCGGGACGCGCGTCGGCGGCGTCTTCACTGCGCCGCCCGTGAGGCATCAATGGAGGCTGACCGGCACGACAGCCTTCGCATTGATTCCTGCGAGAACCGAGGCGATGATATCAACGAAGCGGCTGTCTCGCTGACTCGGCGGGCCCACGGCTGTTTCGCGCCAAAACACTCGCACCGGCGCCCCCGGGAGCCCCCCCCCCCCCCCTCGACGCGCCGCGTTCGGCCTGGGTCCGCCGGCGCTGATTTCGGTCCAAGTCGACGAAAAATGGGCTTCTGGGAGCGCAACTGGGCCGTTTTTTCGGCGCCGGTGCAAAAAAATCTTCTGGGGAGGCCGTTCTTAGGGCGCGGTTGGAGATACTCTCACAAACACGTTAATGCCATTGCCTCTCGGAAGGACCCCAAGGGTACAGTACACACCGACCTGGCATCTCCCCGTACTGAATCTAAACCAACTTGCTACTCAACCCAGCCCCATTCTATCAAAGCCTTGAGAAGAGAAATGTGGAAACTACAATTTTACTGCAAGATGAAACCAGCGAAAACTAGAAAACTGGTTGTAAATCGATATGATGTTAAACGTGGAACAGAGCACAGCCACGTTTGGCTAGTGCACAAGTTCATCTAACTGTGCTAACGTCTAGTCAACTGGACGTTAAGCAACATATATGCAAACAATCATTTCTATCTTCCTCTCGTGACCTCTCATGCATGCATGCATGCTTTTCTATGTGTGTTTCCACCGGTTCTTATTTAATTAGAATCTCCTAATTACATGCATGAAAAAAAATAAAACTAATGATGTCAGCAAATTCTTTTTGAAGACTAAAAGTTTAAAATGTTTTGTAGCTCAAACCATGGGCCGTATTGAAAAACCGTCTTCACATAAAAGATTCATGACGACGAAGCCTTCGAAACTAGATTCCATGTTGGTATGTTCTGATGACTTTTTGTTCAGGTAAAAAGTTACCATGCATGTACGACGTAATTTATCACGACTGTGACACACAGTTACCAAGATGTTTTCATAGGAACTACCATGCATAAAAAGATGGTCTTCCAATTTTCCTTCTCATGTGCACATGCATATATGCACTAGATGACAAAACTATAATGTTATCCTAGATTCTCCCTATTTCGAAACTTCAAAATGTTTTGTACCGCAAACTTTCGCTTTGATCGAAAAACTGTTTTCACATGAAAGATTCGTCAGGACGAGATCTTCAAAATTAGATCTCATGTTAGTATGCTCCGATGACTTTTTCAGATAAAATTTTACCACGCATGTGTTATGCAAGTTATCATGCTAGTTGAGCGCAAGTTATCGTGTTGTTTACACAGAAATTACCAAGGCATAACAAATGATTTCTTCGACCTTCTCCCCACATGCACATGCACGCGCCCTAGAGATCGAAAAATGCTAATATCTGGGAAGATTCCACCAAAAACTAAAAAAATTAAAATATTGTGTAACTCAAACAGCCGCTCTGGTACAAAAACCATTTTCACATAAAATCGTCGCGACAAAGCCTTCGAAACTGGATCTCATGTTGGTATGTTTCGACAATTTCTTTCGGTCAAAAGGTTATCAAGCCTAAACTAACTAAGTTTATCAACTCTGTTGTGTGTATATTACCATGATATTCACACACGAAATTACCGAAGGGTGTTTTTCAACAAGTCCCTCCCCATCCTGGTCAAAATTTATCACATCTGGACTAAGTAAGTTATCAACTTAGTTCGTATATTTTCAACAACTTTTTTCATGGTCGAAATTATCGTCGTGTTTGTACATAAGTTATCAGGTCCGGGAGCCTGTGTTATCATGTTATTTACAAGTATGTTTTCAATAAAAATTTTCCATGAGTCAAAAGTTATCGTTGTGTTTGTACATAAGTTATCAGGTTCAGGAACCTGTGTTACCTTGTTATTTATAGAGTATGTTTTCAATAACTCTTTTCCCCGGGTCAAAAGTTATCATGGTGTTTGTACCTAAGTTATTAGGTTCGGAAAGCGTATGTTATCACGCTTTTGCACAGAAGTTATCAGTGGTATGTTTTCAACAACTTTTTTCCACGGGTCAAAGTTATTATGGTGTTTGTATCTAAGTCATCAGGTTCGTGAGCCTATGTTATCATGCTATTTACACGAAAAGCTATGGGTTGTATGTTTTTAATATCTTTTTCTCCGGGTCAAAATTATCGTGGTGTTTGTACCTGAGTTATCAGGTCCGAGGGCGTATATTATCATGCTATTACTTAGAACTTATTGGTGGTATGTTTTAATTTCAAAAAAAAATCCATGGGTCAAAGTTATCGTGGTGTTTGTACCTAAATTATTAGGCCAGGGGACGTATCTTACCATTCTATTACTTAGAAGTTATCGGTGATATGTTTTCAACAACTTTTTCTCACGGGTCAAAATTATCGTGGTGTTTGCATCTAAATTATCAGGTCCAGGAGCCTATATTATCATGCTATTTACACAAATAGTTGCCGAGGTATGTTTTCAACGATTTTTTGTAACCAAATAATGGGTAAGTCTGTCTACAATAATCATGTTTCTATAACATATACAACTTGGTAACTATAAAAATAACCATGTTGATAACTACAACACGGTGACTACATAATTGTTATGTTGGAACTACATATAGTCTTCCCTCCTATGATAACCCCCCTCTCACCAAATTACTACGAAGATTTGCTTGGATTCTACCATGATACGACGTGCCACCTTTCCTTTGCCAACATCCCCCACCTGTCCAAGTGCAACTCATGTAGAATCCTCTTTGATCCATCACCAACATTGTTCTCGGCATAATCGGAGTGCTCGTGGGGATGCCTACTTTCATCAAAAAGTGAACCACAAAATGATTCATGAGTGAAAGAAAAACCGGAAATGCATTCTCTATAAAAGTATAACAAAATCTGAGCAGTACCAATTCCTAACAAAAAGAAAACAAATGGAGGGCTGCACCATAGCAGTGGCCTACTCTCAGTAATCACGTATCTACTGTATTAGCCCAGTTTCAAACAGAACATGCAGTTGGTTTTGAGATGGTTACTAGGTATAGTAAAACTCAGAAGCGCGTCTGCGAGTACAGGGTTCAGTTCCTGTTGGCGTATTTTTTTGAAAAAAAGAGCCAACGATCGATGATGATGGAAGCGTGCGTGCCTGGTCTCTAACGACCAGTCGGCAAGAATTTAGCTTTCTCGATAACAAATTGAACAAGTGTACATACATAGTAGGATCAGATCATGCGATGGTCCGGTGAATGCTGCGAGATGCAGCCAACTGATGTTCCGTGGACTGGAAGCTGTTGGAGTCCAAGAAAATAAAACTTGACATCAACTTGATCAATTTCCATGGTGAAGAACCGATCACCTTCTACGAAAGGGACCTGGGCCACCCAGCAGGTGTCAATTTTAAACCCTCGATCGGTCGTGTTGGAGCTCTGGAAATAATGTTGTAGTTTGCTCCAAGATCCCCGAAGTTTAAGACGTCAGAGATCTGCATGAAGAATTGCCCAGGTGTTAGTGTCATCGTCACTGAATTCTTTGTATGGCGTCAGTTAATCGATTAAACACTAACATGTAGGTGACAAAAACACCCTACCACAAAGTCCGCACACAAAGAAGTAGAGAACACAGAGAAACAATTTGGCCTCTTCTTCTGCCCAGCTGAATCTTTATAATTATGGACAGTAGGTTGAACGTTGCACCTTGGTGGTGCATCATCCGTATTCTATTGCATCTTCCTTTTCTTCCACCCTGCTTTAGTTCAATTCATGCATGTTAGATGTCAAACTCTGTCACCAAGGGAGGAACTCTTGATATAGACATTTCACAAACCAGATGGAATCAAACAAAGAGAGGGAAAGCAGAGCAAGCTATTCTTGCGGCATGGTAGAGATGAAGATCAGAGCAAGGGAAAAGACCTGCTACTAGCATCAGCCTGAATTGTACGTGTACAACACAACTTCTTGTTACAAGACAGAGATAGATTAAGTGTAATTTTTTTTCAACAACACGCAATCTGTGTGTCCTTTATATTAAGATTGCGGAAAACAAATGCATATGGTAGAAATTAAAATCTCATTTAATAGCGTCTACTACTGAACGGACGAAAGAGAAGTTAGCTGACCTCTTAATGCTGTTGGTTTTGCGGCTGTGATCTAGTAGCTCCCTCTCTGAATCTTTTCTCTCTGAAGAAACTACGCACACCGAGGTAGATGAAAACAGAGGGAAAACGCAGTCACATGGAGAGATGCTTTTGCGACGCGCAATCAGTTGCGTCTTTTCTGCCTCTTTCTCTTTTATTCCATCGACTAATGGCGCTAATTCCGCCACGATCCACTTAGAGTGCGTGCCATCCCACGTACAATGGAAGGTGCCGGATGACTCGGTACAAATGCTAACAACAAATACGACCCGCAGCGTGAACATAGCACGCGTCTGGCCCATGCAGTTTGCATGCACTACAATCAGGATACATGCAGACCACTCTTACGTGACTTGGACTCTAGCTGAAACAAATCTAACGTGACAGTGTATGGAAAATAATCTAAACATAAATTTGTAACAAGATTAAATCTAACAATCACCTCCCTAATCTTGTTACCCTCGTCGTCCTCAAACTTCATGCCGGCTGGACTCCGGCAATGCCGCTGCAGCAGTCCCTTTCCTTGTTTCTCTTGCCGCCGTTGGCGTCTCGGACGTTGATGAGCTCGCGGAAGTCGCAGGCCGAGCTCCAACGCTATGCATGATGCCCCTCTCACTCGGTACCAGTCTCTTTGGCAGGCATATAGGTTCCTTGAGGATCATTGCATAGAGCCGATTCTTTGTCCTCCGTGCCTCGACCAGCAGCTCTCCTGATTTGTCAAGTATTTTCATGTACCCATGGAATAGCTCAGACTTGCATCCCTCTTCGTCCAGCTGGCCCAAACTTATTATGTTGCTTCTAAGCTTGGGTATGAAATACACATCCGTGAGCGCATGGTGCTTACCACGATCAGAATTCAGCAAGGCAGTCCCTCGGCCACAAATTTCTACCACTGACCCATCCCCAAAGCGAACAGTGCCCTTAACGCTGGAATCAAGTTCAGTAAATATCTTTGAACAACCAGACATGTGGTTGCTTGCACCTGTGTCAACATACCAAAGCTCACCATCGGACCTCTCATTAGCAGTTAGCTTGGGATGGATTTTCTCTTCATTCAGCAAGACCATATCAGGAACCTCCACGGATTGCAATTGCCCCTCTGAGCAAACTCTCTTCTTCACTTTGAGCTGCACTCCATGCTCCTTCACGGCTGGTGTCTCCACGTCCAGCGACTTCATAGCCGGGCGTCAAAGCTACCGGGCGTTGCTGCTGCTGTTGCTGCACTTGCTGGGACGGCTCTTGCTATGACTTTCTTTACCAGATCATGCAATCCATTGTTTTCTTCGCGAGCACGCGCTGCACCTCCAGCAGCTTGTCATTCTCCTCCCTCGCCAACCTTGCATCTTCCTCTAATGCACGCACACACTCAAGCAGGAGCGCTGCGTGATCACCGTCGCGGCAAGTCGCCGCCGTCTTTTCTGTATGTGCCCTGTACTCCTTGGACATGGCGTGCAGCTTCACTTCGCTGCGGCCAGTTCGCCACGCAGACGGTTTGCCTCTGCCTTGACAGATTCCAACTCAGCCTCGACGGCTAAGGGCAAGGCACCTTCTTCACATCCATAGCTTCGGCTGGGCCACGTCGGCGGCGTGTTCCAACACCGCGTGAACTTCGCTTGCCACTGCCATCAGCAGCGCTGGTTAAATCGTCACCGGCATCGACGAGCAGCGCCTTCTCTTTCTTCGGCTCCTCGCTCGTGAGGCGAAGTGGCCCTTCTCGCCACACTGGAAGCGGTGATCTTGGACTTGTCAAACTTGCCTCGGCGTTCCTTCTTCTTGCCGTCTGGCGCGGCCACCACCGCGCCCATCTCATTCTTGTTGCCGCTGCTGGGCCCACCCCTTCTTCTTCTCTTTAAGGATCAACTCCTCCAGCTGGGCACGTGAAACAAGCATCAGCTTCTCGCCTTCATCGCCACCACTCACGGCGGCGACCGCGCTGGTTCTGCTCGAGCAGCGGTGAGGCGCCTAATCGCCTCTTGGACCGTCATGGCGGAGACATCACCCCACCGCTCAATGGTGTTGGCGATGTCCGTGAAACGGTCTCGAACAACGCTGAAGAGCCGCTCCACCACGGCTTCATCTTCAAGTGTGACACCGAGAAGGCGGATCTCGCTCACCAGCGGGATGAGCTTCTTGGCGAACTCCGGGATCGTCTCGCCGTTCGCCATGTCGAGGTGATCAAACTGCCTCTTGAGTTGTCGCGCGATGCGCCTTCTTCACGCGATCCTCGCCGGCGCGACACCGGATCATTTCCACGCCTCACACGCGGTGTCGCACTCCGCAACCTGCAGCATCACGTGATCCGGAACGGATTGAGAGAGCGCGGCGAACGCCCCTTCGTCCGCAGCCTGATCATACTCACCAGAGCCTTCAATCGCGGACCAAACACGCAACGGCTTCATCAGGACCTTCATCTTCGCGGCCCACAGTGAGTAGTTGGTGTCCGTCAGCATCGGATACTGGACGGGCACACTCATGGCCCTCGACGACGTAGCGAAAGCGACAGCGCCGCCCGTCCGCTGCAGCAACCTTCCTGGCGCCCGGCGGCGTACTTTCGCTGCCGCTGCTGCCCTTCCCGTCGCTACTCTTTGGAGATGTATCCCCATCACCGCCGCGAAACTCCTCTGATCACCACCGCCAAATGCCCAAGATCCTAAGCCTAAAGCTCGATGCCAATTGTTGGTTTTGCGGCTGTGATCTAGTAGCTCCTCTCTCTGAATCTTTTCTCTCTGAAGAAACTACGCACACCGAGGTAGATGAAAAGCAGAGGAAAACGCAGTCACATGGAGAGATGCTTTTGCGGCCGCGCAATCGATTCGTCTTTTCTGCCTCTTTCTCTTTTATTCCATCGACTAATAGCGCTAATTCCGCCACAATCCACTTAGAGTGCGTGCCATCCCACGTACAATGGACCGTACCGGAAGACTCGATAAAAATCCTAACAACTATGACCTGGCCGCAGCGTGAACATAGCACACGTCTGGCCTATCTAGTTTACATGCAGTACAATCAGGATGCATGCAAACCACTCTTACGTGACTAGGACTCTAGCTGAAACAAATCTGACGTGACAGTGCATGGAAAATAATCTAAACATAAATTTGTAACAAGATTAAATCTAACAATCACCTCCCTAATCTTGTTACCCTCGTCATGGTCAAACTTCATGCCGGCTTGACTCCGGCAATGCCGCGTGCAACAGTCCCTTTCCTTGTTTCTCTTGCCGCCGTTGGCGTCTCGGACGTTGATGAGCTCGCGGAAGTCGCAGGCCGAGCTCCAACGCTATGCATGATGCCCCTCTCACTCGGTACCAGTCTCTTTGGCAGGCATATAGGTTCCTTGAGGATCATTGCATAGAGCCGATTCTTTGTCCTCCGTGCCTCGACCAGCAGCTCTCCTGATTTGTCAAGTATTTTCATGTACCCATGGAATAGCTCAGACTTGCATCCCTCTTCGTCCAGCTGGCCCAAACTTATTATGTTGCTTCTAAGCTTGGGTATGAAATACACATCCGTGAGCGCATGGTGCTTACCACGATCAGAATTCAGCAAGGCAGTCCCTCGGCCACAAATTTCTACCACTGACCCATCCCCAAAGCGAACAGTGCCCTTAACGCTGGAATCAAGTTCAGTAAATATCTTTGAACAACCAGACATGTGGTTGCTTGCACCTGTGTCAACATACCAAAGCTCACCATCGGACCTCTCATTAGCAGTTAGCTTGGGATGGATTTTCTCTTCATTCAGCAAGACCATATCAGGAACCTCCACGGATTGCAATTGCCCCTCTGAGCAAACTCTCTTCTTCACTTTGAGCTGCACTCCATGCTCCTTCACGGCTGGTGTCTCCACGTCCAGCGACTTCATAGCCAAGGCGTCAAAGCTACCGGCGTTGCTGCTGCTGTTGCTGCACTTGCTGGGACGGCTCTTGCTATGACTTTCTTTACCAGATCATGCAATCCATTGTTTTCTTGGCGAGCACGCGCTGCACCTCCAGCAGCTTGTCATTCTCCTCCCTCGCCAACCTTGCATCTTCCTCTAATGCACGCACACACTCAAGCAGGAGCCAGCGTGATCACCGTCGCGGCAAGTCGCCGCCGTCTTTTCTGTATGTGCCTGTACTCCTTGGACATGGCGTGCAGCTTCACTTCGGCTGCGGCCAGTTCGCCACGCAGACGGTTTGCCTCTGCCTTGACAGATTCCAACTCAGCCTCGACGGCTAAGGGGCAAGGCACCTTCTTCACATCCATAGCTTCTGGCTGGGCCACGTCGGCGGCGTGTTCCAACACCGGCGTGAACTTCGCTTGCCACTGCCATCAGCGGCGCTGGTTCGTCGTCACCGGCATCGACGAGCAGCGCCTTCTCTTTCGGCTCCCTCGCTTTTCGAGGCGGTGGCCCTTCTCGCCACACTGGAAGCAGGTGATCTTGGACTTGTCAAACTTGCCTCGGCGTTCCTTCTTCTTGCCGTCCTGGCCGCGGCCACCACCGCGCCCATCTCATTCTTGTTGCCGCTGCTGGAGCCCACCCCCTTCTTCTTCTCTTTAAGGATCAACTCCTCCAGCTGGGCACGTGAAACAAGCATCAGCTTCTCGCCTACATCGCCACCACTCGACGGCGACCGCGCTGGTTCTGCTCGAACGCGGTGAGGCGCCTAATCGCCTCTTGGACCGTCATGGCGGAGACATCACCCCACCGCTCAATGGTGTTGACGATGTCCGTGAAACGGTTGCGGAACAGCGCTGAAGAGCCGCTCCACCATGGCTTCATCTTCAAGTGTGACACCGAGAGAGCGGATCTCGCTCACCAGCGGGATGAGCTTCTTGGCGAACTCCGGGATCGTCTCCCCGTTCGCCATGTCGAGGCGATCAAACTGCCTCTTGAGTTGTCGCGCATGCGCCTTCTTCACGCGATCCTCGCCGAGGCGCGCACACCGGATCATTTCCCACGCCTCGCAGCGGTGTCGCACTCCGCAACCTGCAGCATCACGTGATCCGGAACGGATTGAGAGAGCGCGGCGAACGCCTTCGTCCGCAGCCTGATCATACTCACGAGCCTTCAATCGCGGACCAAACACGCAACGGCTTCATCAGGACCTTCATCTTCGCGGCCCACAGTGAGTAGTTGGTGTCCGTCAGCATCGGATACTGGACGGGCACACTCATGGCCCTCGACGACGTAGCGAGCACGACAGCGCCGCCGTCCGCTGCAGCAGCCTTCCTGGCCGCCGGCGGCGTGTACTTTCCGCTGCCGCTGCTGCCCTTCCCGTCGCTACTCTTTGGAGATGTATCCCCATCACCGCCAGAAACTCCTCGATCACCACCGCCAAATGCCCAAGATCCTAAGCCTAAAGCTCGATGCCAATTGTTGGTTTTGCGGCTGTGATCTAGTAGCTCCTCTCTGAATCTTTTCTCTCTGAAGAAACTACGCACACCGAGGTAGATGAAAACAGAGGGAAAACGCAGTCACATGGAGAGATGCTTTTGCGACGCGCAATCAGTTGCGTCTTTTCTGCCTCTTTCTCTTTTATTCCATCGACTAATAGCGCTAATTCCGCCACGATCCACTTAGAGTGCGTGCCATCCCACGTACAATGGAAGGTGCCGGATGACTCGGTACAAATGCTAACAAATACGACCCGGCCGCAGCGTGAACATAGCACGCGTCTGGCCCATGCAGTTTGCATGCACTACAATCAGGATACATGCAGACCACTCTTACGTGACTTGGACTCTAGCTGAAACAAATCTAACGTGACAGTGTATGGAAAATAATCTAAACATAAATTTGTAACAAGATTAAATCTAACAATCACCTCCCTAATCTTGTTACCCTCGTCGTCCTCAAACTTCATGCCGGCTCGACTCCGGCAATGCCGCGTGCAGCAGTCCCTTTCCTTGTTTCTCTTGCCGCCGTTGGCGTCTCGGACGTTGATGAGCTCGCGGAAGTCGCAGGCCGAGCTCCAACGCTATGCATGATGCCCCTCTCACTCGGTACCAGTCTCTTTGGCAGGCATATAGGTTCCTTGAGGATCATTGCATAGAGCCGATTCTTTGTCCTCCGTGCCTCGACCAGCAGCTCTCCTGATTTGTCAAGTATTTTCATGTACCCATGGAATAGCTCAGACTTGCATCCCTCTTCGTCCAGCTGGCCCAAACTTATTATGTTGCTTCTAAGCTTGGGTATGAAATACACATCCGTGAGCGCATGGTGCTTACCACGATCAGAATTCAGCAAGGCAGTCCCTCGGCCACAAATTTCTACCACTGACCCATCCCCAAAGCTTAACAGTGCCCTTAACGCTGGAATCAAGTTCAGTAAATATCTTTGAACAACCAGACATGTGGTTGCTTGCACCTGTGTCAACATACCAAAGCTCACCATCGGACCTCTCATTAGCAGTTAGCTTGGGATGGATTTTCTCTTCATTCAGCAAGACCATATCAGGAACCTCCACGGATTGCAATTGCCCCTCTGAGCAAACTCTCTTCTTCACTTTGAGCTGCACTCCATGCTCCTTCACGGCTGGTGTCTCCACGTCCAGCGACTTCATAGCCGGCGTCAAAGCTACCGGCGTTGCTGCTGCTGTTGCTGCACTTGCTGGGACGGCTCTTGCTATGACTTTCTTTACCAGATCATGCAATCCATTGTTTTCTTCGCGGAGCACGCGCTGCACCTCCAGCAGCTTGTCATTCTCCTCCTCGCCAACCTTGCATCTTCCTCTAATGCACGCACACACTCAAGCAGGAGCGCGTGATCACCGTCGCGGCAAGTCGCCGCCGTCTTTTCTGTATGTGCCCTGTACTCCTTGGACATGGCGTGCAGCTTCACTTCGGCTGCGGCCAGTTCGCCACGCAGACGGTTTGCCTCTGCCTTGACAGATTCCAACTCAGCCTCGACGGCTAAGGGGCAAGGCACCTTCTTCACA
Organism: Aegilops bicornis; assembly: GCA_021605145.1. Lineage (NCBI taxonomy): Eukaryota > Viridiplantae > Streptophyta > Magnoliopsida > Poales > Poaceae > Aegilops > Aegilops bicornis. Next base: position 27,110,703 of record CM038675.1, read on the forward strand.
TCCATAGCTTCTGGCTGGGCCACGTCGGCGGCGTGTTCCAACACCGGCGTGAACTCGCTTGCCACTGCCATCAGCAGCGCTGGTTCGTCGTCACCGGCATCGACGAGCAGCGCCTTCTCTTTCTTCGGCTCCTCGCACTCAGAGGCGAAGTGGCCCTTCTCGCCACACTGGAAGCAGGTGATCTTGGACTTGTCAAACTTGCCTCGGCGTTCCTTCTTCTTGCCGTCCTGGCCGCGGCCACCACCGCGCCCATCTCATTCTTGTTGCCGCTGCTGGAGCCCACCCCCTTCTTCTTCTCTTTAAGGATCAACTCCTCCAGCTGGGCACGTGAAACAAGCATCAGCTTCTCGCCTTCATCGCCACCACTCTGACGACGACCGCGCTGGTTCTGCTCGAACGCGGTGAGGCGCCCAATCGCCTCTTGGACCGTCATGGCGGAGACATCACCCCACTGCTCAATGGTGTTGACGATGTCCGTGAAACGGTCTGGAACAACGCTGAAGAGCCGCTCCACCACGGCTTCATCTTCAAGTGTGACACCGAGAGAGCGGATCTCGCTCACCAGCGGGATGAGCTTCTTGGCGAACTCCGGGATCGTCTCGCCGTTCGCCATGTCGAGGTGATCAAACTGCCTCTTGAGTTGTCGCGCATGCGCCTTCTTCACGCGATCCTCGCCGAGGCGCGCACACCGGATCATTTCCCACGCCTCACGCGCGGTGTCGCACTCCGCAACCTGCAGCATCACGTGATCCGGAACGGATTGAGAGAGCGCGGCGAACGCCCCTTCGTCCGCAGCCTGATCATACTCACCAGAGCCTTCAATCGCGGACCAAACACGCAACGGCTTCATCAGGACCTTCATCTTCGCGGCCCACAGTGAGTAGTTGGTGTCCGTCAGCATCGGATACTGGACGGGCACACTCATGGCCCTCGACGACGTAGCGAGCACGACAGCGCCGCCGTCCGCTGCAGCAGCCTTCCTGGCCGCCGGCGGCGTGTACTTTCCGCTGCCGCTGCTGCCCTTCCCGTCGCTACTCTTTGGAGATGTATCCCCCATCACCGCCGCAGAAACTCCTCTGATCACCACCGCCAAATGCCCAAGATCCTAAGCCTAAAGCTCTGATGCCAATTGTTGGTTTTGCGGCTGTGATCTAGTAGCTCCCTCTCTGAATCTTTTCTCTCTGAAGAAACTACGCACACCGAGGTAGATGAAAACAGAGGGAAAACGCAGTCACATGGAGAGATGCTTTTGCGACGCGCAATCAGTTGCGTCTTTTCTGCCTCTTTCTCTTTTATTCCATCGACTAATGGCGCTAATTCCGCCATTTATCCACTTAGAGTGCGTGCCATCCCACGCACAATGGAAGGTGCCGGATGACTCGGTACAAATGCTAACAAATACGACCCGGCCGCAGCGTGAACATAGCACGCGTCTGGCCCATGCAGTTTGCATGCACTACAATCAGGATACATGCAGACCACTCTTACGTGACTTGGACTCTAGCTGAAACAAATCTAACGTGACAGTGTATGGAAAATAATCTAAACATAAATTTGTAACAAGATTAAATCTAACAAATGCCCTTGGTTCACAGGAGGATGACCACCTGCGACGAGCTCTCTCCCGCTGCTGTAGGCCATGGAAGTGGAGATGATTCCTCCGTTGCGTGCTCTACCCATACTGATTTTTAGAAGGAAATATCATCTTGATGTTCCGCCATATGGATAAACCATCTGGCCTCTCTTCAAGTTGGATCCCATCTTCCCAGCAAAAATAAAAAGAAGTTGTGTCCCATCTTGTAACTGTCGACAATAGGATGAACAATGCAGCTTGGTGGTGCTCCTGGGTGCCCAACTGAATCTGACTGCACTACATGGAGCACTAGTTTATTTCGACAACCTGAACCTGAGATGTGAAACTCTGTCAGCAGGTAGAAAATTAAGAAAGTCTTTGCTACAAACAAGGATACGTGTAAAATACTCTTTCCATCTGGAAATACTTGTCGGAGGAATGAATGTATCTAGACGTATTTTAGTTCTAGATACATCCATTTTTATGCATTTCTCCGACAAGTATTTCCGGACGGAGCGAGTATATGTTTTCCCAAGCTGAATACAATGTGACTGATGCCTGCATTTTATATAAGCATGCACCGATTTAGAATGCGTGAACTGTACCAGTATAGCTGGAAATTGAGCCAAACAAAAAAGGAAAGTAGTGCAATATTTGAGCTGTACCAGTTGTGTTACATGGTGGAAGTGGAACTGGTAGGAGGCTTCCTCGGATTCAGTCAGCACGAGTTGTAAGTGTAAAGCACATCGTAGGATCCCTGTATGAAAACAAAGTATGGACTTTGACAGACTTGCCCGATGATCGGCGAGCGATAGAAAACAAATGGATCTTTAAGAAGAAGACGGACGCGGATGATAATGTTACCATCTATAAAGCTCGACTTGTCGCTAAGGGTTATCGACAAGTTCAAGGGATTGACTACGATGAGACTTTCTCTCCCATAGCGAAGCTTAAGTCCGTCTGAATCATGTTAGCAATTGCCGCATACTATGATTATGAGATATGGCAGATGGACGTCAAAACGGCATTTCTTAATGGTTATCTTAAGGAAGAGCTGTATATGATGCAGCCGGAAGGTTTTGGCGATCCTAAGAATGCTAACAAGGTATGCAAGCTCCAGCGATCCATTTATGGACTGGTGCAAGCATCTCGGAGTTGGAACATTCGCTTTGATGAGATGATCAAAGCGTTTGGGTTTATGCAGACTTATGGAGAAGCCTGCGTTTACAAGAAAGTGAGTGGGTGCTCTGTAGCATTTCTCATATTATATGTAGATGACATACTTTTGATGGGAAATGCTATAGAACTTTTGGACAGCATTAAGGCCTACTTGAATAAGAGTTTTTCAATGAAGGACCTTGGAGAAGCTGCTTACATATTAGGCATCAAAATCTATAGGGATAGATCGAGACGCCTCATAGGTCTTTCACAAAGCACATACCTTGATAAGATTTTGAAGAAGTTAAAAATGGATCAGTCCAAGAAAGGGTCTTGCCTGTTTTGCAAGGTGTGAAATTGAGCTCGGCTCAATGCCCGACCACGGCAAAAGATAAATAAGAGATGAGTGTCATCCCCTATGCCTCAGCCATAGGATCTATTCTGTATGCCATGCTGTGTACCAGACTTGATGTAAACCTTGCCGTAAGTTTGGTAGGAAGGTACCAAAGTAATCCCGACAAGGAACACTGGACAGCGGTCAAGAATATCCTGAAGTACCTGAAAAGGACAAAGGACATGTCTCTCGTTTATGGAGGCGATGAAGAGCTCGTCGTAAAGGGTTACGTCGACGCTAGCTTCGACACAGATCTGGATGACTCAAAGTCACAAACCGGATACGTGTATATGTTGAATGGTGGAGCAGTAAGCTGGTGCAGTTGCAAGCAGAGCATCGTGGCGGGATCTACATGTGAAGCGGAGTACATGGCAGCCTCGGAGGCAGCACATGAAGCAATTTGGGTGAAGGAGTTCATCACCGACCTAGGAGTCATACCCAATGCGTCGGAGCCGATCAAACTCTTCTGTGACAACACGGAGCTATTGCACTTGCCAAGGAGCCCAGGTTTCACAAGAAGACCAGGCACATCAAGCGTCACTTCAACTCCATTCGTGAAAATGTTCAAGATGGAGACATAGAAATTTGCAAAGTGCATACGGATCTGAATGTCGCAGATCCGTTGACTAAACCTCTTCCATGGGCAAAACATGATCAACACCGTAACTCTATGGGTGTTCGATTCATCACAATGTAACTAGATTATTGACTCTAGTGCAAGTGGGGGAGACTATTGGAAATATGCCCTAGAGGCAATAATAAAAGTATTATTATTATATTTCCTTGTTCATGATAATTGTCTTTTATTCATGCTATAATTGTATTATCCGGAAATCGTAATACACGTGTGAATACATAGACCACAATGTGTCCCTAGTGAGCCTCTAGTTGACTAGCTCGTTGATCAACTGATAGTCATGGTTTCCTGACTATGGACATTGGATGTCGTTGATAACGGGATCACATCATTAGGAGAATGATGTGATGGACAAGACCCAATCCTAAGCATAGCATAAAATCGTGTAGTTCGTTTTGCTAGAGCTTTTCCAATGTCAAGTATCTTTTCCTTTGACCATGAGACCGTGTAACTCCCGGATACCGTAAGAGTGCTTTGGGTGTACCAAACGTCACAACGTAACTGGGTGACTATGAAGATGCACTACAGGTATCTCCGAAAGTATCTGTTGGGTTGACACGGATCGAGACTGGGATTTGTCACTCCGTATGACGGAGAGGTATCACTGGGCCCACTCGGTAGTGCATCATCATAATGAGCTCAAAGTGACCAAGTGTTTGGTCACGGGATCATGCATTACGGTACGAGTAAAGTTACTTGCCGGCAACGAGATTGAACGAGGTATTGGGATACCGACGATCGAATCTCGGGCAAGTAAAATACCGATTGACAAAGGGAATAGTATACGGGGTTGATTGAATCCTCGACATCGTGGTTCATCCGATGATATCATCGAGGAGCATGTAGAGCCAACATGGGTATCTAGATCCCGCTGTTGGTTATTGCCCGAGAGCCGTCTCGGTCATATCTGCATGTCTCCCGAACCCGTAGGGTCTACACACTTAAGGTTCGGTGACGCTAGGGTTGTATAAATATGAGTATGCAGCAAACCGAATGTTGTTCGAAGTCCCGGATGAGATCCCGGACGTCATGAGGAGTTCCGGAATGGTCAGGAGGTAAAGATTTATATATAGGAAGTCTTATTTTGGTCGCCGGAAAAGTTTCACGCGTTATCGGTATTGTACCGGGAGTGCCGAAAGGGGTCCGGGGGTCCACCGGGGTCCACCTGCCCGGGGCCACATGGGCTGTAGGGGTGCGCCTTGGCCTATATGGTCCAAGGGCACCAGCCCCAAGAGGCCCATTCTCCAAGATATAAGAAAAGGGGATAGTCCTAAATTGGGATTGCACCTCCGAGGTGCCTTGGGGAGGATGGACTCCTCCCCCCTCTTGGCCGCACCCCTTCCTTGGAGGAAGGGGCAAGGCTGCGCCCTTCCCCCCTCTCTTGCACCTATATAAAGGGAGGGGAGGGAGGGGTGGCCGCACCCATAAGCCCTGGCGCCTCCCTCCTCCCTGCTACACCTCCTCCTCCTCCCGTAGTTGCTTAGTGAAGCCCTGCCGGAGTTCTGCTGCATCCACCACCACGCCGTCGTGCTGCTGGATCATCATCAACCTCTCCTTCCCCCTTGCTGGATCAAGAAGGAGGAGACGTCATCCGCTCCGTACGTGTGTTGAACGCGGAGGTGCTGTCTGTTCAGCACTAGGTCATCGGTGATCTGAATCACGGCGAGTACGACTCCATCATCCCCGTTCCATTGAACGCTTCCGCACGCGATCTACAAGTGGTATGTAGATGCAATCACTCTTCCACGACTCATTGCTAGATGAACTCATAGATGGATCTTGGTGAAACCGTAGGAAAAAATTTAATTTTCTGCAACGTTCCCCATCAGAAAGCACATTGCTTGGAGCGAAACTCGAGTTTGTGCTTGTTGAAAGGACGTAAGTTGGGCCACACAGCGCACCCGAAAATGCGAAGAAAGGTGTAGTTTGGTTTGGTTCCAAAGAGACGTTCTAGAGGAGTTTGGTTTTTAATAACATGACTAGGAACACGATTGATAAGATAGACAGCTGTGAGGAACGATTCGTCCCAAAACTTGAGTGGCATGAACGCATGAGCCAGGAGCGAGAGACCAACTTCCACGATGTGTCTGTGTTTTCTTTCTGCAGCTCCGTTCTGTTGATGGGCATGAGGACATGAGATATGGTGAGTAATGCCAATGCGCTCAAAAAAAGGGTTGAGCTTTTGGTATTCACCTCCCCAGTCTGTTTGCATAGTGAGAATTTTACAATTAAAAAGGCGTTCAACATGAGCTTGAAAGGAGTGAAATTTCTCAAACACATCAGATTTATTTTTGAGCAAATAGATCCAACTAAACTTGCTGAAATCATCAATAAAACTGACGTAGTACTTTTGTCTGCCTACAGAGACGGGTCCAGGACCCCAAACATCTGAATAAATGAGCTCTAAAGGAGCTTTGGACTCACTAGCCGAACGGGAATAAGGTAGCTGATGGATCTTGGCCATCTGATATGCATCGCAAACCAAAAGATGGTCTTGTTTATTTGACACAGGAAGATGAAAATCTCGAAGAATTTTCTGAACTACCGGAAGGGAGGGATGCCCTAGACGCTTGTGCCACCGAGATGTGGATGGTGTGGTTGCTGCAAGCACTTGACGTTGAGGAGCACCTTGCCGACCAGTAACAGGAAACAAACGCCATTTACTCTTGTTTTGAAGAATGGTTCTCCGGGTAGCCTGATCCTTGACAAAAAAAAGTTTCAGGGTGAAGCTCAATAAACACATCATTATCTTTCATAAGCCGATTAGCAGAAAGAAGACTCTGTTCGGCACTAGGGACATGAAGGATGTTGTTTAAATTCAAGGAGCCAGAAGGAGTGGACAAAACCGAATGGCCAATATGTGCAATATCCATACCTTGGCCGCTAGCGGTGTGAATTTATTCGTTGCCGGTGTAGCGATCACGGACGGCCAGCTTTTCTAACTCTCGGGTGAGGTGGTTTGTAGCACCGGTGTCGAGATACCAGTTGGTATCAACGCCATAGGAGTGAGTTGCATTGGCAGTGCGAGGTTGGCCGCCGCCGCCGCCACCGCCGCCGCCGTTGTTGCCGCGGCCACCACCACCTGCAGGGTTGCAGACGTTGTTGTTGTAGCTCTGGTCATAGCGCTTTTTGCAGCGCCACGCCCCATGGCCCTCCTCCTTGCAGATCTGACAGCGTTCACGGTCACCGCGGTCACCACCCTGGTTGCGCGGCGCACCGCCAGAGGAGCCACCACCAGAGTTGTCGTTGTAGCGTGGTGGTCCGGAGTTGTTGTTGTAGCCGCCACGTCCACCGCCGCCGCCACTACTGCCGCCTCCACGACTGTAGTGGCCGCCACGGCCGCCGCCACGTGACGCAAGGTTGGCGGAGTGGTTCGAGGAGAACGCCGCCTGCTGGGCGGCGATGCGGCTTTCAGCCACCGGGAGCAATGAAAAGAGCTCGATGAGCCCGATCGGTTGATCTGTGGTGGTGCGCGTGGAAATAGCCGAGACAAAGCCATTGTAGTCCGGTTCATGCACCAGGCCCTGAAGAATTTGGTCGACGAGATCATCTTCTCCAAGAGGCTTCCCGGCAGCTGCGAGTTCGTCAACAATGCCCTTCATCTTGGTGAAGTAGGCTGCTGCTGACATGTCCCCCTTGGGCATATTACCTAGGGCAGACCAAAGCTGGAGAGTACGTGCCCTAGATTGCGATGAAAAACTTTGCACCAAAGCTTGCCAGATGCCAGCAGAGGTAGTATGGTTCGAGACTTGCATGAGGACATCACGAGAAAGAGATGCAATCAAGAACGTCAGCACCTGTTGATCCTGTGTCTCCCAGATGGCGTGCTCGGGGTTCGGCGTGGTGACGGTTTCCTTCTTCCCGTCGGCGATGTCCCTCTCCGTGAGAAGAACGGCATCTGGCTCCTTGCGTGATCCATCAAGGTAGCCCATCATGCCTGCAGCTTTGATGTGCGGCAGGACTTGCGCCTTCCATACCAGGAAGTTTTCCCTAGTCAGTTTCTCGGTGATGGTGTGACCAAGGGATGTGAGGGAGTGGGAGGCCATGGCGACGGAGGAGGAGGAGGATGACATGACCTAGATGCGTGGGAAGAGTTTGGCTCTGTATACCATGTGAGAATTGAGGCTAAAGCGTATGCAATTAAGCAGGGACGCGTACGTGTTATATAGAGGCAAAGAGATTACAAAGAGGTTAGGTGGTTAGGGCTGTGGATTGATCTACAAGAAACTAGGCTACGCAATCACAACAGCCCCACCGATCCTTATCCCTCAGTTACACATAACACGCACGCACACACGTCTACATACGGTTTATACATCACCATAGAATACAATGCTTAACAGAGTGCCCGTGTCCTGGATCTCGGCAAATTTCTGTTTGCCGAAGAGGTGTACGCCGGGTGTCCTTTGCTGAGTGCAACACTCAATAAAGGCTTTGCCGAGTGTTTTTGGCCCTTCGCCGAGTGTTTGTGGCACTCAGCGTACAGGTCGATTCTAGTAGTGCAGTTGTATCTATATTGCAGTATCCACTGTCATACATGTTAATTCCAGTTTAAGAGATAAGCATTTAGACTCTTAAAGCGCTCCTGTTTTGTATATGGAATTTGAAGAAGCTAGAGCAACTCATGAGTCAGCTAACCCGAGAAAGGCAACCCGAGAAAGGCAACCCCTCGAGCGTTCATGTTAAGAGAAATTAGTCTTCCTTCAGAATGGATTATTTTTGAAATTTCAGGTATCTTGTTATCTATGAGCCCGAGAGACGATACTTGAGCAGGGCGCTTTTCTAGCTGAAGTGAACAGACATCCCAGTGTCACGAGCAAGGCTGACTGAGTGATCAGAAGTGGAGCTGGAAACAGCGCCAGATCCCTTCTGATGCCGGAGGCAGTCTGGACACCTTGGAAACCCATGCGCATTCTAACTGGTTGGTCAGTTTATCAACAACTCTGAACATGTTAGATACACATGTTCGTTAGCGGTGAAATGATTATACTGATACTGACTGTTCCTTGTTGTCATGTTAGTTCTCTCATACTTACAATTACAGTGGGGGGAGAGAGCTCCTCCTCGCCTGTGTTGGATTTAGAACGCTAGACCAAATCACCAATAACAACCTGTACGTGTAAGCTAGCTAGCAAGCTAGCAGCTTAATGGATTCCTCCTGAAACAAGTGCACGTACGTCTCGCCTGGTAAAGCTAGCTAGTGATCGCTCGACGGGAACTTGCGATCGAACCTGGACAGAGGCAAACTGATTTGGATGGCTAAAGGCCCGTATCGAGCCTTTGTATTGCTTTGATTTCTGATCGATGATTTACAGTGTGGGTTACGTAGGTATTTAAAGAAGCTAACCTGCCCCTATACAAAACCTACTCGGTGACTATTTCCTGTCCAAGTCGGACTAGGACATCGTGGTTAATTCCAATAATCACCCCCTAAACACGATGTCCTTACTTTACAGTCTGGACGCCGATCCTTTCTCGCATCTCCAAGAACTTCTGTCGCCCGAGAGACTTCGTGAGAATATCGGCAAGCTGGTCTTTCGTGTTCACGTGCAGAACTTCGATCATCCCTTCCTCAATGCACTCCCGGATATGGTGGAACCGGGTATCTATGTGCTTGCTCCTTTCGTGATAAACCGGATTTTTGCACAATGAGATTGCAGCTTGGTTGTCGATCTTCAATGACACCTTCTGCACCTCCCGCTTTGCAAGATCAACTAGGAGTCTTCTCAGCCACACTGCTTGACAAGCCGCCGTGCTTGCCGCTATGTATTCTGCCTCGCATGAAGACAGTGCAACCACCTTTTGCTTCTGAGAATTCCAGCTGATAGGATTTGGGCCAAGATAGAATATCATGCCCGTTGTGCTTTTCCGGTCATCCACATCACCTGCCATGTCGCTATCTGAGTATCCACGAAGGATCAATCCTTCCTTTCCCTTTCGGTACGTGCAGCCAAGATTAATAGTGCCTTTCACATAGCGCAAGATTTGCTTGACCGCGCTCATGTGTTCGGTTGTCGGATTCTCCATGAAACGACTCACGATCCCGACTGAATAAGCCAAGTCAGGTCGGGTATGCACCAAATATCTTAGGCTGCCCACCACGCTTCGATACATTGTGGTGTCCATCGGCGAATTTGAGCTATGCTTGCTCAACTTGTGGCGTTGGTCCATTGGAGCTTGTGTCTCGTAGCAATCTGTCATGCCACACTTGTCCAATAACTTGACCGCATAAGCCGATTGACATAGGGAAATCTCTCCGGAGCTTTGCTTCACTTCGATGCCCAAGTAATAACTGAGTAATCCCAGATCGCTCATGCTAAACTTCTTCTTCATCTGCGCCTTGAAACGTTCAATTTCTTGCGCGCTATCTCCGGTGATAATCAGATCGTCGACATAAACTCCAACTAGCAGGTTTGATCCTTTGGAGTTCTTTGTATAGACTGCGTGCTCGAGGGGACATCTCTTGAACCCGAGCGAGATCAAACTTCGGTCTAACTTTGCGTTTCAAGCTCTTGGCGCTTGCTTCAACCCGTAAAGTGCCTTCTTGAGCTTGTAAACTTTCCCTTCTTCGCCTTTCTTCTCGTAGCCGTGGGGTTGTTCCACGTACACTTCTTCTTTGAGGTCGCCGTTGAGGAAAGCCGATTTCACATCCATATGATGAACCTTTCAATCCTCTTGTGCTGCCAAAGCTAGGAGCACTCTCACCGTCTCGATTCGAGCAACCGGTGCAAACACCTCCTCATAGTCAACTCCTTGACGTTGTACGTAGCCCTTTGCGACGAGTCTTGCCTTGTGCTTCACAATGGCACCCTTCGTGTCCTTCTTCAACTTGTAAACCCACTTCAAACCTATGGCCTTTTGGTTCGGAGGTCGGGTTACCAAAGTCCACGTGCCATTGCTCTCAATCGCCTTCATCTCCTCATCCATGGCGTGCATCCAACTTGAACTTTTGCTCGCCTCTACGAAGTTCGCCCGGCTCCGCAACTCCGAGTAAGCACAAATCGGAGTACTCGAGTGTAACTGGCTTTATGCATTTGTAGACTTTCTTGAGGGGCTTGTAGCGACGAGGCCCGGAAGAATCCGTCGTGGCTTGCGAAGGCGACACAAATTGTGTCGGCGTCGATGCACTTGAGGAAGACGGTTGAGTCTTGGGCGTGGTAGATGCCGGGTCGTTGGCATCCTCGTCGTCGGCGTAGTCGTCGTGATCGTGACCATCATCTTGATTGTCATCATCACTATGCGCCTCATTGTCGAGATCTCCGCCAGTGTCGTGCGTGTCGTTGTCGCTATCACCTTGCGACCCATGCACGTCGTCGTCGGTGTCGGCACCATGATGATCACTTCCATTGTGGTCACCTTGGTTGGGTGTCTTGCCAACCACCTGGACATCCTCCCCTGCATCATCATCAGTTGGAAAATCAACTGTGAATATGTTACCGTTTGGAGCATCGTCGGCTGCTGCGCTCCAATTCCACGCTTGGTTTTCTTCAAACACAACGTCGCGTGAAATCCGTAGACGCTTGGTTCGTGGATCGTAGAAGCGGTATGCCTTGGTGCCGGAACTCCTCTCGTATCCGATGAACACCATCTTGGTGCTGCGATCGGCAAGCTTTGAGAGATGCGGCTCCGCCGTCTTCACATGCGCCACGCACCCAAATGTCCGTAGATGAGACACATTCGGCTTACGTCCGTAAATTGCTTCATACGGAGTCTTGCCGATCACCGCCTTCGTTGGAGCCTGATTGAGAAGATAGACCGCCGTCGAGACAGCTTCTCCCCAAAAGCGTCCCGGCAAGTTCTTGCTCTTGAGTAAACTTCTCGCCATGTCAACGACGGTTCGATTCGCCTTTCAACAACCCCGTTCTGCTGTGGAGTATTAGGTGACGTGTGGAACCTTTTTTTTCCAATCTTCTGTCAGTAGTCGTTGAACTCTTTTGACGTAAACTCTCCGCGCGATCTGTCCGTAGAGCGTGAACCTTCAGCTTGTGTTCCATCTCCGTTGCAGCCTTCAGCTTCTTGAACGCTTCAGCGCCTCATCTTTAGATCGTAGGAGAACGACCCACATGTATCTCGAGTAGTCATCTACCACAAGGAAGAAGTACTTCTTTCCTCCGTGAGTTGCTGGGGTGATAGGGCCACATAGATCACTTGCACGATAGGTAGACTGAGCAGGGAACGGCCTGCGGTGCTGTTTTCCAACCAAGCACCCGTCACATACTCGATCAACATGGTCGATAAACGGCATCCCAGATACCATCTCCATCTTCGACATCTTCTTCAAGGCGTAGAAGTTAACGTGTCCAAATCTAGCATGCCATAACCACGAATCATCATCACTCTTGGCGAGCCAACACTCAGGTTGAGATTGATCAAGGTTGAGAATATAGAGCCTGTTCCGCGTGCGATTCACACGCGCTAGCACGTTTTGGAGGTTGTCGAAGATCGTCATCACTCCGTTCTCGATATTCACCTTGCATCCATTCTCGTCAAGTTTCCCGACAGAGATGATGTTGTTGCAAAGCCGTGGGATGTAGTACACTCCGGTGAGTATGCGATGTTCTCCTGTGTGACCCTCGAAGAGGACAGAACCTTGCCTGGAAATCTCCACATTTGAACCATCACCGAACTTGACCGAGCCTTGAACATCATATTCTAGCTCGAGGAACTTCTCCTTGCAGCCCGTCATGTGGTTACTGGCACCCGTGTCTAGATACCACGACACGTTCTGGCTCCCGGATAACTTTGGTGTTACTTTTTTCTCATGAAGTAGCACCTTCCGGTTTGGTTTTACAACCATCGTTTGGACGAGATCACAAACTTCGGCCATGAGAAGACCTGGACGTTCGTCTTCCTGCTTCGCCAAATTTGCCTTGATCTCCCGCTTGTTAGGCTCCGGACAATCCTTTGCAAAGTGACCCATCTCGTTGCAGTTATAGCACTTGACCTCGGACATATCCAAGTTACGTGGCTTCCGCTCTTTAGATCGGTCCGCCTTACCACGACCTTGTGGCTTGCCTTTTCCTTTGCCTTTTCCGGTTTGTGCGCCGCTCTTCATGTTGCTTGAGCCTTCGCCAACGTTGCGCCTTCCTTTGCTACTTGGGGACTCCCAATCTGCGCGTGAGTACATGAGTTGGTCACCACCTCCTCCTTTGCCTTTCCGAAAACCACGAGCATTCTCTTCCCATGTCCGCAAGCGTCCGATCGCCTCCGTTATGGTCATGTCGTCGATGTCGTAAAGTTGCTCGAGCGTGCCGATGATGTACGTGAATTTATCAGTCACCGAACTGAAAAACTTCTCTACAATCTCGGTCTCCTCGAGCTTCGCACCAAGCGCGCGGATCTCTCCCACCAATGTAGTCAGACGCATGGCATAGTCGTTCACCGATTCAGTTTCCTCCATCTGCAACTTGTGAAATTGGCGCTTCAGCACTTGTGCCCGAGCCTTGGTGACGCGATCTTCTCCAATCCTCATCTCTTTGAGTGCGTTCCACGCCTCTCTTGCTGTCTCGAACTCCGCCAATGTCATCAGCACGGAATCTGGCACAGACTGGGCTATGGCGGCCATGGCACCTTCGTCGCACTCCTCGTCGACGTCGTCTTCCGTGATGGCCTCCCACACTCGAAGGGTTCGGAGAATGATCTTCATCTTCACCGCCCACACGCCGTAGTTGGCGTCGGTGAGCATCGGGTACTGGATGGGGATGTTGCGATGCGCCAGTACGTTGGCGCCGCCCGTTCCGCCACCACTGGTTGCTGACTTGCCGCCCTTCTTCACCTTGTCGCCGTTCTTGTTTGCCTTGGAACCGCCGTTGCCGGACTTGACCGACTCAGCGTCGCTGTCCGTCATCATAGATCGTAGATCGTCGAGGCTTTAGATACCAATTGTTGGATTTAGAACGCTAGAACAAATCACCAATAGCAATCTGTACGTGTAAGCTAGCTAGCAAGCTAGCAGCTTAATGGATTCCTCCTGAAACAAGTGCACGTACGTCTCGCCTGGTAAAGCTAGCTAGTAATCACTCGACGGGAACTTGCGGTCGAACCTGGACAGAGGCAAACTGATTTGGATAGCTAAAGGCCCGTATCGAGCCTTTGTATTGCTTTGATTTCTGATCGATGATTTACAGCGTGGGTTACGTAGGTATTTAAAGAAGCTAACCTGCCCCTATACAAAACCTATTCGGTGACTATTTCCTGTAAACATCGTGGTTAATTCCAATAGCCTGTGGACTGTGGTGGGGAACCACAGGCACAGGTAAGCTAGCAAAAATCTCTTTCATTCGGTAGCAGTCACTAGTGATCAACTGAACCGATGAGTGCTATATACATTTACCACAAATGAACATGCTCACGCTCTCTCGTTGTTGTTCTAGCAGCCAAGACTGACAGCGGGGACTTCGACGACAATGATTTCTGCTCCAATTCCGGCGACGGTGACGAGGATGATACTTGATGATCGATTGGTGCTGCTCGTATTTTTCTTCAGCTTCATTGCTGCCGCTCCCGGTGCTGATTCCAAAATCTCCCGCGCATATTGACGCTTTCGCAGGTACAGGTCACTTATCCCACTTACTCCCTTTCAGTCTGATTTCTCGAAGTGATGGTCCATAGTTTTTTCTTTGGTCTCGTGAAATCTCGCCATTGCTAGGTAATCGCTGTTGTATATGCCCTTTTTTTCTCAACCTGGAAGAGATGGTATGAGTCCTGAATCATGTCGTGACACAACTCCCGGTTCATGGAAGAATGCAGGTTGTGAATGCAGGCCGGATCTCTTCAGAAAAGCACTGAACAGACATCCGGCCAATCCTGAATCATGTGGCCTGGTAGAGTCGCGGGCGATCAGTGGTCTAGGGCACGTCGTTGGTCGAGGAGGATCTGGGGACAATGGCAGACAACAAGTCAACAACGAAGGGTCCAGCTTTCGTGGGATGGGTCATGATTATCCAAGTAAGCTGCTGGAACGATTGCACCTGCAAGACGAAGAGGTTGATGATCTCATCTGGGAGGATGAGGTAGATGCAACTGAGGAAATTTTGAAGTCGTTGGCTCTACCACAATTGTTAACGGAGAGAAGCTAATATTGCAGATGTGATGTCTGCTTGGAATCAGGCTCGTTGTGGCAGGCAATTCCTATATGCTGCCCGTGGGCAGCAAATATTTTTTTCTTTTTTTTAAGCATCACCGTTGGCAGCAAATATATTTTTTCTTTTTTTTAAGCATCACCGTGGGCAACAAATTGGAGCGACTTCACTGAAGAACGCCTCTTAGTGGGCCGGCCCACTAGATCTATATCTATATCTATCTATCTATGTAGTATCTATCTATCTATGTATCTATCTATCTACCTATCTCTACCTCTATACATGTACAAATTAGAGACTCCATAAAATTCCCACGTTAATCAGAAAATTAGAGCCGTTCATTAGGTGGGAGAAAATTACCGAGGGACGGTGAGAAACGCAGTAACCGGGGATACCGAAAAATTCCAAGCGAATACCGTTTAAAATTTACAAACAAATTTTAAATTCAAAAAATTTCTGTGCTACTACATATTCTAAATAAGCTCATTGTAATCAGAAGAAAGAACCTAGCGCAGTGGCAAGGGTACCGTCCTTCTTACTAGAGTTTTTGAGTTTGATTCCCCGTTTGGCCTCATGTTTTTTACAATATACAGAGCCTGTTTGGGACTACTCCGCTCCTTAAAATTCAGCTTCACTCTAAAAAATACAAGCCAAACGGGGTAGCTCCACGATATGCCGCTCCACAGAAAAACTAGAATCTGGGATACAACTCCTAGTTTTTTTATGAAGCTCCTCAGGGGGTGCTTAAAAAAGCTCTAGAATCTGGGAATTACCCACCACTGCCACTAGTAAGTGGATACCCCTTCGTTTCTTCAACCTCATCCAATCAAATAGATCCTTTCCACCAAATTGATCATTTCTGAAGCCGGAGCAAGTTGGAAGCCAAACACTCTCTTTGGTAGTGCTACTACTCTGCTCCAAAGTGAATTTCATGGGCTGAAACTAATTTCGGTGAAGCCCATATTGTGTACTGTATCCTCAAAAATTGGCAAAAAAAAAGAAGTGAGAAAACTGTACTCAAACACAAGACCAAGATACCGGCCGCAGCATAGCAAGGACACGCGAACCATTGTACTATTAGCAGTTTACTATTTTAGGAGAGTTTCCGTGCTACTTGACTACAATTGCTCCGTTCAAATTCAAAATTTTCAAAAAAGTTGATATTTTTTTTTTGCTCGGTACAGGATTTTCTCGTGGGGTAGCGGTAAATGCGGATGCCGGGCGGTATCCAAATTTTCCGCCCGGTACCCAAAACCATGGGTGGGACCAAGTTATTATGGTGTATATTAACCCATATAATTTTTCAACTCTCACGGATCTATAAAAAAATCTAAGTATCTCTCTCCCCCATGACTCAAGTATCTCAAATCTGGCATGTACTATATTTCTTCCAATCTCTCACGTATATCTGGGAAAAAAAACTCACGCATATCGCCGCCAAAAACATAAGCCTAGCAATCGCCTTTGTTGGCTGAGGACACAAGCACTTGGAGGACGTGCCGTGGCGGGCGGCAAGCGTTCCATTGCCCCAACCGGTGCCAGGCCGCCTCCAAGCGGTCATGGAACGATGCGGTGGAGGTAATTTTGTGGCCGAGCAGCCAGCTGTAGCAGTTGGAGGTGAAGCTTACGTCGTCACCATGCAGGATCTCACTCATGCTCTCTCCATGTAGCAAGCTGGTGTGAGACGTATATGCATGGCACGCATAGGCAAGAAGGCGTGCCCAAGCATCGGGCCTAACTGAGCTACTATGTGGTATGTTTGTTCGTGTCCATTATTAAATAATCAATGAATTAGCAAAGTAGAAATAGCAATGTACAGAAGAATTGAGATGTTCTCAGCAGAATAGAAAAAGAACGTGTAGTTTACTTGGATGAACCAATAGTCGATGTCTGACGCCCTGACCAGTAGAGCGCAGAACATCCACCCTTTTTTTTTTCCAATCATCGATGCCCACATCTTCAGGCTCCAGTCCCCATCCGCCACAAGGCCGTCGCCGCCGCCGCCGCATTTTTTTTCTATCGTCCACGCCCACGTCAAACTCCAGTCCCCAATCGCGGCGAGGCCATCACCGCCCATACCACATCGGCGGCAGTTGAGGAGAAGCCAGCAGGATCGTCTTCAGGCTCTAGTAGGGATTGCGCCGACTCCTCTTCTTTTTTCTATGTCCGGCTCCTTTTATTTTATTGAATCCTATGAGTTTGTATGTATTTCAGATTTATTCCCTTCCTTGCTTCATGTGAAAAAATATTGTAATCCCCATTAGAAGGATTTTGGTTTGGCATTCAAAGTTAGGATTATCTCAAAGGCATTCAGATGGTCCATTCCTTGTAGAAAATTCCAACTTACATCAGGATAGAAGTGGATATAAAATGATGTTTTTGTATCTGCATATCATATCAAGTAATACACTGAATCTTCCGTTCAACGGGTTTCTTATCTTGATTACGACATTTAACCCATTATGCATGTTATTTCTAGGGCTTAGAAGATGGTTCTAATGCAACTGTTGGCAAGGGAAATTGTTGGACTCCATGGCTGGCAGAGTCACTCTGATTCAATCCTGCTTGACAAACATACCACTCTTTACGATCTCCTTTTATGCTGTCCCCAAAGGGGTAATTAAAAAAGCTGATTTCTTCAGAGCTAGATTGATATGGCAAGAAGATGAAAGCATTTTGTTTTTAGCTACCATGTTGTTACAGGTCCTTCATGTATATATACTTGCAACTTCCGATCTGATGCAACCGAGCACATAATACATTTACTGATGAAATGAAGTAATGAAAAAGACTTTTGCGCCGCTTTATATCTAAAGCGACGATCATCAACACAAGGTACAAATGCACGTCACCACAACACATGTACACACCCAAGGCAGGATACATAGACGCTGAGTGCAGCAACACCACCCCTATCTATGAAGAGATGAAGCCGCATACGATGAACCATGGACTCTAAGGCGGCACCTTCAGGAAGGATACGACACCAGAGCACCGCCACCGCCGGGGGCCAAAGGTCGAAGTTTCCCCTGGAACAAAACAACGGGTAATGAGAGCCGCGAGGACGCCTTCAAGAAGGGAACGAGCTTCGCCGTCGCCGGTCTGTCCGAGGATAGAACATGTTTTCACCCCGACCAACACTCACCGTCACCGAATGCCACACATCGGCCACCATGCCGCCAACACCGCCATTGCAGCCGGGCAGCACCAAGCCACGGTATCTGCCCATGAGCACCGCGCTTCCACCACCAGGGCCGCCGCCCCGGCATCCAAGACCAATACACCACCTCACCCGAGAACCGTCGCTACGCCAACCAAAGAGACGAGCGGAAGGGCCCGACCTTTTGCACCCTTTAGCGGCCCCTAGCGCCGAAACCCAATAGGCCGGCCAAAACTGGCCACCATCGCCCCGTCCTGCAGCACCGGGCGCGAGACGAGCTCGTTCATGCTGCCGGGCGCTAGACGAGCTAGGTCCTGCCGCCGGGCGCGAGATGAGCTCGGTCCTGCGGCACAGGACGCGAGACGAGCGACGGACCGCAAGTGGGAGCTGGCCATCCCTTCGATGCAAGTAGAGTCCGGGCGACGAGGAGATGAAGCGAAGGTCGAAACATCTCGACCGTAGATGAGCCGACGCCGAAGAAGCCATCCGCTGCCGCGGTCAGAGCCGCCAGCCACCGTGTAGCCGCCGTGCCATCGGGACACCACCACCCGGAACTCCCCGCGTAGCCGCCCACGGCCGGAGCAACCGTCATGCCCGGCCGCTGCCCCAACATGCGCCGCCTATCGGAAAAGTCATGTCAGGTCCAGCCGGCACGCCCCCACCTCCACCAGCTCCAGCTCACCTCCGGCCCCGACCGAGAGGAGACGGAGGCCGAATCAGAACCCGTAGATAAGGGGTCCACCAGAACCCACTCGTCGCAGCCTTTGGCCAGATCTGAACCACCACCGCCGCCACGGGCACGCAGGCGCCGCGCCGCCACCATCGCCCACTACGTCGTCGCTCGCATGCCGCCGTCGCACCGCCGAGCCCCACGCACGCCCTGCACCGCCGCCAGGACAGGCCGCCCCGCACCGGCCACCCTCGAGCGGCGGAGAGAGGGGCCCCGCTCCCAGCCACCGCGAGGGGCTTTGCCCCGGCGGCGCGGGCGGGGGAGGGTGGGGATGAGGAGAGGAGGGGGAAGGCCGTGTCGCCGCCTGAGTCGCTCGCGGGGACGATGACGGGGGCTAGCGAGGTTTTCTTTTCCGCCCTACATATATGCATTTCAGATGGGGAGAACACACGGTCCAATCGATTTCCATCAACAAAATTAAAGCCATGGAGCATCTAATGATGTTGATTTCACATTGTGAATGTTGATATGTTTTTCTATTAAGTTGGTCAAATATTACGAGGCTTGACTTCAGACAAATCTTATATGCGAACTAAAAAGGACTGGAGGGAGTATATGAATGTCAGCTACATTTCGGTGCAGTTCTAAATCGTGCAAAATGCGATGCCCAACACCTAGTTTCTACCTGGATTGCCATGCCATGTTCCTGCTGCTCATCTCACAGCCACCAGCTGCTCTGCTCGTGGAAACACTTTCTGAAACACAACCGTAGTCGAATCAGTTGATTGATGACTAGTGAAAACTTACACATGTACAGTTGTTCAGGTCGAGTACCTCCTTAAACTACAAGGCTCTCATGCCTGCCCGTCCAAGTCTAAGTAGAGCTACTCATGACTACGACGCAACAAGAACAAAGAATGATACGTGACGTCATGTCCAGAGCGTGGATCCTGTCTGCTCCATCTCTTTTCCATGGTCATGACGCACGGGGTGCGCTCATTTCCAATTTGCAATTGCCGAAAAAGGCTTTTACCCCGCTTTATATATATAACACAATCCACAGCAACACGGTACAAACGCACGCCATCAAAACACACGCACACATCCAAGGCAGGATACAAAGATGTTGAACGCAACAACACTTCCCCTAGCACTACAATAGCCACCGGGGTCCGCCGCCGTGAGCACGCCACTGCGATGAGATCAAGCCACCTATGACGAACCGTGAACTCCAAGGCGGCGCCTTCAGGAAGGAAACGACACCGGAGCGCCGCCACCGCCCGACCAGAGGGTCAGAGTTTCCCCTAGAGCAACACGACGGCCAATGAGAGCCGCGACGACGCCTTCAGGAAAGAAGCGAGATTCGCCGCCGCCGGTCCGTCCGAAGAAAGAGCGGGTTTTCACACCGGCCAACACTCACTGCCACCGAACGCCACACCCCGATAACCACACCGCCCCCACGGCCATAGTCACCGGGCAGCACCGAGCCACGGGCTCTGCCCATGAGCACCGCGAAACCACCACCAGGGCCGCCGCCCCGGCCTCCAAGGCCTAAACACCAGCTCACCCGAGACCGCCGCTACCCCAACCAAAGAGATTGAGTGCCCCCAAGCATCTGGCCTCCATCGACTCATCCTGCTGCACCGTGCGCGAGACGAGCTCGGTCTAGTCGCCAGGCGCGAGACGAGCACGGTCCTGCAGCCGTGTGCGAGATGGACTCGATCCTGCTGCTAGGCGCGAGGAGAGATCGTTCCTGGAGCCCGGGCGCGAGACGAGCGATGGACCAAAGCTGGGGACGGGCCAACCCTCCGACGAAGATTGCACCCGCGCACCGAGAGAGGGGTCGAACGCCTGCACAGGCCGCTCACCGACGGGCCGACGCCAAAGAAGTCCAGCCGCCGCCGTGAGACGATCCTGACCACCGCCAAGAGCCACCACCACGCCGTGGCAGCCCCATCCACGCCGAGCATAGCCCGCGGCACCTGCCATCGCCGGATCGGCCGGGGGCCGGCAGGCCCGCCACCACCAGAGAGCGCCGTAGCAGGGGCAGCCCCGCCGGCCACCCCCTGCAGTGAGTCGGAGCCCCGCCACTACAGGGGCCCAGGCCACCCGAGCTGCCGCAACGCCAGATCTGAGCCGCGCCCAAGATCGCCGCCGCCGGGAGCAGAGCACGCCCCCAGACCACACCAGCCACTCCACGCCGCCGCCAGCAGGCCGCACCCCGTCTAGTCAGCGCCCAAGGCTGTTGCCGCCCTAAGCTCGCGCCACGCCTGAGTCAAGACTCGCGCCGCCGCCCAGCCCAGATGGCCGCGCCATCCAGCGCCGTCTTGGGAGGAAGAGGCCCCGCCGCCACCAAAGCCCGGCCAGCACGCCGGGGCGGCGGCGAGGGAAGGGAAGAGCAAGGAGGAGGGCCGAGGACGCCCAGTTCTCAAGCGGCGCCAAGGAGCAGCCAGGAGGGAGGGAGGAGCAGAGCTGCCTTTCCTTTTAGGAGGATTTGCGCCTTGAAAAGGCTATTCTCCAATTTGCAATTGATGGCTGATGTCTGCATTTCAACAGCAAGATTAATCATGCACCAACCAACGAAGAAGACCGCAATTATTTGATTAAGACACACGTACCTGTGCTGCGCATTATGGTACCTCAGTACAGATCACTAGTGGAGCGCAATGGCACAAGTGATTTCATCATATCCCTCCTCTTCTACCGACCAGATTGATACAACTCCTTAGTTTTAGAATATGAAGCATGGAACTTGTGGACATTTATCTCTTTTGTTTTTTTTTCTCGAATATGCACAAGTGTGCATATCATATATTAAAGAAGAAAAGGCATAGAAAGCCTCAACCAGTCATTTACAAAGGTGAGAACCTTACATCATGTACAACTCCACCTCGCGCACGATCACGCAGGCTAACTAGACTACTACTCCCCACTCGTCCACCTAGCTAAGCCTGCGAACACAGCCTCTACATTACCTCTGAAGAGCCCTGCCATCGACCAGCTCCTACCCTCGTTCACAATTTTCTTGATAAGTTGGTTAGCTGATGGAGAAGCACCATCGAAGACAATTGCGTTTCTGTGCTTCCACAACTCCCACAACGTGAGAAGCAGTATAGCGTGCCACTACTAGGGAAAACCCTATACACAGAACTTTAGCAGTAGCGTGGGTTAAAAAAGCACGCTGGTGCTAATTAACAGTAGCGCGCCTGAGGTAACCGCGCTGCAGATAAAGATCTAGCAGTAGCGCGTCTTGCTGTACACACGTTACTACTAAAATTCCCACGGCTTAGCCCATAAGCTACACATAGTAGTAGCGATCTATGATGAACCGCGCTACCGCTACGCTGTTTGTAGCAGCGCGTTTTAATATAAACTCGTTGCTGCTAAAGGTTATAAAATTAAATGGAAAGAAAATGGAAAGGTAATTGAAAATGAAAGAAATAGAATAAGGTGAAAGGAAACAAATAAAATGTGAAGGAAACTAAATGAAAAAGGGAAAAAAGAGAAAGGAGTAGCAGTAGCGTGTATCAGCGAACGCGCTGTAGCTAAGGTAGCAGCAGCGCTTTTCTCGGAACGCGCTACTGCTACTTCTGACTTAACCACGGGGTTCGTCCTTCCCCACGCCACTTTCCCCCAAATCCAACTCTCTCCACTCTCGCCGCCGCCGTCGCCCGTCGGCCGCCGCGCGCTCTCCGCACCCTCTACGCCGCCCCGACCCCCGACCTCAACGCCGCCCCCGCCCCCGACCTCAACGCCGCCCCGGACGCCGCCCCGACCCCAGATTCAACGCCGCACCACCCCGACCTCAACGCCGCCTGACGCGCCTCGAGCCCCGACCCGACCTCGACGCCGCCCTGCCCCTCCTCGTCAGCAGGCACCCGAGGTGAGCACGCCCGCTCCTCCCTCTCCCCTACCTCTGCCTAGGGTTTCTTTATATTTTAGTTGCATATTAAGTTTATTTTATTTATAGTAAGTTTATTTTAGTTGCATATTAAGAACTAGGTACTGATTAGGTACTAGAATATTTTTATTTATAGTAAGTTTATTTTTAGTAAGAACTAGTTGAATTAATAGAACTAGTTAGTAAGAACTTGTTTCTATTTTTTAGTTAAAGCAATTTTTCCCGCCTCGACGTGGACGATGCCTATCCCGCATCCTCGTCGTCGAGTCGGCGGAGGACGACACCTGCTTGACCAGATCGGCCATGTCCGGGACTGGGCTCCGCCGGGGTGGTACTGGGAGGCGCTACCTACCGGGGGGCGCAGGTTGGTGAGGAGCCAGCCTGTTGTTGACCCGAACCTTCTTTGGTGGCGGTCGCGTGGGCCAGTGACGATCGAGAGGCTCGAGGACTCCGCGGAGGTGGTGCGTCACCGTGTCAGTGAGGAGGACGCGCACGTCCGTCGCTACTTGTTTGCGTTGGAGCACAGGCCGTTCTCCAATACTTGGCAGGTGCTCCAGGGATCTCACTGGAGCTATGATCCTGTGATGGTTCCTTCTCTGTGGGTTTCCACCGCCCGTGCCGATACCCGTCGTGTGCTAGGGTTTTAGTTCTATTAGTGATGTTATATGTATGACACTATTCGTGATGTATTAGTGATAATATTCGACGATGTACGGACGTATGAGATGATTTACTTTTGCTTATTGAATGCTTGCTAATTTGAGTCCTATAAGATATTTTGAAATGTATATCTTGTATTGCTCAATATCCAAGTGGCCCGTCCTGTTTGCAGGTTACACCTCCGAGTGGCCTATGTTTTGCCGGAGCGTTGATTCATTTCCGTTCCGGCAAATTTCAGGCACTCGATATGTCCTATTTTAGCAAAGGTCATGCCGGATTTTTCGGTAAATTTTGGCATGACTTGTGCCAGAATATGTAGGAAATATCGAGTGCCCCGGATTTTGTGTGTTGATTATCTTCGTAGTTTTCTTCGATCGATTTTCAATTAATGTTTTAACTATGAACATAGGAAATCTCTGACGACAAAAAGGATTTCGGTATTTGCAAATACTGCGAAGACGAGCGTGATCTATGCGACGGAATCTTTCTAGATGATGATAGGCGCTTCAGCATCAAGCTGGACGAGAACTTCGAAGTGGATACAGTAAGTCACAGCGACAAGTCTTTTTTTTAATTAAGCATGACATCTGCTTCATTTGCTTGAACTTATATTTTTTTTACCATTCTATTAGCGTATCCCCTGCCATGCAAGAGTTTTTGTATTGGATAAGATAGGTTTCAGTCATACTGCGGAGGTAAAGAATGTTTATTTGAAGACCGATCATGGTTATATTTTCCATGCAAAATTATACAATTCAGACGACTACACCTATTTTGGATGCAAAACATGGCGAGCACTATGCAAGACTTATGCATTTGAGCCTGATATGGTTATCACCTTTGATATTCGTCCGGAAGATGATATTGAAGGTAATACCGACATCTGGGTTGATGTGCAGACGCCTCCAGTTATACCATTATGTAAGTTTCTCAACCATATTTATGTCTTTGATATTGTTTATTCAAAAATAGTTGACAACTAATTTGTATTGTCAGCTTATTTCGGTGCAAGCAAACATGTCCAGCGCTTGGTAGACAGGACCTACTACTGTCCCGAGGCTGAACTAAACTGCGATGAGCTAAGTCATTATGTTTCATGGCTTGAGGATCTTGATACTGTCAAGACAAATTTTCTTCCTGGATTTAGAAATGTTAGTACTGAAAACGTCACACCAATAGTGTTCGTAATGAACTACGGTCACATCCATTTAGGAAGGATGGTAATATTTTTACTATTTGTCCTCATTGCATCTTTTCCATACATTATTTTTGAAGCTAAACTTCATTGCTAAATATGTTACCATACGATGTTCTTCAACAGGGACTCCCGATGAATGTTGTGCCTTATGGGATCGAGACTAAAGGTACCATGAGTATTATCATCTTACGGCCAAGATATCCTACATATTACTTTAGTGCATTCAAGATTAGCGACGGATGCTTAATAGTGCAAGACTGGACCAAATATGTGTTGGGGGAGCGCAGAGAACTACTAGGGGCAGCAAACAGAGGCGCTTTCCACGATTAGGAGACATGTTCATCTGCATGCTCCAACTTGATCAAGGAGGAGAGCTACACATGTTTTATGTTGTTTTACCTAAGAGAGAGCAGCAGGAGTGATTAGCTAGCTAGAAATGAGTTTCAGGATGATGATGTGCTACACTATTACTATGATGATAAAATAACTAGTGTTGATGGTAATGACTATGATGATTATTATTAGCTAGTGTTAGTGGTGATTAAATAAATACTGTTGGTGGTAATGACCATGATGATGATTAAATATCTTGTGCTTTCGGATTAGATTCAAGTGGAGGCAACATGTGGTGCACATCGAAAGTACTACTAGTCCAAACTAGATCAAGTTTGGATTAGTAGTATACTTTTGACATGCACCACATATTGCCTCCACTTGAACCTAATCCACCTTCATTTGACACACTGTTATGGACATAATGATGTAAACCTCATAACTAGTATTGTACCAATCTTTGTATGATGGCGCATAAATACACTAAAAAAAGTACTAGTAGCGATGGACAGAAAACACGCTGCAAGTAGTTACCTTAGCAGCAGCATGGTAACGAACAAACGCTGCATCTATTTGCCCTAGCAGTAGCGCAGGCTGGCACGCGCTGCTGCTAAGCAATAGCTGTAGCGCCTATACCCGCGCTACTGATACATCTAAAACCCGCGCTGCTGCTAGCCTTTTCCCTATTAGTGTGCAGATCCTTCCTTGCCACATTGGCAGCCGCTTGCTTGTCACAAACCCACGGCTTGAGAGCACCCTGCGTAGATGGTGCCCACTCTGGCTTTCCCAGAGCCGTACAAATCGCCACCCAAATCTCTCGAGCGAAGACGCATGTTAGCAACACATGATCAATGGTTTCCTCCTCTTGGTCACACAAAGGGAATTTGTCCTGATGTGGCAGCCCCCTCATAGCAAGCCAGTCCGACTTCCAACATCTGTTCCGCAGGGCCAGCCACGTGAAGAATTTGCATTGAGACGGGGCTAGCGATTTCCACGTTAACTCCGCGGAGGGAATGACCTCCCTTCCCCAGAACTTTGCTGCGTACGCAGATCTGGCAGAGAATTCTCCCTTCGGCTCCCAAGACCAAACTATCCTGTCCGAGACACTCTCCACCGGTTCCCACGCCTGAACCCGCTGCCATAGCTGTAGGAACTGTTGCAGTGCCACCGTACTTATGTTGGGACCTAGGCAAGCTGCCCAGGACCCGTCCATCCCCACCTGGCCAAGCATACACGTCTGCCTGATCCGGCGCGGCACCAAGTCATATACCGCCGGCGCAAGCTCCTGAATCCTCATTCCGTCTAGCCATCGATCTTCCCAAAATACGGTATTCAGCCCGTTGCTTGCCCTGCACCTAGTAGCCGCTTGAAAGATTTGCATCGCCTCAGATGGGACTTTGATTTTGAATTCACTCCAGGGTCTACTCCTATCCGTCCTCTGCAACCATGGTCATTTGGCCTGCATGGCCATGTTCATCCACCTCAAGTTAGGCACACCTAGCCCTCCTGCCCATTTTGGGGTACATACGTCCTCCCAAGCGACCGCACAGTTTCCACCATTAGCTTCCGCTCTCCGGCACCATAGAAAACCTCGACAAATCTTGTTCATGGCCGTCAGGGTTTTGGCAGGAAGGTCCAGAGCCATCATCGCATGGATGGGCATTGCACACAGGACCGAAAGCACCAAAGTAAGCCTACCACTCTTCGGCATGAGGGCCGCCTTCCACCTTGGCAAACAGTTTGCCATCTGATCTACCAGGCACTGAAGCTGAGCCGCAGATTGTTTCCTTAGAGACAGGGGCAACCCAAGATACTTCACAGGGAAAGATCCAACTGGACACCCCAGCTGCTGACTCGCAAAAGCAATGCTCTGCTCCGAACACCGTATCGGCAGCGCAGCCGATTTGCTCATGTTAATGTGCAGACCCGAAGCCTCTCCAAATAGGTCAAAAATGCATTTGCAGATAGCGAGATCCATAGGCTCCGGCTTGGTAAACAAGACACCATCATCCGCAAAAATTGAGATCCTCTTCTTCAACCCTGATGCCGCTTAACGGCCGCAAGAACCCACGCTGGGCAGCCCACTCAAAGAGTCGGTGCAGTGGCTCCATAGTGAGAATGAAAAGCATTGGTGAGACGGGATCACCCTGCCGCAAGCCCTTGCAGTTGTATATAGTTCCACCCGGGTCACCATTCACCATGATGCGTGTAGTGGACGTAGCTAGGATTACACACCCCCATGATCTCCACTTGGCGCCAAAACCTAGCTGCTCCATGACCTCCAGCAGAAAGGGCCATTGTACCGAGTCGAAAGCTTTGGAGATATCGAGCTTCAAGAGCACAGTAGGGTTCTTCAACGCATGCAAGCGCCTGGCCATGCTCTGAACTAGCATGAAATTGTCATGCAGTGATCTACCTCTGACAAAAGCGCTTTGATGATTTCCAACCAAGTTTGGCAGCTCCAGCACGAGCCTGGAGGCAAGCACCTTCTCGAAGATCTTGACTGCCCCATGGACCAAGCTAATGGGCCGAAAATCCCCCACATCCAAAGCACCCTCCTTCTTCAGTAACAGGGATACAAGGGATTTATTGATTGTCGCCAACCCTCTCACATCACCATTGTATAGGCGTGTCATTTCTGCCATGAAGTCCTCCCTTATGATATGCCAACAACTGGCATAAAAACAGCTCGTGAATCCGTCCGGCCCCGGTGCTTTATCCGGAGGCATTGACTTAATCACCTTCTCTACTTCCTCCAAGGAAAAGGGCTCCTCGAGGTGTGCAAGGTCCAACCGTGGCAAACCTAGGGCCTCCAAGTTAAGCGCGTGCCTCCTCGTTTCGCAGGAGCCAAAGATCTCACCATAGTAATCATCCACCGCAGCCGCCACACTGTCCTGTCCTGAGAAGATGTTCCCATTGTGCCGTACCATCCTGATGGTGTTCTTTCTCTGCCGATGACTTGCTTGTTGGTGGAACAACCTGGTATTGCCATCCCCCTCTCGAAGCTGAAGCAACCTCAACCTCTGCCGAGCAATAGAACGTTCAAGAAAGCACAAGCCCAGCAGCTTCCTTTTCAGGCACTTGCGGAGCCCTAGCTCGGCCTCAGAAAGTTGACGATCATCCATGGCAATATCCAGGCGATTGATCACCCCCAATGCAATGCGTATTTGCAGCTTCACATTGCCAATCCATTTGTCGTCCACCTCTGGAGAGCCCGGGCCGTGGCTTTCAACTTATCGTGCAACGTGAGGTAAGCATTAGACGCCACCGGGACCGAGTTCCACGCTGCTTGCACAGTATCCATGAAACCTTCCGCCTTCACCCAAAACGATTCAAATTTGAATCTCCTGCGCATGTGCACCTCCATATTCATGTCCAGCACCAACGGGCAGTGGTCGAGATGGCGGTACCCAACGCCGAGAGGAAACACGTGGGAAATGCCTCCTCCCAATCGTTGGACACGAAGACATGGTCGATCTTCTCAAGCGTTGCATGTTGTCGCTCATTCGACCACGTATAGCGCTTAATGTGCTTGAGTTGAAGGAGTTGTATCTCTCTCGTTTGTTTGGCTGATTAAACTTGCTCTCATTTGATGCAGAGGCTGGGTTATGCCTTCTTTTCGAAAATAAAAAAATAAAACCTGCTCTGAGGATGATTGCCGTAGTTGTTATTCGTTCCTTTGCTTATGGCCGGCAATCCATGTGCTCTCAATCACTCGGCTCCTTTTCCTTTTGTACTCATGATAGCAACACTGCAACAACCAGATTAATGATACATCAACCAACAAGAAACCAGACGGGACACTCCAATTACTTCATTATTAGGACACGCGCACGTACGTGTACTCGGTGCAGGTCACTCGTGGAGTGTGGCCATAGTAAGATGCCTTTCTTTCGAGATGACTTTCCGACTATAAATGAGAGCCCATGTGAAGCGCAGCCCATGCTCAGCTCACCTTCTCTTCTCCGATCCATATCAACACAGCACCGTAATTGTTCCCACTTCAGTGACTAGGGGGAAAGGTCGGTCGAAGATGGCGGAAACTGTGTTGAGCATGGCGAGGTCCATGCTAGGGGGCGCCATCAGCACGGCCGCCTCTGCCGCCGCCGCCGAGATGAGCCTCCTCATGGGTGTGCGCAGGGATATCTGGTAACTTTCCTGGTGCTTCTTTTGTTTATGTCTTTTTTACTGATCAAAGAAAGAGTTCCCCGTACAAGTCTATTTTATTTATTGATAAGTGGGTACAGTTACAAATATCTAGTCTTTTTATATTCGCAACCAACAAAGTAGCTAGGCTCGTAACTAAAATATTGGGGACAAAAATATCCCAGTCAAAAAGGTTTGGCCTATATGTTTTCACCCCTTCCGGTCCTATCAGCGAGTTTCTATCCAGTAGCCTCCATTTCAGATTTAAACCTCATCTCCCCTTTCTAGCAGAAACTGGTTTTTCAACTAAGGGAATATATTAATATCGCAGAAATATCAATTACACCCGGCCTCTACAATAATGCTATATCATAAAGACATTAGGGATGCAAACAGCCAAAAGACAATAAGAAGAAGAAGAAGAAGAAGAAGAAAAAAAAGATCCCGCAACAGTGATCAATTCCTTGTAGCTGCAGGAAGAACCACCACATAGACAACACCTGAAGTGCTAATTCTCCAAAAACAACGCCTCCAAGAAGTAAACAGTGCAGAAGCACCGTCATCGCCCGATCCTAGATCTTAGGTTTTCATCCTGGAGAAGATCCACGCTCTCAAAACAATGCCTTCAACATAGTCACTACCAGGCACAACCAATTAAAGCCAAACCTTGGGCTTTCACCCTGATAGCTAAGACTCTGTACTCCACCTATGTTGCCGCCCCCACTTGCCGATGCCGCTTCCATGAGTCACGAATCACCAAGCAAATTCCTCATCGCCACAAAGACTCGATCCGCTATCACAAGACCTCAGACCTCAGCCACCATGACGTTCTCTGTCACCGTCTTCATCGTGGAAATCAAAATACCGACGTGTCCCATACTGTCAACAGACAACGAAGCTTCGTGTCACACCCTCCTGAAGCCACTCAGGCCGAAATCAGGGCGCACACGACCGAACCCCACCCGATCCAGAAATTTACAGGCGTCAAGCACTCAATGGAGATCTCCAACGGAGCATTATGGAACTCGTCTATGGCTAGATCCATGAGGGTCGGCAATCGGCAGAGCACCATCTTAGAGCAAAAAGAACCAAAGGACCGTGCCACCCGCCCACTCCCGACAGCAGGCCGGAGATCTCAGCAGGCACCACCGCCACCACCCGGACCATGCAAAGATGAGTAGCTGAGCCGCACCGAGCCCCCCGAACCAGACGTCGTGCCACCCTGGCAGCCACAACGGCAGTCGTGGTCGCCGGAGAAATCCGGGGCCCCCTCCCCGTCGCCCATCTTCGCTGTAAGAACCATCATGTCCAGGGCTACCACAGAGCTCCATCCGAAGATCGCGCAACGCGAGAGGGATGGGGCCGCCGCCGCCATCAGTCGCGCTTGGAGGATGATGACCCGCCACCGCCATCAGCCTCGCGGCCTTAGACCGGAGGCATCCGTCGGCGGCGGCGAGAGGAGGAGTATCAGAGGAGGAATGGGCGGCGACACGCTAGAGACGACGCGTTAGATCTATGAGTGCTTGAAACATCACCAAAAGTTGCAATTAGCATACAAAACATACATATGTAGCATGCCCAAAAATATGTTCATAAGGGTACGAATTCTATCATATATTGCTACATATTACCCCCTCCGTTCCTAAATATAAGTCTTTTTAGAGATTTCAAATGGACTACCACATACAGATGTATATACACATATTTTAGTGTGTAGATTCACTCATTTTGCTATGTATGTAGTCACTTGTTGAAATCTCTAGAAAAGACCTATATTTAGGAACGGAGGGAGTATAATCTAGCAGATGTCACCAATTATTGTTCTAAGTTTATTTTGGGCCTTATGGCAGGTTCATAAAAGACGAGCTAGAGACGATGCAGGCTTTCCTGGAGGCAGCTGAAGCAATGAAGGATAAAAACAAGCTATTGAAGGTGTGGGCGAAGCAAGTAAGGGACATGTCCTACAATATTGAAGATTGCCTTGGTGAATTCATGGTCCATGTGGCAAGCCAAAGCTTGTCACGGAAGCTGATGAAGCTCAAAGATCGCCATCGAATAGCAATGCAGATCCGTGATCTCAAATCAAGAGTTGAAGAAGTGAGCAGTAGGAACACACGCTACAACATGATTGATAAGACTCAAATCACTAGAACTATTGATGAGAAGGATTCTTGCATGGAAGATATTCGCAACCAATCTGGTAGCAACATCCTTGAATCTGATCTTGTGGGGTTTGAAGATCCCAAAAACCAGTTGATAAAGCATTTAGATGCCCATGCAAACAATGGCCATGCTCAGGTAGTGTGCGTTGTCGGCATGGGTGGTTTGGGTAAGACCACTCTTACAAGGATGGTTTATAAAAATATGAAACAAAACTTTTCATGTTGTGCTTGGATCACTGTTTCGCAGTCATTTGTCAGGATGGAGCTTCTCAAAGTTATGATCAAGGAACTTTTTGGCAAGGAAGCATTGAAGAAGCAACTTGAAGGGAATGCAGCGCGTGAAGAGGATCTCACCGACTACCTCAGGAAAGGGCTACTAGAGAAGAGGTATATTGTTGTTCTTGATGATTTGTGGAACACAGATCACTGGAAGTGGATCAAACAGATGGCCTTCCCTATTGATAACAACAAAGGTAGTCGGATCATGGTGACAACACGAGATGTTGGCTTAGCTAAGAAGTGCACTTTTGAATCTTCTGCACCACTTATCTACGAGCATAAACCCCTAGAAGAAAATGATGCCATAAAGTTGCTACTAAAGAAGACTATGAAAACTGAAGAAGACATGAAAAATGACAAGATCATGAGCGAAATAGTTCCTAAGATTGTAAAAAAGTCAGGATGCTTGCCCCTAGCTATACTGACGATAGGAGGCATGCTTGTGACTGAAGCGATAGCTGAGTGGAAAATTATTTATAACCAGATACCTTTAGAGCTACAAAGAAACCCAACCCTTGAAGCAATGAGGAGGATGGTTACCTTGAGTTACATCCACCTGCCTTCTTATCTTAAGTCATGTTTTCTTTATTTAAGCATATTTCCCGAGGATTTTGGAATCAAAAGAAGGCGCCTCGTTGAAAGATGGATAGCCGAGGGGTTTGTTATCGCCATAGGTGGAGCGAGTGCTGAGGATGTTGGCAATGGTTACTTTGATGAACTAATCAACCGAAGCGTGATTCAGCCATCAAGAGTGAACATAGAAGGAATTGTGAAGAGTTGTCGAGTTCATGATATCGTTCGCGATGTCACAATCTCAATTTCTAGAGATGAAAATTTTGCATGCTCAACATGGGATAATGTAACCGGCATAGGAGATAACTTCCGCCATGTAGCATACGAGGGTAGTTGGTTCCCAAATAAAGGCTTGGATTGGAATCATGTCCGATCAATGACTGTGTTTGGTGAGAGGCCCGTGAAACTGGCACCTTCACTCTGCTCGCCCAACTTTAGGATGCTTAGAGTCTTGGATCTACATGATGCCCAATTTGTAATCAATCAAAAAGATATAAGCACCATAGGCTCGTTACGTCATTTGAAATATGTTGATTTTGGGTATTTATATGAAGGTGATAACCTTATTTACAAGATCCCAAGAACCATAGGGAAACTACAAGGCTTGCAGACCTTGCACATCAGAGAGAGTCATATCATATCACTACCGACTGAGATCACTAAACTGCAAAGCCTTCGTAGCCTCCGCTGCAGCATAGATAGTGTAGATGATAATTTATACTTAATTTACCCCATGATCTGGTTCATGTCCATATTTTGTATGCCTATTCTGTTCACTCCTTTCTTTAGTCCGGATGAGCGCCTAAGTATTAGGGCGTTCCTTCACATGGCCTGGACTGGCCGTTTGACTGTCTCTGAAGGTGTGAGGGTGCCCAAAGGGATCAGCAACCTAAAGGAGTTAGAGACATTAGAGATTGTGGACATTGAACGGACTAGTAAGAAAGCAGTTGAAGAGCTCGGGGAGCTTATAAAGCTCAGAAAGTTAAATGTGAGAGTTGGGGCAAGCAAGCAAAGGACCAAGATACTCGGTAGATCGCTTGAGAAGCTCACTTCCCTCCGCTCTCTTTGTATCTGTGTGAACTCTACTTCTCGGAGAAGCCATGCATCACTTCAGTGGCTGCAGTCTATTTCCTCCCCTCCCCCTCTCTTGAGAAAGCTGACTTTGCATGGTGATCTTGGAGAGATGCCTGATTGGTTTGGGGATCTGGTACACTTGGTGAAGATTATCTTAGGGTTGAGCAATCTGAAGGATGGAGATAAAAGCATGAAAATACTAGGCGCACTGCCCCAGCTCATGCTCCTTCGTCTTGGTCCGGATTATTATGTTGGAGAGAAACTGGTTTTAAGAGCAAAAACATTCCCAAAACTCAGGAGACTTGATATTTTGAGTCTGGAGCAACTAACAGAGTTGGTATTCGAGGAGGGCACCTCGCTCCAGTTGGAAAAGATAGAAATCAGTGACTGCACCTTGATATCAGGGATTAATGGTATTAAACACCTTCCAAGTCTCAAGGAGATTTCATTTGGTACCTATGGTAAAGTGGCAAAGCTTGGTGCACTGCAAGATGAGGTGGACGCGCACCCCAACCATCCGATGCTGCGACTGCAGGAGAACCGGAGGCACCACGACCTGGGTGACGTCGCCGAAGGCTCCACTACAGCAGTACAAGTGGAGGAAGTGACGGAGGAGGAATCATCTCTCCATAACGACCCTGCAGTAGTAGGAGAAAGCTCCTCCTCGCAGCCGATGGAGAGTGACAGGTCAGCTTGCTAGCCAATATCTCTTTTGTTCAGTAGTAGCAGGTATCAACTGAGATGGTTCATAATTTTCTTTATCTCTAACAGCCATGATGATCTGCTGCACACTTACAATTCTTGCTGAAGCTGCTCCCTATAATCTAACTGGTGATGCCTATCCTGGAGCCGACATCGGAGAGTCTCCTTGCTGGCTTCCCCACTACCATGCAGGTATACCTCAGCTCTCCCTCTGCTTTCGCCTCTTTCACGCCAAGTTGGTTACACTACATTACTTTGGTCTGTTTCCTTTTTTTAACTAAACAAGTGCCTGTTTATGCTTCTATTTTCCTTGTCCTTGAGTATGCACTGACTTATACTTATGTTAAATCTAGTCCAAAATATAGGCATTTGGACTCTTAATTAAAACGCTCGTGTTCTGTATATGGAAACTGAGGGAGGCTTCTTTTGTTAGCGAACTTTGCAGAACAATAGACTTCCTGACCACGGGCGAAGCTAGAGCAACTCATGATGCAGACTGACTTATGGTACACTGTTTGATTGGTTCGAAATTTGCTAGAGCTTACTAGAATCAACCGGAGAAAGGTAACTCCTGATCAATGCTTCCATAAGTGTTCATGTTAAGAGAAATTAGTGTTCCTCCAGAATGTGATCATTTTTAAAATTTCAGGTATCTTGTTATATATGAGCCCGAGAGATGATACTTGAGCAGGGCGCTTCTCAAGCTAAAGTGAACAGACATCCCAGTGGCTGACCAAGTGATCAGAAGTGGAGATAGAAACAGCGTGGGATCCCTATCAGTTATAATTTTCTTTTATAACTGATAGGTCAGTTCATCACCAACTCTGTATAAAGTTTTCATCTAGTTGTCATATTAGTAACACATGTTTATTAGCCGCGAAGTAATTGTATTGATACTGACTGTTCCTTGTTGTCATGTTAGTTCTCCCATACTTACAATTACAATGGGAGGAGAGAGCTCCTCCTCGCCTGTGGACTGTGGTGGGTGATGTAGACGGGTAAGCTAGCAAATTTCTCTTTCATTCTGTAGCAGACGCTAGTGTTCAATTGAAGCGATGATGTCCTGTATACACTTACCACAACTGAGCCTGCTCATGCTCTCCCGTTGTTGTTCTAGCAGCCAAGAGGGACTTCGACTACAATGATTTCTGCTGCTGCAACTCGGGCGATGACGACCACGATGCTTGATGATCGATCGGTCCTGCTCGTATTTTTCTTCAGCTTCATTGCCGCCGCTCCCAGTGCTGATTCCAAAATCTCCCGCGCAGATTGACTCTTTCGCAGGTACAGGTCAGTTATCCCATTTACTCCCTTTCAACCTGATTTCTCGAAGTGATGGTCCATAGTTTTTTTTTTTGGGGTCTGACAGACAGTTGACGTACCACTCCGCTCTCGTGGAATCTCGCTAGGAGTCTCTGTTGTTGTATATGCCCCTCTTTCTCAAGCTGGGTCAAGCTGGAAGATGGTATCAAACAATGAATGATGAATCATGTGGTGACGCAACTTGCTGCGCAGGCACTGTCTACAAATGCAAGATGGCTCCTTGAATTGGCCTGATGTGTGTTCAGTGCTTTTCTACAGAGGAACCTTCCAGCTGGTATGTTTGTTCCCTTTACTAAGCATTGCAATGTCAGATAGTAGCAGACTTCTGATAATAGTGATTTATATATGTGCTATTTTTCAGGCGCTAACTATGCCTGTATGGTGCTCGACTCTAGGACTCCACGACCTTTGGCAGTGCAGCTGGCAGGATTGAGTCCAGTGCTGCCAATTCACAGCGGGGAGATGGAGCAAGCTCGGACCGAAGCGATAGATGAAGCTCCTCAGACCGAGTTTGCAAGTGGGAGTTGTGGGCGCCCTCGATGACGATTGGCACCACCATGGAATTGATCAACCCAAAAGAGTAGTGTTCAGAGACGCACTCATCCCACCATGACAAGATGTCTACTGGAAACTCTCTATTTGTTGCGGTGCCGTATCTGTACTCTGCTTTTCAAGGGAAGTGTGTATCAGTCCGGATGCAAGCTACCGAGCAAGTTTGGCAAACTGAACCTCATTATTTCATTTGCCAGCTCGATGACTCTTCTATCCTCCACAATGTAACACCCTATGTAGCTATGCATGTTTTTTCAAAACATGACTATTTGGTTGGGCTTTGTTGACAATCGGTGTTTCACCATTGCTCTCAAACCCTATTTTCTTGAACTCCAGTGGGGTACTGTCTGGCTACCCATCGCACCATGATAAGATCTCTACTGGGTAATCTCTGTCGGTCGCCGCCAGCATATCTTTCGTACTTTCCTTTGCGGGGGACTGCCACTGTATCTGCACTCTGCTTTGTAAGGGAAGATATGTATGTGAAACTGAGAATGCAAAGCTACCGAGCAAGTTTGGCAAACTGAAATTCACACATAGGAAGCCTGCTATGACTGCTCTATCTTCCACATGTCACATCCTAGGTGGGTATCCATAGATGATTTTAACTTTACGATCTCAATTTTCTGTTGGAAATTTTACTTTCCTGTACTATGTAACCACGTGGTCTCATACTAATATTCCTACTTTGCAAATTCAGCATTTCTGTTGTCGACCATTTTGTAGACAGGAAGCAACTAACTAGCACCGCCATCCACCTACGCAACCGCGCCACTAGAGACTACTAAGTTTATTTTTATTTTTCTAGAATTCTCCTAACCTTTATTAATTTAGAGCAATGTTCAAGGGTACAAGAACATGGTCAGGGGGAACACCTAACCATAAATGACGACCTAATGCTAGATTACAAGCATGTTTGGCTATATTATGAGCCCCAAAATTAAAAATCCTACTGTCATGATTGAAGGTACATGACTGAAACTAAGAGCCGACTAAGTGATTGACGACTCGTGGCGTGAGGACGGGTGACAGCTGCACCAGAGGCCAGTCTATTTTCTCTTCCTACTCCCACTCGCTATCGTCATCTTGTTGGCAGTCTTGTCTATCTTGCTATTACGCGTCCTGACATCTCATATCCTGTCCACATCCTGAGTCAGTTTGTTTCAGCCCCCACCTCTGTCCACTATAGCCATCTCCTTCGTGTTCTACGATATCTTCATGACACGATCTCTCAGCGCCTTTTCTTTCCTCGCTCCAGCTCTCTTGAGCTCCAGGCCTACTCTGATGCTACCTGGGCTAGTGATCCCTTTGATCGATGATCGCTGTCTGCTTATTGTGTCTTTCTTGGTGGCTCTCTTATTGCCTGGAAGACAAAGAAACAGACTGCAGTTTCTCGCTCGAGTACAGAGGCTGAGTTGCGAGCCATGGCGATGTTGACGGCTGAGGTGATCTGGTTACGGTGGTTACTTGAGGATTTTGGTGTGTCTGCTACTACCTCGACTCCCTTACTGTCAGACAGTACTGGCGCTATCAGTATTGCGCGTGACCCGGTGAAGCATGAGCTCACCAAGCACATCGGTGTGGATGCCCACTTTGTGCGTGCTGCTGTGCAGGATCAGACTCTCGCTCTTCACTATGTGCCCTCTGAGTTACAGTTGGCGGACTTCTTCACTAAGGCACAGACTCGAGCGCA
Organism: Aegilops bicornis; assembly: GCA_021605145.1. Classification (NCBI taxonomy): domain Eukaryota; kingdom Viridiplantae; phylum Streptophyta; class Magnoliopsida; order Poales; family Poaceae; genus Aegilops; species Aegilops bicornis. The sequence continues at coordinate 27,147,972 of CM038675.1, forward strand.
GCACGGCTTTTTCCTCCCCAAACTCAGTGTTGTTGATCCACCATGAGTTTGAGGGGGGGGGGGGGGGTTGTGTTAGATGTGTATAGTCCAACTTTTTGGTATATCCCCATTGTATAAGGGGTTTTCTGCACTTTGACACACCTGTTTATGTAATGGCCTTTGGCCCTCAGGAAATACTAGTTGCTATTCATCCAACAGTAACTACGTGGTCTCATACTAATATTCCTATTTTGCAAATTCAGCATTTCTGTTGTCGACCATTTTGTAGACAGGGAGCAACTACTTAGCACTGCCATCCACCTATGCAACGGCGCCACAAGAGTCGACTATTTTTTTTTGAGAATTCTACTAACCTTTATTGATTAAGAGCAGTGTTTAAGGGTACAAGAACATGGTCAGGGGGAACACCTAACCATAAATAACGACCTAATGCTAGATTACAACCATACTTGGCTATATTATGAGCCTCAAAATTAAAAACCCTACTTTCATGAATGAAGGTACATGACTGAAACTCAAAGCCGACTAAGTAATTGACGACTCGTTGTGGCGTGGCTTGGAAAGAATTGAAGAGAGGGGCAGCCAGTGCGATGGGCTGGATTTTACTTGGTGGGCCGAGTCTCGCAGGAGACATAGGTATCTCCATTTAAAGTATGTTTCTGCTTTGGACCAATACCTTCCTCAATGCTAGCGGGACCCTTGCTTTCCATTGCCTTTCGAAGGGGACCAACCTGAATGGAAGCTAAAAAGCAAATGGAAACTCGAACAGCTTTTTTCACCTAGGGTTCAATAGTCCTCTAGACGGCACGCCGTCGCGAGTTCCCATGTCCGGCATCGCGTCCGTTTTATATACTAGTACAGGCTCTACCTGCGCTATTCCTCTCAGCCTGGTAGAGTCGCGGGCGATCAGTGGTCTAGGGCACGTCGTTGGTCGAGGAGGATCTGGGGACAATGGCAGACAACAAGTCAACAACGAAGGGTCACTAGTAGAAAAAGGGCCTATAGTCTCGGTTGGTGAGGGCCTTTAGTCCCGGTTCATGAACCGGGATTAAAGGGTCGGTACTAATGCCCTGACCCTTTAGTCCCGGTTCAATCCAGAACCGAGACAGATGGGCCTCCACGTGGTCTGTCCGCTGAGCCTAGGCAGGAGGACCTTTGGTCCCGGTTGGTGGCACCAACCGGGACCAATAGGCATCCACGCGTCAACATTTCTATGGCGGGGGTTTTGTTTTTTTGAAAAGGGCGGGGGGTTTGGAGGTTTTGGGGGGTTAATTTAGGTGTTTCATATATTGTGCTATAGCTAGCTAATTAATAGAGAAAAATGTCCTCTTTTTTGTCCGTGCTTGGTCGATGCTACGTACTATACATACGTATAGAGAGGACTAGCTAGACACGCTAGCTAGCCAGTAATTAAGCAAACAGAAGATCGTCATGAACATATATGCATACAGAGAAGTGATATCGACCACCTCTCCTTCTTCGAGAGATTGGTCGAACAACAAGTTCTCGTATATCTATCCGACACTACCGGCTACATATATACAATAATTATCTTTTACAAATATACAATCTCCTAACATACGGACGCTGTGGTCCACATAGTATTCTCCGCCTTCAGCGATCATGTGGTCAAGAAAGAATGCCGCCAATTCCTCTTGAATTGCTTCAAGACGCCGATCTGGTGCTAGGAGTTCATCCCGCATCGTAAACATCTAATTTTAAGAAAGGGGTCAATACATATATATATATATATATGAATGAATGAAACTCAACACAAATGATGGTAATAAAATAAAATTGTGAATATTTTTATTTACGCACTTCATATTGTTTGTCGGAGTAGCCCCGCTCACAGGTCGTGTGGCGGATGGACTCACAAATGTAGTATCCACAGAAATCATTCCCTTGTTCCTGCCACAACCACTTTACAAGAAATAGAGGTCAATGAAACTGATAATTAGCAAGCATGCTAAATGGTATTGATGAAACTAGCGCTTGAATCACTAGGAGATGCGTGGAATATGCTACTATATAGTACTTACTTTCGGGTGTCTAAATTGCAGCTTCTTCGGTAGTCCCGGAGCTTTTTGGTGAATTTTCTCCAAGCCCTGCCATACAAAGAAAACAATTACTTGATATCAGAAATGAACAAAGTTGTTGATATGGTGGATAATGATCGATTTAACTTACTTCTCGAGCATTTCAGTCATGTCCGTATACTCCTTGGGATCTTTCCGCTTGGAGTCTAAGACAGTTACTACTCCCTTCTCAAGCTTAATCTCTAGGAGAATATAGTGATAGCTGCGCACACATGCATAACTCATCAATATTACATTACTATAATCTGGACTAATAAGGAAACCGAATATGCCACAACACAGTAACACTCACTTGAAGTTGTAAGGAAAGAGTATTATATCTTTGTGTTCATTTATTACCAACGATTGTAGCAAGTTGGCCTCGGTATTTTCTTTACTTAAATTCAACCTCAGTTTTATCTATGAGATATGTGTTAATGAACCCAATATCACCCACTTGTCTTTTCTTCAATTCGGCGATCTTCAATCTGCATAATATAGTGAGGATAATTATAAATGCATGCAATGAAAGGGCTGAGTTATATAGAGAGACTTAATGACAGAAGTAGTACTACTTACGCATGAGCAGGTGACCGTTGCTTTATCGAGGGCCAATTGATTGAAAAACTGATAGAACTCCTCAAATGGAATAGGCAACAGTTCAATTCCAATGAGGTCATGCTCCTTTTTAACTCTCACATACAAAGTACTCCTCCCTTAGACTTTTTGCAGGTTTTCATGTACCAATCATGCAATCTTCGCATCATCGTTGATAGAGAACTTTCATCTTTGACTAGAGGCTTCCCGTACTCGTATCTTTGTATCTGTACCTCCAAGAAATCATAATGTACATCGTCGGGCAGGTTATCTGCAGGATTGCCATAACCGGGCACCATCCTCGGATCGAGATGTCGCTAGCAGGCACCTTGAGCGGGGGGCACGATTGCTTCACTTGTTCGCCGAGCTGGGCAATTTGTTTCCCAGCTCGTCGTTCTTTCATCCTTTGATCACTGACAGTACTTCCCGACCTCTCCGCTTCGGCAAATGCCTTTCCAATAATGCGCTCATAGTTGCCTTTCGGCGGAGACTTGGGTGGTTTTGTCGGGGCAGCAGTGCGCTTCGCTTTCACCGGATCTACCTTCTCCTCCGGAGGTGGATGTCTCTTTGCTTTCAACCCTTGAAACCAGTCATCCACTTGATCTGCGCGATCTTCGCGTTTTCCTCCTCGCTTCCTCTCGTCAGTAACTTCTCCGAGTCTTCAGAGAAGGACCGAATCAGATCTCCTCCCGCCTTTGGCTGTACTGCTAGACGCCCGGCAGAGCAGACGGAGCAGAAGTCTTCTTTCCTTGCTTACGAGGCGGAGAAGAAGGACTACGACGCCGGAGCAGCCGGAGCGGCGGCGGGTCTCTTCCGCCCTTTGCCGACGAGGCGGAGAAGGAGGAGGCTGGTTGCTCGGCGCGCCAAGCGCAGCGGAGAAGGAGGCGGAGTGCCGCCACGCCGGAGAAGTAGCCGGCCGAGTGCCCTGATCGTCACTCGGGAGGAGGAGGCGATGGAGGAGGCGGAGTGCCCTGACTCGCCGGAGGAGGAGGAGGAGGCGAGGCGCCCAGTTCGGAAGGTTGATGAGATCCGTCCGCCATAGGCATGGAGTCTTCAGAGCGTAACCCAGCCGATACTCCCCTTCGTAGGGTGGTCAAGCCGGAGGTCCTCAAATCCCTCCGTTATTTCATCGACCATCACCTTAGCATATCCTTCCGAATCGGCCGCAAAGTGAAAAGTTGACTCGGGTTTAGTAGTATAAACAGAGCCAACAGCCGCCTTGACCTTCAAATTGCTCCATTGCGCCATAAGGTGGCAATTTTCAGCATCCGTGATAGCATCCACGGGATAGCTGGCAGGAGCCGTCAAGGCATGTTGCTCTGGCTGAAGCAGCTCGGTGGAAGCCACGCTGCTTCTCCGCTGAGATGGCGGGGTAGCTTCGGGGGAAGCTTCGGCAGGTCGTTTGCTCCGATCTGCTGCTTCTCGTTCCTCTTATCGTTCCTCTAGCCCCATTACCCTTTCGTGCAGTGCCTGCATTTGGCTCTCCTCCAGTTTCTTCCTCCTCTCATGGGTTTTGTAACCCCTGCGTCTGAAATCCAGCCTTCCACGAAAGCGGAGCTGGCGTGCCTCGTGTCCGTCTAGGGTGCTCAGGATTCGAGGGCTATTGTGAGCTCGTCCTTCTCCTTGTCTCAAACGAACTTCCCTTGCTACTGCTTCGATATATTGCTGAAGCCTCTTGACTTGTATGTCCAATTGTTCGTCCGTCCAAATGCACTTCCCTGTTATAGGGTCCAAGGATCCGCCGGCCCCGAAGAACCAAGTCCGCAACGGTCTGCCGATTCATTGTCTGGTTCGATCCCTTTATCAAGCAGATCATTCTCAGCCTTGGCCCACTTAGGCCGGGCTACGAGGTAGCCATCTGACCCCGTGCGATGGTGAAGCTTCTTCTTCGCAGCATTTCTCTTGTTTGTCGCCGACATCTTTTTACTCTTTTCCGATGTCTTGTAGGCCACAAATGCGGGCTAGTCATCTCTGATCTTCTCATATTTTCCCTTGAATTCTGGTGTCCCATTTTTTTTGACATACGTATTGAGTTCTTTCTTCCAATTCATGAATAGGTCTGCCATCTTCTTAAGAGCAAAAGACTTTATTAATGGCTCTATTACTGGCTTCTCCGGATCATCCTCTAGCGGTAGGGTAAAATTTGACTTCAGCTCAGTCCAAAGATCATTTTTCTGCATATCATTGACATAAGACACCTCGGGTCTTCGTTCTTAGGCTTATACCATTGGTGGATGCTGATCGGGATCTTGTCCCTAATCGTAACCCCCGACCGAGCAACAAATGCCTTCTTTGTCCGGTAGGGCTCAATCGGTTGGCGGTCGCGCGATTTGTATGATCTCAAACTTTTCATCCGAGCTCAACTTTTCTTGGGCCTCGTCTCTTTACCGAAGTTGTGCTCGATCCGGAGGGCTAGAAAAAGAACAAAGACGAGAGTTAATTAATATGTGTACATACCAAAACAAAGACGAGAGCTAGTCAGCACAGGCTTAACTAATATATATACTTGGCCGGACTCGGTTTGGTGATCACCGGAGCCGTCCTCACGGTCTACTTCTTCACCCTCTCCTTCTTGCACCGGCATTGGGTCATCGGAGCCATGTAAATCATAGCCAGCTACTTCTTCGTCCTCTCCTTCCAGACCATCGTTGTCGTTGAGAAACATCAACGAGCAGACGACATCATTTCCTTGTGCGATTATGTCCCTCAACAACGCTTCTTGTGCTTCGTCTCGGGGGGTGTCCATAGTTTCTACAAATATTTACAACATCGCAATTATTATTCAAACATGACAGATATGGATATATTAGTGGCAAACGAGAACTAGCTAGCTAATCACAATAAGGAATCATATTAGTGGCCTCGACGCTGCTTCTCTAGGGTTTGGGGTGGCCTCGACAACGCTTCAAGGGTTAGGGGTGGCCTCGAGAACGCTTCAAGGAGGGGGTAATATCGACCCCCCCCCCCACGTGTTGAAGCTATCGGGAGGGGGTCGGCGTTGAACACTACATCTATGTCCCACAAGTGACGTGGGCATCGACGCCCGCGGCAGGGTAGAGCGTCATGGATCGCCGAGCGGTCGAGGGTCAAGGGGTCGAGGATCGCCGAGGGGTCGGGAGGTTGCCTAGTGTCAAAGGATTCAATAAAACCATGTCTTCATCATTAGGCGAAAGTAGCAGGTGCATGATGGTACGAAGCTCTCCAAAGTTATTTTGGAACGGAGTCCCAGATAGGATAATTCGCTTTTTGGTACAAAGTTCAGCAAGAACCTTCCGAATATCATTATTTGAAAGGCCTTTGCTGAAATTCGTACAAAAAGGCAAATTATCCTATCCGGGACTCCATTACAGAATAACTTTGGAGGACTTTGTACCATCATGCCATGGTTACTTCCGGCTAATGATGAAGCCATGGATTTCTTCAATACTTTGACACTATAGGAACCCTCGACCCTGAAACCTTCGACCCTTGACCCCTTAACGACCCTCGACCCTCTACCCTAGTTCCCGACCCTCGACCCCTCGGCGATCCTCGACACCCTCATTATATTGACAACGACGCGACATACATATACATGGGAAAATAATGTTATCGGGGAGTGGGTATCGGTACCCCCCCACCTCGTGTTGAAGTTTCTTCTTTCTCCTCTATTCCTTTCTTTCTTCTTCTCCTCTTCTTTTTCTTCTTATCCATCGAGCAAGGAAAATAAGGAAAAGGAAGAAAAAGAGGAAGAAGGAAGAAGGAAGAAGAAGAAAAAAAGAAGAAAAAAAAGGAGAAGAAGAAAGAATAGAGGAGAAGAAGAAAAAATAGAATTTTTTCTATTTTCTTCTTCTCCTCTATTCCTTTCTTCTTCTCCTCTTCTTTTCTTCTTTTCCTCTCATTCTTTTCTTCTTCTTCTTCCTTCTTCCTTCTTCCTCTTTTCTTCCTTTTCCTTATTTTACTTTTTCCTCTACACTAACCTAATTAAAATGCACTAACCTTTTCCTGCACTAACCTAATTAAAATTGTAACTTTCTATATATGAACAAAAACTAAACTAATAAAAATAAAAACATATACATTATAGCCACATACACATATACATCACATATGAACAAAAAAATAAAAATAAAATATTGCAACATCTGAGGAAAGGCTCGACGGCGGCGGCTCACAACGGGGGCAGCCGGCGAGGGCGACGGCGGCGGCGGCGAGGGCGTCGGCGACGGCGACGACGCTTTTGGGCGGCGGGTAGGGCGGCACGACGGATCGGGCGGCGCGGGGTAGGCGACGAGGACGGCGGGCTCGGGCAGGGCGACGACGGGCTCGGGCGGTGCGGGTAGGGGCGAGGACGGCGGCTGGGCGGCGACGGGACGGCGGGCTCGGGCGGCGACGGGACGATGGGTCGGGCGGCGCGGGCAGGGCGATAGCGGGCGACGACGACGCCAGGCGGCGCGGGCGACGACGGGCGTAGGAAGGCGCGGGCGACGACGGGGCGGCGATAACGCAGGCGGGCGACGACGACGAGGAGCAGGCGTCGGACAGAGGGCGGCGTCACAAGGGATGAGGAACTGAATGAAATTTTTGCAAAGTCCTGTATATATAGAAAGTGCATTGGTCCCGGTTCGTTGCACAAACCGGGACTAATGCCACCCTTTAGTCCCGGTTGGTGCCGAGACCAATGCCCCCTTTAGTCCCGGTTGGTGCCACAAACCGGGACCAAAGGCCTGTGCTGCCCCGAACCCAAATATTTAGTCCCACCTCGCTAGTTGAGAGGGAGGCGCACCTGTTTATAAAGGTGCGGTGCGCCTTCCCTCTCGAACTCCTCTCTAAAGCAGGCTTTCGGGCCTAAACCTGCAATCTGTGCACAGGCCTCTTGGGCCTCCCGCTGGCCTGAATCCACAGGCTTGGTAGGGTTTCTAGTCATATTCAGCCGTGGGGGCCCAAAGAGGTGGCACTTTTTGTTCTTTTGTTTTCTTTTTTGATTTATTTATTTTATTTTGTTTCTACTTACAACAAAATACTTATTGTTGCTATTTTTATTTTTTTACAGTTTTTTTGTTTTGCTTTCTGCATTATTTATTTTTTGTTGTTTTTTTCTTTATTTTTTAATTCTTTTTGCTTTTAGTTTTAGAAAAATTATAAACTTTCTGTTAGTGCCATTAGTTTTCAAATTTTAAAACACTTTTTTGTTTTCTTTGTTGCTTTATATATTTTATTTTGTTTCTACTTACAACAAAATACTTATTGTTGCTATTTTTATTTTTTCAAGTTTTTTGTTTTGTTTTCTGCATTATTTATTTTCTTTTGGTTTTTTGCTTTATTTTTTAATTCTTTTTGCTTTTAGGTCAGCAAAATTATAAACTTTCTGTTTGTGTCATTAGTTTTCAAATTTGAATTCTTTGAAATTTGTGTGAATCACAAGTTTGTGAGCTCAACAAGGCGTGTAGAGGGTCGGGCTTATAAACCGGTGTGAGCGCCCTTCGGTTGGCGAGGTTTTCAAATTCATAGTTTTCAAATGAACTCTGAAAAAGTTGGCATTGCATGTGCATGTACAAAACGGACAATGGTATCATACTAAATGCATTACAAAGTTGGCATGGTACCATCATAATAGTTATGGAGAAAGTCTTCACTTTTTCTTCGCTTGTGTCGCTTTGCTTATTGCGCCGTAACCATGGATAATCTTCATCGTTTATCAAGATGCTTGGGTCAGCCTTGACTTTGAAGGGGGAATTTCATGAAACTTTTCATACTCTTGAGACATGTCCTCTTGCCCTCCACTCCCGTGGATGTCCCTTTTCCGACAGAACTATGTGGCGCTTTGGCTCATTGTATGATGTATTCGCTTCATTATCTTTTCTTTTCCTCGGTCCTGGTAGACATGTCCTTCACATAGATAACCTGTGCCACATCATTGGCTAGGACGAACGGTTCGTCGGTGTACCCAAGATTTTTCAGATCCACTGTTGTCATTCCGTCATCAGGGTCTACCTGCACCCGCCTCCCGACAGATTGACCCACTTGCACTTAAACAAAGGGACCTTAAAATCTACTCCGTAGTCAAGTTCCCATATGTCTACTATGTAACCATAATATGTGTCATTTCCCTTGTCGGTTGCTGCATCAAAGCGGACACCGCTGTTTTGGTTGGTGCTCTTTTCATCTTGGTCAATCGTGTAAAATGTATTCCCATTTATCTCGTATCCTTTCCAAATCATTACAGTCGAAGATGGTCCCCTGGACAACAAGTACAGCTCATCACAAACAGTGTTGTCACCTCTGAGACGTGTTTCCAACCAACTGCTGAAAGTCCTGATGTGTTCACATGTAATCCAGTCGTCGCATTGCTCCGGGTGTTTGGAGCGCAGACTGTTCTTGTGTTCATCGACATACGGGTCACCAAGGTAGAGTTCTGTAGAACTGTGTAGTGTGCTTGAGACCAAGAATATCCGTCCCTGCATATTATTGAGTCCCTTCCAAGCGTGCCTTTTCCAGTCAGTCTCCCCTCATACCGCGATTTAGGGAGACCTATGTTCTTAAGGCCAGGAATGAAGTCAACACAAAACCCGATGACATCCTCTGTTTGATGGCCCATGGAGATGCTTCCTTCTGGCCTAGCGCGGTTACGAACATATTTATTTAGGACTCCCATGAACCTCTCAAAGGGGTACATATTGTGTAGAAATACGGGCCCCAGAATGACAATCTCGTCGACTAGATGAACTAGGACGTGCGTCATGATATTGAAGAAGGATGGTGGGAACACCAGCTCGAAACCGACAAGACATTGCGCCACATCACTCCTTAGCGTTGATACGATTTCTGGATCGATCACCTTCTGAGATATTGCATTGAGGAATGCACATAGCTTCACAATGGCTAATCGGACGTTTTCCGGTAGAAGCCCCCTCAATGCAACCGGAAGCAGTTGCGTCATAATCACGTGGCAGTCATGAGACTTTAGGTTCTGGAACTTTTTCTCTGGCATATTTATTATTCCCTTTATATTCGACGAGAAGCCAGTCGGGACCTTCATACTGAGCAGGCATTGAAAGAATATTTCTTTCTCTTCTTCCGTAAGAGCGTAGCTGGCAGGACCTTCATACTGCTTCGGAGGCATGCCCTCTTTTTCGCGTAAGCGTTGCAGGTCCTCTCGTGCCTCGTGTGTATCTTTTGTCTTCCCATACACGCCCAAGAAGCCTAGCAGGTTCACGCAAAGCGTTCTTCGTCATGTGCATCACGTCGATCAAGAGCGGACCTCTAGGTCTTTCCAGAGGGTAGGTCCCAAAATATAGATTTCTTCTTCCACATGGGTGCGTGATTCTCAGCGTCATTCGGAACAGCTAGTCCGCGGGACCCTTTCCAAAGATTACGTGTAAATCATTGACCATAGCAAGTACGTGATCACCGGTACGCATGGCGGGCTTCTTCCGGTGATCTGCCTCGCCTTTGAAATGCTTGCCTTTCTTTCGACATTGATGGTTGGTCGGAAGAAATCGATGATGGCCTAGGTACACATTCTTCCTGCAGCTTCCCAGGTCTATACTATCGGTGACAAGTAAACAGTGCGTGCATGCGTGGTATCCCTTGTTTGTCTGTCACGAAAGGTTACCGAGAGCGGGCCAATCGTTGATGGTCACGAACAGCAACGCCTTTAGGTCAAATTCCTCCTTTTGTGCTCATCCCACGTACGTACACCGTTTCCATTCCACAGCTGTAAAAGTTCTTCAACTAATGGCCTTAGGTACACATCAATGTCGTTGCCGGGTTGCTTAGGGCCTTGGATGAGAACTGGCATCATAATAAACTTCCGCTTCATGCACATCCAAGGAGGAAGGTTATACATACATAGAGTCATGGGCCAGGTGCTGTGATTCCTGCTCTGCTCCCCGAAAGGATTAATGCCATCCGCACTTAAAGCAAACCATACGTTCCTTGGGTCCTTTGCAAACTCATCCCAGTTCTTTCTCTCGATTTTTCTCCACTGCGACCCGTCACGGTGCTCTCAACTTCCGTCTTTCTTACGGTCCTCACTGTGCCATCGCCTCAACTTGGCATGCTCTTCGTTTCGAACAGACGTTTCAACCGTGGTATTATAGGAGCATACCACATCACCTTCGCAGAACCCTCTTCCGGGAGGCTCGCCGTCAACATCACGTGGTCATCTCGTCGATCTTATATGCAATGCACCGTGATACCGCATGCGTTCAGTTCCTTGTAGGCACCACGGTAGAGGATGCAGTCATTAGGGCATGCATGTATCTTCTCCACCTCCAATCCTAGAGGGCATACGACCTTCTTTGCTGCGTATGTACTGTCGGGCAATTCGTTATCCTTTGGAAGCTTCTTCTTCATTATTTTCAGTAGCTTCTCAAATTCTTTATCAGGCACAGAATTCTCTGCCTTACACTGCAGCAATTCGAGTACGGTACCGAGCTTTGTGTTGCCATCTTGGCAATTGGGGTACAACCCTTTTTTGTGATCCTCTAACATGCGATCGAACTCAGCTTCTCCTTTTGACTTTCGCATTGTGTCCTTGCATCGACAATGACCCGGTGGAGATCATCATCATCGGGCACATCGTCTGGTTCCTCTTGATCTTCAGCAGCTTCGCCTGTTGCAGAACCATCGTGCACATCGTCTGGTGCATCTTGATGTTCAGTAGCATAACCGTATTCAGGGGGCAAATAGTTGTCATCATACTCTTCTTCCTCGCCGTCTTCCATCATAACCCCTATTTCTCCGTGCCTCGTCCAAACATTATAGTGTGGCATGAAACCCTTGTAAAGCAGGTGGGTGTGAAGGATTTTCCGGTCAGAGTAAGACTTCGTATTCCCACATATAGGGCATGGACAACACATAAAACCATTTTGCTTGTTTGCCTCAGCCACTTCGAGAAAATCATGCACGCCCTTAATGTACTCGGAGGTGTGTCTGTCACCGTACATCCATTGCCGGTTCATCTGCGTGCACTATATATAATTAAGTGTGTCAAAAATCATTACAGAACATCATGAATAGATAATTAAGTGACCAAATTAATAGAAGTTCATCATCACATAAAAACCAAAGTACATACATAGTTCTCATCTAACAACATAAAGCTCTGCAGAGCATCTAAATTAATTAAACCATACATTGAAACTATGTAAAACATTTCAATGCGAAAACAAATGCGATCATAATCGCAACCAAGGTAACAACTAATCCAACGGCATAATGATACCAAGCCTCGGTATGAATGGCATATTTTCTAATCTTTCTCATCTTCAAGTGCATTGCATCCATCTTGATCTTGTGATCATCGACGACATCCGCAACATGCAACTCCAATATCATCTTCTCCTCCTCAAGTTTTTTATTTTTCCTTCAATAAATAGTTTTCTTCTTCAACTAAATTTAACCTCTCGACAACAGGGTCGGTTGGAATTTCCGGTTCAACAACCTCCTAGATAAATAAAATCTATGTCACGTTGGTCGGCATAATTTTCATAAACAATAAATGAACCAATAGTTATGAAAAGATAATATATACCACATCCGAATCATATACAGGACGAGGGCCGACGGGGGCGGATACCAAAACCATCGCACTATATAAGATGCAATAATAAAGGTAAGAAAATAATACAAGTAAGAATATTTTTCCTTTCAGAAAGAAGATAAGAACAAGAGGCTCACCACGATGATGCTGGCGATGAGATCGGCGCGGGTGATCGACGGCGGTGAAGACGGGGACGGGGCGTGACGGACCGCTAAACCTAGACAAATATTGAGGAAAATGGAGGTTGGAGGTCGAGCTTGGAGAGGAGAAAGCTTAAGTAGTGTGGCTCGGGCATTTCATCGAACACCTCATGTGCATAGGAGCCAGGCCCATTGGTCCCGGTTCGTCCCACCAACCGGGACCAAAAAGTCCGGACGAACCGGGACCAATGGCCCACGTGGCCCGGCCGGCCCCCTGGGCTCACGAACCGGGGCAAATAGCTCCATTGGTCCCGGTTCTGGATTGAACCGGGACTAATAGGCTGAACTGGCCTGGGCCATTGCCCCCTTTTCTACTAGTGGGTCCAGCTTTCGTGGGATGGGTCATGATTATCCAAGCTGCTGGAACGATTGCACCTGCAAGACGAAGAGGTTGATGATCTCATCTGGGAGGATGAGGTAGATGCAACTGAGGAAATTTTGAAGTCGTTGGCTCTACCACGATTGTTAACGGAGAGAAGGTAATATTGCAGATGTGATGTCTGCTTGGAATCAGGCTCGTTGTGGCAGGCAATTCCTATATGCTGCCCGTGGGCAGCAAATATTTTTTTTCTTTTTTTTAAGCATCACCGTCGGCAGCAAATATATTTTTTCTTTTTTTAAGCATCACCGTGGGCAGCAAATTGGAGCGACTTCACTGAAGAACGCCTCTTAGTGGGCCGGCCTACTAGATCTATATCTATATCTATCTATCTATGTAGTATCTATCTATCTATGTATCTATCTATCTATCTATCTCTACCTCTATACATGTACAAATTAGAGACTCCATAAAATTCCCACGTTAATCGGAAAATTAGAGCCGTTCATTAGGTGGGAGAAAATTACCGAGGGACGGCGAGAAACGCGGTAACCGCGGATACCGAAAAATTCCAAGCGAATACCGTTTAAAATTTACAAACAAATTTTAAATTCAAAAAATTTATGTGCTACTACATGTTCTAAATAAGCTCATTGTTATCAGAAGAAAGAACCTAGCGCAGTGGCAAGGGTACCGTCCTTCTTACTAGAGTTTTTGAGTTTGATTCCCCGTTTGGCCTCATGTTTTTTACAATATACAGAGCCTGTTTGGGACTACTCCGCTCCTTAAAATTCAGCTTCACTCCAAAAAATACAAGCCAAACGGGGTAGCTCCACGATATGCCGCTCCACAGAAAAACTAGAATCTGGGATACAACTCCTAGTTTTTTTGTGAAGCTCCTCAGGGGGTGCTTAAAAAAACTCTAGAATCTGGGAATTACCCACCACTGCCACTAGTAAGTGGATACCCCGTCGTTTCTTCAACCTCATCCAATCAAATAGATCCTTTCCACCAAATTGATCGTTTCTGAAGCCGGAGCTAGTTGGAAGCCAAACACTCTCTTTGGTAGTGCTACTACTCTGCTCCAAAGTGAATTTCATGGGCTGAAACAAATTTCGGTGAAGCCCATATTGTGTACTGTCTCCTCAAAAATTGGCAAAAAAAAGAAGTGAGAAAACTGTACTCGAACCCAAGACCAAGATACCGGCCGCAGCATAGCAAGGACACGCGAACCATTGTACTATTAGCAGTTTACTATTTTAGAAGAGTTTCCGTGCTACTTGACTACAATTGCTCCGTTCAAATTCAAAATTTTCAAAAAAGTTGATTTTTTTGGCTCGGTACAGGATTTTCTTGTGGGGTAGCGGTAAATGCGGATGCCGGGCGGTAGGCCATATGATATGACATCTACTAATTGTCCCTCTATAGGATTGTATTGGAGCTATCGATGGTACACATGTGCGAGCTGGTGTTACCAAATATGTAGAACATTCGTTTCGTGGTAGGAAGGCCTTTACAACCCAAAATGTGATGGCAGCGGTAGATTTTGATCTCCGTTTCACATATGTGTTAGCTGGTTGGGAAGGGTCAGCACACGATGCGGCCGTTTTAGCTGATGCATTAACGCGCGAGAGAGGCTTACAAGTACCACCAGGTAAGAAGTTGCCTTAGATAGTTATTGTCCATATGTTATTGCCTCTAGAAACCATTGTCACCAAATTATGTTTTCACTTTGTAGGAAAGTTCTACCTAGTTGACGCCGGTTATGGAGCCAAGCCCGGGTTTTTACCACCTTTTCGTGGTGTGAGATACCATTTGAATGAGTGGGGCAACAATCCTGTCCAAAATGATAGGGAGCTATACAACCTTAGGCACTCATCTCTACGGGTGACTGTAGAGAGGGCTTTTGGATCTCTCAAGAGGCGTTTTAAAATTTTAGATGATGCCAAACCATTCTTTACTTTCCCGGTACAAGTTGACATTGTTATAGCTTGTTGTGTTCTTCACAATTATGCACTATCACAAGGGATTGATGAATTTATTATACCGGAAGTAACATGGACCACCCAACCAATTCGAACATCAAGACAACAAGCAAGTGACACTAGGGCCGTGGTAGACCATAGGCTTCAAATGGCAGCCCAAATGTGGGAAGATAGACAACTCATGTATGCTAATGTATGAGTGTGGCACACTCCATGTATTTGTGATGTCTATGCAACTATTTGATGGCTGGACAGATTGTACCATTTATCATATTTGAACCATGTATTTGTGATGTTTATGCAACTATATTTGAAATTATTTGATGGCTGGACAGATTGTACCATTTATCATATTCGAACCATGTATTTGTGATGTTTATGTAACTATATTTGAAACTATTTGATGGCTGGACAGATTGTACCATTTATCATATTTGAATAATGCTATAATCCCTGTTTTGCCTTCTTTTGTTGGCTGGACAGAAATGGAGGGTGTTGAAGTCACCGCTGCAAGTGCAAGCTCGGGGAGAGCTAGGATCATTGTGTGGACCAATTCCATGACAAAAACCATGCTGGGTTTTTTGGCTGGTCTTGTTGCTGATGGGAAGAGGACTTCAAGTGGATTCAGGGATGTGCATCATAGACAATGTGCTGCTGTCTTGAACGAGCAATTCAAGCTTTCTGTCACTGGAGATCAAGTCAAAAACCATCTCAAGAAGTGGAGGAAGATTTGGGGAAGGGTAGTCAACTTGAAGAATTTAAGTGGAGCTCTATGGGATGAAGATACTTGCACAATTAGGCTCAGCGACGAGCACTATGCAGGGCATTGTATGGTATGCTTCTCAACCCACAAATCTAATGCCTTTATGTTTGCATTATGCTAATCATTTTGAGCATGTTTTGTAGACCCACAAAGCTGATGCCCCCTTCTTGAATACCCCAATTGAACACTATCATGCCTTGGCTTCCATTTATGGGACAATGGGGGCTAAGGGGCTGGGTGCTAGGTCTGGCAATGATCTTCTTTCTATTGATATTGAAGACGAGGAGAATGGTGAGGTGAACACATCACCAAATGTTGGTGAGTCTTCTGACCCCAAAGCACCACCCAAAAAGAAGGCTAAGGTAAAGAACATTGTTGATGATCCACTAGTTACCACTCTCAAAGATGGGTTCAAACTTGTGGCTGAAGCGCTTGCTAAGTCTAGTGGAGATGATGATGATATACCCGATGACCTTTGGGATGTAGTGTCTGTATTGCCAGATTTTGATGAAGAGCACCTAGCCCACTACTATGCCCATCTTGTGGACAACCCCAAGACAGCAAGAGCCTTCATGAAACTTACCCAAATCAACAAGTCTGTTTGGGTGAGTAGTTATGTGAAGAAGAACTTCTAAATTCGATATGGTTGTATGCTTGACAATTATGTGAACTTGTGGCTGCTTTTGAAGATTGCGTTGTGAAGTTGACATATGTGGTTGTCAACCAGTGGTGAACTTGACAAGTATGACTATTGCACTTTGATGCTTTTGGGAATTTCGTTTGTCAACTGTATGGTTGTATGTGCACCTTGTTGAAAATTATGTTATGTGCTGTCATTCATGTGTTATAAACTTGTCAATATCAATTGTTATGTTGTTTTTAATCAAATTACAAACGAAATGGAACGGAACCGACCCGTTCTACTCTTTTGCTCCTACCAAACACAGGAATGGAATGGACCCGTTTCTCTGGAATGGAACCATTCCATTCCATGACAGTTGGTCCCCCAACTGAACACACCCTAAGATGATCCTGGCTGGGCCCAGATGTTCAGCACATACCTGGTATAATTAAGTTTTTCAGACTGTGTTATTACACAGAGACATTACAGCGACTTGTATATATATTTGGTCAGAGTGTTGTGATGTCTTGCCATTTCATCTAACTATGCTACTACTAGCAAAATTATTAATTCCGACTTCAGAGTCGGACGAGAATAAATTTTTCGACAACAAACAGATAGATCCAGATCTTAACCACTCTTTGCATCGTTTTGTCAGCCGGTGAGTCAGATAAGATCAAGTGGCGAACAGATGGCCTATCAGACACCATCCGGACTTCATTGCAAAAGAAAAAAAAACACCATCCGGCCTTACCCACCACTGTATTTCTGAATCATGTATTGGTACGTTGAGTGCTCCAATGATTGAGGCTTTGGTTTGAGCAATGCAATCATATGTACCGTCACCCTATATTTATTATGGTTAATTTGTACCAATGGTTACGGCTGATTGTATAAAACGTATAGACTTGACCAGAGAACACGCTTAGCCAATGGTAAGTGGTAATTAAGAATCGACGGGTCGATTAAAATAAGTAAACAAGAGCCGGCTGGCCGGCAGTATTGATTGAGTCTTCCTTTAGAAATTTGGGTTGACCCGGGTGGAAGGAAAAGAACCTAGCGTGGCCGGGAAGAGTCTCCTTGACAAAGTCTGTCTTGTGCACCATTACCACCCACAATCTCACTGCGCTACCCCTTCCGGGTTGGACAAAATCACAAGCTCAGCAAGGTTTCATGAAACTTCATCTGGTGTGGCGACAATTTCGAAAATGCAACTGGGGGCCACTCCCTGGTGAACTGGAAGACGGTGTGCAGGCCAAAGGACCTGGGTGGGCTCGGGAACCCGAACCTCGAAAGGTTTGGTAGAGCTCTTCGTCTGCGCTGGCCCTGGCTGATGTGGACCGACCCTGACCGGCAATGGGTGAGCTCCGCCCTACCTTGCGACGAGGCGGACATGGCGCTGTTTAGGGCATCCACCACCATCGTGCTAGGTAACGGTCGGAAATCTTTGTTCTGGCAAGACAACTGGACAGGAAAAGGCCCTTTGCGATTGCTAGCCCCCAGGCTCTTCAATATCGCCACCAAAAAGTAGAGATCTAGGATGAATGAGCTTCAGGACAAGAACTAGATCAGATCGGTCGCCCGTTTGGACACACCCGCACAGCTACAGGAGTTCATCATGCTTGCATCCCTGACCTCACAGACTACGCTAACCCCAGACATGGAGGACTCCATCTCTTGGCGTTGGACCCCTAACGACAGCTACTCCTCTGCTTCGGCTTACGCGGCCCAGTTCTACCAATCCTTCCCCAGGTTCTCGACGTCCAAGATTTGGGAGGCCCATAGCAGAGCCAAAATGCAAGCTCTTCTCCTGGCTGGTGCTCCATGGGAAGATCCTCACGGCGGACATGCTGGCCACTCGTGACTAGCCGCATGGCCCTATCTGCCCTCTATGCCTGCGGGCATCGGAAACAGCAAATCACCTGTGCAAGGACTGTCCGTTTGTGGTAGCGGTTTGGTCGCATGTAAAAGGGTGGACTGGGGAGGCGCCAATGATCTCGATGTCGCTACCGCCTTGCATGGGAATCTTAGATTTGTGGGATTCGTTCATCGCTCCGCTTTCCAAGGAAGATAGTTGCCGCCGCAGCGGTCGCTTCCTCTACACCATCTGGATTATCTGAAAGGAGCGCAACCGTCGCATTTTCAGCAGGACCCGCCTAACCCACGTGGAGGTGGCAGCCCTCGCGTTCGATGACATAAGACAGAGGGCCATGGCTTTCGGCAAGGTCCATGTGGCGACCGGTATTGGCTGATTTGTAGGGCAATTCCTGTTTGTGCGGGTTCTGTTAGGTTCCCTTGAAAAACCTGACACCTCTGTACATATACTATCTTTTTGGTCTGAAATGAAAAGGCAGTGCTCCTGCCGGTTCCTCGAAAAAAAATTGGCTGACTGTGATAATCATCATGTTAGCTAAGTTTACGGTGTTCGGCGATTTTAGAAACAATTGAGCTACCAAATGATAAAATTAATGTGTATTATGAGTTAATCAACACCCACGGAATATCTAGTAATTGCTTGTTGAGAACTTGAGATGTCATCCAGCGACCCACTTGATATTTATTAAGATTAAGATGCCTACAAGTTTATCTAGTGGCAATGATGTGCTTATATGTGGTAACGTCTAAGCTCACGGAGCAGCTAGATCGTGGATCGTTACGAAGAACATGGAGGATAGGAGCCGCCATTACTGTTCTCCTCTCAGTTCTAGCAGGTTTGAGTCCTAACTGGTGTTTATTCTATTTTTAGCATAAAAAGCTAGATGAGTTGAGTTTTAAGCTTGCTCCTCCTCCATATAGCCCGCCTACGTTCACTTTATTGTATTTGATCTTAAACAAGACCCGGCCGGCCGGCTGGTGGAGCTACCCCTCTCCATAAAAATGGAAGTTAGTTGTGATAATCGTTCGTTAGCTATTGCTTGCTGGCAATGGTCATCCATAATTGAGACAACAAATGACAAAGTTTAGGTGTATTAATTTGATGTCGACGAGACACCACCTAGCTGCAAGCACGTTAATACTTTTTATATAAAGATGCTTAGCTGTCAAAGTTTATTCAAGTATAGAATATGCTTTAGAGTGCACCTCTAGTACATCGTGTGTTGCTAAGACCATTCCCCGACTAGTTAACCATCTCAATTACTGGGGAACCGGCCTAAACCATGTGATCAGATCCGCTTTAGTTGCTAGCTAAGACACACATGCACGTTATCGTCTGGTCTATTAGGACCAACCTCAGAGATCCCCTTCCCCTATAGCAGCACGGCGGTTTGGTAGCAGGAAAACAGCACTGCAACCTTGCATTTGTTGCCGCAACCAGTCCTTCGTCCTCAGCATCCACCTACCGTGAGCTCAACTTTGTGAGGGTCTTCCACAAAGAAAAAGAGAAAGTGTTCCGTGAGGTACCAGCCAGAGCCGGAGATGGCGGAGACGGTGGTAAGCATGGCGAGGTCCATGCTGGGGGGCGCCATCAGCAAGGCCGCCTCTGCCGCGGCCGCCGAGCTGAGCTTGGTGATGGGTGTGCAGAAGGATATCTGGTATGTACGCATGCATCCATTTACATGCTAACTCTTTCAAATTGTTACATAGATCAACTTACTAATGCAAAATCTAGGAAATATAAATGTTTTGTCACGCATGTTTCAGATCTCATTTTCCATTGTTTGAGTTTTTCGGTTTTCATGGATGTGGCAAACCTCCTCATGCATTATCGCACGCATACCCAGCAGCTATAGAATAGTACCAATGATTGTTCTATGTTTATTTTGAATGTTAACTAAATTTTTGTGGCAGGTTCATCAAGGACGAACTGAAGACGATGCAAGCGTTCTTGGCAGCCGCTGAAGCAACGAAGAACCGAGACATGCTGCTGAAGGTGTGGGCAGAGCAAGTAAGGGACCTGTCCTACAATATAGAAGATTGCCTTGATGAATTTATGGTTCATGTGAGGAGCCAAAGCCTAACAAAACGGCTGATGAAGCTCAAAGATCGTCGTCGGATTGCTATCCAAATTCGCAACCTGAAAGCAAGAGTTGAAGAAGTGAGCAGCAGGAATGCACGCTACAACTTGATCAAGACAGAGGCATCAACGACCAGTGACAAGAAGGTTTTTTACATAGAAGATGTACGTAATTACTCGACAAGCAACACTGATGAAGCAGAACTTGTGGGCTTTACAAAGCCTAGGGAGGAGTTGATAAAGCTGATGGATGTCAACACTAGAGATGGTGATGCCAAAGTTATATGTGTCGTTGGCATGGGTGGTTTAGGCAAGACTACTCTTGCAAGAAAAACTTATGAAAGTAAGGAAGATATTCTGAAGAATTTTTCTTGTTGTGCTTGGATCACAGTTTCACAGTCATTTTTCAAGATAGAAATGCTCAAGGATATGATCAGGCAACTTCTGGGTGGAGATTCACTGAAGAACTTGTTGAAAGAACTTGAAGGGAAGGTGGTGCAAGTAAAGGATCTCGCCGAGTACCTCAATCGAGAGATTAAGGATAAGAGGTACCTTATTATTCATGATGACTTGTGGACCATAGATGCATGGAGGTGGATTAAAGAAATTGTTTTTCCTAATAGCAACAAGAAAGGTAGTAGGATAATAGTGACAACACGTGATGTTGGCTTGGCAAAGGAATGTACTCTTGAATCCCCTATCTACCACCTTAAAACCATAGAGGTAGTCGAGGCCACAAATTTGCTACTAAAAAAGAGTAGGAAAACATATGAAGACATGGACAAAGATGAAAACTTCAAGAGCATAGTTGAAAAACTAGTTAAAAAGTGTGGTTGTTTACCACTGGCCATACTCACAATTGGAGGGATCCTTGCCACTAAAAAAGTAGTAGAGTGGGAGCACATCTATAATCAACTCCCGTCTGAGCTTGAGAGTAACCCCAGCCTTGAAGCAATGAAGATGATGGTTACTTTGAGTTACAACAACTTGCCATCTCATCTTAAGCCATGTTTCTTATACCTAAGCATCTTTCCTGAGGATTCGGAAATCAAGATGAGGCGTCTAGTAGAAAGATGGATTGCCGAGGGGTTGATTAGGGGTGGGACTGGGGTGAATATTGAGGATGTGGCAAAAGGTTATTTCAATGAGTTAATCAACCGAAGCATGCTTCAAGCATCTAGGGTGAACATAGAAGGAGTTGTGAAGAGCTGTCGAGTCCATGATATTGTGCGTGATGTCATGATCTCAGTTTCTAGAGATGAAAATTTTGTGCATGTGGCAGGAAATAATGTAAGTGGTGCTACGGAGGAGACCTTCCGACATGTAGCATACCATGGTAGCATGTGCCAAAAAATAGATATGGATTCGAGCCACGTCCGGTCTATAACTGTGTTTGGTGAGAAACCATTGCAGCCATCAGCTTCAGTTTGTTCACCTGACATGAGAATGCTCCGGGCCTTGGATCTAGAGAATGCACAGTTTCAAGTCGCACAAAAGGATATCAGCAACATAGGATTGTTTCGCCACTTGAAGTATCTGAATTTTTCTCGTCCTCAAGGATATTCACATATTTATAAACTTCCTAGATCCATAGGGAGATTACAAGGCTTGCGCACTTTGAACATTAGAGACAGTTATATTACAGAACTACCAATTGAGATTTGTAAACTCAAGAGTCTACACAGTCTCCGTTGTACCAGAAGGAATTCCTATGATATCTTTGGCACGGATGGCCCCAAGAATTGCTTGTTGGCCACAATTATTGTGCCCATTATGTTCACACCTTTGTTCGATCCTAGTGAGCGAGCCGAGGTAGTTGCTGAGCTACACATGTCATGGTCTAGCCGTTGGACAGAGTCAGATGGTGTGAGGGTGCCAAAGGGAATCAGCAACCTGAAAGATCTGCAAATACTAGAGGTCGTGGACATCAGCCGAACTAGTGGCAAGGCAATTAAAGAGCTAGGTTGCCTTGTGCAGCTGAGAAAACTGAGTGTGGTAACAGAAGGGGCCACCAAGCAAAAATGTAAGGTACTCCGAATGATAGATATTTGAGGATGGAAGCTCACCCCAGCTGGCAATGATAGATATCAGTGGTGGAAGCATGTTGAGATTAGGAATTACTTGTATCAACAACCTTCCGAGGCTCCAGGAGATTTCACTTGATTATGGTAGTCGAGTGGCGGAGCTTGCTATGCTGCAAAGTGAAGTGGACGCACACCCCAACAGTCCTGTTCTGCGCCTGAAATGTGACGTCGTTGTCCGAGTGGAAGAAACAACAGGGGAATCCTCATCTCTCCATCCCGAGCCTGCAGCTGCGGGAGAGAGCTCAGGATCCGTTCAACTAGTGGTGGCCATGCCGAGGAAAAATGTCAGGTCAGCTAGTTGCTTCTCTTCCGTTCAACTAGTAGTAGTACCGTAAGTAGCAGCTAACAATCCTCTCTGCTTTCCTTAATTTTTTCAGCAACAGCCAAGATGATCTTCTTTACACTTACAACTCGTGCTGACGAGCAAGCCTCCGACCAGTTCCACTCTGCCGGTACTGGTAAGCTCTCAGATCTCCTTCAGTTTATTATTTCTTATTTGGCTCCGAATATTTGGTTTAATTCTCCCAGAGTTAGTATGCCAGATCTTTTGCTATCTTGTCATTTATTATTTTCAGTTTGCGTTCACTCATACTCGTTCTTTGATGTAATGATGTATTCAGCTTGCGAACACATATATTTTACACATACCCCTGTTTTACATCTTAGATTGACCAAATAAACTAGTGCCCTGTGTGGTGCATTCAGATTCAGCTGGACGGACGTGGAGGAGCACACAAGCAAGATGGCAGATGCACCACCAAGCCGCATCGTTCACGGCCAGATGGGTCAAACTTCAAGAGAGGCTTCTGCGTTCACAGCCAGATGGGTTCTCTGCGTTCTGGATACGTGGAACATTCTGGTAGTATGTTCTTCTAACCCCGGTGTTGGACTGAATTCAGTGATGATGGCACTGACACATGTGCAATCTCTCAGGCAGAATTAACGGCTGGGAGTGGGTCGTCGTTCCAAGTAGCCTCTTGGAGTTTGGATGCATATATGGCATGCCTGTTGCCGTTAACCCTGCGAACACTTGTTGTTGATTAGTATTATTACTGTCGGAAAATGTTTCACTGGGCGAGGTTGGCCAAGGATCGGCAGAAGGAACGGAGTGGGAGGAATCATCTCTACATCCCGACCCTGCAGCAACAGCGGGAGAGAGCTCCTCCTCGCAGTCGCAGGTGTTGGTGGTAACGACGGGGAGCGACAGGTGAGCTAGCTAATTTCTCCTTCCTTCAGTGACAAGTAGTAGCTGTCAATTAATAATGTTAATTAGTAGGAACTTACAATCCATCTCCCTTATCTTGTCGTATTTTCTTTTCATTCAACAGTGAAGATGATCTACGCTGAAGACGAGTTTCTAGTTGTGGCTGATGATCGATTTCTTCTGGGTTCCAATATTCGCTTCTTCGATCGCCTCGATTCAACATCCTCCCCTGCTGCATGCTCGCCTCGGAGTTGATATTCTGCAGCTCGCCCCAATTGGAAAACAGAGTAATCGCACGGTATAGGCTGATGAGAATTAAGCAGGGTGCATGCATCTGCAGCTAAAGTAAACGAAACATTCCAGATATCCAGTCCTTGAAAAAGGCACTGAATGTTCTGAAGTGTGGACTGTGACCACATCGATAAGTGGTCAGTTCATCTACAACTCCTTTTCGTTCTTGTCATGTTAGATTTTTCATATGAATATGTAGTAATTTCCATTCCTGGCACCGTTTTCAGCTTGCAAACATGCATCGACTGATGAAATGTACTAAGTAATGCCCTGTTTTTTTTATGTCAGCTGGGGAGAAGATGTGGAAAATGCATTCAACTCTCCAAGTTCTCCGCTGGCTGGAAGCCTCTGATATGGTGCAAGGTGAAGCTGAGAGCGATCTCTACATTTCTCCCCTGCGAATGGAAGAGGAATGCATTGATCTTGGGGCTTCGGTGTAATGGAGGGGAGTAGCAAGCTGCACTGTTACTCAGAAGGAGTTTACAAGTTGCAACTGTTGGCCTAGATGAAAAACGATTCTAGAGGGGAACACCATGGAATGGAATGGCTAATCAACCTGATCAGAACGACTGAAATTTTGAATCAGACCTATTTCTAGTACTCTGTTTTTCCAGAGATGTTTAATTCCTCTCTGTCTGTTCCTGTCATTATGCTTGTGCTTGTTTGTAATCAAAGAATGAGGATTGCATGTGTTGTTATCCAAGTTCCGTAAATTGAAAGAATCTGTTCAAATTCTTTCCACTCTGACTGCATGGGGTCGGTAGTGCGGAGCGGACCAGTCCCATACATAGTAGAAAATCAGCCTGATGAGAATACAGATTTACTCTGTTTCTAGCGCACGGTGATGAGGTTGGTGACCGCTGGCGGTCAGCAACCTCATCACCGGACGCCATGCGTGTGGCCGTGCGCACTTGACTTGGTCTGTTGCACGCTGCTCCGCCGAACGCAGCAACCGCGCCACCATGGATGGGCTTCCATATGCCATTTTATGTTCTAGATTTTTCTATTCATTTTATTTAGTGCCTTTTTATCATATTATGTTTATTCTATATATATTTTTGCACTGCTATAAATTCAGAAACATCTAAATTTTGTTTTTGCATGGAAGATGTTTGAGTGCATGATGTACATGCCAATTTTCAGCGCACTCAGACATCTGAGCAGCTCTCAAAAAAGAGTAAAGTCTGGAAAAAACCTTGAACTCGTACGCCCTGTCGAAATTGAACCCTCACCTTCTAATCCCTGAAATCGGCACCCCATACTTGTCGATCCCGGTTAATATCGACCTTCAACCACTAGTAGAAAAAGGACCTATTGTCCCGGTTCGTGAGGGCCGTTTGTCCCGGTTTTTGAACTGGGACTAAAGTGTCGGTACTAATGCCCTAAACCTTTAGTCCCGATTCTTGCATAAACCGGGACAGATGGGCCTCCACGTGGCCGGTGCGGCGAGCCCAGGCAGGAGGCCCTTTGGTCCCGGTTGGTGGCACCAACTGGGACCAATAGGCATCCACGCGTCAACATCTCAGGTGCTAGGGTTTTTGTTTTTTTAAAGGGGGGAGGGTTTGGAGGTTTTGGGGGTTAATTTAGGTGTTTCATATATTGTGTTAGCTAGCTAATTAATAGAGAGAAGTGTCCTCTCTTATCTCCGTGCTTGGTCGACGCTACGTACTATACGTATAGAGAGGACTAGACACGCTAGCTAGTTAAGCAAATGAAGGAAACAGAAGATCGTCATGAACAGATGCATACAAAGAGAAGTGATGTCGACCACCTCTCCTTCTCTGAGAGATTGGTCGAACAACAAGTTCTCGTATATCTATCTGACGCTACTGGCTACATATATACAATATAAGTGTCTTTTACAATATAATCTCCTAATTAAAATTGAACGCATCAGGGTCCACATGGTATTTTCCGTCTTTAGCGATCACGTGGTCAAGAAAGAATGCCGCCAATTCCTCTTGAATTACTCGCATACGATCTGGTGGTAGGAGTTCATCCCGCATCCGAAATATCTAATTTGAAGAAGGGGGTCAATACATATATATGAATAAATGAAACTGAACACAAATGATGGTAATAAAATAAAATTGTGAATATAATTATTTACGCACTTCATATTGTTTGTCGGAGTAGCCCCGCTCACAGGTCGTGTGGCGGATGGACTCGCAAATGTAGTATCCACAGTAATTAGTCCCTTATTCCTGCCACAGCC
Organism: Aegilops bicornis; assembly: GCA_021605145.1. Taxonomy (NCBI): domain Eukaryota; kingdom Viridiplantae; phylum Streptophyta; class Magnoliopsida; order Poales; family Poaceae; genus Aegilops; species Aegilops bicornis. The sequence continues at coordinate 27,173,811 of CM038675.1, forward strand.
ACTTTACAAGAAACAGAGGTCAATCAAACTGATAATTAGCAAGCATGCTAAATGGTATTGATAAAACTAGCGCTTGAATCACTAGGAGATATGCTAGTATATGCTACTATATTACTTACTTTCGGGTGCCTAAATTGCAGCTTCTTTGGCAGTCCCGGAGTTTTTGTGGTGAATTTATTCCAAACCCTGCCAGACAAAGAAAAAAATTACTTGATATCAGGAAATGAACAAATTGAAGTTGCCGATATGGTGCGATAATGATCGATTTAACTTACTTCTCTAGAATTTCAGTCATGTCCGCGTACTTCTTGGGATCTTTTCGTCTCGAGTCTAAGACGGTTACTAGTCCCTGCTCAAGCTTAATCTCTAGGAGAATATAGTGGAAACTGCGCACGAATGCATAACTCATCAATTACATTACTATAACCTCGACTAATAAGGGAAACCGAATATGCACAAGACAGTAACACTCACTTGAATTCGTAAGAGAAGAGTATTATAGCTTTGTTTTGATTTAATATAAACGATTGTAGCAGCTTGGCCTCGGTATCTTTGGCCTGAAATTTAACCATATATGCATCTATGAGATTTGTGTTAATGAACCCAATATCACCGATTTGTCTTTTCTTCAATTCGGCGATGTTCAATCTGCATAATATAGTGAGAATAATTAAAAATACATGCAATGAAAGAGCTGACCTATATATAGAGACTTAATGACAGAAGTAGTACTACTTACAGGCAGTAGCAAGTGATCATTAACTTATCGAGGGCCTTTAGATTGAAAAACTCGAAGAACTCCTCAAATGGAACATTCAACTGTTCAATTCCAACGAGGTCATGCTCCTCTTTAACTCTGAGAGTCAAAATATTCCTCCCCTCATACTCTCTGCAGGTTTTCATATACCAATCATGGAATCTTCGCATCATCGTTGTTAGAGATTTTTCATCTTTGACGAGAGGCTTCCCGTACACGTATCTGTGTTCGTCCACCTCCAAGAAATCAAAATGTGCATCGTCGGGCAGGTAATCTCCAAGATCGTTATAACCGGGCACCATCCCGCCCGGATGATTCGCGACGACGCTAGACACCTGGAGCAGGGGCAATGATTGGTTCGCTTGTTCGCCGAGCTGGGCAACTTTATTCCTAGCTCGTCGTTCTGCTAACCTTTGAGCACTGACAGTACTTCCCGACTGCTCCGCTTCGATAAATGACTTTGTAAGAATGCACTCATAGTTGTCTTTCACCGGAGACTTTGGTGGTTTCGTCAGGGCAGCCAGAGTACGCTTCACTTTTACTAGATCTATCTTCTCCTCCGGAGGTGGATTTTTCTTTGCTTTGACCCCTTCAATGAAGTTGGTCACTTCGGCTTGCACGATCTTCGCATTTTCCTCCTGGCTCCTCTCGTATGGTAACTTCTCTAGAGTCTTCAGAGAAGGACCGTATCTGTATTGCCTGCCTCTGGCTGTACTGCTAGACGCCGGAGCAGACGGAGCGGCTGCGACTGTCTTTCCTTTCTTACGAGGCGGAGGAGAAGGATGACGCGCCAGAGCAGCCAGAGCGGCGGCAGGTCTCTTCCGCCCTTGTTGACGAGGCGGAGAAGGAGGAGGCAGCTGGCTGCTCGGGCGCGCTGGCGCAGGCGGAGAAGGAGGCGGGGTGCCGCCACGCGCCGGAGAAGGAGGCTGAGTGCCCTGATCACTCGCCGGAGGAGGTGGAGGAGGAGGCGGAGTGCCCTAACTCGCTGGTGGAGGAGGAGGAGGCAGAGGCGTCCAGTTCATAAGGTTGATGAGCTCCTTCCGCCATGGGCATGGAGTCTTCAGAGAAGAACCCATCCGAATCTCCCTTCACCCGTAGGGTGGTCAAGCTCAAGGTCTTCAAATCCGTCCGTTATTTGATCCACCATCACCCTAGCATATCCTTCTGGAATCGGCTGGCCGTGGTAGGTTGAGCCAGGTTCATTAGGTATAACAGAGCTAACAGCCGCCTTGACTTTCAATGCCATCCATCGCATCATAAGGTGGCAATGTTGAGACTCTGTGATAGCATCCACGGGGTAGCCCGTGAAGACAGGCTCCAGCTGCTGAGTCTGCTCGGTGGAAGCCACGCTGCTTCTCCACTGAGATGGCGGGGTAGCTTTAGGGGAAGCTTCGGCAGGTCGTTTGCTACGATCTACTTCTCGTTCCTCTAGCCCTTGTACCCTTACATGCAGCGCCTGTAGTTGGCTGTGCTCCACTTTCTTCCTCCTCTCCTGGGTTTTGTAACCCCCTGCGTCCGGAAACCCAGCCTTCCACGAAAGGGAGCCTGGCATGCCTCATGTCCGTCCAGGGTGCTTAGGATTCCCGAGGGCCATTGTGAGCTCGTCTCTCTCTCTGTCTGGAACGAACGTCCCTTGCTGCGCTTTCTCGGTATACTCCTGAAGCCTCCTCATGGGTATTCGCAGTTGCTCTTCCGTCCAAATGCACTTCCCTGATACAAGATCCAAAGTTCCGCCAACCCCTAAGAACCAAGTCCGGCAACGGTCTGGCCAGTTCAATGTCTCTGGTTCGACCCCTTTAGCAATCAGGTCATTCTCAGCCTTGTCCCACAAAGGTCGGGCTTTGAGGTAACCACCTGACCCCGTGCGATGGTGATGCTTCTTCTTTGCAGCATTAATCTTGTTTGCCGCTGACATCTTATTACTCTTTTCCAATGTCTTGTGGGCCACAAATGTGGGCCATTGATCTCTGATCTTCTCATACTTTCCGATGAATTCTGGTGTCTTTTCTTTGTCGACAAACATTTTCAGCTCATTCTTCCACCTACTGAATAGTTCTGCCATCTTCTTAAGAGCATGAGACTTGATCAATTGCTCTTTAACTGGCTTCTCCGGGTCCTCCTCTGGCGGTAGGGTGAAAATTGCCTTAAGCGTTGTCCAAAGATCTTCTTTCTGCATATCGGAGACATAAGACGTCGACACCTCAGGGTCTTCCTTCTTAGGCTTTAACCATTGCTGGATACTGATCGGGATCTTGTCCCTAACAAGAACCCCGCACTGAGGACGAAATGCATCCCTTGTCCGGATGGGTTCAATCGGCTTTCCATCGCACGCGATTGCTGTGATCTCAAACCTTTCATCCGAGCGCAACTTTTTCTTCAGGCCTCGTTTCTTTACCGAAGTTGAGCTCGATCCGGAGGGCTAGAGAAAAGAAGAAAGATGAGAGTTAATTAATATATATGTGTACATATGAAAACAATGAATGCATCAATTAACTAGGCATCACGGGCTTAACTAATATATATATATACCTGGCCGGACTCGGTTCGGTCACCGGAGCCGTCATCACGGTCTCCTTCTTGTACCTCCATTGGGTCAACGGAGCCATCATGAACATAGCCCTCTTCTTGTACCGGCATTAGTGGGTCACCGGCGCCATCATAATCATAGCCTTCTTCACTACCCCGTCCTTCCTGACCATCGTTGTCGTTGAGAAACGACGCAACTACATCACTTCCTTGTGCGATTATCTCCCCCAACATCGCTTCTGTTGCTTCGTCTCGGGATTGCTCCATAGTTTCTGCAAATATGTACAACATGTCAATTATTATTCAAACATGACAGATGGATATATATTAGTGGCAAAAATAGAACTAGCTAGCTAATCACAATAAGGAATCATATTAGTGGCCTCGACGCTGCTTCTCTAGGGTTTGGTGTGGCCTAGACAACGCTTCAAGGGTTTGGGGTGGCCTCGACACAACGCTTCAAGGGTTTGGGGTGGCCTCGACGACAACGCTCTTTTAACTTGGTAAATTTGGGTGGCCTCGAGAGAGTTTGTCCAGTAGGGGCGCGGCAGGAGGGGGTAGGAGACCAACATCATTTTTTCTCTAGGGTTTGGGTGTCCTCGAAAGTTTTGGTCGAGGGAGAGGGCCGAGCGGGGTGCTCCCGTGGTATAAGTTATCACGGTCGAGAGGGGGTATATATATTGACCGCCCCTCATGTCGAAGTTATCTGGGAGGGGGTTATATCGACAACGACGCGTCATAAATATACATGGGAAAATAATGTTATCGGGGAGGGGGTATATCGACCCCCCCCCCCCTTGTTGAAGTCCTCGGGAGGGGGTATATCGACAACGACATACCCGATAAAGAAAACAAGACAAAAGAAGAAATAAAAAGAGGAGAATAAGAAAGGAATAGAAGAGAAGCAATCGAAGAAAAAAAGAAGAAAAAAAAGGAGAAGAAAAAAGGAATAGAAGAGAAAGAACACAAAAATAGAAATTTCTATTTTTTTCTTCTTTCTCCTCTATTCCTTTCTTCTTGTCCTCTTCTTTTTCTTCTTTTTTCCTCTTCTTATTTATTTCTCCTCTTCTTCCTCTCCTCTTCTTCTTTCTTCCTCTTCTTTTATTTTCTGTTTTCCTATCCCGTGATCTAAAATCGGTCTATGCACGATACAAAATTCTGAAAAAATTGCATCTATGATCCCTCGACGTCCCCGCCTCTCTCATGAACAAAAAAAACTATGAATAAAAAAACATCATGTTCTATGAACAAAAAAATATCATATATTTGATCCACATCCATGCATACATCATATATATATGTGATCATCTATGAAAAAAAAACATCATATTCTATAAAAAAATCTTCATATATATATGAACAAAAACAATTATGGTAACAAGCATAAATATCATCATATATCATATATATGAAAAAACAAGCATATACTTATGAAAAAAAATAAGCATATATATAAATGAAAAAAATGCTGCGTCGGCCGGACCAAGTGAGGAGGACGGCGACAGCGACAGCGGGGGCGACGGCGACGACGGGGGCGGAGTAGGGGGCGACGGAGACGACGGGCGGGCAGGCGGCGCTCGTCGGGGAGGAGGCGACGGCGACGGCGGCGACGGCGACGGCGGGCGGGTAGGGGCGACGGCGACAAAGACGACAGGGCGGGCAGGCGGCGTCGGGCAGGGGAGCGACGGCGAGGGCGCGGCAACGGCGAGGGCGCGGGTGACGGTGGCGGCGAGTCGGGCGGCGTCAGGCAACTGGCGGCGTCGATGTCGTCAGTGTCGTCGGGGGCAGGAACTGCGAGATGAGAGTGGAAAATTCCTAAGTATGCACTTATATAGCAAGGCCTTTAATCCCGGTTGGTACCACTAACCAGGACTAAAGGGTGCATTAGTCCCGGTTGGTGCAACCAACCGGGATCAAAGGCCTCTTTTCAACAGCCCAAAGGATGGGAAGCAGAGGCCTTTGGTCTGAGTGGCACCAACCGACTAAAAATGAGCATTGGTACCAGTTGGTGCCACGAACCGGTACCAATGCACCCCCTTTAGTCTCGGTTGGTGCCACCAACCGGGTCCAAAGACCCCTGTGCTGCCCGCGTCGCGGCCAAAGTTTAGTCCCACCTCGCTAGTTGAGAGGGGCGTGCATTGGTTCATAAGCCCCACTGCCGCACCCCTCTCGAGCTCCTCTCCATTCTAGGCTTACGGGCCTAATTGTAACTGCTATGTATGATGGGCCTTCTGGGCCTTCTGCGGGCCTGAATCCTGGCCCATGGATGGGTTTCTAGTCGTATTCACGCCGTGGTGGCCCAGTTGGTGGCAATTTTTTTATTTTTTCCCAGTTTTTTTTTCTTTTTTTGCTTTATTTATTTTGTTTTGTTTCTATTTACAACAAAATACTTATTTATTTTATTTTATTTTGTTTATAATTACTTATTAATTTTATTTTATGATAATTCTTTTTGCAATTAAAGTTTCTAACAAAAAAAGTTCTTTATGAAAATTCTTTTTGCTTTTAATGATTTTGAACAGAAAATACTTTGATAATTTTAGTTGCATCCATTTTATATAATTTTAGTTTCAATAATACTAGAGGTTGCTTATAATGTTTTGAACAGAAAATACTTTGATAATTTTAGTTTCATAAATTTTATTTATGTTATTAAAAAAAATTTGGTTTCTACTTATCTATTTTATTAAAGTTTATAATATTTTGTTTCAAATTACTTATTTATTTTATTTTTTTGTTTCTCACTTCATTTGTTATTTTTCATGCATTTACTGATTATTTTGAGCTAAAAGACCATGAAATTGAGAAGCATTTCAAATGAACTCTGAAAAGGTTCCAAGTTGGCATGGTATCATCATTGCACCCACATAGCATGTGCAAGGAAGTACATAGGCTTACGGCAAAAACTGGATACACTTCGTGTACAAAACGGACAATCTCTTTCGAAGTATCAGGGTTTCATACGTAAACTAAATGCATTTCAAAGGGATTTCATTTTTTTGAACTTATTTGAACTCCCTTGTTTTTCTGTGTTCAAAATGCACCATTCAAAGCAACATCATTAATTTACAACCCTTTCAGACTTCATTTGTTATTTTTCATGCATTTACTGATTATTTTGAGCTATAAGACCATGAAATTGAAAAGCATTTGAAATGAACTCTGAAAAGGTTCCAAGTTGGCATGGTATCATCATTTCACCCACATAGCATGTGGGATAAAGGAGAGAGGCTTACGGCAAAAACTGGATGCACTTCGTGTACAAAACGGACAATCTCTTTCGAAGTATCAAGGTTTCAAAAGAAAAATCGTCTGTTACAAAGGGATTCCATTTTTTTTAACTTATTTGAACGCCCTTGTTTTTCTGTGTTCAAAATGCACCATTAAAATCCACATCATCAATTTACAACCCTTTCTGACTTCATTTGTTATTTTTCATGCATTTACTGATTATTTTGAGCTATAAGACCATGAAATTGAAAAGAATTTGAAATGAACTCTGAAAAGGTTCCAAGTTGGCATGGTATCATGATTTCACCAACATAGCATGTGCGAGAAAGTAGAGAGGCTTACGACAAAAACTGGATGCACTTCGTGTACAAAACGGACAATCTCTTTCGAAGTATCAGGGTTTCGTACGGAAACTCGTCTGTTACAAAGGGATTTCATTTTTTTTTTGAACTTATTTGAACTCCCTTTTTTTCTGTGTTCAAAATGCACCATTCAAAGCCACATCATCAATTTACAACACTTTCTGACTACATTTGTTACTTTTCATGCATTTACTGATTATTTTGAGCTACGAGTGTTGGAAATATGCCCTAGAGGCAATAATAAAATGGTTATTATATTTCCTTGTATATGATAATTGTTTATTATCCATGCTAGAATTGTATTGATAGGAAACTCAGATACATGTGTGGATACATAGACAACACCATGTCCCTAGTAAGCCTCTAGTTGACTAGCTCGTTGATCAACAGATGGTCATGGTTTCCTGACCATGGACATTGGATGTCATTGATAATGGGATCACATCATTAGGATAATGATATGATGGACAAGACCCAATCTTAAGCCTAGCACAAGATCGTGTAGTTCGTATGCTAAAGCTTTTCTAAATGTCAAGTATCTTTTCCTTAGACCATGAGATTGTGCAACTCCCGGATACCGTAGGAATGCTTTGGGTGTACCAAACGTCACAACGTAACTGGGTGGCTGTAAAGGTGCACTACGGGTATCTCCGAAAGTGTCTGTTGGGTTGGCACGAATCGAGACTGGGATTTGTCACTCCGTGTGACTGAGAGGTATCTCTGGGCCCACTCGGTAAGACATCATCATAATGTGCACAATGTGATCAAGGAGTTGACCACGGGATGATGTGTTACGGAACGAGTAAAGAGACTTGCCGATAACGAGATTGAACAAGGTATCGGGATACCGACGATTGAATCTCGGGCAAGTACTATACCGCTAGACAAAGGGAATTGTATACGGGATTGATTGAGTCCTTGACATCGTGGTTCATCCGATGAGATCATCGTGGAACATGTGGGAGCCAACATGGGTATCCAGATCCCGCTGTTGGTTATTGGCTGGAGAGTTGTCTCGGTCATTTTTGCATGGTTCCCGAACCCATAGGGTCTACACACTTAAGGTTCGATGACGCTAGGGTTATAGGGAATAGATATACGAGGTTACCGAATGTTGTTCGGAGTCCCGGATGATACCCCGGATGCCACGAGGAGTTCCGGAATGGTCCGGAGTTAAAGATTTATATATGGGAAGTCATGTTTTGGTCACCGGAAAAGTTTCGGGTGCTATCGGTAACGTACCGGGACCACGGGAGGGTCCTGGGGGTCCACCAGGTGGGGCCACCGGCCCCAGAGGGCTGCATGGGCCAAGTGTGGGATGGGGACCAGCCCCAGGTGGCCTGGTGCGCCCCCCCACCAGGGCCCAAGGCGCCTAGGGTTGAAAACCCTAGGGGAGGGGGGCGCCTCCACCTTGCTTGGGGGGCAAGTTTCCCCCTCTTCCCCTTGGCCGCACCCTAAATGGGTTTTGGGGCTGCCGCCACCCCTAGGGAGGGAACCCTAGATGGAGGCGCAGCCCCTCCCCTTCCCCTATATATACTTGAGGCATTGAGGGTTGCAAACACATGAGTTTCTCCTCTCCAAGGCGCAGCCCTACCTCTCTCCCTCCTCATCTCTTGTAGTGTTTGGCGAAGCCCTGCTGGAGTACCGCGCTCCTCCACCACCACCACGCCGTCGTGCTGCTGCTGGACGGAGTCTTCCCCAACCTCTCCCTCTCTCCTTGCTGGATCAAGGCATGTGAGACGTCACCGGGCTGCACGTGTGTTGAACGCGGAGGCGCCGTTGTTCGGCGCTTAGATCGGAATGAACCGTGATCTGAATCGCTACGAGTACGACTCCTTCATCCGCGTTCTTGTAACGCTTCCGCTTAGCGATCTACAAGGGTATGTAGATGCACTCCCCTTCCCCTCGTTGCTAGATTACCCCATAGATGGATCTTGGTGATGCGTAGAAAATTTGAATTTCTGCTGCGTACCCCAATAGTGGCATCATGAGCTAGGTCTATTGCGTAGATTCTATGCACGAGTAGAACACAAGTTGTTGTGGGCGTTGATTTTGTTCAATATGCTTACCTTTACTAGTCCTATCTTGTTTCGACGGTTTTGTGGTTTGAAGCGGCCGGACCGACCTTACACGTACACTTACGTGAGACAGGTTCCACCGACGACATGCACTTGTAGCATAAGGTGGCTAGCGGGTGCCGCCTCCCACTTTAGTCGGATCGGATTCGATGAAAAGGGTCCTTATGAAGGGTAAATAGCAATTGGCATATCACGTTGTGTCTTTTGCGTAGGTAAGAAACGTTATTGCTAGAAACCCATAGCAGCCACGTAAAACATGCAAACAACAATTAGAGGACGTCTAACTTGTTTTTGCAGGGTATGCTATGTGATGTGATATGGCCAAAAGAATGTGATGTATGAGATTGATCATGTTCTTGTAATAGGAATCACGACTTGCATGTCGATGAGTATGACAACCGGCAGGAGCCATAGGAGTTGTCTTTATTTATTGTATGACCTGCATGTCACTGAATAACGCCATGTAATTACTTTACTTTATTGCTAAACCGTTAGCCATAGTAGTAGAAGTAATAGTTGGCAAGACAACTTCATGGAGACACGATGATGGAGATCATGGTGTCATGCCGGTGTGATGATGATCATGGAGCCCCGAAGATGGAGATCAAAAGGAGCAAAATGATATTGGTCATATCATGTCACTATTTGATTACATGAGATGTTTATCATGTTTATGCATCTTATTTGCTTAGAACGACGTGTTCCCCCTTTACATGGCGTTGCGAAAGTGTTCCCCCTAACTCTGCACCGTTGCGAAAGTTTGTTGTTTCGAAGCACCACGTGATGATCGGGTGTGATAGATTCTAACGTTCACATACAACGGGTGTAAGCCAGATTTACACACGCGAAACACTTAGGTTGACTTGACGAGCCTAGCATGTACAGACATGGCCTCGGAACACAAGAGACCGAAAGGTCTAACATGAGTCGTATAGTGGATACGATCAACATGAAGATGTTCACCGATGATTACTAGTCCGTCTCACGTGATGATTAGACACAGCCTAGTTGACTCGGATCATGTATCACTTAGATGACTAGAGGGATGTCTATCTGAGTGGGAGTTCATCAAATAATGTGATTAGATGAACTTAATTATCACGAACATAGTCAAAAGGTCTTTGCAAATTATGTCGTAGCTCGCATTTCAGTTCTATTGTTTTAGATATGTTCCTAGAGAAAATATAGTTGAAAGCTGAGAGTAGCAATTATGCGGACTGGGTGCGTGAACTGGGGATTGTCCTCATTGCTGCGTGGAAGGCTTATGTCCTTAATGCACCGCTCGGTGTGCTGAACCTTCAACGTCGTCTGTGGATGTTGCGAACATCTGACATACACGTTTTGATAACTACGTGATAGTTCAGTAATGTTAAACGGTTTAGAATTGAGGCACCAAAGACGATTTTGAAACGTCACGGAACATATGAGATGTTCTGAGGGCTGAAATTGGGATTTCAGGCTCGTGTCCACGTCAAGAGGTATAAGACCTCCGACGAGTTTTCTAACCTACAAACTAAGGGAGAAGATCTCAGTCGTTGAGCTTGTACTCAGATTGTCTGGGTACAACAATCACTTGAATCGAGTGGGAGTTAATCTTCCAGATGAGATAGTGATGTTTCTCCAAAGACATTGCCACCAAGCTACTAGAGCTTCGTGATGAACAATAACATATCAGGGATAGATATGATGATCCTTGAAATATTCGCGATATTTGACACCGCGAAAGTAGAAGTCAAGTAGGAGCATCAATTGTTGATGGTTAGTAAAACCATTAGTTTCAAGAAGGGCAAGGGCAAGAAGGGATACTTCATGAAACGGCAGAATAGTTGTTGCTCTAGTAAAGAAACCCAAGTTTGAACCCAAACCCGAAACTAAGTGCTTCTGTAATATGAGGGAACGATCACCAAAGCAGAACTACCCTAGATACTTGGTAGATGAGAAGACTGGCAAGGTTGACAGAAGTATATTGGATATACATAGTATTAAATGTGTACTTTACTAGTACTCCTAGTAGCACCATGGTAATTGATATGTCTCCGTCGTATCTACTTTTCCAAACACTTTTGCCCTTGTTTTGGACTCTTACTTGTATGATTTGAATGGAACTAACCCGGACTGACGATGTTTTCAGCAGAATTACCATGGTGTTCTTTTATGTGCAGAAAACAAAAGTTCTCGGAATGACCTGAAACTCCACGGAATATCTTAGAATAAATAATAAAAAATCCTCGCCAAAGATGAAGACCAGGGGGCCCACACCCTGTCGACGAGGGTGGCGCGCCCTCCCACAGGCGCCGCCCTACCTCGTGGGCCCCCTGGCGGCCCTCCGACGCCAACTCCAACTCCATATATTGGCTTTCGGGGGGAAAAAATCAGAGAGAAAGTTTCATCGCGTTTTACGATACGGAGCCGTCGCCAAGCCCTAATCTCTCTCGGCAGGGCTGATCTGGAGTCCGTTCGGGGCTCCGGAGAGGGGGATTCGCCGCCGTCGTCATCATCAACCATCCTCCATCACCAATTTCATGATGCTCACCGGCGTGCGTGAGTAATTGCACCGTAGGCTTGCTGGACGGTGATGGGTTGGATGAGATTTATCATGTAATCGAGTTAGTTTTGTTAGGGTTTGATCCCTAGTATCCACTATGTTCTGAGATTGATGTTGCTATGACTTTGCTATGCTTAATGCTTGTCACTAGGGCCCGAGTGCCATGATTTCAGATCTGAACCTATTATGTTTTCATGAATATATGTGTGTTCTTGATCCTATCTTGCAAGTCTATAGTCACCTACTATGTGTTATGATCTGGCAACCTCAAGTGACAATAATCGGGACCACTCCGGTGATGACCATAGTTTGAGGAGTTCATGTATTCACTATGTGCTAATGCTTTGTTCCGATTCTCTATTAAAAGGAGGCCTTAATATCCCTTAGTTTCCAATAGGACCCGCTGCCACGGGAGGGTAGGACAAAAGATGTCATGCAAGTTCTTTTCCATAAGCACGTATGACTATTTACTGGAATACATGCCTACATTACATTGATGAAGTGGAGCTAGTTACATGTCACCCTATGTTATGACTGTTACATGACGAACCACATCCGCATAATTATCCATCAACGATCTGGTGCCTCTGAGTTTTCCATATCTTTGGTTCTCGCTTATTTACTTTTCCGTTACTATGTTACAATCACTACAAAAATACCAAAAACATTACTTTTGTTGTCTTTACTTTGTTACCGTTACCACCACTATCATATTACTTTGCTACTAAACACTTTGCTGCAGATACTAAGTTTCCAGGTGTGGTTGAATAGACAACTCAGCTGCTAATACTTGAGAATATTCTTTGGCTCCCCTTGTGTCGAATCAATAAATTTGGGTTGAATACTCTATCCTCGAAAACTGTTGCGATCCCGTATACTTGTGGGTTATCAAGACGTTTTTCTGGCGACGTTGTTGGGTAGCATAGCTCTATTCTTTGAGTCACTTGGGATTTATATCTGCTGGACACTATGAAGAATTTGAACGACGCTAAGACAACAATTTATCCCTCAACTACGAGGGGAGGTAAGGAACTGCCATCTAGCTCTGCACTTGATTCACCTTCTGTTATGAGTAAGCTAGCGACACCTAGACCTGCTTACGCTATTCGCTCCGATATGTCGCATGTTATTGATGATGCCACTTCGCTATGCATGATACTTATGATGAAACTACTTCTATGCTTGATACTCATGCCCTTGGTGAATTTCTAGATGAACAAATTTCTAGGTCTAGAGAAAGAGAAAATATTGAAACTGAATACAATGATGTTAGTGATGATGAAAATATGCCTGCTATTCCTCAGGGTTATCTTTTTAATGTTGAATCTACTGCAGTTGTTCTTGCTTGCCAGGATAAACTTGAACTTAAGAGGTTGCTAGCTAAATGGAGTAAAGAATCATTTAGAGATAGAATGAGACCCGACCCTGCTTTTGCTACTTCACCTATCTGTGTTCCTGATCAGGATTATTATGATTTTTCTGTTGATCCAGATATAATTACTTTGCTTGAATCTGATCCTTTTATGGCTATGAATCTGAAACTGTTGTGGCATATCTTCGTAAGTTAAATGATATAGCTGCCCTGTTTACTAATAATGAGAGATCACACTACCTTTATTTACTCCAAATATTTCCGTTCTCATTAAAGGGTGATGCTAAGAAATGGTTTAATTCTCTTGATCCTGGTTGTGTGCAAAGTCCCCAGGATATGATTTATTACTTCTCTGCTAAATATTTCCCTGCTCAAAAGAAACAAGCTGCTTTGAGGGATATATATAACTTGGTGCAAATTGAAGAAGAGAGTCTCCCACAAGCTTGGGGGAGGCTTCTCAAGTTACATAATGCTTTACCTGATCATCCTCTTAAGAAACCTGAAATACTTGATATCTTTTACAATGGACTAACCGATGCTTCCAGAGATTACCTGGATAGTTGTGCTGGTTCTCTTTTCAGGGAAAGAACACCGGATGAAGCTGAAATTCTATTGAATAATATGTTGACAAATGAAAATAATTGGGCACCTCCTGAGCCAACTCCTGAGCCAGCTCCTGAGCCAATTACTGAGCCTATTCCTAAACCAACTCCGAAGAAGAGAGGTGTTCTATTTCTCAATCCCGAAGATATGCAAGAGGCAAAGAAATCCATGAAAGAAAAAGGTATTAAAGTTGAAGATGTTAAGAATTTACCTCCTATTGAAGAAATACATGGTCTTAATTTACCGCGTGTTGAAGAAGTATATGATCTCAATTACTTATTCACTGAAGAACCTCCCGATATCCCGACACAGGTAGTAAAGGTAAATTCTCTCTATAGGTATGATAAAGCTGAAATCCCTCCTACTAAAATTGCTAGTCAGTGCTTGGATGAGTTTGATAACTTTATGTTTAAGCAAGATGACTTTAATGCTTATTTTGGTAGACAATTAAAACAGAATACCTTTATGATTAAACGCTTGAGTGATTATATGGCTGATATTAGAGGTGAACTTAAACTTGTTAGCAAACATGCTTCTATGGTTACCACTCAAGTAGAACAAGTACTTAAAGCTCAGAAAGAAGTGCTTGATGAAATGAATAGTAAGAAAAATGATTATGATGTTAGAGTGGCTACTAGAACTGGGAAAATGACTCAGGAACCTTTGTATCCTGAAGGCCACCCTAAGAGAATCGAGCAAGATTCTCAGAGAAATAATATTGATGTACCTAGTTCTTCTAAGAGGAAGAAAAAAATGTTAGAACTGTGCAAACTTCTAGTGAACCTATTGCTGAACCACCTGATAATCCAAATGATATCTCTATGTCTGATGCTGAAACACAATCTAGTAATGAACATGAACCTAGTGGAAATGTTAATGATAATGTTCATGATGATGCTCAACCTAGTAATGATAATGATGTAGAAGTTGAACCTGTTGTTGATCTTGATAACCCACAATCAAAGAATCAACGTTATGATAAAAGAGACTTCGTTGCTAGGAAACATGGCAAAGAAAGAGAACCATGGGTTCAAAAACCCATGCCTTTTCCTCCGAAACCATCCAAGAAAAAGGATGATGAGGATTTTGAGCGCTTTGCTGAAATGATTAGACCCATCTTTTTGTGTATGCGATTAACTGATGTGCTCAAAACAAATCCTTATGCTAAGTATATGAAGGATATCATAACAAATAAAAGAAAGATACCTGAAGCTGAAATTTCCACCATGCTTACTAATTATACTTTTAAGGGTGGAATACCAAAGAAACTTGGATATCCAGGAGTACCTACTATACCATGCTCCATTAAGAGAAATTATGTTAAAACTGCTTTATGTGATCTTGGAGCCGGTGTTAGTGTTATGCCTCTCTCTTTATATCGTAGACTTGACTTGAATAAGTTGACACCTACTGAAATATCTTTGCAAATGGCTGATTAATCAACTGCTATACCTGTCGGTATTTGTGAGGATGTTCCTGTCGTGGTTGCAAACGTTACTATTTTAACGGACTTCGTTATTCTTGATATTCCCGAAGATGACAGTATGTCTATTATTCTTGGAAGACCTTTCCTTAATACTGCAGGGGCTATTATTGATTGCAACAAAGGCAATGTCACTTTTCATGTTAATGGTAATGAGCACACGGTACACTTTCCGAGGAAACAAGCTCAAGTTTATAGTATCAACTCTATTGGAAAATTACCATCGATTATATTAGGAGGTTTTGAATTTCCTCTCCCTACCGTCAAGAAGAAATATGATATACTTATTATTGGGGATGTCCATATCCCCGCTGAGGTAACATAGTGTTATTCGAAATTTCTCCGGTTCCATGATTATCGGAATGAGTTTGTTAACAAGACTTGATCAATCTTGTTAGTGGATTCTTTTTGATGAGCATGAGATGGATGAAACTAGAAGCACAACCTTCTGTACCCTCTTTATATTTTCTGTTCTTTAGTAAAAATAAAGTAAAATAGTATTTTTCTGTCTGTCTCCCAACTTATCCGTGCAATATAAAAATATCCCGAAAATAGAAGTCCTCAGAATGCCATGCCAATTTAATATGATTTTTTCGGGATATTTAAGGATTTTAGTGCAAAAATTACATGGGAGCTGCCACCTGGCCACGAGGGTGGAGGGCACACCCTACCCCCACTGGGCACGCCCCCCTGCCTCGTGGGCCCATGGTGGCCCTCCTCCACTTATCCCTGCACCCATCTTCTTCCTCTGTCTCACACAAACCCGAAAAAACAACTCAAGCTCGTGTTCCTGGAACTTTTGCTGCGATTTTCGATCTCCTTGCTCAGAGCACCTCTCGCAAAACTGCTTGGGGAGGTTGTTCCTGAAGGAAATATGCCCTAGAGGCAATAATAAAGTTATTATTTATTTCTTCATATCATGATAAATGTTTATTATTCATGCTAGAATTGTATTAACCGGAAACATGATACATGTGTGAATACATAGACAAACATGACGTCATTAGTATGCCTCTACTTGACTAGCTCATTAATCAAAGATGGTTGTGTTTACTAACCATAGACATGTGTTGTCATTTGATTAAAGGGATCACATCATTAGGAGAATGATGTGATTGACATGACCCATTCCGTTAGCCTAGCACTTGATTGTTTAGTATGTTGCTATTGCTTTCTTCATGACTTATACATGTTCCTGTAACTATGAGATTATGCAACTCCCGTTTACCGGAGGAACACTTTGTTTGCTACCAAACGTCACAACGTAACTGGGTGATTATAAAGGAGCTCTATAGGTGTCTCCGAAGGTACATGTTGGGTTGGCGTATTTCGAGATTAGGTTTTGTCACTCCGATTGTCGGAGAGGTATCTCTGGGCCCTCTCGGTAATGCACATCACTATAAGCCTTGCAAGCAATGTAGCTAATGAGTTAGTTACGAAATGATGCATTACGTAACGAGTAAAGAGACTTGCGATAACGAGATTGAACTAGGTATTGGATACCGACGATCGAATCTCGGACAAGTAACATACCGATGACAAAGGGAACAACGTATGTTGTTATGCGGTTTGACCGATAAAGATCTTCGTAGAATATGTAGGAGCCAATATGAGCATCCAGGTTTCGCTATTGGTTATTGACCGAGAATAGTTCTAGGTCATGTCTACATAGTTCTCGAACCCGTAGGGTCCCGCACGCTTAACGTTACGATGACAGTTTTATTATGAGTTTATAAGTTTTGATGTACCGAAGGTTGTTCGGAGTCCCGGATGTGATCACGGACATGACGAGGAGTCTTGAAATGGTCGAGACATAAAGATTGATATATTGGAAGCCTATATTTGGATATCGGAATGGTTCCGGGTAAAATCGGGATTTTACCGGAGCACCGGGGGGTTACCGGAACCCTCCCGGGGGTTATTGGGCCTTCATGGGCCCTAAGGGAGAAGGTGAGAGGAGGCAAGAGGTGGGCTGTGCCCCCTCCCCTCCCTAGTCGGAATAGGACAAGGAGAGGGGGCGGCGCCCGCCCCCCTTTCCTTCCCCTCTTCCTCCTCCTTCCCCCTTTCTCCTTCTCCAACTAGGAAAGAAGGGAGTCCTACTCCCGGTGGGAGTAGGACTCCACCTTGGCGCGCCCTCCTTGGCCGGCCGCCCCCTCCCCCTTGGCTCCTTTATATACGGGGGCAGGGGGCACCTCTAGACACACAAGTTGATCTTCGTGATCGTTCCTTAGCCGTGTGCGGTGCCCCCCTCCACCATATTCCACCTCGGTCGTATCGTTGCGGTGCTTACGTGAAGCCCTGCGTCGGGAGAACATCATCATCGTCCTGCCGCCCGTCGTCTTGTGGAACTCATCCCGACACCCTGCTGGATCGGAGTCCGGGGATCGTCATCGAGCTGAACGTGTGCTGAACTCGGAGGTGCCTTACGTTCGGTACTTGGATCGGTCGGATTGTGAAGACGTACGACTACATCAACCGCGTTGTCATAATGCTTTCGCTTTCGGTCTACGAGGGTACGTGGACAACACTCTCCCCTCTCGTTGCTATGCATCACCATGATCTTGTGTGTGCGTAGGATTTTTTTTTGAAATTACTACGTTCCCCAACAGTTCCTTGGTATGTGAATCCTCCATTGGTCCAATTAGTTTTTGTTCTAGTGCTTTATTCATTGCAAATTTGTGCTGCATAGGTGACCATGTTCTTGAGCTTGCATGTCAAATTTATATGGTTCCAAGTAGTTCTAATGCTTGATATATGCTCTAGGCACTTGTATGAGTAGTTGCTATCAGTTTTATTGAAGTTGGTTCACTTTTGTTTGAAGTTACTAAAAATTTCAGATTATTTTAGAAATAATGAAGAGACTTTTGAGGGGCTCGTCGAGCCGAAGCTCGAAGGAAAAACAAAAGGAAGGAGAGCAGAAGCAGCTCGACGCCATGCTGCAGCTCAGGAGGCGGTAGCCGCTGCATCGCAGTACGACCCCAGCTACACCTACGGGTATCAGCCAGGCTATCCCTGGCAATAGACCAACTTAGGCCAAAAGCCTAAGCTTGGGGGAGTACGTATTTCTCACCGACATTACATTTATGCTCACACACACTCATTGCTAGATGTCGGTGCTCATACTCTTTCACTGTAATATCCATGCTAGTTTATTTTCTTTTTCCTGCTTTCTTCTTGTGTGTTTAATAAACCTTGGAAAAAACAAAAAAATTAGTAGTAGTTTATTTCCTGCTGTAGTAGTAATAATTAAAAAGAAAACCCAAAAATATTTCCCGTTCTTCTTTTGCTTGTTGGGAGCTTTCCCGTGTAAATAGTTTTTATTTCCTTTCTTTTCTTTGGGGGTCAGTAGGAGAAGACCATATTGAAAATGCTTAGTGGCTCTCATAAGCATGACCGTTTATTTAACTTAGAGCCCATATTACTTGTCTTCTCTCTTGAGTTGTATGCTTGCAGATTCCAGCTTAGTCCAATGCACGTGCACTCTTATTATTATACACATCGTTCGGTCGTGCAAGTGAAAGGCAATAATGATGATATATGATGGACTTATTGGGATGAGAAAAGCTGGTATGAACTCGACCTCTCTTGTTTTTGTAAATATGATGATTCATCGTTCCTGATTCAGCTATTATGAAGTAAACATATTTGCAATGACATTTAGAGATTATAGTTGCTTGTGAAATGCTTGATTAGCTATGAGTTATAATGGTTTACCTTGCATGCCAACATGCTATTAGAATGATTATGATGTGGTATGATGGGATGGTATCCTCCTTTAAATGAATTGAGTGACTCGACTTGGCACATGTTTACGCATGTATTCGAATCAAATCAACATAGCCTTCATGATATTTATGTTCATGGTGGATTATATCCTACTCATGCTTGTATTCGGTGTAAATTAATTTTAATGCATGTTTACGACTGTTGTCGCTCTCTCAGTTGGTCGCTTCCCAGTCTTTTGCTAGCCTTCACCTGTACTAAGCGGGAATACTGCTTGTGCATCCAAACTCCTTAAACCCCAAAGTTGTTCCATATGAGTCCACCATACCTTCCTATATGCGGTATCTACCTGCCGTTCCAAGTAAATTTGTATGTGCCAAACTCCAAACCTTCAAATGAAATTATGTTTTGTATGCTCGAGCAGCTCATGTGCAACTAGGGCTGCCTATATCTTCCATGCTAGGTGGGTTATTCTCAAGAGGAGTGGACTCTGCTCCTCATTCACGAGAAAGGGTCGGTAACCGGGATGCCCAGTCACATGATCCAAAAAGATCAAAGCAAATCAAAATAATTAAACAAAACTCCCCTTGGGACCCGTTGAATGTTGGAGGCGCTCGTTGTTTCGAGCAAGCCATGGATTGATGCTTGCGGAGGAGGGGGAGTATAAACCTTTATCATTCTGTTTGGGAACTGCCTATAATGCATGTAGTATGGAAGATACAGCCATCTCATAGTTGTTGCGTTAACAGTGAAAGTATGCCGCTCAAAATATAATTTATCTCTATTTCAAAATCGAGCTCTGGCACCTCTACAAATCCCTGCTTTCCTCCGCGAAGGGCCTATCTATTTACTTTTATGTTGAGTCATCACCCTTCTTATTAAAAAAGCACCCGCTGGAGAGCACACTGTCGTTTACATTAAATATAATTTGTTTATATTGGGTATGACTTGACTGGGTCTCTTTTACCATGAATTACAATGTTTAGTCAGTCCTTGATCTTTAAAGATGCTCTGCATTTATGTTTTGCGGTCTCAGAAAGGGCTAGCGAGATACATTTTTTTTATATCAATTTATGGTTATTTTGAGAAAGTGTTGTCATGCGAGTTTTCTTATTATGGCTCGCTAGCTGATTATATTATTGATATGAGTAATTGTGAGACCTACGTGTTATTGTGAGTATGGTTAGTTCATAATAATTTCTGAAACTTGAATGCTGGCTTTTCATGTTTACAACAACAAGAGCAAACAGAGATTGTAAAAGTTTTTCTTTTTCTCTTTCAGTTTGTCAACTGAATTGCTTGAGGACAAGCAAGGGTTTAAGCTTGGGGGAGTTGATACGTCTCCGTCGTATCTACTTTTCCAAACACTTTTGCCCTTGTTTTGGACTCTAACTTGTAAGATTTGAATGGAACTAACCCGGACTGACGCTGTTTTCAGCAGAATTGCCATGGTGTTGTTTTATGTGCAGAAAACAAAAGTTCTTGGAATGACTTGAAACTCCACGGAATATCTTAGAATAAATAATAAAAAAATCCTCGCCAAAGATGAAGACCAGGGGGCCCACACCCTGTCCACAAGGGTGGGGGCGCGCCCTCCCCCCTGGGCGCCCCGCCCTACCTCGTGGGCCCCCTGGTGGCCCTCCGACGCCAACTCCAACTCCATATATTGGCTTTCGGGGAAAAAAATTAAAGAGAAAGTTTCATCGCGTTTTACGATACGGAGCCGCCGCCAAGCCCTAATCTCTCTCGGGAGGCTGCTGCTCGAGTCCGTTCGGGGCTCGGAGGGGGATTCGTCGCCGTCGTCATCATCAACCATCCTCCATCACCAATTTCATGATGCTCACCGCCGTGCGTGAGTAATTGCATTGTAGGCTTGCTGGACGGTGATGGGTTGGATGAGATTTATCATGTAATCGAGTTAGTTTTGTTAGGGTTTGATCCCTAGTATCCACTATGTTCTGAGATTGATGTTGTTATGACTTTGCTATGCTTAATGCTTGTCACTAGGGCCCGAGTGCCATGATTTCAGATCTGAACCTATTATGTTTTCATGAATATATGTGTGTTCTTGATCCTATCTTGCAAGTCTATAGTCACCTACTATGTGTTATGATCCGCAACCCCAGTGACAATAATCGGGACCACTCCCGGTGATGACCATAGTTTGAGGAGTTCATGTATTCACTATGTGCTAATGATTTGTTCCGGATCTCTATTAAAAGGAGGCCTTAATATCCCTTAGTTTCCAATAGGACCCCGCTGACACGGGAGGGTAGGACAAAAGATGTCATGCAAGTTCTTTTCCATAAGCACGTATGACTATTTACGGAATACATGCCTACATTACATTGATGAACTGGAGCTAGTTCTGTGTCACCCTATGTTATGACTGTTACATGACGAACCACATCCGGCATAATTATCCATCACTGATCCGGTGCCTACGAGTTTTCCATATACTGGTTCTCGCTTATTTACTTTTCCGTTGCTACTGTTACAATCACTACAAAAATACCAAAAACATTACTTTTGTTGTCTTTACTTTGTTACCGTTACCACCACTATCATATTACTTTGCTACTAAACACTTTGCTGCAGATACTAAGTTTCCAGGTGTGGTTGAATTGACAACTCAGCTGCTAATACTTGAGAATATTCTTTGGCTCCCCTTGTGTCGAATCAATAAATTTGGGTTAAATACTCTATCCTCGAAAACTGTTGCGATCCCCTATACTTTTGGGTTATCAGTAATAGATATCGGTTCGGTTGCTAAGTGTTGGTAACTCGAAATAAAAGGCTTCGGTAGAAATGGAGACTAGCTAAAGGCGAGGTGACGATATGTGTTGGAAGTATTTCCAAGGTTGATGTGATCAAAGGTCGCACGCTCCGTCTACCATCGAGATTGGTGTTAAACCTAAATAATTGTTATTTGGTGTTTGCGTTGAGCATAGACATGATTGGATTATGTATATCACAATACAGTTATTCATTTAAGGAGAATAATGGTTACTCTGTTTATTTGAATAATACCTTCAATGGTCTTGCACCTACAATGAATGGTTTATTGAATCTCGGTCGTAGTGATACACATGTTCATGCCAAAAGATATAAGATAGTAATGATAGTACCACCTGCTTGTGGCACTGCCATTTGAGTCATATTGTATAAAACGCATGAAGAAGCTCCATGTTGATGGATCTTTGGACTCACTCATTTTTGAAAAGATTGAGACATGCGAACCATGTCTATTGGTATGTGCGCATGAAGAAACTCCATGCAGATGGATCGTTTGGACTCACTTGATTCTAAATCACTTGAGACATGCAAATCATACCACATGGGCAAGATGACTGAAAAGCCTCGTTTTCAGTAAGATGGAACAAGAAAGAAACTTTTTGGAAGTAACACATTTTGATGTGTGCAGTCAATTGAGTGCTGAGGCATGCAGTGAATATCGTTATGTTCTTACTTCACAGATGATTTGAGTAGATGTTGACTACATTTACTTGATGAAACACAAGTCTGAATTATTGAAAGGTTCAAGTAATTTCAGAGTGAAGTTGAAGATCTTCGTGACAAGAGGATAAAATGTCTGTGATATGATCATAGAGATGGATATCTGAGTTGCGAGTTTGGTACATAATTGAGACATTGTGGAAATTGTTTCACAACTAACACCCCCTGGAACACCATAGTGTGATGGTGTGTCCGAACATCATAAATGCACCCTATTGGATATGGGGCATACCATGATGTCTCTTATCGAATTACCACTATCGTTCGTGGGTTAGGAATTAGAGACAGCCGCATTCACTTTAAATAGGGCACCACGTAATTCCATTAAGATGACAGCGTATGAACTATGGTTTAGAGAAACCTGAGCTGTCGTTACTTAAAAGTTTGGGGCTGTGACGCTTATGTGAAAATGTTTCAGCCAGATAAGCTCGAACCCAAAGCGGATAAATACATCTTCATAGGTCACCCAAAACAGTTGGGTATACCTCCAATTTCAGATCTGGAAGCAAAAGAGATTCTTTCTTAAACGGGTCCTTTCTCGAGGAAAAGTTTCTCTCGAAAGAATTGAGTGGGAGGATGGTGGAGGCTTGATAAATTTATTGAACCATCACTTCAACTAGTGTGGAGCAGGGCACAGGAAGGTGTTCCTGTGGCACCTACACCAATTGAAGTGGAAGTTGATGATAGTGATCATGAAACTTCGGATCAAGTCACTACCAAACCTCGTAGGACGGCAAGGACAGGTACTGCTTCAGAGTGGTACGATGATCCTATCTTAGAGGTCATGTTGCTAGCCAACAATGAACATACGAGCTATGGAGAAGCGATGGTGGGCCCGGATTCCGACAAATGGCTCGAGGCCATAAAATCCAAGAGAGGATCCATGTATGAAAACAAAGTGTAGACTTTGGAAGAAATACTTGATGGTCGTAAGGCTGTTGGGTACAGATGGATTTTAAAAGGAAGACGGACAATGATGGTAGGTATCACCATTAAGAAAGCTCGACTTGTCGTTAAGATGTTTTCCGACAAGTTCAAGGAGTTGACTACGATGAGACTTTCTCACTCGTAGCGATGCTAAGAGTCTGTTGGAATTATATTAGCAATTACTGCATGATTTATGAAATCTTGCAGGTAGCATGTCAAAACCCATTGTTTCCTCGACGTTATTCTTGAGGAAAGGTTGTATGTGATACAACCAGAAGGTTTTGTCAATCCTGAAAGATGCTAACAAGTGTGCAAAGCTCCAGCAATCCTTCTAAGGACTGGAGTAAGCATCTCGGAGTTGGAATATACGCTTTGATGAGATGATCAAACATTTTGGGTTTATAGAAAGTTTATGAGAAACTTGTATTTCCAAAGAAGTGAGTGGGAGCACTTTAGCATTTCTGATGAGTATATGTTGTTGACATATTGTTGATCGGAAATGACGTAGAATTTCTGGAAAGCATATAGGGTTATTTGAAAAGTGTTTTTCAATGGAAAACCTGGATTAAGCTATTTGAACATTGAGCATCAAGATCTATAAGGATAGATCAAAACGCTTAATAGTACTTTCAAATGAATACATACCGTGACATGATTTTGAAGGAGTTCAAAATAGATCAGCAAAGAAGGAGTTCTTGGCTGTGTTATATGGTGAGAGTATTGAGTAAGACTCAAGACATGACCACGGCAGAAAAGAGAGAAAGGACGAAGGTCCTCCCCTATGCTTCAGACGTAGGCTCAATAGTATGCTATGATGTCTATCGCACCGGAAGTGTGCCTTGCCATGAGTCAGTCAAGGGGTACAAGAGTGATCCAGGAATGGATCACAGGACAGCGGTCAAACGTATCCTTAGTAACTAGTGGATTAAGGAATTTTCTCGATTATGGAGGTGGTAAAAGAGTTCCTCGTAAAGGGTTACGCCGATCCAAACTTTGACACTAATCCGGATTATTCTGAGTAGTAAACCGGATTCGTATCGTAGAACAATTATTTGGAATAGCTCCAAATAGAGCGTGGTAGCTGCATCTAGGAGATGACATAGAGATTTGCAAAGCACACAAATGATCCATTGACTAATAACCTCTCTCACAAGCAAGATATGATCAAACCCCATGGGTGTCGATTCATTACAATCATATAGTAATGTGAACTAGATTATTGACTCTAGTGCAAGTGGGAGACTGTTGGAAATATGCCCTAGAGGCAATAATAAAATGGTTATTATTATATTTCCTTGTTTATGATAATTGTTTATTATCCATGCTAGAATTGTATTGATAGGAAACTCAGATACATGTGTGGATACATAGACAACACCATGTCCCTGGTAAGCCTCTAGTTGACTAGCTCGTTGATCAACAGATGGTCATGGTTTCCTGACCATGGAAATTGGATGTCATTGATAACGGGATCACATCATTAGGAGAATGATGTGATGGACAAGACCCAATCCTAAGCATAGCACAAGATCGTGTAGTTCGTTTGCTAAAGCTTTTCTAAATGTCAAGTATCTTTTCCTTAGACCATGAGATTGTGCAACTCCCGGATACCGTAGGAATGCTTTGGGTGTACCAAACGTCACAACGTAACTGGGTGGCTATAAAGGTGCACTACGGGTATCTCTGAAAGTGTTTGTTGGGTTGGCACGAATCAAGACTGGGATTTGTCACTCCGTGTGACAGAGAGGTATCTCTGGGCCCACTCGGTAAGACATCATCATAATGTGCACGATGTGATCAAGGAGTTGATCACGGGATGATGTGTTATGGAACGAGTAAAGAGACTTGCCGGTAACGAGATTGAACAAGGTATCGCGATACCGACGATCGAATCTCGGGCAAGTACTATACCGCTAGACAAAGGGAATTGTATGCGGGATTGATTGACTCCTTGACATCGTGGTTCATCCGATGAGATCATCGTGGAACATGTGGGAGCCAACATGGGTATCCTGATCCCGCTGTTGGTTATTGGCCGGAGAGTTGTCTCGGTCATGTCTGCATGGTTCCCGAACCCGTAGGGTCTACACACTTAAGGTTCGATGACGCTAGGGTTATAGGAAATAGATATACGTGGTTACCGAATGTTGTTCGGAGTCCCGAATGAGATCCCGGACATCACGAGGAGTTCCAGAATGGTCAGGAGGTAAAGATTTATATATGGGAAGTCCTGTTTTGGTCACCAGAAAAGTTTCGAGTGCTATCGGTAACGTACCGGGACCATCGGGAGGGTCCCGGGGGTCCACCAGGTGGGGCCACCGGCCCTAGAGGGCTGCAATGGGCCAAGTGTGGGATGGGGACCAGCCCCAGGTGGGCTGGTGCGCCCCCCACCAGGGCCCAAGGCGCCTAGGGTTGAAAACCCTAGGGGTGGGGGGCGCCTCCACCTTGCCTTGGGGGCAAGTTTCCCCCTCTTCCCCTTGGCCGCACCCTAGATGGGTTTTGGGGCTGCCGCCACCCCTAGGGAGGGAACCCTAGATGGGGGCGCAGCCCCTCCCCTTCCCCTATATATACTTGAGGCATTGAGGGCTGCAAACACATGAGTTTCTCCTCTCCAAGGCGCGGCCCTAACTCTCTCCCTCCTCGTCTCTTGTAGTGCTTGGTGAATCCCTGCTGGAGTACCGCGCTCCTCCACCACCACCACGCCGTCGTGCTGCTGCTGGACGGAGTCTTCCCCAACCTCTCCCTCTCTCCATGCTGGATCAAGGCATGGGAGACGTCACCGGCTGCTGCGTGTGTTGAGCAGCGGGCGCCGTTGTTCGGCGATCTCGAATCAACCGCGATCTGAATCGCTCTGAGTCGACTCCTTCATCCGCGTTCTTGTAACGCTTCCGCTTAGCGATCTACAAGGGTATGTAGATGCACTCCCCTTCCCCTCGTTGCTAGATTACTCCATAGATGGATCTTGGTGATGCGTAGAAAATTTTCAATTTCTGCTACGTTCCCCAACAATAAGACCATGAAGTTGAAAAGCATTTGAAATGAACTCTGAAACCAAAGTACATACATAGTTCTCCAGAGCATTAAAACCAAAGTACATACATAGTTCTCATTGAACAACATATAGCTCTCCAGAGCATCTAATTAAACCATACAATGAAAATATGTAAAACATTTCAATGCAAAAACAAATGCGATCATAACCGCAACCAAGGTAACAACTGATCCAACTGCATAATGATACCAAGCCTCGGTATGAATGACATATTTTCTAATCTTTTAATCTTCAACCGCATTGCATCCATCTTGATCTTGTGATCATCGGCGACATCCGCAATATGCAACTCCAATATCATCTTCTCCTCCTCAATTTTTTCTTATTTTTTCCTTCAAGTAATTGTTTTCTTCTTCAACTAAATTTAACCTCTCGACAATAGGGTCGGTTGGAATTTCGGTTCAACAACCTCCTAGATAAATAAAATCTATGTCACATTGGTCGGCATAATTGTCATAAACAATAAATGAACCAAATAGTTATGAAAAGATAATATATACCACATCTAAATCATAGACAGGACGAGGGCCGACGGAACGGATACCAAAACCATCGCACTATATAATAACAAGGAATAATAAAAGTAAGAAAATTAGACAAGTATCTATCTGAAGTCAAAAAAAAATTCTTTCAGAAAGAAGATAAGAACAAGAGGCTCACCACGGTGGTGCCGGCGACGAGATCAGCACGGGCGATCGACGGCGGTGAAGCCGGGGCGGGGACGGGGCGTCACGGACCGCTAAATCTAGACAAATCTCGTTGAAAATGGAGCTCGGAGGTCGAGTTTCGAGAGGAGAAAGCTTAACTAGTGTGGCTCGGGCATGTCATCGAACACCTCATGTGCATAGGAGGTGAACTAGAGCACCCAAATGCCCTCCCCTCGCCGGCTTGACAAAACATAGCACTTTGGAGTGCTCTGCCGCGGCGGTGGGTATATATAGGCAAGTTATTTGTCCCGGTTCGTGGCATGAACCGGGACTAAAGCCCCCCTTCTGTCCCTGTTCAAGCCATGAACCGGGATCCATGGTTGTGGGCCAGGAGCGAGGACCATTAGTCCCGGTTCGTGGCTTGAACCGGGACAAATGGTTCCATACGAACTGGGACAAATGCCCACGAGGCCCCGGCCGGCCCCCTGGGTTCACGAACCGGGTCTAATACCCTCATGGGTACCGGGACTAATGGGTTGGTCAGGCCCGAACGTTAGGGCTGTTTTCTACTAGTGCTATCGAAGTGAACAAGCACCCCAATCATGCGCCTGGTATTCCCGTGTCTGAAGTAAAATTGGAGGCTAGTTAGCCAGAGCCAGAGGGGTTCAGATCATTATTGGCCCTCTGTGTATGGTCACGAGTAAAACAGTTAGATTCCCACTATGCTCTATGCTTGTTTTTTTTTTTGCCCTAAAATACTTAATTTGTTTTCCAAAGAACAACAGTACGTAAGTAATACTATTATTGTTATTTGAAGCAAAAATTGTTGTTATTTAGCATGAGGTTGCAGGAGGAGACAAAACTTGCAAGCAGAAAAGGAGAAAGAGAAGAAAACAAAACATAATCTGCAATTAGCTGGAAATGCAAGACACCGCGTGGGACTGACTGTGCAACTGCACTAGTGCACTCACTGTTGTTGCCCGTCCAGACCATGCACAACACAAGCCCCAATGGGAGCAGTATTTTGCAGCAGCTGCAGCTGAGTATATTGTCGGCTCAATTGAATGGCAATGCAGTGCGATTCAATTATTGGATCAGAAGCGGAGGAGACTGGACAAGTCAAGTAAACGCTCTTAGCTATCTCTTCTATTCCCCTCTCCGATCCAGCGCACCCTGCAGTCTGCATTCTAATCTAGTGCCAGACAGCAACGCCGGCCGGGAGATCATGGCGAGCACGGTGGTGAGCATGGCGAGATCCATGCTGGGCGCTGTCATCAGCGTGGCCGCGTCCGCCGCCGCCACCGAGATGAGCCATCTCATGGGCGTCCGCAAGGACATTTGGTATGTCAAAACACCCACACACTCACTACTCTTATCTGCCCTGCTCTGTTTCCTTCGATCCATTCACCACACAAGAAGTTGCTAGTTAGCTAGTATTCTGGTAGAAATTGCTCAGCCCTTCCTGTTACCGGGAATGACAAATCACGCATCCATCAGCACAGACAAGTTGTTATTTGTGAGACAACAAAAAAAGAAATTTAAAAATCACCCAAGAAATAGTTTATGGGACCAGAAAAATAATTGAAATCTGTGTATCCTTGGTTGGAGTTCTTGTTTGTGATGTGGGCTCTAGCCTATAGATCTTGCCCTTCCTTTACTGATTTAATAAACAAGGAAGATGACAAGCTTACATGTGCTCTGCTCTGTTGCATGTGTTCTAACAAACCGTAGAATGGCACTAAAAGTTGTTCTGACGAACTTAATTTGTTTGACAGGTTCATAAAAGATGAGCTCAAGACGATGCAAGCATTCCTAGCGGCCGCCGAGAGAATGAAGAACAAAAACATGCTACTGAAGGTGTGGGCAGAGCAAGTAAGAGATCTCGCCTACGGTATAGAGGACTGCCTTGATGAGTTTATGCTGCATGTGGGAAGCCAGAGCAGGTCTCGGCGGCTGTTTAAGCTGAAAGACCGTCATCGGATTGCAAGCCAAATCCGTGATCTCAAAGCAAGAGTTGAAGAAGTGAGCACCAGGAACACACGCTATAACTTGATCACCACTGATGCCTCTGGTGGCATTGACGAGGTCAATTCCTACATGGAAGATATTCGTAGCCACTCAGCTTGCAACATTGATGAGGTAGAGCTTGTGGGCTTTGCTAAGGCTAAACAAGAGTTGATTAAGGTGATGGATGTCAACTCCAGAGATGGCCTTTACAAGGTGATATGTGTTGTTGGCATGGGTGGTTTAGGCAAGACTACTCTCGCAAGGAAGACATTTGAAAGTAAGGAAGACATTGCAAATAAATTTTCTTCTTGTGCTTGGGTCACCGTCTCACAGTCCTTTTCCAAGATAGAGATGCTCAAGGACATGATTAGGCAGCTTTTGGGTACTGAATCATGGAAGAAATGCTTGAAGGAACTTGAAGGGAAGGCGGAGAATGTGGACGACCTTGCCAGGTACCTTAGAGAAAATATACAAGAGAAGAGATACATTATTGTTCTTGATGACCTATGGACCATAGATGCTTGGAATTGGATCAAAGATATTGCTTTTCCTATAAGAAACAATAAAGGGAGCCGAATAATAGTAACAACACGAGATGTGGGCTTGGCTGAACAGTGCACTTCTGAATCACTTATTTACCACCTTAAGCACCTGCAAATAGAGGATGCCACAAATTTGCTACTAAGAAAGAGTAGAAAAACACAGGAAGACATGAGAAATGACCAGGAAATGATGATGGTGGTCAACAAAATGGTAAAGAAGTGTGGTGGTCTACCACTAGCTGTACTCACTATAGGAGGCATGCTTGCCAACAAAAAGGTAATAGAGTGGGAAAGTATCTATATACAGATCCCATCAGAGCTCGAGAGCAACCCTAGCCTTGAAGCGATGAGGAGGATAGTTACTCTGAGCTACAACAACTTGCCATCTCATCTCAAGTCATGCTTTCTGTATCTAAGCATCTTTCCTGAGGATTTTGAAATCAAAAGTAGACATTTAGTAGACAGATGGATAGCGGAGGAGTTTGTTAGACCTAGAGGTGGAGTAAATATCGAGGACGTCGGAATAAATTATTTCACCGAGCTAATCAACCGAAGCATGATTCAACCCTCAAAAGTGAGCATAGAAGGAGTTGTTAAGAGCTGTCGAGTCCATGATATTGTGCGTGATGTCATCATCTCAATTTCTAGAGATGAAAATCTTGTGTATGTGGCGGGAAATAATGTAACCCGTGTTGTAGAGGAGACCTTCCGACATGTAGCACACCATGGTAGCATGTGCGAAAAGATAGATATGGATTGGTGCCAGGTCCGGTCAATAACTGTGTTTGGCGAGAGACCATTGGAGCGATCATCTTCAGTTTGTTCACCTGACTTGAGAGTGCTCAGAGTTTTGGATCTAGGGAATGCAGAGTTTCAAGTCACACAAAAGGATATCAGCAACATTGGCTTGTTGCGCCACTTGAAGTATCTAAACTTTGATCCTCAAGGATATTCACATATTTATAAACTTCCTAGATCCATAGGAAATTTACAAGGTTTGCGTACTTTGAACATAAAAGGCAGTTATTACAGAACTACCAACTGAGATTTGTAAACTCAAGAGTCTACACAGTCTCTGTTGTACCAGATATATTTCCTATGAATACTTTGACCTGGATGACCCCAAAGAATGCTTGGTGCACACACTTTGTCTGCCCATGCTGTTCACACCTTTGGTTCATCCTAGTGACCGTACCCACAAAGTTGCTGAGTTACACATGGCTTGGTCTAGCTGTGGGTCCGAGTCTAAAGGTGTGAGGGTGCCAAAAGGAATCGGCAAACTGAAAGAGCTGCAAATACTAGAGGTTGTGGACATCAACCAAACTAGTTTGAAAGCAGTTAAAGAGCTAGGTGAGCTTGTGCAGCTGAGAAAACTGAGCATAGTAACAGAAGGGGCCACCAAGCAAAAATGCAAGGTATTGTGTCATGCCATTCAGAAGCTAACTTTCCTCGGCTCTCTTCAAGTAGATGGTTCGCTCGAGTGGCTGCATGTTGTTTCCTCTCCTCCTCTCCTGTTGAGGAGTCTGAAGTTGGATGGATGCCTTGGAGAGATTCCTGGCTGGGTTGGCAATCTGAATCATTTGGTCAAGCTTTACTTGAGGGACAGCGTAATAAAGGAAGAAGGTAATATCATGGAAATACTTGGGCCACTTCCCAACCTCATGCACCTTCGTCTTCGTTGGGGCTCTTATATTGGGGAGAAGTTAGCGTTCAAAACGGGAGCATTCCCAAATCTCAAGAAACTTGATATCTGGAGTCTGGAGCAACTGAGAGAGTTGGTATTTGAGGAGGGCACCTCGCCCCAGTTGGACAAGATAGAAATTGAAGCCTGCGTGTTGAGATCAGGGATTACTGGTATCAAGCACCTTGCAAGTCTCAAGGAGATTTCTCTTAATAGTTATGGTAGAGTGGCCAGGCTTGGTATGTTGCAACGTGAAGTGGACGCACACCCCAACCACCCCGTGCTGCGATTGTTGGAAGAATGGAGCCACCACGACCTGGGTGACGTTGTCCAAGGATCCACTATTGTAGTACATGCGGATGAAGCAACGGAGGCGGAGGAATCATCATCTCTCCATCCCGAGCATGCAGCAGCCGGGAAGAGCTCCTCGTTGCAGGTGGCGCTCGTGACGACGAGGAGCGACAGGTCAGTAGCTATTTTCTGTTTCGTTCACTACTAGTAGCAGATAAGCATGAACTGAACTGATGATGTCCCTTGATATGTTGTTGGTGTAGCAG
The DNA here is from genome assembly GCA_021605145.1 of Aegilops bicornis. Taxonomy (NCBI): domain Eukaryota; kingdom Viridiplantae; phylum Streptophyta; class Magnoliopsida; order Poales; family Poaceae; genus Aegilops; species Aegilops bicornis. The sequence goes on from CM038675.1 coordinate 27,205,420, forward strand.
CCAAGACTCTGACATATGGGAGGTCGAAGGCTCAGATTTCCGGTCCTGCAATTCCGACAACGACGATGCTTGATGGTTGGTTGATGCTCCTCCCTTCTTTGTTCAGATCCATTGCTGCTTCTCGAAGACTCCTGCGCAGGTCGAAGACACCTTCGCTGGTACCTAAAGGTAGAATTTATGTCTGTTTATTTCCTGCCATATGATCCATTGATAGTTTCGTTTGGGTATCTGATGATGTTTGTCTCTCTCGAAACATGAGGTGCTACTACGAATGATATGTATAGCCCTTTGTTTCCCTTCCCATTGCTTTTGAGTTTCTGATCGCTGTCGCCGTCTTGTTATGCCATGTTGGTACAGCTCCATTTGATTTCATCTGATTTCCGAACTTCTGGTTATATTGTCAGACTTTCTTTGGTGCACACCAATTGTTTATCTCAACTTCTGCAAGAGATTATGTCTGTGCATTGAAGTGGATGCATATTTGGTTGTCATAAACTCTGCTTCAATGAAATGTCATTACTTCCATTGCTATTTATCTGGAGGACGTATGAAGCTTATGTGTTATAGTTCCGTGACTGCAGCCTGCAGTTGGCTGCTTTTTATGTCCATAGTCTCTACTTGGATATTCTTTTTTCTTTGAAAGCTAATCCACTTTTGTAGCTCAGATGAAGATCACATTGTTTGTTTGTTTGTTTGTAAAAAGATAGATAAACAGATCTTTCAGTGTTCATTCTTCCGAGTAAAAATAACAGAAATCCTGATATTTAGGAGGAACCGGAGCTTCGCGGACATCCTATGCCGCCAAGGGGTACTGAATAATATCAAGCAAAGTTGGAAAGCATGGGATTTCTTTCTGATCCAGGAGGGAGTTCACATGCTCAACACTCGACAGTCCGCTTCCAAAGCATGATAGCTGGTCAGTTAAGCAAGTAACAACTCATTTTCAGTTAGTACCATGTTAAATTGTTCAACGTGATTTGTCTTGTTGTTTTCGGCTTGAACACATAACAGATTTATGATAAAATGAACCCACGCATGCTCTGTATATGTATTTCAGTCGGGGAGGAAAAAGCAATGGACTATACAAGACAAGATACCAGTATCAATTAAGCTGCATTTCTATGATGCAAATTGGTCATCGTGTTCAACTTGCAAGTTCGCTGCTGGTGGACTCTATACCACAAAGTGAAGCTAAGATACAACATGATGTTCCTACGCTGCGCATGTCTGAAGAGTCGTTCGTTCCATGCTGACAGGGCAGGAGCCAACTGGAGGAAGGTATAGTGCAATGGAAGTACTAGAGGTGCCCATCGACTTGCCTTCTGCTCCTTCTTTGGTTTTTGTCTTTTTAGGCCAAAGAGTATGCTACTCAATGGAAGGATTACATCATGCTAACCTTCTACTCCTTTAGGAGCAAGGCAGAAGTTGGTGTTTATAAGGGGTAGCATTTCATAATGTCAGGAAGCTTGATATTTAGGAGGAGCTGGAGCAACTCTGACAGATGAGATTTGAGCATGATGCATACTTCTGCAACTGATGAAAATGTTCTGAAGTATGGACTGTGATCACCCTGATAACTGGTCAGTTCATCCACATCCCCTTTTCATGTTGTCATGTTAGATTTTCCACATACTTTTGGTTCTTGGTATCATTTTACGTTTGCAAACATGCATCTGCTGATGACATGTACTAATTGATGCCCTGTATTTGATCTCAGCTGGGGAGAAGACTGTTGAAAATGCAACGGACAATAGTACACCTCACGAGATGCTGCTACTCATTAAGCACTTGAGCTGCATATACGTACTGTTATGCCGCAATTGGCTTTCACGTTCAGCTCTCCAACATCTCTGCCGGCTGCCGGCCTCTGATATGGTGCAGGGTGAAGCTGAGAGGTATCCTGATATTTCGCTGCTGTGAATGGAAGATGAATGCATTGATCTTGGGGCTTCAATGTGACAGAGGGGAGTAGCATGGTGGAACACAATTTTGAGATCTCAGAAGGAGTTTACAAGTTACAATTGTTGGCCCAGATAATAAATCGGTTCTTGGGGAACACCATGGAATGGAATGGCTGATCAACCTCATCGGAAGACCTGCAATTTTGAATAGTCTTGCTCTATTTTCTACTAGTTCTCTGTTTTTTCTAGAGATGGTTCATTGCTCTCAACTTGTTGCTGCAACTATGTACTAGGAGTATATGCTTGTTTGTAAAGAGAGAATGGTGACTGCATCTGTTTCTTTTCCCCGAAAAGAAGGATTACACTCGGCCTTTGCATCAAGCGAGGAACACAGCCATAAATGATTGCATCTGTTGTTATCCATTGTCCGCCAAATTTGAGTTGATGAAACAATATGCCTGCTATATAATATATATACAATGTTAACTCTGATATTCATTCTGTATATACCCATGTATTCCCTGCAAAAAGAAAAACTGTGATTTTCATTGTATTAGATTTAAAAATTATAGCTCCTGGCGGTATCTTCGGTCGAATATCCAGTTCCTATAATCCATTTCGTAGCAGAGAAAAGAACATACTGTTTGTTTGTTAAAGAAAAACCTCCTTCAGTGTCCTGTGTCAGCGTGGTAGCACTTTAAAATGTCAGAAATGTTGATACGTAGAAGTCACTGGATCGGCACTGCTTGCTAGTTGATATTTGAGCATGGCGCGTGTCTACCTGAAGCACATCATGGCGTAATTAGCGGAGGGGCGATCGTGAGGCGATTGGATCTCGTCCTCGACCTCGTCTGCCACCGTTCGAAGCCTTCGTCGCCGGCAACTAGGTGGTGGTGCCTTGGTCCCGTCCCTCCCCCGTGCGGCGGCGCCGCCCCGCACCGGGGAGCCCCCGCCCTCCTCCTACAGCCTCGCCCCTCCTCCGCCGCTGTCGCCCGGGGCGTCACAGGGCAAAGCCCTTGTGGCGTGGCGGCGGCGGCGGTTTCTCCTTGGATCTCGATTTGGTTGGGAGGCGGCGCTCCTCTCCGGCCAGATCAGCGGCGGTGGCGCAGATCGGCGGCGACATGGAAAGTGGTGCGGCGGCTGCGGGGGAGGACGGCACCAACAACGGCGGATCTGACCTTGACTCATGTCGGGCTAATTCGTTGTGCTACCGATCTCAGCAACGGCGGATCTGGCCTTGACTCATGTCGGGCTAATTCGTTGTGCTACCGATCTCAATCGCCGTCCGCGGGGGGGACGGAGCTGCCTTATAGGCATTGGGGTCAATTGACCCCAATGAAATTTGAAAATCCTTCACTAATTTTGTACTAAACACTAATATTTACAGAAGGATGAACCCAGTGCCACGTACATGACCCCATCAATCTTTTTCCCAAGCTTGGTCCTGGGCGGGGCACTGCTCCTGGACTTGATCTGCAACATGAGGATGTCTGGGGCACTCGCCCTAGGCTTGGTGGTGGTGGCCTTCTTCTTCGTCGGAGTTGGTCGGTTGGCTGGCTGTGCTCGTATGGTCATGCAGTGACCGGCGGCTTGGCCGGTCGGCGGCGGCGGAACTTGGTCGGTGGCAGTGGCAAAGTTCTGGCTGGATCCCGGGGCGGCGGCCCTGGAGGGTGGCGGCCAGTGAAGCTCGGGCTTCCCGCGGCGGCATGGCGTGGTGCAGTCCCTGTCCAAGGCGGATCTGTGACGGCGATCTGCTATGAATTGGTTCGGATCAGAGACGGTGACGAGCGCGCGGGATCCTTCTCGGGGGCTCTCGCGGCTTGGCGAGGCGGGGTGGGAGCCCTCCTCCTAGGCTCCAGTGGTGGCACACTCAGGGAGTGGCCGGTGCGCCAGGGATTCCATGGTGGCACTGTTGCTGCGGTTGGTCGCCGGATCTAGGCGGCTGGATCTGGGGCTTTGAAGGCGGTCGAGATGGTGCACAGGTTGTTGGGTGGATTTCTTGGGACGGATCCGGGTGAAAACCTGATCTTCGGTCGATGGCCGGAGTCGGTGATGACGATGCCATTAGTGCCACGCCATTAGTATATTTTACTAATGGCGGACCTCAGATGCGCCATTAGTATATACAACAGTGCGCCATTAGTATGCCTCCCAGGGGGCATGTATACCCAGGTGCTTTGGCGTACTAATGGCGCACGACAACAAGATGCGCCATTAGTAACTTCGGCATACTAATGGCGCAATGTTTAATGATGCGCCATTAGTATCCTTTGGCATACTAATGGCGCACTGTGATGTGATGCGCCATTAGTATGAATATTAGGTTTTTTTTATTTTTTTATTTTCTGTTTTTTGCACAGGTTACAAAATGTATAATTGGACAAAATATAGACAGCACACATCAACAACAGATTCATCGAATACAGTAGAAGATTAGTCACTGAATACAATTCATCATATTAGTCTCCGAATACAATTCATCATATTAGTCTCCGAATTGAAAAGACCGAACAAAGATAGAACATTATATTACAAGTCTCGAGACCGCGAGTAGCGAGTTTGTCTTCACATTACAAGTCGATATCGATCATCTAAACTACCATCACATAGAAGAGAGCTGCGGTCATCACGATGAAACTTGACTTCATCCGGTTCCTCCAACGCTCCCTCCCCTCTCCCGCTAGATAGCGGGCGTATCTAGATTCGGCCTCGGCCCTAGTGGTCTACCCTTTGTAACTGTTACCGCTGAATCGATGAACCTGTCTCCGACACTCCTCCCAGTCATCGTAGACTCCGGGAACCTTACCCTTGTACACGACATACGACGGCATCGCTATGCACTAGCCAAGCGAAGCGTTAGTACCAATTCACAGACAATACATAAGCAATATATAAGTATGCAACAGAACGATCGGAAGAGAAAAGCAAGACATTAATAGCATCGATTACATCTAATTTGAACGACTCTCCAAACCAAAGAGACATACTACAAGTTCATTAAAGTTTAATTACAACATGAGCCAATCGATGTTTCAGAACTAGACACAAGGGACCGGAGCGTGGATGAAGCAGCCGTCTACCGTGGGAGTCATGAAATAACGGGCGTTGTCAGCCTGCATTTGTAGCATTGTGTCGATGTCACTGTTGGACGGTTGATTTCTGAGGTAGAACTGCCCCGAGGTACGAAGGACATCTTGATGGATGATTTCCGCAAACTCCGACTGTATGCGAAAGAGTTCTTGTCTGATGTCCGCGTCCTGGATTGCCGACACGCTCGCGGTCCAATCTTTGAGTTTACTCGGTAGCAGAAGTTGATGATGGTCCCGTACGATCGCCCGCATGTGATGGATGGCGTAGTAGGCACCCTTCTGACCGCCCGGTGACTGCTTGGCCTTGACGCAGCAGAGCGTCGTGTTGTGGGAGAACACGTGCTTGCCGTACTTACGAATAGGCCTGGTGAAGGTGCCTCCAGATTTGGCGTAGCCGCGGAGAACATCATCAAGAACCTTCTTGACATTTGTGTAGTCTACGTTCGACTGACGGTCCGGGTCGAAATACGTGGCCATGGAATATTTGGGGATTAGGAGGATGAGCGTGCAATGTGTGTCACTGCAGAAAACACGGAATGTTAAAAGAAGAATGATTGAAATCTAAGAATTCATATGTTACGGGCCGGTTGAGGGGAGGACTTACTCGGGAAAGTAAGGCACGAGGAAGTTATCCTTATCTTGGTTTGCGAATGACACCTTCGAGGTAAGAACTCGCGACTTGCCGGTCCCCAGCGCTGCCCAAGATCTTGGCACGCATGTAGAAGGGGTCGACTATCATGATGTCCGGGGTATTGTCGCGAATGATCCGCATCTCCATATTCAGCGAAAATAGCCGAACGAAAGTGTAGTGCAGCGGATGAAGGTTCAACATAGCGTGGATGTCATCAAACCGCAGGACGATCGTACGCCCGATGGAGTTATCCACAAAGCCCTTGCCCTCTGGCACCTTGGCCGCGAAAATCGGGTATGCCACATCCTTCTCTACGAGACGCCGCTTCTCCAAAGAAAGAACACTGTCATGCAGACTCCGCGCATAGCACCGGTTGCAGCATTGAGCATATTTGTCGGTAGCATCGCCCTACCCGCCACATGCACCCTCCTCGAGATATCCTCAGGTGAAGGTGGCCCGTCCTGAGCACGGATCGTACTCGGTGCCGGCTGGCCCGCACCCTTGTTAGTCTTTCTTTTGCGTGCCTTCTTCTTCTCCTGTAATGGGACCGAGTTCTTCTCACAGACTGCCTTCTTGAGTGTGTTGGGGCTGATAATATTTCGCACCTCGCCTATCTGAGGCTCGATGAAGTCGGCAGCTGGAGGCGTCTCCTGAGAGCTGAACGGCAGACGACGCCTGTTGCAACTTGGCTTCTCCGCGGTACCAGCTAGATCGCGCACGTCTTTTATTGGGTTGGGTTCTTGATAAGGAGGCCACATGAAGTCGCCACCGTACCCATGATCGGCAAAGTACTGATCGACGTTGCCAAATGTATCGTCGTCGTCGTCGTTCTGATCCTGTGCCATATGCATGTTTGGATCCAGTGGCATAGGGATGTCCGGCACCGTTGCGGCGGTCTTGCCATGGGGCCGACTTGGCGCCGGCACGACTGGCGGTGTTGTCTTTGGGGTGGTGTCCCCCGTCCCCAAACGAATCTGGCTCTTTGGCCAAAGCAGGGGCCAGCTCAGGCAGGCGCTGAGGGTCATCACGTCATCATCGTCGGCCCCGACGGGTCGAATCGGAGGTAACAACTCGTCGCAGCCTGGCAGCACCCGAACCAGTTGAACCCTAAACAAGTTGGGTGGCATCTGGGTATCGTGGAACAAGGGGTTGCCCGGTTGAACGATTTTGCCCTTGGCGACATCGACCAACTCGTTGTTCACGAAGTGCAGGAGAGTGCACGGAACGTCGGCGGCGCCCTGCGAAAACATGTAGGGCGTCGAGGATGCCCGATCAAAACAAGGAGATGAAGTCCTCGGCCGAGAGAGGCTTAATTAGTTACCGTGATGATGATGTCGAGCTCGGCTAATGTCGAGGCACCGCCAGCAACGGCGGGCGATTAACCGGAGGGCCGCTTGCTGCAGAGGTGGCGGCCGGCGTACACCCGGGTGCATTAAGCTCCCGTGCCGGCGTCGGAGACACCAATGCCGCCTCCACCAGAGACACCAATGGCCCCACCATCGCGTTCAGCGAGTTGCTGGCCGTGAAGCTAGGAATCGGGGGCGGCCCCTGTTGGCCGCCGCAATCCACGCACTCAACCCCTCGATCAAGGTAGGCACAATGGCGGTGATAAATGCGCTCCGAGTTGTTGTTGCACTTGCTCTTGGACAATCTCCGGAATCCGCCACCTGTGCCTTGAGTTCTTGAACCTCGCGCGCCTGGCTTTCCGAGCTGGTCTTTTTCTCCTTTCGCCCACCAGTGTTATAGTATGACGACCATTTTGTCGACAAGCCTTTGCCGGCACACGACCAGCTGACGTCGGCTTACTGAGCTTATCCTTGTTCTTCATTACATTCAACGCCCTATTTAGAGTGGTGTCCCAAGGGTTGCTCTTAGTCGACCCCGCGCTACTGCTTTCAGTCGCCTGCGGAAGGAATGTCAACCATTTAGAAATTTGGCTTCATTAATTAGAATGCAACCATATGGAGCTAATTACGCGGGGGTGTATTCCTTACCAGAACAAGCTCAAGCGCCCTGGTCTTCGGATCCGTGGTAAGCTCCTTTGTTTTCGGGTCCTTCTTGTACCAGGCCCTGACAAAGTTCCTGGTCTGCTTGTCACCGTATTTATCAAAGAGGGGCGGTAGGCCTTGCTCGGCACGGTCCGCCTCCTCCTTGTCCCATATAGGCTCCGCCACTCTGTAACCGCCCGGGACCGAGTGTGTGTTCCCTAAGTTCAGCTCCGCATTTCTTTCCCCACTCGACTTGATTCGGAGTTTGCGGTGCTCGAGCAATTGATCTTGAAGTCGTTGTAGTCATCTTCGGTGATCGAAGGATTTTTCTCCTTGATCTTCTCATAACTCTCACCTTTCTTGATCATTCTCTTCACATTGTTTTTCCAAGTAGACAGGGCCTTGCTCATCTTCGTGAGGGCAGCATTGTTCACTTTATTACCTTTGAGGCTTGTGTTTTCAAATTCAGCGGGGAACTTGTATCGTTCGTGCAGCTTCGTGAAGAGGAGGTTGTGAAAATTCCCTTGGTCAGGATGCCTCAGGTTCTCGGTGTTAATCGAGACGGTGCTCCGGAGAATGCACCCGAGCTGAAGCGAGTACCCCTTGACTATTCGTTCGGGCGCCGTTGGATTCCCGTCGGAGTCCACTTCAGTAACTTCCTCCTTGAGGGTGCGAACGCAGTCGGGCGCCGATCCTTCCGTTGCCTCTTCGGTTGGCTGCCATCTGTGCGTGCGCCGCCATCATCGATGGTGGCATCCTCGGCGGCACCATCGATTGGTGGCATCGATGGGGTCATCCTCGGCGGTACCATCAGTGGTCTCAGGATCGGTGGGGAAGGCGGCATCCTCATACAAGTGAGGTTGTTCCTCCATCTCCTGGGACAGCTCCCAGAATGCCTTGCCGCCAGAACCCCTGACCTCATCGTTGTTGGTCATGTTTCTCTCTAAATAGGAACAAAGTTTGGTCAAAAAGTTGGTTATTATCAAGGAACAAGATCATGGTCTCATCATTTAGGGTTTGTCGACACCGAGACATCCTAAAAGCTAAGCTTTTATCATTGAGGGTTTTTCGGCCTTGAGGCACACTAAAAGCCTAAGCTTTCATCATTAGTCACAAGTACCCGGCCCATGCATTAGTCACAAGTACCCCATATGTCCTATTTTTAGCAAAGTCATGCTATAATTCACGGAAAATTTCAGCATGACCTTTGCTGAAAATAGGACATATGGAGTACCAATTCTTTGGAGCGGAAGTTAATCGACATTCCAGCAAACTCAAGGGCCTCTCGGGTGGACAAGGCAAAAAAGGCCTCCATCACAACATGGAAAATACATTGGCATGTGAAGAGGTGAAACAATATATGCATCTCCAAGCAGTATCATTCAACATTTTGGACAAACCACTACAAGCAATACTGGATCAGAATGTTTTTTATACATAACTGCTAAAACCCTAGGAGTTAACCGAGCCACCAACAGAATGTGGACTTAAAAGGAGAGAGTCACGGACAGTGACATGATACATTTTCATAAAATTAGCTAGTTTTACTTATGGTGCACAAAGGAACAAGTACTGTAGTGCACTTAGAAAAAATGAGCACCGCAAAACAAGAAGACTCGTTTCAGGTAAACGGAAGTTGTCGGCTCCATCAAGTGGAGGCAAAAACAAGTGTAATTGCAAATGAATGCAAACCACGTTAAGACTTAACTGCTAAGTAATCATCATATTTTTTTAATCATCAGAGGCCATAGTAAGACGATGTACTCAGTCCCAAGTACAAAATTTAAATTGAATTAGCCTACATAGCTTTTGGAGCGTGCAAGAGGCAGTACACAAGGGATTAACTACTGAACACCAAGTGCTCTAATCAAAGTTGCCATTAAGAAGCAATATTTAAAGAGCGTCTTCAGCTCTTTGGTTCCTATGCAGCACCCCCCCCCACACACACACACACACACACAAAATTTATCTCAGCTGAAACTAACTCATTATGCTCTCAAGCTTAGGCTACCGTCACAGAACTGTTGAATCCAATCAGGCGATTATTTGCAAAATCGAGTCTCAAAAATTTGGCGTCATTAATTAACGATAGATTGAAATAGTTGAGTACTGTTGAAAAATGACAGGTTAAGCTGACCTCAAAGTCTGCTGACAAAATCAATACCAACTGATTGATCGCGGCCGGCCAGTTTATAATCAACGGAACTATAAGATTTAAAGAAAACTAATTAAATAGGTAGTCGGTAAGTCGATCGGCATAAGCAACGGTTCACACGTCACCTATAGAGGATAGTAAAAGTACACTAATAAAACTCAGGAAAGAAGAAGTAAAAGTACCCTCAAAACAAGTATTAACAGACTAGTACTGTGTAAATTTGGAAATTGCAGAGGGTAAATATTGCATTTGAGATTGTAATACCGACAAGATTGTAGTACAAAGAGCAGAGCACTAGGCCAAGAATTGAGAAAGCAATGGAGGTTGCCAAAGGGATCTGTCTTCCAGTATACTGGAGTGGACTGGCTCCAAAACCTACTGAAAATTGTGACACGGACACACGCAACAAAATCCTGCTAATGCTATGGCGAGCCTGGTACTTGAGAGATACACCTGCTGCCAAAACCTATATGGGGATACACCTGCCGTCAGCCAAAACCTACTAAACCATCAGCAAGTTTCGGGTTCGGTAGCCTTTCTGATAAAATATGAGCAGGAATTCAATTCACCCAATGACAAAATTAAAGCAATGGAATACACCTGCTGCCAAAACCTATATGGGGATCAGAGAGCCCAGCTAGCAGCCGGCGGCAAATGAAGTTCAGGTTCCTTAATGCAAGCAAGTTGGACCAAAGTGCTTCAGCGGAAGGCAGAAGCTTTGGCCCTAATGCATGGTCTCCGGGAATTTGCGAAAATCTTGACTGGCCCAGTTCAAGTAGAGGTGGATTGTGATTTGTGAAGCATTGGCCAAAGCGTTTGGCCCCAGGATGCACAAACAAGACAAGCCTCTTCCCAATCATTGCGGACATCAACTCGGGTTTTGAATCTTTTGAGATTAGGTGGATTGGATCAACAGGGAAAGGAACAAAGCTGCTCACTTGCTGGCCTCGCGAGTGAGGAACTATGGAGATTTCCGTCATTTAGGTTTTCGCACCAAGGGGTAATTCTCAAAGTAAATAAATAAATTTCTAGCTACCTGCAGCTGCAGGGAGACGAGGAGCGACGAGGCGGTGCTGTGGCCGTCTTGGCGGCGTCGGTGAAGGTCTGGCCAGTCTGGGCAGTCTGTGTGATGCTTCACCGGCCGACGGGAGAGGCAGGGGAGGCGGACGCGGCGGTGGCGAGCTGGTACTTGCGCACGCAGGCGCGGAGGCGGCGTCGAGGCGGCGTCGGGGCGTCGAGGCAGCGTCGAGGCGGCGGGGCAGCGGCGTCGGGAGAGGAGAGGGGAAGGGGATCGAGGGGGAGGGCGAGTGAGAGAAAGGGGATAGGTTTGGGCCGGCCGGGGAGGAAATATGGATGGGGGCGGCACAATACTAATGGTGCACCACCCCTCGGTGCGCCATAAGTACATACATACTAATGGCGCACCTCGCCCTGGTGCACCATTAGTATTTTTTTTTGATTTCTGCTCGAGCCAACAGGTTATCTTCCTCTTGACCTGATCCACATCAAGTTCCCTCTACTAGCTCGACTGGTCAGCAGCCAGTTCTCACACCAGGAGGTCCTGGGTTCGATTCCCAGGCTCCACAATTTTTTTTATGCATTTAAAATGTTGTTTGATACTTATTTGAGTTTAAATATGTTCAAACTTGTTTAAATCATAACAGTAATATTTTTTTATAAGACAGTAATAATTTTTTAAAAATATCATCAAACAGTAATGCCGGTGGAGCGGGGAGGTGCGGGGGTGCGGGGGTCGGCCGGCGGTTGAGTAGGGAGGGTGCGGGGTCGGCGGCGGTTGAGTAGGGGAATCGAGGGTGCGGGGGTCGGCGGCGCGGCCGTGGACGGGGGTGCTTTCGGCGAGGGGACGGATCTGGCGAGGTGGGATTGCGATCGAGATGGAGGATCGAGATCGAGTGTCCATGAAATTTAAAAATATTCATGATAGTTCAAAAAGTGCCCATGAAATACAATCGAGAAATGAAGGCTACGATTTAAATACAATCGATCTTAGCTAGCTATCTGTTCACAATCTTCTTGCCCTTCTTTTTCGCAAATGGAGTTCTTCGTGGAGCAGACGTCCTTTAGGTAGGGTGGTCCTGCTTCTTCTTGTGGTGTATGCTGCTACTTCATCATCGTCGTCATGTTCGATCCTCGGGTCGCCGTACTTGTCGAAGTCTTGCTCATTGGCTACTCCATCCATTCCGATGATCTTCCTTTTGCCTCTCCTCACGACAACACGACCGGGCTTTGACGGGTCGGTAATGAAGAAGCATTGGTCAACTTGGGAAGCCAGTATCCATGGCTCATTTTTTCGTGGTGACGTTTGCGCCCATGATCTTGGATTTGGCTTGGGTATAACCATGGTGGTGAAATACGGTCTTCTTTTAGGGCGCTCTTCGCCCATCGACACGGAACATCGGGACCTTCTCTCCAGCGTAGCTCAGCTCCCGAACTCCTCGATCCTTCCGTAGTATCTGTCCTTGTCATTACGGTGTAGGATTCCATCGTTACCCGGAGTTCTGATAACCATCGCTCTTCATGTCCTTGGCCTCGGTGTAGAATGTGTAGCCGTTGATATAAATGCGCCTCATAGGTCATCGAGGTTGTGCTCGGCATACATGACAAGGTGAATATGAGTTGTTCTTCCGGAAGAATCCTCATGTAAAAGTGCGACGAAGCTTCTGCTTAAACCAACGCGTGAAACATGAGTTGTGCTCTTTGATTATATCTCCGTCCGTCCTCTGTTGGCCTCGGTCATTGTCCGTCTTCTTAATAAAGGTTTTGTGCTCTACCACCCAAGGATCGACCACGTCTATGTGTTGTAGCGCGACTAGGTTTGCTCTTTCAAAGTCGGCGAGTCGACCCTCTAAGTCGACATGCATTTTGGCGACCCTCACGGTGACCCCATCCAGAGAGCCTGCCGAGGTGCCTGTTGACGGGCAGACCAACGGGGTTCTCAATGCCTAGATAATTCCTGCAGTAGGAGATGCACTCTTCGGTCAGAAAGCCCCTGGCTATACTTCCCTCTGGACGTGACATGTTGCGAACGTATCCTTTGATGACACCATTCATCCTTTCGAACGGCATCATGCTGTGCAGGAACGTCGGCCCAAGTTGGATGATATCCTCCACTACATGGACCAGCAGATGCACCATAACGTCGAAGAATGCGGGCGGGAAGTACATCTCAAGCTCGCATAGTATCACCACGATCTCTTCCTGTAGCCTTCTGAGTTGCCTCACGCAAATCGACTTCCGAGAGATGACGTCGAAAAAGTTGCATAGGCCAAATAGCGTTTCACGGACATGCGCGTCCATGATCCCACGGATTGCAACTGGAAGTATCTGCGTCATCAGCACGTGACAGTCGTGAGACTTCATCCCACTGAACTTCTGCTTCGCTGGGTCTAGGTATCTGCTTATCTTCCCCGCGTAACTGTAAGGAAGTTTTACTCCTAGGAGGCAGGTGAAAAACTGCTCAATCTCCTCCTGACTTAGAGTGAAGCATGCGGGAGGGTAGTCATTTCCGGTCTTCTTGGCCTTTTTGCCTTTCTGACGATTCTTGTGTCCTGCTTCGCCTCATCATCATCATCATCATCATCATCATCATCATCATCATTAGCGTGAAGCTCCTGCATGATGCCCATTGATTTCAAGTCTGCCCTTGCTTTCGGCCCATCTTTGGTCCTCTCTGGCATGTTGAGCAGGGTACCAAGCAGACTCTCGCACACGTTCTTCGTGATATGCATGACATCAAGGCTGTGAGGCACACGGTGGATCTTCCAGTATGGCAAGTCCCAGAAAATAGACCTCTTCTTCCATACCTTCAGCAGCGGCTCTGGCGCCTTTCGCTTCTTTCCCGGCTCTGGCGCCTTTTGCTTCTTTCCCGGCAGTGGGCAGTCTTTCCAATTTTTCAACAGCTTGTCTATTTCCTCGCCGCTCCTCGTACCACGAGGCGTTTTTGAGTTCGGTTTCACCATCGAACAGATCCTTGCGTTTCCTCCACGGGTCATCATCGCGAAGCCACCTTTGATGTCCCATGAACACGGTTTTCGAAGATCCGAGATCTCTATCTAGCTGGCGATACGTTGTGTCATCCATGCACCTTACGCATCCAGAAAATCCGTGGACTACCTGCCCCGCGAGATATCCGTAACCGAGATAGTCGTGCACCGTCGTGAGCAGTGCGGCTCTCATAGGGAAATATTCTTTCTCTGTGGCGTCCCACGTATTGGTTGGCGTTTTCGATAGCGTGTCAAGCTCCTCTTTCAGCAGCCCCAGATACAGATTGATGTCGTTCCCTGGTTGTTTCGGCCCTTCAATTAGCATACTCATGTGAATGTACTTCCTCTTCATGCACAACCAGGGGGAAAGGTTGTACATCCACACAAACACAGGCCAGGTGCTATGTGTGCTTCTCTGGCTGCCAAACGGATTGACTCCATCGGTGCTCGCGCCCAGCACGATGTTCCTTGGATCCTTCCCAAATTCTGGGTCTTCGAAGTTCAACGCTTGCCACTGGCTCGCATCCTTAGGGTGACTCAGCATCTTGTCTTTTTTATCTATCTCCGGATCATTTGCGTCATCTTCTCGCTTCTTCTCCTCCCTATCCGGGTGCCAACGCAGGAGCTTCGCTACCTTAGGGTCCACGAAATACCGCTGCGAGGAGGTGATCGGAAAGTACCACACCACTTTTCGAGGAGCTTTCTTCCTCTTCTTGTATCGAGTGACGCCGCACACGGACATATGGTAGACTCAGCGTGCTCGTCCCGATAAATGATGCAATTGTTCATGCACACATGGTATTTCACGTGCGGTAAATCCAGAGGACACACGATTTTCCTAGCCTCCTCCAAACTGGTCGGGCACTTGTTCCCCTTGGGAAGGCGTTCGTGCGTAATGACATGTTCTCGTCGAAGCATGCGTCGGTCATTTTGTGTTTTACCTTCATCTCCAGAGCCATGAGCGTTACTTTCAGGCGGATATCCTCAGGCCTGCATCCTTCATACAATGGAGTAACCGCGTCTAACTCAACTTGATCCATCTTGGCTTTCTCTCGGGCGGCAGCTCTTGCGTTATCCGTCTGCTTGAGAAGCAGCTCTTGAATATGAGGGTCCTGCACCCAGCCCATCGATGGTCCAGCGTCGTCTGCTCCGCCGGCATCATCATCTTCATGATCATGCCCGTCGTCTGCTCCGGCATCTTCCTCATCATCATGTCCTGCATCTTCTACATGATGACTGTGTACAACATCACCGTCGTGATCATCTCCTGGGGATTCTTCGTCTTCTCGCCCGCCCGAGCCGCGGTGGTTGTCTTGCTGCCCTTCCTCATTTCTTGCCCGGCCCCATGGGCGACTTCGTAGTCATATTCATAACCTATCCACCGATAGCCATCCATGAAACCACGCAAGAGCAGGTGGTCCCGCACCTGCCAGGAATCCGGGTCCGCAATAAGGCTCTTCAGCTTGCATCTTCGACACGGACATCTTATCTCCGTCTCGTTCTTTTGAAGCATCTCGGCCTTCGCGGACCTCAAAAACCTATTCACGATGCCTTCGGTCATCGTATGCGCTGCGAGGTAGAGCAAAAGCGATATTTTAGAACCAAGAAAAAATTTGGCATGACTTTCTCTAAAAATAGGACCAAAAGAATGCTTAATGCCAAAATTCTTGCGAAGCGGAAATGAATCAACATTCCGGCAAAATATTGGCAACTATCGCATTTCAAATACCGGTACACCTCCAAACACAAACACATATGCAACACCACAAACATATGCAACACCACGAACATACATAGATCTAGCTAGGCCATAAAAAGTGCATGTGCACATTGTTGTAGGGAGAACAACATAAATATAGCTTTCCCCCTTACTTACCTATCAAAACAAGGTAATTTAACCACTTAATTTGAATGAATCTATGATGAAAATGAGGTGAAAAAGAGGAGGCACCCGAGACAAGAAGGAGGTGGAGAGAATGAAGTGGGGAGAAAGTGAGTGTGGATAGGGGAGAGGCTGTCCAAAATATCTTGTTGCTGCCCACTTACTAATGGCGCACCAACTCTAAATGCGCCATTAGTAATCCAGGTTACTAATGGCGCACCTTCTGGTGGTGCGCCATTAGTAGTTTTGCAAAAAAAAACATACTAATGGCGCACTGTTCCACAGTGCGCCATTACTAGTTTAAACTAGTAATGGCGCGGTGAAACAATCTTGCCATTAGTAGTTTTTCAAAAAAAGGAATAAAAATATAATAAAAAAAACAACATTAGTGGCGCACATTCCGACAGGTGCGCCATTACTAGTAACAACTAGTAATGGCGCACTGAGTCTGGATGCGCCATTAGTATGTTTGGACAGGCGCACTAGTTCAAAAAAAAATTGGTACTAATGGCGCACCACGGCCCAGGTGCGCCATTAGTAGTTTCAACTCTAATGGCGTATCAGAAGGTGGTGCGCCATTAGTATATAATAATGGCGCACCGCTTGTCTGGTGCGCTATTAGTGTCAATCCCATCTATAGCACTTTTTCTAGTAGTGCATCATCGAGGTGAAGCTCCCAACTCCACTAAATACCTCCGGGGGAAACCCTAGATCAGCTGATCGGATGTTGGCGGCAATCATGTGTCGTAACCCCCTTGGGGGCGGCATTCTTGGAAGTGCACTCGGCTTCGCGGGATCAGCGGACTGCTTCTTTGGTGGAGCGGTGCTTCATCCATACATTGATGGCGACGGATCTGGACGGCGTGGCGGAGTGCAGATTCGGAGTTTGATGTGGGAGGATGGACTCGCGCAGGAGGACGATGCTGGCGTCGTGGTGGCGTCGATGGCAGAGAAGACCTGGCACGGTAGATGCAACAGTACATCTCTGAAGATGGACTCGTGGCAGGTGGCTGCGGCGGCCCCATACCCGACAGGCGTCCTGGTTGAGGAGTGCGCCGGACTGGTAGGTGCCCCATACCCGGCAGACGTCCTGGTTGAGGAGAGCGCCAGACTGGTAGGTGCCCCATACCAGGCAGGCGTCTTGGTTGGGACCTCAGGTCTTAGATGTTTAGGTTTGGTTGCGATGTCTGTTTGGTATAAGGCCAGACTATCAGCGCCTCTTTATCAATTGGATAGGTGTAGCGACAGTTGTTGCTTAGATGATGGCTTCAGTCTTAGTATTTTATGACTTTATAAGGTCTTGTGAGAATAATTAATAAAGTTGCCGCATGCATCGCCCAAATGCAGAGGCTAAGGGTCATCCTCCTTTTCTAAAAAAAAAAACCTGAAGCACATCCTCCTTTTCTGATCCAGTAGATATATAGCTACGTAGTTCGTGGAGACTCGACACTCCAAGCGATCTCTGTAGCGTGCATGAAGGGATCATCCTGATAACCGGCGTGTCAAACATGTTATGTTGTTTTGAGCTAGAAAGCACATATATAATACATTTTGCTGACGAAATAAACTGATGCATCCTCTGTTTATGCATTTCAGTTGAAGACGTCGAAGATGATACTGACTACACCGCACTGTATGCTGCTACTAAATTAAGATGCTGTTATTATGGTGCCACAATGTGAAGTACCCAACTATTCCTACACTGTGAATGTCAATTGTGCATTACTCTTTGGTGGCTCAATAGTCAATACTCCCTCTGCCCCGAAATACATGACGCATAAATTTAGTCAAAAAGTCAATGTTTTCTAATACTCTCTGTTTTTAGAGATGATTTACTACTATCCATTTGTTGCTTTGCTTCCACTTCATGGACAAAGAGTGAGGGTTGTATTTGTTTGTTCGTGGACGAAGAGTGAGGCTATAGACAACCACTACAACTGGGCAGATACTGCAGGATCGAGTTGCCCCCAGTACAAGTAAGCCTTCTGGTGTAGTAGAAAAAAAAAACAGGCTATTCAGTTTTGTAATTTTTATTTTCTCCTCTACTGTACCTTTGGCTTTCTGAGACGCTTCTTCAGTGATGCATAACTTGCGGAGCAACGACAAGGTGGATTACTATTTACTAAGAACATGTTGTCAATGCGGACTCAGTTTATTTATTAGTACTCTCGGCTCTGTTTTTTTCTTAAGGTACCTAATTGATATCATGCTTGTGCTTGTTTGTAAACGAAGAACGAGGACGCATGCGATGTTGTTACTCAAGTTCCGAAAATTTAAGCGGTTCAAGCATATATGCACCAAAACGATCAACTTTCAGGGTTTGGTAACGCGTGAAACCTGCATTTTGTGTATGTACTTCTTCTTGTTCTGTTTTTTGACTAAACACAGATGCCGTGGCAAATCGATTCGATCTTGTAGTTAAGAAGAAGGGAGATAACCTGGCCTCAAAGCATACTTGTTCATGCTTATTTGCTTTCCTTTAGAGCTTGGCACGCACGGGGGTGAATAGATGCTTCGGGAGCACAGGATATTTACCCGCACGCATCGATATGTGCCTTGCGTGGCGACGATCGATGCAAAGGCTTCTCAGCTTTGGTTTCCGAGACGCTTTTCAGCTTTGTTAAAGCCTGATGCCTTGTTAATACATTCACCTTTGTTAAAGCTGATGCCTTGTCGATAATGTTGGCAAGAATAACCCAGATTGCTTCTCCTCTCCCCTTGGGGCAACATTTTGCATGTGTGAAGCCCAAGCATATTTTCTTTTCGTGTCGTGCCGTGTCGGTCAGCAGGCCCAGTACTTGCACCTGCATAGCTAAGCTAGATTTCCAACGAAAGAATATATATACACGGCAGAGGGCAACCTGCAAGCTACACCAGCCTTGTGATCGAGGCCCCAGCAACCAAATCCGACTTCACCGTTGAGAGCAGAACCGGATGTCTAGAGATAATGATGGAGACGGTGCTGAGCATGGCGAGGTCCATGCTGGACGGCGCCATCAGCATGGCCGCCTCTGCAGCCGCCGACGAGATGAGCCTCCTCATGGGTGTGAGGAAGGATATATGGTATGTTTGCATTCACTTCTTTTTTTTCTTGGCGAAAAGGCCTTCACTTATTTTATTCGGGTCACAGACTTCCCACAGCACCTCTTACATTTTTTTTAAAATGATGATGCACGCCTGGCCTCTGCATCTGGACGATGCATGCAGTCATATTATTAATTATTCACACAGACCATACAAGGTGATACATCAATAAGCCTGAAGACACCATCTTGACAACGTTGTTGCTACCCCTATCCCTTTGATGAAGGCGTGCCGAATGTCCAGGCCTAATACCAAACAGACATCGCATCAAAGCCTAACATCTAAAGCCGGGTGTCCCATCCAAGCCACTATTTGGATTGGGACCCACACCGGTCTGGCCAAGGGCGGAGACAGGGTGGGGGGGGGGGGGGGGCCTTGAAGTTTTCTCGTATACGTACGTATGTGTACTACACATGCTAATAGCCAAATAATGACTCGATTAGTTATAGCCCAGCTTGATTAATCATGGAATCAGTACGCATCAAACTCGGCCCACTAGCCCATGTGTCATCGTGGCCTCCCCCATCTATGTAACTGTTCACCTCAAAAAAAAAATCTATGTAACTGTTTCGCGAAGGCCAGATCTTCTCCTAATGCCATCGATCAGATCAATCGATTGACCTCTCTATACGTACGTCTCGCTGCTAGGGGTTTGCCGCCGCCGCCGTCGCTCGCCACGACGCCATATACTGCTAGGCGCCGGGAGGCTACCATATGGATACAAGCAGGTACTTGTTCCAATAGTGGCTATTAGCTATTATACAGTAATATGAATGAGAACCTTAGTCTGAATGTTAGTATTTTTGTTTTGATTTCTTGGATCGCCCCCTGCATGAGCTAGGGCGTGTGCGCATTGCTGTCAGGCACCTCAAGGAAGCGCTCCTCGTTCGTCGTCGAGTCCCTAGCTAGCATCAACTGCACATGTTCATCCGAATGAATCAGTTGTCGGCTTGTCACTTGTTGGTCAGTAACAAATTCTATACCATCATCCCACAGCTCATGCAGTCACAGCTAGACCGAAAAATCTCAAGGTATATCCAACATATAATGTTATTATTACATTGGTTACTACAAATTCTGAAATTATATACTCAGAATAATAACTGAAAGTCTTATTACTTTTTGTGTTTGCTATGTTTCGAGAAAGATATATTTGACACTTGTTTGATAGGTTTAGTGCAGTCTAGAGTTATATTTGAACTAACAAAAGTGTTAGTTTCTTATGAATTATGAAATACATATGCTGGTAATATATACAAAAGACGACGATACATATGCTGGTAATATATACAAAAGACTTCTATCATCGTCTTTTATATACGTTATATACGATGGCTATGTATGTTGCTTCTTTGCCCCCCTCATGTTCAAATCCTGACTCCGCCCCTGGGTCTGGCACGCTCCTAGTGAGCACCGCACGCTGCAAGGCCGTCACCTCCATCTTCCCTCGGTCCATCCTCACAGCAGAACTGATACACCGACCTTGCCAGGACTCTCTGCCATCAACGCCACCATGACACCAGACATCTTCCTCCTCCTGCGCGAGTCTATCTCCAATACATGCCCATCGCCTAACCTCCGCGACGCCATGTCGCCGGGATCCGCCATCGGCCTTGCAGTAGATGTAACACTGCTCCTCCTATTGTCCCCTCCAGCCAGCACGTGCTCCAAAACGATGCCCCCAGGAGGGACAACGGCATCGAAGGTGCCATCATCGTCCGATCCGGTAGACCCAGATCTAGGGTTCCGGAGCATCACGAGTGGGGCGCCATGACCTACAACAACGATGCCTCAAGAAGGGAACAACGTCATATACGTCGCCATCGTCCGCCATGACTGTAGTTGTTTCACCGGAAATCACCCCCCCCCCCCCCCCGATCTAGCATGTGACTGAAACCGAATGGAGCTTCGCCGTGAAGACCAAAGCTATCGTCGGCACGCCGGCAGGGAGCCTCCAGCCGCCCCGCACCGGTCCACCACGCACCACTGGTTGCCACACCGGGGCGGATCTGGACGGGACGCCAGATCCGCGGCTTTCGTCGCCCATCTCCAGGCATAGACTCCACCGAGGGGAAGAGCACCATGCCGGCCATGGATCTGGCCGCCGCCGCATAGGCAAGGGACGCCGCCCTACCTGCTACTCGCGGATCCAACACCAGAGTCGGCCCTGTCACCTCTGGGTGATCCCGCAGCCCCTGTCTTGTCCGGCCCTCCATGAGTAGGATGAGGCACGCATCACCGCCGCCGGACCTGCCCGCGCGCCGCCGCGCCCGGATGAACGTGACGCCGCCGCCCGAGGACGCCCACCCTCGCCGAGTCTGAAGCGAGGAGGAGATGGGGCTCCGCTGCCACCAGCACCTACCGGGCTTTGCCCGGCAGCGCGGACCGGCTGCAGCGAGGGGAGAAGAGGCGAGGGGCTGAGGCGCCGGCGGGAAGGGTTGCCCCCTTGGTCGCTCGGTCGCTCGCGGGGGAGCGACGCGAGAGGGTTGGCTCGCGGGGGTTGAATCGGAAGCTATTTGACTAAAACCAACAGCACCTCTTAGATAGATTATATCAGGAAAATGATACCCAACATTGTTTTTCTCTTATATTGGATCAATGATGACTCCATACATTAATGCTTGAAGCGGAAACAAAATGTTTTACTCAACCAAAATATAAGAATGGCACCACGTGTTCATGGTAGGCTTGATACAGGTGCATTTTCTTCATTTTTGCATGTATCTTTGCAGGTCACAGTCTGTGGGAATGGAACCCAGACCGTTGTAATTAACTTTCTCTCGAACCTTTGTTTTGCAGGTTCATCAAAGATGAGCTAGAGACGATGCAGGCATTCCTGGTGGCTGCTGAAGGAATGAAGGAGAAAGATATGCTACTAAAGGTGTGGGCAAATCAAATAAGGGACCTCTCCTACAATATTGAAGATTGCCTTGCTGAATTCATGGTGCATGTGGCAAGTCAAAGCTTGTTGCGGAAGCTGATGAAGCTCAAAGACCGCCACCGAATTGCCATGCAGATTCGTGACCTCAAATCAACAGTTGAAGAAGTGAGCAGCAGGAACACACGCTACAACCTGATTGAGAAGAACCAAATCACTAGAGCCATTGATGAGAGGGATTCTTGCATGGAAGATATTCGCAACCAGTCCGCGAACAACATCGATGAAGCCGAACTTGTGGGGTTCTCCAGTCCGAAACAAGAGTTAATAAGGCTTGTAGATGTCAATGCCAACAATGGCCCTGCTCGGGTAATATGTGTGGTTGGCATGGGTGGTCTGGGTAAGACTACTATTGCAAGGAAGGTCTATGAAAGTATGAAAAACTTTTCATGTTATGCTTGGATCACTATCTCGCAGTCATTTGTCCGGATGGAGCTTCTCAAAGTTATGATCAAAGAACTCTTCGGTGATGAAGCACTCAAGAAGCAACTTGACAGGAAGGTGGTGCGAGAAGAGTATCTCGCGAGCTACCTCAGAAAAGAGCTAATTGAGAAGAGGTACTTTGTTGTTCTTGATGACTTATGGAACATAGATGATTGGAAGTGGATCAAAACTATTGCTTTTCCAAGTAGTAACAACAAAGGTAGTCGGATACTGGTAACAACAAGAGATGTTGGCTTAGCTGAGGAGTGTACCTTGGAATCCTTTGGATCATTTATCTACCACCATCAACCCTTAGAAACAAATGATGCCATAAAATTGCTATTAAGGAAGGTAAGGAAAAGTGAGGAAGACATGGAAAAATATGAGAACATGAGGAACATAGTTACTAAGATAGTAAAAAAGTCTGGACGGTTACCTCTAGCTATACTCGCAATAGGAGGCATGCTTTCCACGAGGGAGGTTAGCGAGTGGCAAAGTATTTATAACCAGATCCCCTTAGAGCTAGAGAGTAACCAAAGCCTTGAAGCAGTGAGAAGGATGGTTACCATGAGTTACAACCACTTGCCATCCCATCTTAAGTCATGTTTCCTATACTTAAGCATATTTCCTGAGGATTTTGAAATCAATAGGAGGCGTTTGGTGGAAAGATGGATAGCCGAGGGGTTTATTATTGCTAGGAGTGGGGTGAGTATTGAGGTTGTTGGAAATAGTTACTTTAATGACCTTATCAACCGAAGCTTGATTCAGCCATCAAGAGTGAGCATAGAAGGAATTGTCAAGAGTTGTCGAGTTCATGATATTGTTCGGGATGTTATGATCTCAATTTCTAGAGATGAAAATTTTGCGTGGTCTACATCGGATGATGCAACCGACGTAGCAGGCAATAACTTCCGCCATATAGCATTGCAAGGCAGTTGGTGCCCAAATAAAGGCTTGGATTGGAACCATGTCCGATCATTAACTGTGTTTGGCGAGAGACCCATGAAACAGGTACCTTCACTTTGTTCACCCAACTTCAGAATGCTTAGAGTATTGGATCTACAGGATGCACTGTTTAAAATCACATAAAAAGATATCAACACTATAGGGTTGTTACGTCATTTGAAACACGTCAATGTTGGGATGTCTTATGGCAGATCAGATATTTGCAAGCTCCCAAGAACCATAGGGAAGCTACAAGGCTTGCAAACTTTGGACATGAGAAATAGTCATATTGCATCACTACCAACTGACATCACTAAACTACAAAGCCTTCATAGCCTCCGTTGCAGCAAAGTTAGTGAAGATGCTAATTTATACTTGTGTTACCCCGTGCTATGGTTAATGTCCACATTTTGTATGCCTATTCTGTTCAGTCCTTTAGTTCCTCTTGATGAGCGTCCATACATTATGAAGCTCATTCACCTGGCCTGGACTGGTCGTTTGACCAACTCTGAAGGTGTGAGGGTGCCCAAAGGGATCAACAACCTAAAGGAGTTAGAGGTACTAGGGATTGTGGATATTGAACGGACTAGCAAGAAAGCAGTTAAAGAGCTGGGGGAGCTTATAAAGCTCAGAAAGCTGAGTGTCAGAGTCATGGTTTTCAATTTCAGTTTCAGAAAAATTTCAGCACCAACCGAAATCACTGAAATTCAGTGAATTTCAGTTATTTCAGTTTCCATTTCAGCCAAATGACCGAAATATTTACTTGAATTCAATTAAAAATTTGAAAATTTTAAAAAATATATTGAAAAATATTGGAATTGTTGTGCTATACTGGAATTGCTGAAATATTTTGACCGAAACGTAATATTTCAGTGTCTGCTGAAATTACTGAAATTCAGTGAATTTCACTGAAATCTCACTGAAAGTGAAAACCCTGGTCAGAGTAGGGGCAAGCAAGCAAAAGAGCAAGATACTCTGTACATCGCTTGAGAAGCTCACTTCCCTCCGCTCTCTCTGTCTCCGTGTGGATCAAATTACATCTGGGAGAAGCAGTGCATCACTCGAGTGGTTGCAGTCTATTTCCACCCCTCCCCCTCTGCTGCGGAAGCTGAATTTGTGGGGAGATCTCGGGAAGTTGCCTGACTGGTTTGGGGATCTGGTACATTTGGTGAAGATTGAGTTACTGTATAGCAATCTGAAGGATGGAGATAAAAGCATGAACCTACTAGGCGCACTGCCAAAGCTCATGCTCCTTCATCTTTCTTGGGATTCTTATGTCGAGGAGAAACTAGTTTTCAGAGCAGAAACTTTCACAAATCTGAAGAGACTTGAGGAGAAATTTACAGGGTTGGTATTTGAGGAGGGCTCCTCGCCCCAGTTGGAAACGATAGAAATCAGTGTGTGCAGGTTGGAATCAGGGATTAGTGGTATCAAGCACCTTCCAAGACTGAAGGGCATCAATCTGGAAGGTACTATAGTTGCGAGGCTTTGTGTGCTGGAAGGTGATGTCAGTGCACACCCCAACCATCCCGTGCTGCGACTTTCCTTGCACCGAAGCTTCCATGACCTGGATCAGCACATCGTCGGTGTACTAGCAGAAGCAACGGGGGAGCCATCCATTCCGGGGCCTGCAGAGGGAGAGGGCTCACAAGAGGCAGCCATGCTTGAGGAGAGCGACAGGTCGGCATCTCGCAGATTTGCTTCTCGGTCTATGTTTTCTCTCTTTGTTCAAGCAGTAGCAGCTGAGATGTATGTTATTAATCTCTCTCTGTCATCTCTTACAGCGAAGATGACCTGCGCTGATAATCTCAGCTTCATTCCCTTCTCTGCTCAAATCGGCTGCATATATGTGGGCACAGGACTCGGAGTCTCTAGCTTTGGTCGCCGCCTTGTAACACCTTTGCTTTCATGTTAGTACTTGGTGAACGACTGCCGCCACCACTGCTGATTTATTGATCTTTTGTGCACACCAACTGTTTGTCTCACTATCTGCAAGGGGTTATGTTTGCGCTATTGCCTTAAATTTGACCTGCTTACCTACCACTGTCCGAAGATATCAGTTCAATGTTGTGTACTTGTGTCACATTCCTGTTTACTTATACAGAGTGTCTTATAATATCGAGTTTCCAAGGCTGCAGTCTTCAAGTGGTTGTGTTTATTTTCGGTCCAGGACTTCTCTTCGATTCTCCTTTCCGTTTTTATTTGCTCTCATATTGTACTAAAGAAAAGAAATCACACTTTTCTTTAGACTCGATATGCATTATAATTTGTTACTTGCCGTCTCCAAACAAAATACTAGTTCATTTTCATGTTAGGTTGGTCTCTTAGACTCTCACCATTACCAGTTGGGCTGCACTCGTTTCTTTAAAAAAAATTGAAGCACCCTTGTTGCTACAATTTACAGGAAGTTAGAATTTCGCAAACCTTGAACAAGGTGGAGAATGGCACAATCAAACACATGATGCAGTTGATGCGACTAATGGCGGCACGTTACCTGATTTTCTGCTGAAGGCAGCATAATAGCAAGGAGCCAACTAGAGGAAGACAACGCCCATGGAAGCACTATCGTTAGGCACCGGCTAACGTTCGACAGGTCAGTTGTTCAGACAGTATGCAGCTACCAGCTGAGATCTATGTACGCTATATTATGCACATGTCATGATTTATCTTTATTTTTTTGTCTTACAGCAAAGATCATCTGCACTGACGATCTCGCCTCCGTTTCATTAACTTCTCCACCCAGATCAGGTGCATATATGTCCTCCATTCTTTTTCCTGCTGTCAAGCCCCCTACTTCGCTTATACAATTCGATCGCCACCACCTTCTGAAACCATGCAATGTTTGTGTGTAAGAGGTAATGTTTGTGGCTTCGCGCTACTGCCTATGTATTTTAACTCGTTCCATGTTGTGTCACATTCCTGATTACCTGCTTGACATCAAAAGAGTATCTTATAGTATGAAATTTCCATGGCTGCAGCCTGCACGTGACTTCTCTTTTTATCCATGGTCTTCTGCTTAGATTTTCCTATCATCTTTCATTTTCTTTCATATTGTAGAGAAGAAAAAAAACACTCGTTTTGTAAACATAAACCTGAATTCCTTCACAGTCCACATATAGGTAGTTCTTTTTTATACCAGTTTGATCTCTTAGAGATTCAGCTTTACCAATTGAGCTCCTCTTGTTTTTTTTTACAATTTATGAAGCACCACTTGTTGTGACACTTCACAGGAAGTTAGAATTTGACGATCCTGGGACAAGCACATTACCTAATTATCTGCTGAAGGTTAATAGCAAAGAGCCAACTGGTGGAACGCAAAATCCATGATGCAATGAATGTGCATTATTTAAGGTGGGCCCAGGTTAAGCTCATATACCTTCTCTATCTCAGCATATAGCTAGGGAGGAATTAGTGCTTACAATGTGGTAGCATTTCCAAATGTCAGGAATCTTGATATTATTAAGGAGGACCTGGAGCAACTCTGGCAGATGAGAATTGAGCAGGGTGCATGCATCTGCAGCTGAAGTAAACAAAACATTCCAGACATCCAGTGCTTCAAAAGGACACTGAATGTTCTGAAGTGTGGACTGTGATTACATCGATATGTGGTCAGTTCATCTACAACTCCTTTTTGTTGATGTCGTGTTAGATTTTCCATATGAATATGTACTAATTTCCATTCCTGGCACCGTTTTCAGCTTGTGAACATGCATCTGCTGACGGAATGTATTCCTAAGTAATGCCCTGTTATTTAATGTCAGCCGGGGGGAAGACTTGGAAAATGAGTCCAGCTCGCCAAGTTCTCTGCTGGCTGGTGGCCTGTGATATGGTGCAAGGTGAAACTGAGAGGGATCTCGGCATTTCTCCACTGTGAATGGAAGAAGAATGCATTGATCTTGGGGCTTTGGTGTAATGGAGGGGAGTAGCAAGCTGCACTTCTACTAAGAAGGAGTTTACAAGTTGCAACTATTGGCCAAGATGACAAAACGATTCTTGAGGAACGCCTGAAATTTTCAATCAGACCTACTCTGTTTTCTAGTACTCTGTTTTTCCAAAGGTGTTTAGTTCCTCTCTGTCTGTTGCTGCCACTATGCTTGTGCTTGTTTGTAATCAAAGAATGAGGATTGCATGTGTTTTTATCCAAGTTCCGTCAATTTAAAGAATCTGTTCAAATTCTTTCCACTCCGGAACGACAATGAATGGTCTGACTCCATGTGGTCGGTAGTGCGGAGCGGACCAGTCTTGTACGTAGTACAAAATCAGCCTGATGAGAATACAGACTTACTCTGTTTCTAGCACTCAGTTTTCTTGAAGATGATTAATTGCTCTCAAATTCGTGCTGCCACTACGCCTGTGCTTGTTTGTAAACGAAGAATGCTGATTGCATTTGCTGTCATCCCATTTCCGTAAAATTTGAGTTGGTGAAATAATGTGCCTCATCAGTTTCGCTTTGCCAATTATAGTTTGTCAGCAAAAGGCCACGTGACGGCACACGAAACACATAGGTTTATTTTGGGAGCAGTATTTTCCATCTGTAATTTGTGACCATGTTTCCCCATTTCAACTGTCGATAGTTCCACGAACCTGCAGGCTAAATTGAACAACCAGCAGACTGACTATGACAAAGACCAGGAGACTGACCGCGGCTTGCCTCACCAAACTCATCACCGGATGCCAAGCGTGTGTGCTTGACTTGGTCCGTTGCACACTGCCTCTGCTAAACGCAGCAACCGTGCGGCCATGGATGGTCTTCCATGGACCATTCTATGTTCTAGATTTTTTTTCATTTTATTTAGTGCCTTTTAAACAAATCATGTTTGTTCTATATATTTTTTGCACTGCTATAGATTCAAAAACATCTAAATTTTGTTTTTGCATGGAAGATTTTTGAGTGCTCCGTGCCAATTTTCAGCACACTCGGACCTCTAAGTAGCTCTCAGGAAAAGAGAAATGGGGTCTATGAAAAAGTTTACTACTGTTCATGCACCGTTCAGACCGTTTTTCGAGAGCTAGTCAGATTTGTGCAGAAAATTGGCATCCACCTCACACACTAGAACACCTTCCATGCAAAAGAAATTATGAGTTTTTTGATTTTTTCTAGTATTTTTTTAATTTCACTGTTCAGCCTAGTGGTTGCAGCGACCTTAGTAGCACCCCGGGTCCTGGATTCGACTCCCGGTGGGAGCGGATTTAAAACAGGCTTGGGCAAAAATTTCTGGAATAAAAAGACTGTGGGGCTGTTGCCCTACAGTAAATAGTCAAAAACAAAACTTAGATGGGTTCGAGTGTAGAAATGGATATTCGTGTTTCCCACGCACTCCATCTTACCACGAATGCAAACTGTAGAAAAGGGAGGCTAAAGCGTATGCAATCAGGAGGGACGCGTGCGTGTTAATATATGCACAATGGTGCGAGATATACAAGGTTGTTGGGCTGTGGATTGATCTACAAGACACAATCTAGGATAGGACTCAATCCCAACAGCCCAACTATCATTACAACAGAAACATCAACACGCACGCACGCATATACGGTTATACCATATGTACAATGTTTAACACTCCCCCTTAATCACAACTTATCTAAGTTGAGATTGCGTCGAAATGCCTCCAGCTGCCTCAAGGAAAGGGGTTTAGTAAACCCATCTGCAACCTGATCACCAGTAGGAACAAAGCGAACATTCAACAGCTTGTTTGCAACTCGTTCTCGAACAAAGTGATAGTCTATCTCGATGTGCTTCGTCCTAGCATGAAAAATAGGGTTGGCAGATAAATAAGTAGCACCCAAATTGTCACACCATAGTGATGCTGCCTTGGGATGAGAAACACCCAACTCTGTCAACGTGTTTTGGACCCAGATGACTTCAGAAGTGGCATTAGCTAGAGCCTTGTACTCAGCTTCTGTGCTAGACCTGAAAACGGTCGCCTGCTTACGGGCACTCCATGACACCTAGTTACCTCCAAGAAAAACTGCAAAACCTCCTGTAGACCTCCTGTCATCAGGGCAGCCTGCCCAATCTGCATCGAAGAACGCACTAACAAGCATGGAGTCTGATTTGCAAAGCTTAAGACCATGACTCTGTGTGCCTTGAAGATATCTGAGTATCCTTTTTACTGCAGTCCAATGAACAGTAGTAGGAGCATGCAAAAACTGACAGACCTTATTAACAACATATGCAATATCTGGCCGCGTCAAAGTTAGGTACTGTAGTGCTCCCACGATGCTCCTATACCTGGTGGAGTCGTCGGTCGTGAGGATGGCTCCATCATGAAGAGATAACTTCTCAGAGGCAGACAGGGGTGTAGGCGAAGGTTTGCATCTAGTCATGCCCATCCGCTGAAGGATCTCTTGCACATATTTTTCCTGCGACAGAAGGACTCCACGTGCAATATTTTTCACCTCAATACCAAGAAAGAAATGCAATGCACCCAAGTCCTTGAGTGCAAAGTCCATACTCAAATCCCTGAGAAGAGCTGCAACTGCTGTGGATGAGGAGCTTGTGACAATAATATCATCAACGTATATCAGCATAAAAATAGTTACTTCGTGCTTATGATAGAAGAATAGTGAGGTATCTCCTTTGGAAGAAAGAAAACCAAGAGACCGAAGTTTGGAGTACAAACAATAATACCAGGCTCTTGATGCTTGTTTCAGGCCATAAAGAGCCTTATCAAGCTTGCAGACATGGCGTGGTGAGACTGAGCTCTCATACCCAGGAGGTTGCCTCATGAAAACTTCCTCTTCCAGAACACCATGCAAAAACGCGTTCTTCACATCTAGTTGCCGCATGCACCAATTTCGAGAAATTGCAATGGAAAGAACTAAACGGATAGTAGCAGCTTTTACCATAGGGCTAAAGGCGTCTTCATAGTCCACACCGTACCTTTGCTTGAAGCCTTTGGCAACTAACCGGGCCTTGTACCTGTCAATAGTGCCATCAGACTTTCGCTTAATCTTGTACACCCATTTGCAGTCAATCACATTCCTCCCTCTGACGGGTGGACGAGGCGCCACGTTTTGTTATCCATAAGAGCAGAGTACTCCTCATCCATTGCCTTCTTCCATTTGGGGTCACCAAGAGCAGCTTGTAAATTTCTTGGTTCACCTGCAGCACAAAAAGATCCCCAGCGAATAGAGCCATCTTTATAAACTTTTGGTTTTGCAATGCCACTTTGAGACCTGGTTTGTGTACGCAGAGGAGGAGGCGGGGGTGGCTGATCAGCCCGAACGTGCAGCCGATTGATTGATGCAGAAACAGCGGAGTCCGAGGTGGCGGTATTAGGCACAGAAGATCCAGAGTCAGCCGCACCGGATCCCGCACCAGGTCCAATTCGGCCGCAGACGGCCCGCCACGCGGCTGCGGCGGACAGGGCGCCAGAGGCTGCGAAGGGCCCGACCCGCCCGAGCCAGCGCGCCCCACACCAGGGCGGCCACGTGGGCCGTGCTCGTTCGCCGCGGAGGAGGCCCAGGCCCGCACCGAGGCGGGAGTGGCCCGACCAGGGGACAGGGAGACAGCGGGCCCGCATGGCCGACCGCCAGCCCCACCTGCTGGCGGCGATCCCGCGGGGGATTCGCCTGACGCGGCTGCAGCACCAGATCCCGAGGGGATTCGCCCGCCAGAATCATCATCGGATCGTGCGCCCGGATCTTCTGCATAGTCTGCTGTTGGCTGCATAAAATCATGAGTATTTTCACCGATTTCTTCACTAAATTAGGCACGGTTGGCCGGCCCTGATTCCTGCACATATCAGCAGACACCTCATCAAGAGTATTAGGCATTGGCACGGAACCAGCAGCAGCATCAACTCCCCCTGGAATAAAGTTTGGTGATGGCAGGAGATGAGAGGGTAACAAAACAAGTTCTTTGCGTAGTTGTGCTCCTGCATTTGGGTGAAGACTCGCAAAAGGAAAAACTTGTTCATCAAACACGACATCGCGAGAAATATAGACTCGTCCGGAGGAGATGTCTAAGCATTTATATCCCTTGTAAAGAGTACTATAGCCCAAGAAGGCGCATTGCTTGGAGCGGAACTCAAGTTTGTGCTTATTAAAGGGGCGCAAATTGGGCCATACAGCACAACCAAAGATGCGAAGACTCGCAAAAGGAAAAACTTGTTCATCAAACACGACATCGCGCGAAATATAGACTCGTCCGGAGGAGATGTCTAAGCATTTATATCCCTTGTGAAGAGTACTATAGCCCAAGAAGGCGCATTGCTTGGAGCGAAACTCAAGTTTGTGCTTATTAAAGGGGCGCAAATTGGGCCATACAGCACAACCAAAGATGCGAAGATAACTATAATTGGGTTTAGTGCCAAAGAGATGTTCTAGTGGAGTTTGATTTTTGATGACTCGACTAGGGACACGGTTGATGAGATATACAGCCGTGAGGAAAGCTTCATCCCAAAACTTTAAGGGCATGAACGCATGTGCCAAGAGAGAAAGACCAACCTCCACTATGTGACAATACTTCCGCTCTGCGGATCCATTTTGTTGGTGTGCATGAGGGCAAGAGACGTGGTGAGTAATGCCAATGCGCTCAAAGAAAGAATTCAGACTTTGATACTCACCACCCCAATCTGTTTGCATGGTGATGATTTTGCAATTAAACAAGTGTTCAACCTGAGCTTGAAAAAGACGAAACTTCTCAAACACATCAGATTTGTTCTTAAGCAAATATATCCAACTAAACTTGCTGAAATCATCGATAAAACTGACATAGTATTTTTGCCTGCCTACAGAAACGGGTCCAGGACCCCAAACATCTGAGAAAATTAGCTCTAAAGGAGCTTTGGATTCACTAACAGAGCGAGGATAAGGGAGTTGATGACTTTTGGCCATCTGGCATGCATCACACACGAGAAGATAATCTTGTTTATTTGACACGGGGAGATTAAAATCTCGTACTATTTTCTGGACCACTGGAAGAGAGGGATGCCCTAGACGCTTGTCCCACCGGGATGTGGATGGTTTGATTGCTCCAAGTGCTTGCCGTGAAGGGGTACTGTGCCGCCCGGTGACTGGAAACAAACGCCATTTACTCTTGTTTTGAAGTATGGTCCTCCAGGTATCCTGTTCCTTGACAAGAAAAGTTTCAGGGTGAAGTTCAATAAACACGTGATTATCTTTCATGAGTTGATAGGCAGAAAGAAGACTTTGCTCAGAGTTAGGAACATGCAGAATATTGTTGAGTTTTAATGATCCAGAGGGAGTAGATAAAACTGAATGGCCGATGTGTGCAATGTCCATACCTTGTCCACTGGCGGTGTGGATCTGTTCGTTGCCGTTGTAGCGATCCCGAACCGCAAGTTTCTCCAGCTCGCCGGTGATGTGATCAGTTGCACCGGTGTCAAGATACCAATTGATATCTACACCGTATGAATGAGCGGCGTTGGCAGTACGATGTTGGCCACCATTGCCACCACCGCCACCACCGCCGCCGCCGCCGTTGCCGCCACCGCCGCCTCCTGCGGTGTTGCGGACATTATTGTTGTAGCTTTTGTCGTAGCGCTTTTTGCAGCGCCATGCACCGTGCCCTTCTTCTTTGCAGATCTGGCAACGTGCCCATGCTGTAGTTGCCGCCACGGCCGCCGCCGCGCGACGCAAGATTGGCGGAGTGACTCGGGGAGAATGCTGCTTGCTGAGCAGCGATGCGGCCTTCAGCCGCCAGGAGCAACGAGAAGAGCTCCGTGAGCCCGATCGGTTGGTCCGTGGCGGCGCGTGTGGAGATTGCTGAAACAAAACCATTATAGTCCGGTTCATGCACCAGGCCCTAAAGAATCTGATCGACAAGATCATCTTCTCCAAGAGGCTTCCCGGCAGCGGCGAGTTCATCAGCAATGCCCTTCATCTTGGTGAAGTAGGCTGCTGCCGACATGTCCCCCTTGCGCGTGTTACCTAGGGCAGACCGAAGCTGGAGGATTCGTGCCCTAGATTGCGATGAAAAACTTTGCACCAGGGCTTGCCAGATGCCAGCAGAAGTAGTATGGTTCGAAACTTGCATGAGAACATCACAAGACAGAGATGCGATCAAGAACGTAAGCACCTGTTGATCCTGCGTCTCCCAGACGGCATGCTCGTGGTTGGGCGTGGAGACGGTTTCCTTCTTCCCGTCGGCGAGGTCCCTCTCGATGAGAAGAACGGCGGCTGGCTCCTTGCGTGATCCATCAAGGTAGCCCATCATGCATGCGGCTTTGATGTGCGGCAGGACTTGCGCCTTCCATACCAGGAAGTTTTCCCTGGTCAGTTTCTCGGTGATCGTGCGACCAAGGGATGCGAGGGAGTGGGAGGCCATGGCGACGGAGGAGGACGAGGATGACATGACCTAGATGTGTTGGAAGGGAGAGGCTCTGTATACCATGTAGAAAAGGGAGGCTAAAGCGTATGCAATCAGCAAGGACGTGTGCGTGTTAATATAGGCACAATGGTGCGAGATATACAAGGTTGTTGGGCTGTGGATTGATCTACAAGACACAATCTAGGATAGGACTCAATCCCAACAGCCCAACTATCGTTACAACAGAAACATCAACACGCACGCACGCATATACGGTTATACCGTATGTACAATGTTTAACACAAACTACAAATGTTCCCTGACTAGCATGGAACAAGACTCTAGCTTCCTCGTAGGACATGGCATGCTATTTTTTGTAGTTAATTTGCCAAACAAGCCGAAGCTCTGCCATTCATTGTAAAAGGGAGAAGTTTTACAACCTAACAAGGATCAAAAGTGGAAAAGTCTTTTCAGAAGAAAGATAGCACTACGCTACTCTCCTGCAAGAATCAGGGGAGCCACCTCAGTTGCAATCTTGAAGGCCGATGCGATGGGGCTGGAGGCAGGATCTTGGAGATATCTAAGAATTTCACTCCTTCCCCAAAATGCAGATGGTGTGTAAGGTTATAATGGAAGCATGTCTCTGGTATTTTTGCACAAGATCCAAATGCACCATCTCCCACAAGAATTGATATTCAGTATTGAGTGTACATGCCAAGGTTAGTTGGAGACAATGGAGCAGAGCACACATGTGTTGCGATACCTCTCTAGAGAAAGGGAAATAAAGGTTTGGTACGACGTAGAATCCAAGATTTGGTCATAAAATTAATTGATGGATAGCTAATATGCTCAACAACATTTATCTCTATAAGCATGAGCTACACTTATAAAAAGCGGAGTCGCTACTTCTTGTGGCATCTACCTATGTTTTAAGGATTGTACTAGCAGTCAAACAAACATGAACAGACTCGTGGCGCTAAAGAGGGGACATAGTAGTGAGAATTGTGATGGGTTGGATATGTAATTTTTTGAGAAATATGGATGAGAGGCATATGGAAACACATCTTCTCCAAATATCATATACCCCCATCCAGGTCAAATGATTGCAGCAATTTAATTGGCTGCATGCACGCTCTTAGCTATAATAGCTTGCATGCCTGGTCGGGCGTATTGACCGGAGCGATTTTACTGGATGCATGCTCCCGGTTGTAATTAACTCTGCAAACTGGAGTAAAATTGAGGGAAAATACTTTCGATGTAATTGCTGCAGCCATGTAAATTCAAACGGTTTACCATGGCTCATGGGCATTTAATCCTAGATGGAGGAAGTAAGATGTAAAAAGAGGTTTATGTCATGTATTTCTGAGGAGGGTGTCGGTGTCAAAACCTGCGGATCTCGGGTAGGGGGTCCTGAACTGTGCGTCTAGGCGGATGGTAACAGGAGACAAGGGACTCGATGTTTTTACCCAGGTTCGGGCCCTCTCGATGGAGGTAATATCCTACTCCTGCTTGATTAATATTGATGATATGGGTAGTACAAGAGTAGATCTACCACGAGATCAGAAAGGCTAAACCCTAGAAGCTAGCCTATGGTATGATTGTTGTTCGTCCTACGGACTAAAACCCTCCGGTTTATATAGACACCGGATAGGTTAGGGTTACACAAAGTCGGTTACAATGGTACGAGATCTACATATCCGTATCGCCAAGCTTGCCTTCCACGCCAAGGAAAGTCCTATACGGACACGGGACGAAGTCTTCAATCTTGTATCTTCAGAGTCTTGGAGTCCGGCCGTGATGATTGTTCGGCTATCCGGACACCCCCTAGTCCAGGACTCCCTCAGTAGCCCCTGAACCAGGCTTCAATGACGACGAGTCCGGCGCGCATATTGTCTTCGGCATTGCAAGGCGGGTTCCTCCTCCGAATACTCCATAGAAGGTTTTGAACACAAGGATAGTGTCCGGCTCTGCAAAACAAGTTCCACATACCACCGTAGAGAGAATAACTTTTGCGCAGATCTGCTGACGTATTCCGTGGCGTGACATCACACCACGGCCAGGCCTTTATATGAATCGTTTTTTACTGTTCCACCTCAGCGCGTTTATCGAGGCGGTTTCCCTGGCACGTCTTATCAAAGCATAGATCGTGCCCCCTTATTTCGGGATTCTCATCAATACGGACGTGGGTAACCCATCCGCGCCATTGATTACGGCGCTTAGGAGATAAGCGAGTTTTACCAGGCTGGTGGGGGACGCATAACTTCGTCCATCCATATAAGGGGATAAGGATCCACCTTTTCACCGACGCCTTCTTCCTCATTTGCTCATCCATTTCCGCGCACTCGAGCTCCAACGCCCAAGTCCGCACATCCCACCTCAACCTTCTCCAACCATGTCCGGAGCGGGAGGCAGGTGGATGACCTCCTCCGTCACGGAGGGGCACATCACAACACTGCGGGAAGCCGGATACTTGTCCAGCAACATCGCGCACAGGCTGCCCGACGCGGGGCAGCTCATTCCAACCCCCAGGCCCCATGAGAGGGTGGTGTTTCTCCCCCACTTCCTCCGCGGACTAGGTTTTCCACTTCACCCATTGGTCCGGGGTCTCATGTTCTACTACGGCCTGGACTTCCACGACCTGGCCCCGAATTTCATCCTCAACATCTCGGCGTTTATCGTCGTGTGCGAGGCCTTCCTCTGCATCCAGCCCCACTTCGGCCTATGGCTGAAGACCTTCAATGTCAGGCCGAAGGTTGTGGGCGGCCGTCAAGCGGAGTGCGGAGGCGCCATGGTTGGCAATATGGCCAAAGTCCTATGGCTCCAGGGCTCCTTTGTGGAGACAATAAAGGGGTGGCAATCGGGGTGGTTCTACATTACCGAGCCACGCGACCCCAAATGGGTGGCGGCCCCCGAATTCAGATCTGGCTTCCCCACACGGCTCTCGTCATGGAAAGAGACGGGCCTGGCGTGGGGGAATTCGGACGAGCTATCCGGACTCCAAACATGCATCTGAAACCTGGTGGACAAGAATCTCAGGCTTGCCAACGTAATCCAGGTGATGCTCATCCGCCGGATTCTCCCATGCCAACAACGGGCCTTCAAATTGTGGGAGTTCGATCCGGCACAGCACCCCACTCTGACAAGGCTCTTCGACACTATGTACGAAGATGCCTGGAAGGTGCTGTTCAAGGGCGCCGAGGCTCCCATATCCGCTACCGAAGATTGCGGATTCAGCTCGCAGCGTCAAGCCAGCGAGGTGAGTTATTTTACCCTTTATGGGACTCTTTTTTTCATAGTTTGACTCTATGTGGGATCTAAAACTCCCTAACCTTTAACAGGACTGGCTGAAGACGTCCGGACAGGTTAGCTGTCCCGCTCCTTTGCCAGAAGACCCAGCGGACGCCCGATGGACGGGGCTGCTGGCTCCGGTACCTCATGTGGTGCCGGAGAAGAAGGCCAAGAAGGAGGCCACGGGAACTCGACGGAGCTCCCGACGCCTGGTGTTGTCAGATTCTGAAGCAGAATCTTCTCCTGAGGACGAGGAGGAAGAAAAAGAAGCCTCTCCCCCAGCGGGGGAGGAGAGGAAAAGGAAGGCCGCCCCAACTGGGGAGGCCGGAGGGTCCAAGAAGGGAAGAACCCTTCCTCCGGACTTCTCCACCAACGTCGACAACGACGAGGAGCATTGGCCAACAAGGGCCAAGCCCCTTGCGAGATCGTAAGTGTCCGTATACCCATGGCTTTTTTATCATTGCATAGTGTTCTCTAATGACAAACAATCATGCAGCCCGCCCAAGGGCGAGTTCGCCGCTTCGTCGAGCGGGTCCTTGAGTTCGTCGGAAATGGAGAGTACTTCACTTCCGGCCGCCTCCTCACCTCACGCTGCGGACGACGCCGCGGTGGGGCCCCAAAGGGGGCTTGGTAAAGAGGAGGTGGCGCGGGAGGCGCCGCAAGGCAACCTCCCGGACTCCAGGCGCGTGGGGGGCGAGACCCCCAGGGGCTCTAAGCCCGACCCTTGTCCGGACTCCATGCCGGAACCTTCAGCGGTTCCGGAGTCTGGCAAGCGGTCCCTTCGCAAGAAGGGTAAGACACAGGTGTCCTCCGTCCAACCGGAGGCACCGGATAGCTTACTGGAGGCGCTTAACAGCGCTTCCATCGAGGAGGAGCACCACACTGTTATGAGTGCGGTGATCCGGACAGTTCAGTCCGCCAAGAGCGGGCTGACCGAAGCCTGTACCAGCCTTCTAACAGGCTTTGAGGTAAGTTTAGAATATGTAAAAATATTACCGCATAGACAGTAGCCCCTGATGCTTAGTTAGGTGTTCGGAAAGACCAGCCGGACTAAGGATCTAAAAAGATATCTGTGAGGAGTCTAACATAAGTATGTCAATATGGGAATGCAGGCTACGCTGCTGACCTCTGCCGCACTGACTGCGGAGGTCAATGCATTGAAGCAAAGCTTCGAGTGGTCCGAGAACGAGCTCGGCCTTGCCAAGAAGCAACTCGAGGACAAGGAAGGTAAGTAATACCTTGTGAAAGAAATACCTTATTGAAAGGTTTCAGTTGCAAAAAATAACAGGAATAACATGAGTACTGCAGGGGCCACGAACGAGGTGGCGACCCTGAAGGAGGCGGTGTCCGTGGCCGAAAACAAAGCGGCTGCGGAACGCACCGAGCGAGAGAAGGGGGAGGCGCAGCTGGCGGAGGTGCGGCAAGAGCTCCAGGCTCTCGTGGAAAAACATGAGAGTTTGGAGCGTGACTCGAAGACCCGAGAGTCCGAACTTGCTTCGGCTCTTAAGAGTGCCAAAGCTGCTAAGGCCGAGGCCCAAAAAGCCCTCCAGGAGATTGAGGCAATAAATAAGATCGTGGTGGGTAAGGCATTCTTTTTATGCAGAGCAAGCATGCGAAAGTGAATTACTTATTACTTATCCGGATTCAGAGCTCTCCAGGAGCTTTCGCAGATCTGTCTCGTAGTGTAACGGATGCTGCCGCGTTCTACCGCACCAAGGAGGGGAGCTCGACGGAGAAGGTGTTCTGGTCTCAGTATGCTGAGGCCGGACATCCGGTGCCCCTAAGCGACCAGCTGAAGCAGCTGGTCGAGCTCCACAAGGTCGCCGAACAGGCCATGAAGGGCCTCATAGTTTGGCTGTGGCCATTGGAAGCTATGCCTGGGAGCTACTTTGGGCTAGTGCGGCGGCTGGTGGACGCCTGTCCACGGATTGAAGTCATCAAGCGCTCCGTCTGCATTGAAGGTGTCCGTCGGGCCCTTGTCCGTGCTAAAGTGCACTGGGGCAAGCAGGATGCGGAGAAGCTTGTGACGGACGGGCCACCGAAGGGCAAGGAGCATCGCACGCCCGAAATGTACTATGAGGGCCTCCTGAAGGGTGCCCTTGAATAGCGGATGAGTGCTCCAAAGATGTAATTTTTGAATAGACTCGCATTTGTTATCACTGCGCTGACAACTGGTTCATATGCGCTAAGCAACGCTTATTAATTTAAAATATTACCTTCTGTGCGGCCGTTTATCAAATTTAAGAGATGGCAAGTCGTTGGCTTCAGCCCCAATGCCACGAGTGTTGGGGTGTTCGGGATAAACTTGAGCACTCTTGTTCCCATTCTTGGGTCCATCTAGGGAGGCGCTCAACGCAACGAACCAGGCAACCAAACTTATAATGCTTGAACACTCTCACTTAGCCATAGAATTCTATAATTTTAAATTTCGGCGAAGCCCCTAGTATTCGGAAGACCGAGTTCGGGGCGCTATCCACGCCTTGGCCGGACAATTCGGGTTCCTCTCTCTAAGCGGCATAAGTCTTTAGGGCCCCAAAAAACCTCTCGAATAGCGACCGGCTCTAGCCCTATCATGACGGTCAGATTTAGCTTTCTCCACTGAGGTGCTCGACCCAGCTCAACTGGGGCACACTCGCAGTGCTTCTCCCGGTGCTACCTTAGCCGATATAACGGAACGTAAGGTACCAAAACACGGGAGCCGGGAAGACCCAACTATTGACCCAAGACATGATTCGGAGTCGATTCATATAATGCTATAAGTTCGGGGTGCCGCACTTGTGAAAGTGTTCGGACTTATCACACCATAATTTTGGGGTACTTAAGCCCCTGGTGTATTGGCCGTACCAAAGTGTACGGGTGCGACATGTCATGAAATGAACATATATATAGATAAAAAAAAGGAGTGCAATAATAGGCAAAAGCTATGTATTGTTTATTTAAAAAGGTACTGCAATGAAAGCGGCACGATACAAATAGTGCGATAAGCAAGGGATGGGACTATCTAACATGTCCCCCTCCAGGGGTAAGGTGCGGGATGGTATGTAAAACAGGTATAATGCTCGTAATAGAGACCACCTGAACACTCGACGTGGCTTTCTGCTTCCCTGGCTGTTGCATCATGAATTCGACGATTCTAGTGTCGGACAGGACTTCTGGAAAACAGAGTCCTGAAAGTAAGAAAAAAGAAGAAAAAAAGAAAAAAAGAAAAAGAATGACACAATCGGGAGCCCCTGGTGCGGTTGAGCCGCATTCTGGGCGTGCCGTGGTCGTGCCCCTCCCCTTATGCCCATGGTATCTCCAGAGCATAGTTATGTACGCGTAGTACTGGCTTCGCAATTTCACGAGGGCTGGGGTTGGGGCCGGATTGCTACGCGTGCTTGAATCGTGCCAGGCGGTCTTGTTGTAGGTTACTCCGGGCGCGCTTGACCGTGTCCAGACGCTTAGTGGCCCGACTCGAGAATTGCTGTGAGAGGCTGCTTTGCGCCTCCGCCCGCGAGAACGCCGTGTGCTCCTCCGTTCGGAGAGAGTGTTCGGTGTTTCCATTGACCGTGATTACTCCTCGAGGGCCTGGCATCTTGAGCTTGAGGTATGCGTAGTGCGGCACCGCATTGAACTTTGCAAATGCGGTTCGTCCGAGCAGTGCATGATAGCCGCTGCGGAACAGGACGATGTCGAAGATTAACTCTTCGCTTCGGAAGTTATCCGGGGATCCGAAGACCACTTCGAGTGTAACTGAGCCTGTACAATTGGCCTCTACACCCGGTATGACGCCTTTAAAGGTCGTCTTTGTAGGTTTAATCCTTGTGGGGTCTATGCCCATTTTGCGCACTGTATCCTGATAAAGCTGGTTCAGGCTCCTACCACCGTCCATCAGGACTCTGGTGAGGTGAAATCCGTCAATAATTGGGTCAAGAACCAATGCGGCGAAACCGCCGTGACGGATGCTAGTGGGGTGGTCCCTTCGATCGAAGGTGATCGGGCAGGAAGACCATGGGTTGAACTTTGGGGCGACTGGCTCTATCGCATATACGTCCCTTAGTGCACGCTTCCGCTCCCTTTTGGGTATATGGGTTGCGTATATCATGTTCACCGTCCGCACTTGTGTGGGAAAACCCTTCTGTCCTCTATTGTTCGGCGGCCGGGGCTCTTCCTCGTCATCGCTATGCAGCCCCTTGTCATTGAGTTCGGCACTTAACTTGCCTGCTTGCTTGAACACCCAACAATCCATGTTGGTGTGATTGGCTGGTTTTTCGGGGGTGCCATGTATCTGGCACAAGCGATCGAGTATTCGGTCCAAGTTGGACGGGCCCTGGGTATTTCTTTTGAATGACTTCTTCCGTGACCGGGTTGAATCCGGCATTGATGGCCGTATCTTCAGCATTATCGCCGTTAATGCGGCGCTTGTTCTTGTTGCGACGCGACCTGCCATTGCTGTCCTTGGTATCCGAACTATCAGGGTGTTTGGCCAAGTTGTTGCTTCGAGCTAGCCAACTGTCCTCTCCCGCACAAAAGCGGGTCATGAGTGTTGTGAGGGCTGCCATGGATTTCGGTTTTTCTTGTCCTAGGTGCCAGGCAAGCCATTCGTCGCGGATGTTATGTTTGAAGGCTGCAAGGGCCTCTGCATCCGGACAGTCAACGATTTGATTTTTCTTTGTTAGGAACCGTGTCCAGAATTGTCTGGCCGATTCTTCTGGCTGCTGAATTATATGGCTGAGGTCATCGGCGTCTGGTGGTCGCACATATGTGCCCTGGAAGTTATCAAGGAATGCGGCTTCCAGGTCCTCCCAACAACCAATTGATTCTGCTGGAAAGCTGTTGAGCCAATGCCGAGCTGGTCCTTTAAGCTTGAGTGGGAGGTATTTGATGGCGTGTAGATCATCACCGCGGGCCATGTGGATATGGAGGAGATAGTCCTCGATCCAAACCGCAGGATCTGTGGTACCATCGTATGATTTGATGTTTACCGGTTTGAAGCCCTCGGGGATTTGATGATCCATTACTTCATCTGTGAAGCATAGTGGGTGTCTTGGCGCCTCAGATTGGGCTATATCACGGCGTAGCTCATATGAGCTTTGTCTCATCGTGTTCGGCCCGGCCGGGTTTGCTGTATCCGGCGCGACGGTAATCATCCCGCGTCGTTGGGCGCCCACGCGATCCGTAGATCGATCTTGTATGTTTTGCCTTATCCTCCAATATATCTCGCAAGTCCGGCGCATTTTCCCGTGCCTTGGTAATTTTTGAGCGGCGTCAGGGTGTAGCTTGAGCGGAGGGTCGAGAGGCTTCTCTGTCGCGGCCACGGGGTGGCCGGTCTGCCATGTCTTGCGCTGGTGACTTGGGTGCTTCCTCCTCTGATCGAGGCAACGGCCTACGTTTGGGGTAGCTTTTGGAGGGGCGTTCGAGTTCATACTCTTCGGCTGCAAGGACTTCAGTCCATCTGTCAGCTAGCAGGTCTTGGTCAGCTCTAAACTGTTGCTGCTTTTTCTTGAGGCTGCTTGCCGTGGCTATAAGCCTGCGTTTGAAACGCTCATGTTCGGCGGGATCCTCAGGCACGACAAATTCATCGTCGTCGAGGCTTGCCTCATATTCGGAGGGAGGCGCATAATTATCGTCCTCGACCTCTCTTTCTGCCGCACTATCGTGCGGACTTGCTTCTCCCTCCTCCTGCGCTGAGTCCTGCTGGACGGGGTTGTCTTCGGCACTGTCCGTGGTGTTATTATCTCCCGTGCTGGAATCACCGTTTTTGCTGTGGCGGGATTTAGAGCGGCGCCGCTGACGTCGGCGCTTCGGTTGCTTTTTGGAGGGGTCATCCTCCGTTGTTCCATCGTCGTTCCCATCTTTTGGGATATCCACCATGTATATGTCGTATGACGAGGTGGCCTTCTAGTGCCCTGTAGGCGCTGGGTCTTGGTCGTCTCCGGCATCATCGCCCACACCGTCGATGTCTTCGGAGTCGAAGTCGAGCATGTCGGTTAAGTCATCGACAGTGGCTACAAAGTGGGTGGTGGGTGGGCGTTGAATTTCTTCGTCGTCCGTATCCCAACCTTCCTGTCCGTAGTCCGGCCAGGGCTCTCCGGATAAAGGGAGAGACTTTAGTGAATTCAGGATGTCGCCAAAGGGCGAGTGAACTCCATGACCGGCGCCCAATCGGATTCGATTGGCAGGGGCGCGGAGGGTTCGGAGTCTGGAGAGGAGTCCGGCACCCTGGAGTCAAGGTCTTCGCAAAGGACAGGGATGGAGTTCGGCTCAATCGCCGTAGAGATCATAGCCCCTGAGGCGGTTTCCAACCACTCGTCCTCGATCAGGGAATCCGGCTCCGGATTAAGGGTTGGATCGGATGCTGGTGCGGCCTCCAGGGCACTGTTCGCCTGCAGAGCTAGATTATGCCCATCGAGGCAGTGCGGCACGCTCGGCTGCGGCTCGAACCCGTCGAAGATCAAGTCTCCGCGGACATCGGCCATATAGTTCAAACTTCCAAATCTGACCTGATGGCCAGGGGCGTAGCTTTCGATCTTCTCCAGATGGCCAGGCGAATTGGCCCGCAGTGCAAAGCCGCCGAATACGAAGATCTGTCTGGGGAGAAAAGTCTCACCCTGGACCGCGTCGTTGTTGATGATCGAAGGAGCCATCGGGCCTATATGTGACAACACAGAGGAACTCTCAATGAAATCACCAATGTCGGTGTCAAAACCGGCGGATCTCGGGTAGGGGGTCCCGAACTGTGCGTCTAGGCGGATGGTAACAGGAGACAAGGGACACGATGTTTTTACCCAGGTTCGGCCCTCTCGATGGAGGTAATACCCTACTCCTGCTTGATTAATATTGATGATATGGGTAGTACAAGAGTAGATCTACCACGAGATCAGAGAGGCTAAACCTAGAAGCTAGCCTATGGTATGATTGTTGTTCGTCCTACGGACTAAAACCCTCCGGTTTATATGGACACCGGATAGGTTAGGGTTACACAGAGTCGGTTACAATGGTAGGAGATCTACATATCCGTATCGTCAAGCTTGCCTTCCACGCCAAGAAAAGTCCCATCCGGACACGGGACGAAGTCTTCAATCTTGTATCTTCATAGTCTTGGAGTCCGGCCGTGATGATAGTTCGGCTATTCGGACACCCCCTAGTCCAGGAGTCCCTCAGAGGGCATGTAGCGGTAACGCTAAGGTAATGGCAGAAGACATCAATATTCTGGTACAAATCATGGACAAACTACTACAAGGTGGCTCAATTAAAAAGGGAAGAAGAGAAATACCGCTTCATAAAAAATGGCTCAATATTTTCCTCTCCAATTCAAAGTGCAGTAATAGTTGATGGCTAAATTTTAAGTTATGTTCATAATTTTTTTGTCATGTTCATGCCATATTTCTGGCACTTATACACACTTCTATACAACGTTTTTCACTTTTTTGGACCAACCTGTTATTGAAAGAGTGTCAAATGTTGTTTTTTGCTTTAAAGAAAAAGGTATTTTACGAAGCGATAAAAATCATAAAAAATCCTCACGGAGATTTTCATAATAATGAGAACACTGTGGAGCCAATAGACTGCAAAGACGGGTTGTCAGGGCTAACAAGTCGCTAATGCCCCGCTGCAAGCTATAGGGAATTATACTAGGGTGTGTGGGACCTACTGGTACCCTTTGCACACATCTTTGTCCCTCCTTCTATATCCCCCCCACCCCCCCCCCAAAACATCAAATCTATTGTTGAATAATTTTTATGCCTTTACCTCGACTGGAACGAAGCAATTCTATCTATAATCCTTTTCCGATACTCTATAGTAGGGAAAAATATACCCAGAGCCATCTCCATCAACCTTGCTGTGTCATGGACCGCA
The DNA here is from genome assembly GCA_021605145.1 of Aegilops bicornis. NCBI lineage: Eukaryota > Viridiplantae > Streptophyta > Magnoliopsida > Poales > Poaceae > Aegilops > Aegilops bicornis. The sequence goes on from CM038675.1 coordinate 27,249,863, forward strand.
TTGATGGGCTTCCTCTCCCTGCCAAAACTCGAATGGCTACAAGGGACGAAATCGGAAGGTTGTAGGCCACATTCTTTCCTGTAACCAATGATGAGATGTCAATTGGAATCTTCAAGGCCAGCTCACTAACGGGCAGTGGGTAGTGTTGATGTAGATTCGAGGATGTCACTCCTTCCAAAAAAATTAGATGGTATATGACGCTATAACATTGACCATTCACTAGTGCAGAATCGGGCTATAATGCCGGTTCGTAAGGACCTTTAATCCCGGTTCTGCAACCGGCACTAAAGGGTGGGGACTAAAGGTCCTTCCCCCTTTAGTCCCGGTTCAACACAAACCGGGACCAAAGGCCCACCATGTGGCATGATCCCGTGTCAGGGGTTGGGGGACCTTTAGTCCCGGTTGGTAACGGAACTAAAGGAAATTTTTTATTTTTTTTTGAGTTTTTTTGATTTTTTGAAGTTCTGAATTATTTGACGATTTAATCTCTAATCACCCCTAATCACTGCTCAAGTGTGGAGCACTCATTCCAAATCGTCTAACTTCCCGGAAGGTCACCCATCCTCTCACTACTCCAGCCTGAACACGGTTAACTTCCGAGTTCTATTCCCCCTAGTTTCCAAGTCTGCACTTGTTGTTTTCCTAACAATAGTAAGCTGTCAATCCTATTAACCCTTAGGAGTTTAGTTTGAGCATTAAGTCACAGGTTTCACTATTTGAGTTTCAAACTATTATTCTAAAAAACAATAATTATTTAGTAACACTAATATTTCTTGAATAAGTAGTTTGACTATAATTTGACCACAGTTAGACCAGATTTGGCCAAAATTCAAAAAAATGACATAATTATTTAGTACAATAATATTTTTGAAAAATTATTTAGTAACACTAATATTTTTTGAATAAGTAGTTTGACCATAGTTTGACCATAGTTTGACCAGATTTGACCAAAATTCAAAAAATTGAAATTTGAGGATAACTTTTCCTCCTTTCAGAATTTGAGGATTCTAAAAATTTGCAAAATGACCTACGGCCATCGATATCGGAACCGGATTTTCATGCTGAACATTTTGATATATTATACGATTTTTTCGACATCGCATGCAAAAGGTATAGTTGTTTTACTTTTTCATAACACTTTTTTGCAAAACATGTCGATTTTTTTTTTAAATTTCCCTAACTAGTAGATGTAGTAACATAACTACATCTCGAAGGATTTTAATTTTTGTAGTTTTCATCATTTTTTTGTTTTGTTTTTCAAAACTGAAAAGGCAATAAGGGGGGTAGAGTTTGAAAATTGCAGAACCCATTAGTCCGGGTTGGAGCCACCAACCGGGACTAAAAGGTTAGGCCCCTTTAGTCCCGGTTGGTGGCTCCAACTAAGACTGGACGTACGAGCGAGCTTTTCGGCTCGGCCCGAAACTCGCTCCAGCTCGGCCCGTTACAGCTCGGCTCGACAGGATTATCGAGCGGGCCGAGGTCTGAAAACAGGCCCGTTTCGCAACCGAGCCGAGCCGAGTTTCGGCCGGTCCAGCTCGGTGACTCGTTTGCGGCCCAGCCCAATTCCACCGTTCATCACAATGGCTAGCGCATTAGGGCACGAGCAACCACAGCCAATCTCTCGTCTCTCCCTTTCTCTGCTCTGCGCCGCCTCGTCCCTCTCTTGCCACGCCGCAAATCTGGATCGACGGGACACGGCAGCGACGGCGACGGGCGGTGCGACCGTTCCTCACCACATTGGACGTAGACGGACGCGCCTCCCCTGGTTTCTCGCGGAACGTGACGACCCGGAGCAGGTACCTCCTTCCTTCCCAATCCCTAGCTGCAGCTCTCTGAACTTCAGTATACGCATGTGATGGATCAATGCATGGATGGATCGATGGATTTAGTCATGTAGTTCAAACTTCTCAAACCCTAGCCGTAGGTGTCTCACTAGTACACATCTGATGGATGTGTGGATGGATGGATCGATGGACGTAGTCAGGTAGATGTAGGGCTAGATGGATGGATCATGGATGGATGTATTGTAGCCTGTACGGCTAGATGTAGCAGCGATGGATGGATGGAGTTGTAGGGCAGAATGGATGGATAGATCAAATTTTTCATTGATTCCATGTGTAATTAGTTTTCTGTTGTTGATGACCTAGTTGATGATCTACTTGATGTAGCATAGCAGCTTGAAAAAAACCTACTTGCTGGAAAATTACATAGACTCCATGTCTAATTAGTTTACTGTTGTTGATGATTGACCGTTTGTTGTTTGCTGATGTGTGTAGACGCCTATCGTCGCAACAATGGACAAGGAAAAGGGGAAGGCGAGTGTGAAGGAGAAGGAGAAGAGAGGACGTTGGACTCCATTATGAAGAGCAAGTTGCCGGTCTCGGGGATGCAGAAGGGGAATGGGAAGGGCAATGCAGCAGCTACTACACGGCTGTCGAGGAAGCTGGCAAATGATTCCAACAGTGTCCCAATCGCTGAGTTGTTGTATAGGGCAAAAAAGAAAACTCCGCCTCGACGTCTCCCTGATCCCACCGGCGCTTTGTGTGGTTGCACACTTTATAGATAAGGATTGGAAGATGCAAACGTGCGTCCTTTCTTTCATTGATTTGGATCCTCCTCACTCTGGGCATGTGATTTCAGATGCTATCTATGAGTATGTGACTGAATGGAAGATAGAGAAGAAAATTATATCCATCACACTAGGCAATTCTTCAAACAATGATGTTGCGGTCAGAGGTTTGAAGGCAAAGTTTGCTGTTCGGAGAGGTATACTTGTTGTTTTTGTAGTACACATGCTTTGTTTAAGGCAAAATTAGATCCATCACGCTAGACAATGCTTCAAATATATGGTTATATGCTTGTTGTTTTTGTTGAACATATGTTCATATACTTGCAGTTTTGGTTGAATGTATGGTCATATTCTTGCTGTTTTTGTAGTACACATGCTTTGTTTAAGGAAACTTATATCCATCACACTAGACAATGCTTCAAACATATGGGTATATGCTTGTTGTTTTGTAACTTTGGATGTTAACTTGTCAACTTGTCATCCTATCCTTTTACTTAGATATGTCTACTTGTGTGGTTTTAGATGACTACGGGAGTTCTTTGAAACCAGAAATGGTGGAAGCCTTGGTGTGTGGTGCTAGTTATATCAAAGGTTCTCACAAGGACTTCAATGTGGTGGTATGATTCCTATCTTGTTCTTCTATGGTTCCTGTCTATTTCTTGTATATATGTGGCTAACTTCTGAATAATTAGGAGAGGGATGAAGATGAGGAGGACGATGTTGAGAATATCAAGTTGCCCATGATTGTTGATGTGGGGGATAACAACAATTGGTAACTATTCTTTCGACACGTTTCAGTTTTCATATATTGACATGATCCCAATATGTTTACAAATCTGTGTTACATGTAGACATTCATCATGTGGGTGTTGTTCTTGCTGTTTTGAAGATGGATGTCTAAATGATCTTGTCACGTGGGTTGTTGAGGTCAATGTGATCGTCTCATGCCATTTCTTTTGTTGTGATGAACTTCAAATTATCTGTTTGTTGTGATGAACTTTGAATTACCCGTGTTTGCTGTGATGAACTTTGAATTACCCGTGATTGTTGTGATGAACTATGGACCTTGAGTGATGTTGTGATGAACCATGCACTTTCAACGATGTTGTGAACTTGTGATGAAATATGAACTTTGTATTATGTGGTTTTCACTAATCATTGTTTGGCTGTCAACATTTTCTCATTTTTTATGTCAAAGTGGTAATGTTATGCTATACAAAATTTCTTTGTTTGGCAGTCAATATTTGATATTTTGCTGTGTAAAGTTTAAAGGGAGTTCTGTCCAAAATTCAGTACAAATGCTGCCCAAATTTCTCTCATATTTGCTCCTTTGTTACAATTTTCGTAGTAGAATTCATAGAAGAAAGCTTGTTTTTCATTACTATGACCATTTCTTAAAACAATAGATTGCTGGATGTTTCATTTTTAGCAATATAAACTGTTTGTTTTTCAAAATATGGGTTTAATTGCTGAAAAAAATCAAGACTATTGACTATATACGTTGGTTCTGTAAGTAAAAAGAGGTTCTGGCCTTCTGGGGGCAGCTGGCTTACGAGCCGAGCCGCTTGAAGTAGGCTCGTTGGCTGAGCGAGCCGAGCCGAGCCGAGCCGCTCCAGAGCGAGCAAAAGCCAGGCTCGGATCAAGCTCGGCTCAGCTCGGCTCGTGTCCAGCCCTAGCTCCAACCCGGACTAAAGGTCTAACTTATAGTCCCGGGTTGTGTCACAAACCGGGACTAAAGGGGTCGTGGGGCCCCGGCCTGACGCTGGCCTGACGCCAGCCTGCCACCACCCCTTTAGTCCCGATTTATGATACCAACCGGGACTATAGGTCAAAATTGAACCGGGACTAATGAGTACATTAGTACCAGTTCGTTTCTAAACCGGGACTAATGGGGCTCACGTAAAGTCGTTTTTCTACTAGTGATTGTGTTGGTTTTCAGTGTATTCTCGTCTCCCACAAGCTTGGTAACTCAGTGTTGAGTGTAGAGGCCTGGGGGAGATAGAGATGTGGTGGCAGAGCACATGTGTAGCTAGCCCTATGTCGAGAAAGGGAATTAAGGCTCAAGTATGATGCAAATTCCAAAAATGAGTGAAATAGATAATGTGCTCACCAACCTTCACCAGTCCATAAAAGACACACTACTCTTTGTGGTCTTTCTGTAGCCTTCACGCTATCAGGATAGTACTAGCAGCCGAGCGAATACATATGGAGTCCAGGATCCTAATCGAGAGAGCAGCGGAAAAAAACAATAGGTTGGATCAATGCAATCAATGGAGAAATATGAATGGGAGGCATTTGTAAACACATCACCTTGAAAAATTATATGGGACGTATGGATAGGTGTAGTTAACGTGTTCCGAAGGTGGAAAGGTAGCGGCAACATTGAGATAGTCAGAGAAGCAGTGGAGGGGGCCGTACAATTTAACAAACACTGGCTCTACTATAAAGTGGCTACGTAGCTATACGGAAATTCGAAAGGGAGACGAGCAATTTCACATTCTAAAAATTGGATCAATTTTTGCCTCTCTGGCTCCTCAACCCCGAGACTGCAACCCATTTTCATCTCACGGATGGGGAACATTACCTCGCTTCAGGCTGCCGTATTAGTTGCTGGAATCAATGTGTCAGCCACCGAGCAGAAGGGGTGAGTCGGGTGGAGAGAGGAAGCCGGGACGCTGTAGGAGAGCGTGAGAGCTATATCTCGCCTACGAGGCGGATATAGCTTTCGCCTTTAGCCATGCTCGCTCGTTTGTGGCTATACGCAGGCTCGCCTTGTTCGTTGTATGTTATCGAAAAAGGCTTTTGCCCCGCTTTATAAATAAAGCAAACCATCACAGAGCATACATACATGGACTAGTTCAAACACACGCACCCAAGTCTCACAAACAAGACGAAGGTGTTAGATAATAACAGGAATAAACGAGACAAAGAGACACAGGAATTTAACGTGAAAATCCTTGTGGAAGAAAACCACGGACACACAAAGGCACAATCATTATGAGGAGGAGTATTACAAACACGGGACGACAGACCGTCCGAAGTGCGACTACATGGGGTATATATGAAGGCAATACATGAGAGTCCTTGAAGGACAAGTAAACGAGTTGTACAAATGCAGCGTCGGCGATCAGCATAAAGGTCCACACCGGTTGTACTACGCCTAGTCAACCCGGTACTAGAATTTGGATCACAATTTAACAATCTCCACCTTGAGCCAAATTCCCTCCAAAGAGTTGATGAAAGTGAAATAACTCCATCCAAATCAGCATAAACACCTTGTGCGTCAAAGTCCATAGGACTAGTGAGAAATACCAACTAAGCCTGAGCAAAGCTCAAACTTATTTGTAGGAACTGGCTTTGTCATCATATCAGCAGGATTATCATGAGTACTTATCTTGCATACCTTCAAATCGCCTTCAAAGAACAACATCTCGAATATAGTGAAATCTGACATCAATGTGCTTTGTCCTCTCATGATACATTGGATTCTTTGTAAGATATATGGCACTTTGACTGTCACTAAATACGGTAGGGCAAGATGAATCTCCACAAAGCTCAGTGTATAAACCTCTCAACCAGATAGCTTCTTTGCATGCCTCGAAATAGCCATATACTCGGCATCGATGAGTGGAACAAGCCACAATAGACTGCAAAGTTGCTCTCCAACTCACAGCACAACCACCAATGGTGAAAACATAACCTGTGAGTGATCTTCTCTTATCCAAATCACCAGCAAAATCAGAATCAACAAAACCAACAAGTCCATCTCCAGTTTTCCCAAACTGTAAATAAGCATTAGAAGTACCACGCAGGTATCTGAAAATCCACCGAACTGCTCTCCAATGCTCTTTTCCAGGATTAGCCATGTATCTACTGACAACACTCAATGCATAAGATAAATCCGGACGAGAACAAACCATGGCATACATAAGTGAACCAACTGCACTCGAATAGGGAACTCTAGACATGTACTCAATATCTGCATCCGACTTAGGACATAAGGCTGATAATAATTTGAAGTGTGCAGCTAACAGAGTACTCACTGGCTTGGCATTATGCATATTAAAACGACAAAGAACTTTATCAATATATCCCTTCCGACTTAGATATACTTTTCCGACAGTCTATCTCTGGATATTTCCATGCCAAGAATTTTCTTTGCTGCACCCAAATCCTTCATCTCAAATTCATTACTCAATTGCTTCTTTAGTTCATCAATCTCTGACATACTCTTTGCAGCAATTAGCATATCATCAACATAAAGGAGCAAATAAATAGTTGAACCATTGACAGTTTTCAAATAAACACAACTATCATAATTAGACCTTTTGAATCCTTGAGAGAGCATAAAGGTGTCAAATCTCTTGTACCACTGTCTAGGGGATTGCTTCAATCCATAAAGAGATTTCTTTAACTTGCGGACAAGCTTTTCTTTTCCAGGAATAACAAAACCTTCAGGTTGTTCCATATAAATATCCTCTTCTAATTCTCCATGTAAAAATGCAGTTTTAACATCCAATTGTTCAAGCTCAAGATTATGCATGGCAACAATATCGAGTAAAGTGCGAATAGAGCTATGCTTCACAACAGGAGAAAAGACTTCGTTATAGTCAATACCGGAATCTGGCTATAACCTTTAGCAACTAACCTTGCTTTATATCTTGTCTCATCATTTGGAGAAACACCTTCTTTCCTCTTGAAAACCCACTTGCAACGAATAGGTTTCTTCTCTCTAGGCAATTTTACTAAATCCCAAGTGCCATTCTTTTCAAGTGATTCCATCTCATCATGCATAGCGGTCATCCACTTATTACTATCACCAGAAATAATAGCCTCGGAATATGAAGAAGGATCAGCATTACCTTCAATTTCTTCTGCAACAGATAAAGCAAAAGAAACAATATTGCACTCTTCAATTAACCTATCAGGTTTATTAATACCCCGTCTAACTCTGTCACGTGCAAGATTCCAACTTGGTGGAACAATAGGCTGATTTGGAGTGGGAGTGACATGATTATCATCAACGACGGGTTCATCATGTGCAACAATTTCATTACCAGATATATCACCTGAATCAATAACATGCTCCACCTGAACAGAGGGTCGCTGAATAGTAGGCTGCTGTTCACTCTCAACGGGAACATTAGTAGATGAAACATCATGTAACATAGCAGATTCATTAAAGATAACATTTCTGCTAATAACAACCTTCTGGGTTTCAGGATTCCACAATTTAAAACCTTTAACACCAGACTTATGACCAAGAAAGATGCACTTAACAACCCTAGGCTCCAACTTTCCATTATCAACATGAGCATAAGCAGTGCAACCAAAAACTCTCAACTGTGAATAATCAGCAGGTGAACCAGACCATACCTCAATTGGAGTTTTCTTATTAAGAGCAATAGATGGTGAACGATTAATGAGATAACAAGCAGTGGAAGCGGCCTCAGCCCAAAAACGCCTATGCAAACCTGCATTGGACAACATGCAACGAGCTCTGGAAATAATGGTCCTGTTCATACGCTCAGCAACACCGTTTTGTTGAGGAGTATAAGGAACGGTGTAATGTCAGACAATGCCTTCAGACTGACAATAATTCTTAAATTGCTTAGAACAGAATTCCATACCATTATCGGTCTGAAGTATCTTTACCTTCTTTTCAGTTTGTCTCTCAATCATAATCTTCCACTCCTTAAATGCTGAGAATGCTTCATATTTATGCTTCAAGAAATAAGGCCAAACTTTTCTCGAATAATCATCAATAATAGTCAGCATGTAACTTGCACCACCTAATGACTTCTTGCGAGATGGTCCCCATAAATCAGAATGCACATAATCAAGAATACCTTCAGTTGTATGGGTCGAAGTATTGAACTTCACCCTCTTGTGCTTGCCGAAATGCAATGCTCACAAAATTTCAATTTACCAGGTTCATATCCATCAAGAAGACCTCTCTTATTTAACTCTGCTAAACCAAGTTCACTCATATGTCCAAGACGATATGCCAAAGGTTAGCAGCATCACAATCAGAATTCTTTGAAACAACTGGAGAAGCGTTACGAAACAAGTAGAACCTCGAAGGTAATAAAGACCATTGGTCGAACTTAAGTCACCTTTCATCACAATAAGGGAGCCTTTGGTGACCTTCAAAACACTATCTCCACCTGAATACTTGTATCCCTTTGCATCAAGGGCACTCATAGAAATAAGATTTCTCTTCATCTTCGAATATACCGAACATCAGTCAAAGTTCTGATTATGCCATCAAACATCTCGATTCGAATAGAACCTATGCCTTCAATCTTGCATGGTGAATTATCAAAACCCAAAACGGAACCAGCAGAAGTAGTGGAATCAAAAGTATTAAACCAATCTCTATGTGGACACATATGAAAAGTGCATGCTGTGTCAAGTACCCACTCATCATTGGTCTCAGCACATCCAAAGCAATAACGACAAGAGCATCATCGGAACTATCATCACGAGCAACATTAGCATAATTTTCACCTTGTTTGTTACCTTTCCTCTTTTCCTTGTTCTGCAACTTGAAGCATTATGAGATGTCATGCCCGTCTCTCTTGCACTATCTGCAATATTTCTTGTCTCTGGATTGTGACCGCCCCTCAGAGCCGTTTTTACTTTTGCCTCTGTTTCCATTATTGGAGTTCTTCTCCTTTGTCCTGCCACGAACAGATAATCCCTCGGGTTGGGATGAACTCGAACCATCATGAGGCACCATTAATTTCATATTCTCCTTAGAGTTCAAAGCTTCATAAACTTCATTAAGCGTGAGAGTATCACGATCAGTATAATATGGTGTCTCGAAAATTGGTATAAGAACTCGGCAGTGAACAAAGTAACATTAAAGCAGTATCTTCCTCTTCATACTTAACCTCCATTGCAGCTAGATCAGATATGATCTCTTTAAATTCTGAAATATGATTCAAAACATTACCTCCCTCGGGTAACCTGTGCAGGAATAATTTTTGCTTCAGATGCATCTTCTTTGGTGAGATCCTTAGTCATGCAAATCCCTTCCAGCTTTAACCATAAAGCGGCGGCAGTTTTCTCGCTCAAAACTTCCTGCAAAATATTATTATGCAAATGGAGTTGTATTTGTGACAAAGCCTTACAATCAATTCTTTTCTCCTCATCAGTCCAATCCTGGATTCGGTTCTTCCCAAAACTATCCAAAGGTTACATCATAGTCGGCCTGCGCCAACAACGCCCGCATCTTGACTTGCCATAGGGTAAACCTTGTGTCACGGTCCAGCAGCGGAAGATCGTACTTCATGGATGCCATAAGTAGATTAAATCTGTGTACACAAAGTAGTACAAGCCAAAAAAAATTCCTGACAGAATTTAATATGCGGAGCGAAAAATAGGATAAATAGCACCTGGTAGATGACGTCTCGGGTGGATGTAACAATTGAGGAGAGAACAAAATCTGAACGACCGGTCACCTCCACGTGAACAGATTAATCCAAAAAAGCAAGTAGTACTTACGTACTAGCACCTGAACCGATGTGAAACACTAGTACTTGAGGCCAGCTTCTCGCGTGAAAATTACTAGTCCTTGCCTCGGGACTTGAAGCGAGCAGCAGCAACTCTGGTGCCTTGTTTCCTTGCGGATCGACGTGGAAGGAGCAACTTGCGGATCGCCTCGGTCTCGGCGACTTGAAGCGTGTACAAAGAGGGGTAGCTGCAGATCAGGCACGCGCGCAGCTTTGTAGGGCGGCTCAGCAGTCAAGTCAAAATCCTGTCGGTCGGCGAAATCGATCCGGCTTCGGATCGCCTGGTCACGTGCGGGCGGCGGCGCACACAACCCTAATTCTCCCGATCTCTGATCTTGTATCTATAACCTCAGCTCTGTATACCACTTGTTAGATAATAACAGGAATAAACGAGACAAAGAGACACGGATTTTACGTGGAAACCCTTGCGGAGAAAACCACGGACGCATCGAAGGCGCAATCACTATGATGGAGGAGTATTACAAGCACGAGACGACGCACCGTCAAGTGCGACTACATGGGGTATATAAGAGGGCAATACATGAGAGTCCTTGGAGGACAAGTAAACGAGTTGTACTCGTACGCGTCGACGTCAACGCAAAGGCCCACACCGGTTGTACTACGTCTAGTCAACCCGGTACTAGAATTTGGATCACAATTTAACAGAAGGTTCTGCTGAGGGTACAGCTCAACAAGGCCAACAAAAACTAAAGAAAAAGAGCCGGGGAGCCCAACAAGCGCCTAGTCGGGTTCCGGCGGTCGCGGCGGAGGCGGTGGAGACAGGCGGACTGCCATGGAGCGTAGGTCGGCGATGAAGGCTGAGATGGCGTCACGGTCCTGGGGGCGGCTAAGCGGCCGCCAAAGCTGCAAGAAACCAGACAGTTTGAAGATAGCGTCAGTAGCCCGTCGAAGAGGAGCGCGCTGGATCACAAGCTTATTGCGGATCGTCCAGAGGGTCCAAGCGAGGACACCAATCTCAAGCCACCTAATGTGGCGAGAAGACAAGGAGGAGGACTGGAGCTCGTCATATAGGTCGGGGAAGTTGGTCTGACACCAACTTCCACCCACCACATCACGGAAGCAACTCCACACGAATTGCGCGGATACGCAGGAGAAGAAGATGTGATTCGAGTCCTCGGGAACGCCGCAAAGCGGGCAGAGGCCGGAGCCGGGGCCATTGCGCTTGCGAACCTCAACGCCATACGGGAGTCGACCGCGAATCCACTGCCACATGAAGATCCGGATTTTCAGGGGCAGGCGGATGGACCACACCGTCGCAAGGGGGAGGGGCGGAGGAGGGAGCGATGGCCTGGTACAGAGACTTGGTGGAGAATTATCCCGAAGGTTCGAGACGCCATCTCACCCGGTCAGGACGTATATCCACCACAGGCTCGTGAAGAGCAACGCAGTCCAGCAACTCACGCGAAGCGGCGGATTCCGGGGGGCCAAAGGGCCTCCAAAAAGCAAGGCGCCATAGGTCAATAAGGGCCCTCTCGACAGAGATCAAGGGTTCTACTGCGATGGAGAAGAGGTCGGGGAAGCGCGCGGCGAAAGGGGAGTCTCCAGCCCATCTGTCAAACCAGAACAACGTCGCCGATCCGGACCCCACCGAGATGGATGTCCCGGTGCGAAGGACAGGAAGCAGCTGGATGAACGACTGCCAGAACTGCGAGCCACCAGATCTCTGACAGAAGGTGAGGGGTTGGCCACGCATATACTTGTTCCGGATGATGTCAAGCCAGAGGCCCCCCTGGCCCTGCGAGATCCGCCAGAGCCAACGGGATAGGAGGGCGATATTCATGCGCTTGGAGAACATGATCCCGAGGCCTCCTTGATCCTTAGGCTTATAGATGTCAGGCCAGCTAACCATATGGTATTTCTGCTTATTGTTGTCGCCGGCCCAATAAAAGCGGGATTGAATTTTGGCGATCTCATGGTGCAGGGTCTCGTGGAGGCTGTTGAAGCCCATGAGGAACATGAGGAGACTGGAGAGGGATGAGTTAATGAGAATGGCCCGACCCGCCTTTGACAACCATCTACCCTGCCAAGGCTCGATGCGCATTTGGAGCTTGGTCACAGTCGGGCGCAGGTCCGCGACGTGAGCTGAGAGTCACTTATGGGCGTCCCCAGGTAGGTCGTGGGAAAGAAGCTGAGGCGGCAGTTAAGCCGGTTGGCAATGGCAAGCGACTCGGCCCGAGAGTAGTCCATCACCACCACATCACTCTTGTCGAAGTTTATCTTAAGGCCAGACATTTGTTGGAAGCAGAGGAGAAGGAACTTAAGGTTGGCGATATCCGACTCCGAGCCTTCGACCATGATAATGGTGTCGTCGGCATACTGGAGGAGGGAGATCCCGGAGCCGCCAGCCAGGTGGGGAGTGATCCCCTGAATATGGCCAGCATCCTTAGCCTTATCCAGAATGGCGGCAAGCGCGTCCACTGATGTCTACTACACAGCCTTCTTCTTGTAGACGTTGTTGGGCCTGCAAGCGCACAGGTTTGTAGGACAGTAGCAAATTTTCCTCAAGTGGATGACCTAAGGTTTGTCAATCCATGAGAGGCGTAGGATGAAGATGATCTCTCCACTAGTAGAAAAAGGGGCTATCGTTGAGGCCTGTTTTGCCCATTAGTCCCGGTTCAATCCAGAACCGGGACTAATGCGAGCATTTATCCCGGTTCGTGAGCCCAGGGGGCCGGCCGGGCCACGTGGGCCATTGGTCCCGGTTCGTCCGGACCTTTTGGTCCCGGTTGGTGGGACGAACCGGGACGAATGGTCCTGGCTCCTGGCCCACCACTATTGGTCCCGGTTGGTGGCATGAACCGGGACCAAAGGCTTCCCTTTAGTCCCGGCTCATGCCACCAACCGGGGCTAATGGTGCTGCCTATATATAGCCCCTCGGCAAGAGCAGAGCACACTGCTCTATTTTTTCTGGCCGAGGGGGAGGGGGCTTGGTGGTGCTCTAGCTCACCTCCTATGCACACAAGGTGTTCGATGGAATGCCCGAGCCACACTACTTAAGCTTTCTCCTCTACAAGCTCGACCTCTAACCTCCATTTTCCTCAATATTTGTCTAGGTTTAGCGGTCCGTCACGCCTGGCCCCCGTCTTCACCGCCGTCGATCACCATGGCGATCTCCTCGCCAGGCACCACCGTGGTGAGCCTCTTGTTCTTATCTTCTTTCCGAAAGGAAAAATATTCTTACTTGTATTATTTTCTTACTTTTATTATTGCATCTTATATAGTGCGATGGTTTTGGTATCCGCCTCACGGCCCTCGTCCTGTCTATGATTCGGATGTGGTATATATTATCTTTTCATAACTATTGGTTCATTTATTGTTTATGAAAATTAAGCCGACCAACGTGACATAGATTTTATTTATCTAGGAGGTTGTTGAACCGAAATTCCAACCGACCCTATTGTCGAGAGGTTAAATTTAGTTGAAGAAGAAAACAATTTCTTGAAGGAAAAAATAAAAAACTTGAGGAGGAGAAGATGATATTGGAGTTGCATGTTGCGGATGTCGCCGATGATCACAAGATCAAGATGGATGCAATGCGCTTGAAGATGAGAAAGATTTGAAAATATGCCATTCATACCGAGGCTTGGTATCATTATGCCGTTGGATCAGTTGTTACCTTGGTTGCGATTATGATCGTATTTGTTTTCACATTGAAATGTTTTACATAGTTTCAATGTATGGTTTAATTAATTTAGATGCTCTGCAGAGCTTTATGTTGTTAGACGAGAACTATGTATGTACTTTGATTAATTTGGTCATTTCATTATCTATTCATGATGTTCTGTAATGATTTTTGACACACTTAATTATATATAATGCACGCAGATGAACCGGCAATGGATGTACGGTGATAGACACACCTCCGAGTACATTAAGGGCGTGCATGCTTTTCTCAAGTGGCTGAGGCAAACAAGCAGAATGGTTTTATGTGTTGTCCATGCCCTATATGTGGGAATACGAAGTCTTACTCTGACCGGAAAATCCTTCACACCCACCTGCTTTACAAGGGTTTCATGCCACACTATAATGTTTGGACGAGGCACGGAGAAATAGGGGTTATGATGGAAGACGGCGAGGAAGAAGAGTATGATGACAACTATGTGCCCCCTGAATACGGTGATGCTATCGAACATCAAGTTGCACTGCACGATGTGCACGATGGTGCTGCAACGGGCGAAGCTGCTGAAGATCAAGATGAACCAGACGATGTGCCCCATGATGATGATCTCCGCCGGGTCATTGTCGATGCAAGAACACAATGTGAAAGTCAAAAGGAGAAGCTGAAGTTCGATCGCATGTTAGAGGATCACAAAAAAGGGTTGTACCCCAATTGCGAAGATGGCAACACAAAGCTCGGTACCGTACTCGAATTGCTGCAGTGGAAGGCAGAGAATGATGTGCCTGATAAAGGATTTGAGAAGCTACTGAAAATAATGAAGAAGAAGCTTCCAAAGGATAACGAATTGCCCGACAGTACATACGCAGCAAAGAAGGTGGTATGCCCTCTAGGATTGGAGGTGGAGAAGATACATGCATGCCCTAATGACTGCATCCTCTACCGTGGTGCCTACAAGGATCTGAACGCATGCCCGGTATGCGGTGCATTGCGGTATAAGATCAGACGAGATGACCTTGGTGATGTTGACGGCGAGCCCCCCAGGAAGAGGGTTCCTGCGAAGGTGATGTGGTATGCTCCTATAATACCACGGTTGAAACGTCTGTTCAGAAACGGAGAGCATGCCAAGTTGATGCGATGGCACAGTGAGGACCGTAAGAAAGACGGGAAGTTGAGAGCACCCAAGCATCCTGATAAATGATGAAGATTATCCATGGTTACGGCGCAATAAGCAAACGACACAAGTGAAGAAAAATGAAGACTTTCTCCCGCAACTATTATGATGATACCATGCCAACTTTGTAACACACGAGTATGATACCATTGTCCGTTTTGTTCATGAACATACTATGCCAACTTTGAGAACCTCGCCAACCGAAGGGCGCTCACACCGGTTTATAAGCCCGCCCCTCACGCCTTGTTGAGCTCACAAACTTGTGATTCACACAAATTTCAAAGAATTCAAATTTTATAAAACTAATGGCACAAACAGAAAGTTTATAATTGTTCTAAAACAAATGACACTAACAGAAAGTTTATAATTTTGCTGACCTAAAAGCAAAAAGAATTAAAAAATAAAGCAAAAACCAAAAGAAAATAAATAATGCAGGAAACAAAACAAAAAACTTGAAAATAATAATAATAATAGCAACAATAAGCATTTTGTTGTAAGTAGAAACAAAATAAAATAAATAAAGCAACAAAGAAAACAAAAAAGTGTTTTTGAATTTTAAAACTAATGGCACAAACAGAAAGTTTATATTTTTCTAAAACTAAAAGCACTAACAGAAAGTTTATAATTTTGCTGACCTAAAAGCAAAAAGAATTAAAAATAAAGCAAAAACCAAAAGAAAATAAATAATGCAGAAAACAAAACAAAAAACTTGAAAAAATAAAAATAGCAACAATAAGTATTTTGTTGTAAGTAGAAACAAAATAAAATAAATAAAGCAACAAAGAAAACAAAAAAGTGTTTTCAAATTTTAAAACTAATGGCACTAATAGAAAGTTTATATTTTTCTAAAACTAAAAGAAAAAAGAAATAAAATATAAAGCAAAAAAAATGCCACCTACTGGGCCCCCACGGCCTGAATACGACTAGAAACCCTACATGGGCCAGGATTCAGGCCCGCAGAGGCCCAATAGGCCCACAGGCAGTAGCAAGATTAGGCCCAAAGCCTGCATTTGAGAGGAGCTCGAAGGGGACGCACACCAGCGCTTATAAACCAGTGCCGCGCCTTCAACTAGCGAGGTGGGACTAAACATTTGGCGCAGGCAGCACAGGCCTTTGGTCCCGGTTGGTGGCACCAACCGAGACTAAAGGTGGGTTTAGTCGGTTCGTGGCACGACCGGGACTAATGCCCCTTTAGTCCCGGTTGGTGCCACCAACCGGACCAAAGGTCACGCTTCCGCCCTTTGGGCTGCTGAAATTTGGCCTTTGGTCCCGGTTGGTGGCACCAACCGACTAAAGGGGCATTAGTCCGGGTCGTGCCACGAACCGGGACTAATGCTCTTTCTATATAAGAAGACTTGTGAAATTTTCACATCTCCCTCGCCTCCCTAGCCAGTTGCCCCCGCCGCCAGGCCTGCCAAATCGCGCGCTCCTCGTCGCCGTCGCCGCCGCCGGCCGCCGTCCCCGTCTCCCCGTGCCCCTGCCCGCGCCCGAGCCCACGCCCGGCCGCCGCCCGTGCCCTGCCCGTCCCGAGCACGCACGCGGCCGCCCTGCGCCCCCACGCCCGCCGCCCGTGCCCTGCCCGTCCACGAGCACGCACGGCCGCGCCCTGCGCCCCACGCCGCCGCCGCCCGTGCCCCTGCGCCCGCCCGCCCCACCTCGTCGTCGCCGGCCCGCCCCCCTGCCGCCCCTGCCTCGACGCCGCCCCTCCTCCCTGCTCGTCCGGCTCCCCCCCCTTTCCTCCCTGTCCCCTCGTCCTCTTCATAAAAAAAAATTTCATATAATTTTTTAGGCAGATTTAAGTTCATGTGTATATGTTCATTATATGAACATAACATGGATGATGTATGCATGCTTTTTATATGTTCATTATGTATGTTCATTATATGGATGGATGGATGGATGGATAATTTTTAGGCAGATTTTTAGATTTTTAGGCAGATTTTAGAATTTTTGTGTATGTATGTTATGTTTATATGTATGTATGTATGTTTATATGCAAAGCATATGCAAAGAAAATGTATAAATGGTCATATGCAAAGAAAAATGTATGTATGGTCATATGCAAAGAAAATATATGTATGTATGTTCATATGAAAGAAAAATGTATGTATGTATGTTCATATGCATATGCAAAGAAAATGTATGTTCATATATATGATAATATGTTCATATAAAAAGGAAAATAAGAAGAGGAAGAAAGGAGAAGAAGAGGAGAGGAAGAAGAGGAGAAATAAATAAGAAGAGGAAAAGAAGAAAAAGAAGAGAAGAAGAAAGGAATAGAAGAAGAAGAAAATATAGAATTTTATCTATTTTTTCTTCTTCTCTTCTATTCCTTTCTTCTTCTCCTCTTCTCTTCTATTCCTTTCTTCTATTTTCTTCTTTTTTTTCTTCTTCTTCTTCCTTCTTCCTATAGTGTCAAAGTATTGAAGAAATATATCGCTTCATCATTAGCCAGAAGTAACCATGGCATGATGGTACGGAGTCCTCCAAAGTTGTTCTGGAATGGAGTCCCGGATAGGATAATTTGCCTTTTTGCTGAACTTTGTACCAAAAAGCGAATTATCCTATCTGGGACTCCGTTCCAAAACAACTTTGGAGAGCTTCATACCATCATGCACCTGTTACTTTCGCCTAATGATGAAGACATGGTTTTGTTGAATCCTTTGACACTAGGCAACCTCCCGACCCCTCGGCGATCTTCGACCCCTTGACCCTCGACCGCTCGGCGATCCACGGCCCTCTACCCTACTTGTGGGACATAGATGTACTGTTCAACGCCGACCCTCTCCCGATAGCTTCAACACGTGGGGGGGGGGGCGATATTACCCCCTCCTAGCTTGAAGCGTTCTCGAGGCCACCCCCTAACCCTTGAAGCGTTGTCGAGGCCACCCCAAACCCTAGAGAAGCAGCGTCGAGGCCACTAATATGATTCCTTATTGTGGTTAGCTAGCTAGTTCTACGTTGGCACTAATATATCCATATATGTCATGTTTGAATAACAATTGCCATGTTGTAAATATTTGTAGAAACTATGGACACCCCCCGAGACGAAGCACAAGAAGCGTTGTTGAGGGACATAATCGCACACGGAAGTGATGCCGTCTCCTCGATGATGTTTCTCAACGCCGATAACGATGGTCCGGAAGGAGAGGGTGAAGAAGCAGCTGGCTATGATTTACATGGCTCCGATGACCCAATGCCGGTGCAAGAAGTAGACCGTGAGGACGGCTCCGGTGATCACCAAACCGAGTCCGCCAGGTATATATATTAGTTAAGCCTGTGCTGACTAGCTCTCGTCTTTGTTTTGGTATATATATATGTACACATATTAATTAACTCTCGTCTTTGTTCTTTTTTCTAGCCCTCCGAATCGAGCACAACTTCGGTAAAGACACGAGGCCCAAAGAAAAAGTTGAGCTCGGATGAAAAGTTTGAGATCATACAAATCGCGCGCGACGGCCAACCGATTGAACCCTACCGGACAAAGAAGGCATTTGTTGCTCGGTCACGGGGTTCTGGTTAGGGACAAGATCCCGATCAGCATCCACCAATGGTATAAGCCTAAGAACGGAGACCCTGAGGTGTCTTATGTCAATGATATGCAGAAAAATGATCATTGGACTGAGCTGATGTCAAATTTTACCCTACCGCCAGAGGATGATCCGGAGAAGCCAGTAATAGAGCCATTAATCAAGTCTTTTGCTCTTAAGAAGATGGCAGAACTATTCAGGAATTGGAAGAAAGACCTCAATACGTATGTCGAAAAAATGAGACACCAGAATTCACGGGCAAATATGAGAAGATCAGAGATGATCGCCCGCATTTGTGGCCTACAAGACATCGGAAAAGAGTAAAAAGATGTCAGCGACAAACAAGAGAAATGCTGCGAAGAAGAAGCTTCATCATCGCAAGGGGTCGTGGCTACCTCATAGCCCGGCCTAAGTGGTCCAAGGCTGAGAATGATCTGCTTGATAAAGGGATCGAACCCGAGACAATGAACTGGCCAGACCGTTGCGGACTTGGTTCTTCGGGCGGCGGATCCTTGGACCCTATAACGGGAAGTGCATTTGGACGGACGAACAATTGGACATACCAGTCAAGAGGCTTAAGCATTATATCGAAGCAGCGCAGCAAGGGAAGTTCGTTCCAGACAGGGAGAAGGACGAGCTCACAATGGCCCTCGGGAATCCTGAGCACCCTGGACGGACACGAGTTACGCCAGGCTCCCTTTCGTGGAAGGCTGAATTTCCGGACGCAGGGGGTTACAAAACCCATGAGAGGAGGAAGAAACTAGAGCAGAGCCTAATGCAGGCGCTGCACGAAAGGGTAATGGGGCTAGAGGAACGAGAAGAGGAACGAGAAGCAGCCGATCACAACAAACGACCTGCCGAAGCTTCCCCGGCTACCCCGCCATCTCAGCGGAGAAGCAGCGTGGCTTCCACCGAGCTGCTTCAGCCAGAGCAGCATGCCTTGACGGCTCTCGCCAGCTATCCCGTGGATGCTATCACGGATGCTGAAAGTTGCCACCTTATGGCGCAATGGAGCAATTTAAAGGTCAAGGCGGCTGTTGGCTCTGCTTATCCCACTAAACCCGACTCAACTTTTCACCGCCGGCCGATTCCGAAGGATATGTTAAGGTGATGGTCGATGAAATAACGGAGGGATTTGAGGAGCTCGGCTTGACCACCCTACCGGTGAAGGGAGTATCGGCTGGGTTCTGCTCAAGACTCCATGCCTATGGCGGAAGGATCTCATCAACCTTCCGAACTGGGCGCCTCCGCCTCCTCCTCCTCCTCCGTGAGTCAGGCACTCCGCCTCCTCCACCGCCTCCTCCTCCTCCTCCGTGAGTCAGGCACTCCGCCTCCTCCACCGCCTCCTCTTCCGGCGAGTGACGATCAGGGCACTCGGCCGACTCCTTCTCCGGCGTGGCGGCACTCCGTCTCCTTCTCCGCCTGCACCGGGCGCGTCCGGCAGCCAGCCTCCTCCTTCTCCGCCTCGTCGGCAAGAAGGGCGGAAGAGACCCGCCGCCCGGCTGCTCCGCGCGTCGTAGTCCTTCTCCTCCGCCTCGTAAGCAAGGAAAGAAGACATCCGCTCCGTCTGCTCTGCCGGCGTCTAGCAAGATTGCCAAAGGCGGGAGGAGATAGAGATTCGGTCCTTCTCTGAAGACTCCAGAGAAGTTACCGTATGAGAGGAGCGAGGAGGAAAACGCGAAGATCGCGCAGACCGAAGTGGATGACTGGTTTCAAGGGTTGAAAGCAAAGAGACATCCACCTCCGGAGGAGAAGGTAGATCCGGTCAAAGCGAAGCGCACTCGCTTCCCCGACAAAACCACCCAAGTCTCCGCCGAAGGCAACTATGAGCGCATTATTGGAAAGGCATTTGCCGAGGCGGAGAGATCGGGAAGTACTGTCAGTGATCAAAGGATGAAAGAACGACGAGCTGGGAAACAAATTGCCCAGCTCGGCGAACAAGCGAAGGAATCGTGGCCCCCGCTCAAGGTGCCTGCTAGCGACATCGTCGATCCGAGGATGGTGCCCGGTTATGGCAATCCTGAAGATTACTTGCCCGATGATGTACAATTTGATTTCTTGGAGGTGCAGATACAAAGATACGAGTACGGGAAGCCTCTCGTCAAAGATGAAAGCTCTCTAACAACGATGATGCGAAGATTGCATGATTGGTACATGAAAACCTGCAAAGAGTCTGACGGAGGAATACTTTGTATGTGAGAGTTAAAAGGAGCATGACCTCCTTGGAATTGAACTGTTGCCTATTCCATTTGAGGAGTTCTATCAGTTTTTCAATCAATTGTCCATCGATAAAGCAACGGTCACCTGCTACTGTCTGTAAGTAGTACTACTTCTGTCATTAAGTATCTCTATATAACTCAGCTCTTTCATTGCATGTATTTATAAATATCCTCACTATATTATGCAGATTGAAGATCGCAGAAATGAAGAAAAAACAAGTGGGTGATATTGGGTTCATTAACACATATCTCATCGATGCAAATGAGGTTAAATATCGTGCCAAGGAAACCGAGGCCAACTTGCTACGATCGTTGGAAATAAATGAACACAAAAGATTCCACTATATTCATGCGTGCGTGCGCAGGTTCCACTATATTCTCCTAGAGATTAAGCTTGAGCAGGGAGTAGTAACTGTCTTAGACTCGAGACGAAAAGATCCCGAGGAGTATGCGGAAATGACTGAAATGCTTGAGAAGTAAGTTAAATCGATCATTATCCACCATATCAGCAACTTTGTTCATTTCTGATATCAAGTAATTGTTTTCTTTGTATGGCAGGGCTTGGGGAAAATTCACCAAAAAAGCTCCGGGACTACCGAAGAAGCTGCAATTTAGACACCCGACAGTAAGTACTATATAGTAGCATATTCCACGCGCATCTCCTAGTGATTCAAGCGCTAGTTTCATCAATACCATTTAGCATGTGCTTGCTATATATAATTATCAGTTTGATTGACCTCTGTTTCTTGTAAAGTGGTTGTGGCAGGAACAAGGGAATGATTTCTGTGGATACTACGCTTATGCAGTCCATCCGCCACACGACCTGTGAGAGGGCTACTCCGACAAACAATTTGAAGTGCGTAAATAAAAATATTCACAATTTTATTTTATTACCATCATTTGTGTTGAGTTTCATTCATATATATATATATATATATATATATATATATATATATATATATATATATATATATATATATATATATATATATGTATTGACCCCTTTCTTAAAATTAGATGTTTCGCAGCGGATGAACTCCTAGCACCAGATCGCATGCGAGCAATTCAAGAGGAATTGGCGGCATTCTTTCTTGACTATGTGATCGCTGAAGACGGGAAATACCATGTGGACCACGCGTCCGTATTTTAAAAGATAATTATTGTATATATGTAGCCGGTAGCGTCGGATAGATATACGAGAACTTGTTGTTCGACCAATATCTCGGAGAAGGAGAGGTGGTCGATATCACTTCTAACAGGATGCATATATATGTTCAATACGAACATCTGTTTGCATAATTACTAGCTAGCTAGCATGTCTAGTTAGTCCTCTCTATATGTATGTATAGTACGTAGCGTCGACCAAGCACGGACAAAAGAAAGGACACTTTTCTCTATTAATTAGCTAGCTATAGCACAATATATGAAACACCTAAATTAACCCCCCAAAACCCCCCAAACCCCCCTGTTTTGAAAAAAAAAAAAAAACCCCTGCCAAAGAAATGCTGACGCGTGGATGCCTATTGGTCCCGGTTGGTGCCACCAACCGGGACCAAAGGCCCTCCTCCTGGGCTCAGCGGACAGGCCACGTGGAGGCCCATCTGTCCCGGTTCTGGATAGAACCGGGACTAAAGGGTGAGGGTATTAGTACCGACCCTTTAGTCCCGGTTCACGAACCGGGACTAAAGGCCCTTATGAACCGGGACTATAGGCCCTTTTTCTACTAGTGCTCTCAAACAACCCTGCAACTAAATAACAAAGAGTCTCTTGTGTCCCCAACACACTCAATACAATGGTAAATTGTATAGGTGCACTAGTTCGGCAAGTAAAGGACCTTGTCGTGTACCTTAATAAAGAGATTAAGGATAAGAGGTACCTTATTATTCTTGATGACTTGTGGACCATAGATGCATGGAGGTGGATTAAAGATATTGTTTTTCCTAATAGTAACAAGAAAGGTAGTCGGATAATAGTAACAACACGTGATGTGGGCTTAGCAAAGGAATGTACTCTTGAATCCCTTATATACCACCTTAAAACTTTAGAGGTAGTCGAAGCCACAAATTTGCTACTAAAAAAGAGTAGGAAAACAAATGAAGACATGACCACAGATGAAAACTTCAAGAGCATAGTGGAAAAACTAGTTAAAAAGTGTGATTGTTTACCATTAGCCAGACTCACAATTGGAGGGATCCTTGCCACTAAAAAAATAGTAAAGTGGGAGCACGTCTATAACCAACTCCCGTCTGAGCTTGAGAGTAACCCCAGCCTTGAAGCAGTGAAGATGATGGTTACTTTGAGTTACAACCACTTGCCATCTCATCTTAAGCCATGTTTCTTATACCTAAGCATCTTTCCTGAGGATTTTGAAATCCAGATGAGGCGTCTAGTAGAAAGATGGATTGCCGACGGATTGATAAGGGGTGGGACTGGGGTGAACATTGAGGATGTGGCAAAAGGTTATTTCAATGAGCTAATCAACCGAAGCATGCTTCAAGCATCAAGGGTGAACATAGAAGGAGTTGTGAAGAGCTGTCGAGTCCATGATATTGTGCGTGATGTCATGATCTCAGTTTCAAGAGATGAAAATTTTGTGCATGTGGCGGGAAATAATGTAAGTGGTGCTACGGAGGAGACCTTCCGACATGTAGTATACCATGGTAGCATGTGCCAAAAGATAGATATGGATTGGAGCCACGTCCGGTCAGTAACTGTGTTTGGTGAGAGATCATTGGGGCCATCGCCTTCAGTTTGTTCACCTGACATGAGAATGCTCCGGGCCTTGGATCTAGAGAATGCACAGTTTCAAGTCACACAGAAGGATATCAGCAACATAGGATTGTTTCGCCACTTGAAGTATCTGAATTTTTCTGATCCTCGAGGATATTCACATATTTATAAACTTCCTAGATCCATAGGAAGATTACACGGACTACGCACTTTGAACATTAGAGACAGTTATATAACAGAACTGCCAATTGAGATTTGTAAACTGAAGAGTCTACACAGTCTCCGTTGTACCACAAATGGTTCCTATAAATACTTTGACTTGGGTCGCCCCAAGAATTGCTTGCTGGCCACCTTTATTGTGCCCATGCTGTTCACACCTTTGGTTGATCCTATTGAGCGCACCAAGATAGTTGCTGAGCTACACAAGGCCTGTTCTAGCTGTGGGTCCGAGTCTAAAGGTGTGAGGGTGCCAAAAGGAAGCGGCAAACTGAAAGAGCTACAAATACTAGAGGTCGTGGACATCAACCGAACTAGTTGCAAAGCAATTAAAGAGCTAGGTGAGCTTGTGCAGCTGAGAAACCTGAGCGTGGCAACAGACATGCAAGGTACTCTGTGATGCCATTAAGAAGCTCACTTGCCTCCGGTCCCTTGAAGTGGATGGTTCACTCGACGGGGTGCATGATGTTTCAGCTCCTCCTCCCATGTTGAGGAGCCTGAAGTTGGATTTATGCCTTGGAGAGATTCCTGGCTGGGTTGGCAATCTGATGCATTTGGTCAAGCTTTACTTATGGCGCAACAAAATAAAGGAAGAAGGTAAAATCATGGAAATATTAGGGACACTTCCCAACCTCATGCAACTTCGTCTTGAAGATGGCTCTTATATTGGGGAGAAGTTGGCGTTCAAAACGAGAGCATTCCCAAATCTCAAGAAGTTTGGTATTTATGCTCTGGCAGAACTGAGAGAGGTGAGATTTGAGGATGGCACCTCACCCCAGCTGGCAATGATAGATATCAGTTGGTGCAATTTGGCATCAGGAATTATTGGAGTCAACCAGCTTCCAAAGCTCAAGGAGATCTCACTTGGTTCCTATGGTCGAGTGGCAAAGCTTGCTATGCTTCAAAGTGAAGTGGACGCACACCCCAACAGTCCCGTGCTGCGGCTATCCGAGGAACTGAGGAGCCACCACGACCTATTCCAAGTGGAATATGCAACTGGGAAATCGTCATCTCTCCATCCCGAGCCTGCAGGTGCAGGAGAGAGCTCACGGTCCCAAGCGGTGGGCATGGCGACGGCAAACATCAGGTCAGCTCAGCTAATTGCTTCTCTTTCGTTCAACTAGCAGTAATCTTCCTTTTCTAAAAAAAAAAACGTAGCAGCTATGGAGTGCGATGTGCTAATTAGCCTGTACTCTGTTTTACTTTTTGTGTGTAACAGCCAAGATGATGTGCTTTACACTTACAACTCGTGCTAACTGAATCGGAGCAAGCCTCCTACCAGCTCCACCATGTAACACTATTTTCCTTTTTTGGTTTGGCTCGATTTCTAGGTGTCTTGGTCTTTTCAGTTTGTGCTCACGCATTTTAAAGCTGTGCATGCTTATATATACAGTAGTTTACACGTACCCCTGTTACTAGCAAAGAAGACTTCCTTAATTTTCTACCTGCTGACAGAGTTTCACATCTCAGGTTGTCGAAATAAGCTAGTGATCTGTTTAGTGCATTCGGATTCAGCTGGGCACCCAGGAGCACCACCAAGCTGCATTGTTCATCCCATTGTTCACAGTTCCAAGATGGGACCCGACTTCAACAGAGGCTAGATGGTTTCTCCATTCGGCCGAACCTCACGGTGGTATTTACTTCAAAAAACCAGTGGTAGACTGTTTAATGGTCTGAATTCATTCCAGAAATTCAGTGATGGTGGCACTGAGTACGGACACATGTGCAAGCTGAGGCAGAATCAATGGCTGGCAGAAGGTCGTCGTTCCATGTAGCCTCTTTGATGCTCGACCTCGGCATGAGTGATGCCGTCAACCCTGGAAAGTGAGCATTAAGAGGTCAGCTAACTTCACTCTCGTTCAGCAGTAGACACCATTAAATGAGATGTTAATTTCTGCCATATGCATTTACACTCAATCTCTCTCTGTCTTTTTACAAGATGATGTGTTGATGCTAGTAGCTGGTCGTTTCCCTGGCTCTGATCTTCATCTCTACCTGGCAATGCAAGCATTCAGTTTCCAGCATGTTTTAGTTTCTATGGAAAATTCTAACTTATTCTTTGTGTTAAATTCATCTACTTGCACAACAGATACTCGTGACTAGTTGTACAAACATGTTAGACTCTTTAATAATTAACTGACGCCATATAAAGAATTCAGTGACGATGACACTAACACCTGGGCAATTCTTCATGCAGATCTCTGACGTCTTAATGTCCGGCAACCTTGGAGCAAGCTACAACATCATTTCCAGAGCTGCGACGCCACGATCTGAGGGTTTAAAATTGACACCTGCTGGGTGGCCCAGGTCCCTTCCGTGGAAGGTGATCGGTTCTTCGCCATGGAATTGATCAAGTTGATGTCAAATTTTCTTTTCTTTTGGACTCCAACAGATTCCAGTCCATGGAACATCAGGTGGCTGCATCTTGCACCATTCACCGGATCAGCGCATGATCTGATCCTGCTATGTATGTACACTTGTTCAATTTCTTATTGCCACAATGGTCTGTAGTTCTTTGTAAATGAAGAATTAGGAGACATGCAAGCAGGTGGAACTCGTGCACTAGCCGGATATGGCTGCGCTCTGTTCCACGTGTAACATCATATCGATATACCACCAGCTTTCTAGCTTTCGCTGGTTTCAGTTTGCAATAAAATTGCAGCTTCCACATTTCTCTTGTCAACGTTTTGATAGAATGGGGCTGGGTTCAGTAGCAAGTTGGTTGAGATTCAGTATGGGGTGATGCCAGGTCGGTCTGTACTGTACCCTTGGGGTCCTTCCGAGAGGCAATTACATTAATGTGTTTGTGAGAACATCTTCTCTCTGACTGCTTTGCTATGATGGTGCTGTTACAAAATGTGTATCCCACCCCTGTTACAAACTGCTTTAAATATGCACAATTTTAATTTGTGTGTTCCCTTCCAGGGAGGCGGCGGCGGTGCAGCCCGGCTTGGCTGCGGTCCGGCGGCCCTGCGGCGGCGGCCGGCGGCAGGCGTGGTGACGGCGCCGCTCCTTGGCGGCGTGGTGGTGCTGGGTAGCCGTCGACGTGCCCCCGGCCCAGATCTCTAAACCCTAAACCCTAAACCCGGCAGCAGCGCGAAGGCGGGAGCTTTACGGGCCCATGAGGGCTCGGCCGGGCCTGTGGGCCTACGGGCCTGGTGTGCTCCTGCTATTGCGTCCGGACGGCTACCGTCGCTGACGGTGGAGGTGGGGCCCTCCCGCGTGCCGATGGTGCTGATGCCAAAGTCCCGGCTCTGATTCTTAGCCGCGCTATCCTCACTTCACGATGTCGTGGTGAGTCGGCGTGGAGGCCTCATGACCGCGTTGGTGCAGGGTGGTGGTTGGTTTGGTGGCTGGATCCGGAGCGCCCGAGGTGCGGGTTGGGATCGGGGGAAACTCACTCTGTGCGTTCGGTTTATTCGGTTTGCATAGTTCGGTTTATATGGTTTTCCGGTTTGTACGGTATTAATACTTCGGTTTATACGGTATGAAATTAAAATACGGTTCGGTTTCGGTATATCCAAATTATTTTGGTATGGTTTCGGTATATACCATAATAACCAAAGTTGACGCGAATTTGAAAATGACATACTATATTTTACAAATTTATAATTCAAAACACATACTCTTTTAATACACACGGTACACAACTTTATATAAGTATATATGCATGCCTCAATCCATACCTTGAAAGGTTATGGACGTGATTAGCATTTTTGCAAGAGAAAAAATACTACATTACAGGAGAAAAGGGATGTTCTTTGCAGGAAATTTTGCTCCTATACAAGAAAAATGACTATTTGTATCATTGTTTGCCTCAAGAAATATAAAAATATTTTTATTTCGGTTTATTCAGTTAACCATTCGGTTTTTCGGTATATACCATAAAAACCAAAATTTGAAACGGTATCAAAAGTTCATAATTCGGTTCGGTTCAGTTTATTTTCGGTATGGTTTTTCGGTTCGGTTTAAAAATGCGCAGAGTGAGGGGCAACCCCTGTCGCCGTGGCCGACTCCGGCGTGGTGGCGCCTGTGGGTGCCACCTGACCTTCCGGGAGGGCGTCGGGGGCTACCCTTCCTCCCGCCTCGTCGTGTACCGGGGGAAACCCTTGGCAGTAGCGTCGTCATCGTCGCGATCCTTTTTGGAGGTGTTGATTGGTGCCGGCGCTTCGGAGTCTTGGAGCCTAGTGGAAGAGCCCGGTGGGCGCAGCGATCGCGAGGCTTCTTTGTTTTTGTTGATCCGCCGTTGTCGGCATTTGTTTATTTTGCTATTTCTCTGTCGTTTCTTTTGGATGTGACTGTGTTGTTTCCGTCCCAGTATCTATTCCTGTATGGTTCGGTTGGTTGCTTTGTATGCAAAGCGGGGGAAAACCCTTTTTCGATAATTTGTGTGTTCAGAAATCCCATATTGACGTCGGTAAACAATTGAAACACTCGCTCTCGTGGTGAGTGCTCACTGCTCGCATATGCCGAGGAGCCGCTGGAGGTGACCAGACGCGTGATCGTGACGTTGTTCCTGGTGTCGGCCGCGGGCCGCGGCGGTGCCACCCCAGCCACCCTCGATGCCTCGGCGAAGCTGCATTCTTGTTGCTGACTTGCCTAGTACTGAGTACTGACTGCTGCTCCCGAGAGAGACTGCTTGCATGCGAGCTTTGTTATTATGGCTTGTGATTATCTTCCAATCCAACAGGAAAAAAGGGGTAGAATAACAGTTTCTGGCTCGTGATAATGCGATTATCACGTAGCATAACTATCCTTTCTGGCTTGTGATATTGGTCACTGGTCCGTATCCTGCACTAACCAACAATGGAGAGCAAACGAGAAAGAGGATTGAAACTAGACAGCTACCATCCTACTCATGGGCCGAATTGAGCCCATCAAAGTCAGCTATCATTCTACTCATTATGTGGATTAATTTGCGCGTTCCATTCACCGACTTGAGCACGAATTAAACACCCATTCACCCAGTTCATCGCGGGCATTCAGGGGCGTCTAATTACAAGTTAAAATTAAAAAGCGAACGATTCAAAGAAAATAAAATAAAAAAGAACCGACTGACCTGGTCGGCCGGCCGATTGCTTCATTGGCCTGAGACACTTAACAAATTCAAGTCAACTCTTACAAAGAATCGCTGCCTATCTACTAGCTGCATGTTGTCGACAGCAATAGTCGAGCTGTCAAATGATTTAAATTATTTTCTTAGATATATGCGTACACAAGAAGACAAGACATTTGTTATATGAAGATGCTTAGCTTACAAATTGGCATATATGCAACTTGCCCGTCGAGATGACATCTAGCTACCAGCTGGAAAACCTTTTTTTTAATTTAGTAGATGCTTAGCTCATCGAGCTTGCACATCCCGACACACTTGAAATTAAACTGTAGATCACCGTATTTAAATCATTTCATAGCAAGATCGGCAGGTGGATTAATTGAGCTCATTCTATCTGGTAGTAGATGTAATGTCTATCTGCTTAGCTGCCAACCCTTTTGTTATGTGCTGTTTATACGGAATTTGAGTTTGGATTGTCAAGGCGGCTGGCCGATGTTTTTGCCATCATACGAGCGGTGACCTGTGTGTGGATTTATTTTTTCCTTCCAAACATGAAATTAGGTCAGCATGAATAATCAAATAACAATGTGTCTGTAAGAACAACTCCTGCATTCTATTGATCAAAATGCATATTCGGTGGTACTGCTAAATTTGAATCTGCACAATTTAGAACAAGCATGCTTGTCATTTACAACACGTAGATGCACGATGGATGAGTTTGTTGAGTTGAATACTTAGCAAACTACATCAGAGATGGCTGGGTGAATGGACGTTTGACATTCACATCCAGTAGCAAAAGCTAGGTATATATTTAGTGTTTTGTAACAGCAATTGATTATTCCTTTTTTTAAAAGGTCCTAAGGTAGGTATGAAGCCCATCCGAACTTTTGGGTAACATGGGGCAGATGGGATCACCACGACACTGGGAAGCTCTGCGTCCAGGCCATCAAAATAACTTAATTGATTGAAGAAGAGCATCTCCAGCGCCACAACAGCATGTCGGCGGTGATGATTTGCCTGACAACAGAAGGGAGAGGTTCATTGTGGCTGTTTCCGATGTCTCACAGGATGCCGATGCCTGCCAAAGGGTGCGAGCGGGAGTAACGGCAAGCTCTCGAAGCGACATCATGCATGGGGCGCTCCATTTTGGAAGGAGCACAAATTTTAGGGTGTGTTGTATTTGGGTTTCTGTCTCCTGGATTTTTCTGGTTTCTTTCATTGTTCACCGTTTTGTGAACACTTTTTTTAGGTTATGGGCAAATGTCACTGTATAGTTCTTCTCAATATTAGTTCATGGATGTGTCCATTCATGCAATAGAAGAATATTGTAAAAATTTGAAGAACCAACTCAATATCTCAAATACACATAGGGTGCTCAAAGGTTGAGCCTAAATGATCACTTGGGTTCGATTTTTCATGAACTACATTACACACATATAGTTCCTTCCACATGTTTCTTTATGATGTTCCCCTTGATGAATCCGATCAGACAAAGAAGCACCTCATATCAAGCAGTGGTGTCGGTCACTGTATCAGTGGCGTCGGAATTGGCGTTCTCATTACTAGCACTTTGGTCTTTCCTATGGTAGAAGACTGACAGTGTTGCGTGAACTGCAATGTAGGTCAACACTGGGATGATGAGAAGTATGACATTTCTGGAGGTTTCCCACTTCCTATTACTACCTGCTGCATAGGCCACAAGGAGGCTAAACATATCCAGTAAAATGGCTGTATGCATAGGCCAAAGTGGCAGATTGTGATTGTGAAATGTCGTCAATGGAAGCAGCATGACAACGACCACGATTGAGGCCATGAAGGAAGTGGAGTTGCTGTAAAAGAAAGCATGGTACCGGTGCTTGTTGATGTCATGGAGGATGGGGTTGCCAGCAGAGTGTCCATTGTTGTTGTCTTGCCACAGGCCACCTGGTGGTTTTAAACCAGTCTGGTATGTCATACTTGCAGCCAGGATTCCTAGCAACATCAAGTATTCAAGCATATATTTCTCTTTGTTGCTATCATCATCTGCTTGTCCATCCTCACCTTGTCCGAGTTGCCTATCTGGTCGATCAGCTTGGGGTGTGTCAGCTTGGTTATGACCGATGATCCAGAAAATTGCTACCTGCGAGGATATGAAGGCTAACACTGCACCAACCATGTTAATACAGAGGGAGGTCTTCAGATGGCGCGAGCTTCCAGCAGCATAGGCACCCATAAGGCCAAACATGCCAACAACCATGCACACATAGAGCGCATAACAACGTATGCCTGGCCTATATAGCTTCGGATTTACGAGAAGAAGGATTAGGGTTACTGATGCCATGAAGCTCAATGCATTGCAATAGAAGAATGCTTCGTAACGTCGAGGGTAATTGTCGAGGAGTACTGGGAAGCCCGAACGACGGCCGAGCCCCTCATCATCTCGATGACCAAAAGCCACCAGCGGGGTGAGACCTGCCTGGTGCGTGAGAGTAGCAGCCAAGATGGCAGCCAGAAGTAGCAACTTGCGCTTGCTATCCAAATGCTTCACTGCGGCATCATCCGCTGGCTCAGGATCATGGTCTCTTATGGTGATATGGACGATGACATAGACGAGGACAAGCCCCGCCAAGGCAACAATGTAGATGGATGACTTTACATCCCTGGTGCTCCCGGCGCCATAGGCAGTGATGAGACCAAAAAGGTCCAGCACCAGAGCTGCTTCAAGTGTGTGTCGCTTCAGCAAAAACCTGCTCTGGAGCATCATGATGACGACCAAGGATGTGACGAAAGTTGCCGAATTACTGTAGAAGAACACTCGTAACGAGTTGGATGTGTCGTTTGGAGCACCGGATGGCCAATCTTATGCCCATCTTGATCGTCCTGCCAGAGGCCGCCCGGTGGATCAAGTCCAGCTAGGTAGGTGATGGTCACAACAAGAGTAGCAAGGAGCATAACAAGATAGCGAGTGTTTTCTTCGTGTAGGATGTCCCTGCGTCTGCTGGTGCCTGCATGCATTTTTCGATTAGAAAAGTCAACTAATTAACTACTCCATCCGTCTCATAATATAAGAGCGTATTTACACTAGTGTAGTGTCAACAACGATCTTATATTATGGGACGGAGGGAGTAACAAATAGATAAACAAAAATAATATAAATAATAGATTCTAAAAACTCATTGTTAGATTGTTTTGAATGTGATATCACAATATACACGTGAAAATTCTACTTACTCTTTAGATGTAGTTAGACCATATCTTGGTAATCTATACTACTATTTTGATTATGTGCTTATACTATTTTTAAGATAGCAATAAATGAACTATCTAACAAAATTTCAAGTGAGCTCCTAGTTCTGGCATATTTTGAAGCGGAATAGCTTCACACACGATATTTTCTGGCGGCATGTATACGATGGTAGGATCTCAAGTTCCTTATTACCGGAGAAATTTAAAATAACGGTGATTAGCTAGTGTCGTGCATGCGTCGGCCGTAAAATTCTCGGCTGTGGTACTTTGGTATTTGTACACAAAGAAGTATGTGACATGCCACCAGACAAACAGTGTGTATAATACATACATATTGTTAGATACTTTTATGTGAAAGTATAGATACTTTAGTTTATGCTAGATATTCCCTAAATTGTATGAAATACATGTGGGTACAGCTACAGACGGCAGTGGTAAAAGGACTTCTATGCACATTGTTCTATTAAATTTTATAAATACTCCCTCCGTAAACTAATATAAGAGTGTTTAGATTACTAGTAATCTAAACGCTTTTATATTAGTTTACAAATGGAGTAGAAATTAATGCCAAAAGAAAATTGTGTTAAGAGATCGTGCATCTCCATATGCAAGTGCTCGCATGCCAATACCCAAGACGTGAAAACGGTAAGCATTTGTAAATGGAGTAACATATGGTTGGGTAGCTAGGCATACCTCGAGGAATGCTGACATGCTTCTTGAACCATGCTAAGACAGAACTATGCACATCCGCACATCGTTTCCAACCAATGGTGTAAGTAATCAACAGCTGGAGGCATACGCAGACAGGAACCGCAATGGTGAGGGTAAGGACAAATATGGTATTGTCAGCCTCCTGCAGCTCCCAGCAGCATATTCCCCATGAGGCCTAGTAGAGCGACGGCGATCAACCCATAGAGTGCCACGAACCGCACGGAAATGGTCTTGCTCAGCTTCTTCTCCAGGAGCAACACGATGATGAGCAGGGATGCAACAAACGAGGTGGTGTTGCAAATGAAGAAAGCACGGAACCTCCCACGTGCTTGTAACACTGGATCACTCGGATGGTGGCCATCCTGGGTGCTACTCCAGAAACCACCAGGCGGCCTAAGCCCGGCCACATACGTGATGGTGACCACGAAGGTTGCGAGTAGCATCAACAAGTCGATCTTCTCTTTGTCATGCTTCCTGGAGGGTGAGCTGGATTGGGCACCACTACCATTGCCATTGGTGGGGATGCGGATGGAGTTGGCTTGGATTTGATTCTCAACACCATTTCTGGGGATGTGGATGGAGTCGGATTGGATTTGATTCTCAACCCCATTGGTGAGGATGGGGATGGAGGTGGGGTCAGAGTTGATTTCATTATCAAAACCAATGGGGGGTATGCGGTTGGAGTCGGATTGGATTTCATTACCATCATCATTGGTGAGGATGGGAATGATGTCAGAGATGATTTCATTATTGTAACCATTGAGGGAATGGGGTCGGTGTGAATTATCATCACCATTGTTGCTGGCCCTGTTCCTAGCCATAAGCCAGAGGTAGGAGAAGAAGACAGCAAGGATGACGTACACCAGAAAGGAGAAGGCCACCCCGAGTAGACGGTGGTGAATGTATCCGGCTACTCCCAGCGCCATAGGCCCCCATGAGGCCAAGTAGGTCGAGCGCCATCACCGCCCGCAACACCACTGTCCAGGGTGTGCTTTTCCTAGGCAGGATGATGAGGATGAGGGAGATGACGAGTGATGTTGCCAGCGTGGTGGCGTTGCAGTAGTAGAAGGCGAGATACGGCGGTAGTGCGTGTCCCGGAGGATCGGGTCGCCCACGACGTAACCCCTGAGTCATCCTGTTGCCAGGATCCCCCGGGCAGGTTCAGCCCTGCGACGGAGGTCACCGTTGCAACCAGAGTCGCCAGCAGTAGGAGCTGCTCCTTGAACTCGTACAGTTTTGGGTCGGCGCCTGCAGAGTTGCCATTACCACTGCCCTGGCTCTGGCTCTCCAGACGCTCGGTGGATGATGCTTCTATAGCTACCTCGTTATTGGATATGGAGGCCATTTGCTTACGTTACCATCAAATTGATAAGCTCTGGCTTCAATTTATACCATCCAGCAACTAACTTATATATTACCAAGTCTAGAGTCAGTGCACGATATTGCTAGTTGGAACTGAGGGCCCGCCCACATGTCCACTTGGAATCAGTTCCATTCCTATAGTTCGTGTGTCCAGACAAGACTAGCTAGGTCGCTTGCCCGGTGGTCAATTTAATACCTATCCTCTTGCTTAGTTGTAGTTTGTCCACGCTTGGTGGTCAATTTTATATCTTCTTGCTTAGTAAAATAGTTTGTGTGGTGACACACGTCAGAATTATTGTGACCAGATCATTGCTGAATAGTTAATGACGAGCCGATATTTGTTAACGAGACTGTACGAAGGCTCTCAAGCCATGACTATGGATGTTCCTCCTCATGTAGTAGATTGACAAATGTCGGCATATTCCAAGTCCAACCTCAACCCTAGCACATATTCAACACCAGTTCCAACATGAAAGAACTCGGCCGACGACTTTCAATCTGTGATTGGCCTGATACATAATCAAGTAAGGTCAACTAAATCCAACTTGCATTAGAAATGTACAGCCACCTTCATATATATTCTTCTTGTCCTTGAATTGTTCTACTAGCGTGCTCGAATCAATCATGCCCCAAACACGGGCATTTTAGAAAATCATTTTCCATCCCTAGCAATGGACCCACAATTTGCTATACACATTATAGGGTCATTAGACCTGTTGTCATGTTGCTGAAATCACTGGAATGATGCACCACGCGTTGACAGGGCAAGAGACTTATCTTACATACTCCATAGTGCCTTGTTCATGTGTGTTTGTTTATTTACTTATTTTGGCTAATGTCGCAGATGTCATGAGTTTATTTCAGTGTTTTTTCCTCCTGTGCAAATAGTATAATGCGTGAACTATAAATGTTTTACTATTCCTTATAAAGCATAGGAACAGCTCCTGACTTTTTGCTTAAAAGTTTGAGAATAAAACGTTTTCAACCTTTTTGGCCAGTGAGCTTGGGCTAGCACTTCAAATTTATAGAAAATTTCTTTAATATTGAAACTACATATTCACCCAAAGTGTTGACTATCATGATTAGTTAGGAAATATGAGATAGACTCGGATATGTTATGTCTTGTCTTCTACTCCAAACTAATTATGTAGTCCTATATATACGCCCACAAGGCTCAAACAATACATCAATCAATTCCACCAACCGATTCCACCAACCTACGCGTTGCCGCTGCTTTGCCCTTTCGGGTCAGAGTGCGTTCCCGGTGCACCGCCATCCCTGGGGCGTCCGCTCCAGGCCGTTCCCATCGCTGCACCGACCCTCGCGCTACCGCTGCGTCGCCCATAGGGCCGTAGCGAGCGAAGCACTTGAGAAGAGTGAAATAATTCCGGTCATCAATTAAATTGAAAGTTCGGAATTCTTGAAAGACCAAAAAGACCAAACTCCCGGGCTTAAAGGCAGCCAACCGTGTGCCCGTACCGCACACGATGCACCGATGTGAAATGTGTGCGATGCGTGCCATCATTGCACTCAATTAGATTCCTCGAACCGCGTGTTGACCGTCACACATGATTTGTTTTTGCCACTTGTGTGCGATCATGCTTGTTACCGGACAAGTTCACGCAAAGGAAAATGTGTGCAACACGATGCACACGGTTCAGCTAAGCCAGTCCTTTTATGTGCACACGGTTAAAACTTTATATCATGTGGGGGTCTGCAACAATAGTGGGGGCACTATAGTAGTGCGGCTGTGCGGGAACGTATTTATTACGTGACGCAGCTTTGTCAGGGTTTAGCTTTCATGCAGTTTATTTCTTCCGATACCCTTTCGTGTGGGACATGGCAAGTAGGGATACCTGGGGAAAGATGCAAAAAAGACAAGACATGCGGGAAAAGTAGAGCCACAATAATTCAGTGGAAGAATTTTGGAGCACAGAAGAAAAGTCCAGGTCGCTCGTGCGTTGCCGTTCAAGGACCGCTATTGCATCAATTAACTACTATAGTACTTAGGACTTTGATATGTGTACTAGTACAAGGCTCATTCATTTGCGGAGTAAGCCGATTTGGCTAGTTTACACCTCAGATTTTGGTCGATCAGCTATATAAGGGGCCCCACCTACCTGTGTGAGCTGAAAATCAATAGCCGCTGCAACTGCTTCAGCAAGATAACATTAACAAAAGAGAGAGAGAAGGGGGAACAGGCCGGAGATGTCGGGGACGGTGGTGAGCATGGCGAGGTCCATGCTGGTGGGCGCCATCAGCGTGGCCGCCTCTGCCGCCCTTGACGAGATGAGCCTCCTAATGGGCGTCCGCAAGGACATCTGGTACGTTCTATGCACTTACTAACAGTCTTGTTTTTTTTACATGAATAACAATTTTATGTCAAATGAAATTGATGACGATTTCTGTTCAGAAGTACTTGAATAACATACTAATAGTGTAACCGTTGGTTAAAGACTGTCCTAGAAAAACAAAATACGTCATATATTTTGGAACGGTCCAAAAAGTAGTTTTGGACGACATGCATGATACCTTTGTTTGTGAGAATGAGAATGATATCTTTGTTAGTGAGAATGAGATATCCTTATGGATCAAACTGCAACTCA
Source organism: Aegilops bicornis (assembly GCA_021605145.1). NCBI lineage: Eukaryota > Viridiplantae > Streptophyta > Magnoliopsida > Poales > Poaceae > Aegilops > Aegilops bicornis. The sequence goes on from CM038675.1 coordinate 27,286,415, forward strand.
CTAGAAAGAAACGAATGGATCTGTGTTTGGATTGTTGTTGTAATGTGCTCTTGCTCTTTCTTTCCTGATGGAAACACATGTCAAGCTTTCATGTCCATGGCACAAAAAACTGTTTTCATATATACATTTGACAAAGTTCCATATGCAATATTCAATTTCACGAGCCATAGAATAGCACAAATAGTTTGCTCTAATAAACCATGCTTTGAAGGTTCATCAAAGGCGAGCTAGAGACCATGCATGCATTCCTTTTGTCCACTGAAGCAACGAAGAGCAAGAGCATGGTACTGAAGGTTTGGGCGAAGCAAGTAAGGGACCTTGCCTACGGTATTGAGGATTGTTTAGATGAATTTATGGTACATGTGGGAAGTCAGAGTTTGTCTCGACGATTATTTAAGCTGAAAGACCGTCGTCGGATCGCCAAAGATATCCGTGATCTCAAAGCACGAGTTGAAGAAGTGAGCAACAGGAATACACGGTATAACTTGATCACCACCGATGCCTCCACCAACATTGAAGAGGTGAATTCTTACATGGAAGATATTCGCAGTCACTCAGCTAGCAACATTGATGAGGCAGAGCTTGTGGGCTTTGTAAATCGTAAAGAGGAGCTGATTAAGATGATGGATGTCAACTCCGGAGATGGTCTTTCCAAGGTGATATGCATCGTTGGTATGGGTGGTTTAGGCAAGACTACTCTTGCAAGGAAGGCATATGAATGTAAAGAAGATATTGTGAATAAATTTTCTTGTTGTGCTTGGGTCACTGTCTCACAATCTTTTTCCAAGATAGAGATGCTCAAGGACATGATTAGACAACTCTTGGGTGCCGAGTCGATGAAGAAATGCTTGAAAGATCTCGAAGGGAAGGCGGTGCAAGTAGACGATCTCGGCATGTACCTCAGACAAGGACTAGAGGAGAAGAAGTACTTTATTGTTCTTGATGACTTGTGGACCATAGATGCATGGAAGGGGATAACACATATTGTTGTTCCTTCTAGAAACAATAAAGGTAGCCGGATAATAGTCACAACAAGAGATGCTGGCCTGGCTGAGCAGTGCACTTCCGAATCACTTATCTACCACCTTAAGCACCTGCAAACAGATGATGCCACAGATTTGCTACTAAGAAAAAGTAGGAAAACACAAGAAGACATTGAAAATTCTAAGAAAATGAAGACCGTGGTCACCAATATAGTGAAGAAGTGTGGTGGTTTACCGCTGGCTATACTCACTATAGGAGGCATGCTTAGCACCAAAAAACTAACGGAGTGGGAAAGTATTTATAAGCAGATCCCATCAGAGCTCGAGAGCAACCCTAGCCTTGAAGCATTGAGGAGGATAGTTACTCTGAGTTACAACTACTTGCCATCTCATCTCAAGTCATGCCTTTTGTATTTAAGCATTTTTCCTGAGGATTTTGAAATCAAAAGGAGGCGTATAGTAGAGAGATGGATAGCCGAGGGGTTCGTTAGAGCCAAGGTTGGAGTAAACATTGAGCACGAATTAAACACCCATTCACCCAGTTCATCGCGGGCATTCAGGGGCGTCTAATTACAAGTTAAAATTAAAAAGCGAACGATTCAAAGAAAATAAAATAAAAAAGAACCGACTGACCTGGTCGGCCGGCCGATTGCTTCATTGGCCTGAGACACTTAACAAATTCAAGTCAACTCTTACAAAGAATCGCTGCCTATCTACTAGCTGCATGTTGTCGACAGCAATAGTCGAGCTGTCAAATGATTTAAATTATTTTCTTAGATATATGCGTACACAAGAAGACAAGACATTTGTTATATGAAGATGCTTAGCTTACAAATTGGCATATATGCAACTTGCCCGTCGAGATGACATCTAGCTACCAGCTGGAAAACCTTTTTTTTAATTTAGTAGATGCTTAGCTCATCGAGCTTGCACATCCCGACACACTTGAAATTAAACTGTAGATCACCGTATTTAAATCATTTCATAGCAAGATCGGCAGGTGGATTAATTGAGCTCATTCTATCTGGTAGTAGATGTAATGTCTATCTGCTTAGCTGCCAACCCTTTTGTTATGTGCTGTTTATACGGAATTTGAGTTTGGATTGTCAAAGGCGGCTGGCCGATGTTTTTGCCATCATACTGCGGTGACCTGTGTGTGGATTTATTTTTCCTTCCAAACATGAAATTAGGTCAGCATGAATAATCAAATAACAATGTGTCTGTAAGAACAACTCCTGCATTCTATTGATCAAAATGCATATTCGTGGTACTGCTAAATTTGAATCTGCACAATTTAGAACAAGCATGCTTGTCATTTACAACACGTAGATGCACGATGGATGAGTTTGTTGAGTTGAATACTTAGCAAACTACATCAGAGATGGCTGGGTGAATGGACGTTTGACATTCACATCCAGTAGCAAAAGCTAGGTATATATTTAGTGTTTTGTAACAGCAATTGATTATTCCTTTTTTTAAAAGGTCCTAAGGTAGGTATGAAGCCCATCCGAACTTTTGGGTAACATGGGGCAGATGGGATCACCACGACACTGGGAAGCTCTGCGTCCAGGCCATCAAAATAACTTAATTGATTGAAGAAGAGCATCTCCAGCGCCACAACAGCATGTCGGCGGTGATGATTTGCCTGACAACAGAAGGGAGAGGTTCATTGTGGCTGTTTCCGATGTCTCACAGGATGCCGATGCCTGCCAAAGGGTGCGAGCGGGAGTAACGGCAAGCTCTCGAAGCGACATCATGCATGGGGCGCTCCATTTTGGAAGGAGCACAAATTTTAGGGTGTGTTGTATTTGGGTTTCTGTCTCCTGGATTTTTCTGGTTTCTTTCATTGTTCACCGTTTTGTGAACACTTTTTTTAGGTTATGGGCAAATGTCACTGTATAGTTCTTCTCAATATTAGTTCATGGATGTGTCCATTCATGCAATAGAAGAATATTGTAAAAATTTGAAGAACCAACTCAATATCTCAAATACACATAGGGTGCTCAAAGGTTGAGCCTAAATGATCACTTGGGTTCGATTTTTCATGAACTACATTACACACATATAGTTCCTTCCACATGTTTCTTTATGATGTTCCCTTGATGAATCCGATCAGACAAAGAAGCACCTCATATCAAGCAGTGGTGTCGGTCACTGTATCAGTGGCGTCGGAATTGGCGTTCTCATTACTAGCACTTTGGTCTTTCCTATGGTAGAAGACTGACAGTGTTGCGTAGACTGCAATGTAGGTCAACACTGGGATGATGAGAAGTATGACATTTCTGGAGGTTTCCCACTTCCTATTACTACCTGCTGCATAGGCCACAAGGAGGCTAAACATATCCAGTAAAATGGCTGTATGCATAGGCCAAAGTGGCAGATTGTGATTGTGAAATGTCGTCAATGGAAGCAGCATGACAACGACCACGATTGAGGCCATGAAGGAAGTGGAGTTGCTGTAAAAGAAAGCATGGTACCGGTGCTTGTTGATGTCATGGAGGATGGGGTTGCCAGCAGAGTGTCCATTTTTGTTGTCTTGCCACAGGCCACCTGGTGGTTTTAAACCAGTCTGGTATGTCATACTTGCAGCCAGGATTCCTAGCAACATCAAGTATTCAAGCATATATTTCTCTTTGTTGCTATCATCATCTGCTTGTCCATCCTCACCTTGTCCGAGTTGCCTATCTGGTCGATCAGCTTGGGGTGTGTCAGCTTGGTTATGACCGATGATCCAGAAAATTGCTACCTGCGAGGATATGAAGGCTAACACTGCACCAACCATGTTAATACACAGAGGGAGGTCTTCAGATGGCGCGAGCTTCCAGCAGCATAGGCACCCATAAGGCCAAACATGCCAACAACCATGCACACATAGAGCGCATAACAACGTATGCCTGGCCTATATAGCTTCGGATTTACGAGAAGAAGGATTAGGGTTACTGATGCCATGAAGCTCAATGCATTGCAATAGAAGAATGCTTCGTAACGTCGAGGGTAATTGTCGAGGAGTACTGGGAAGCCCGAACGACGGCCGAGCCCCTCATCATCTGATGACCAAAAGCCACCAGGCGGGGTGAGACCTGCCTGGTACGTGAGAGTAGCAGCCAAGATGGCAGCCAGAAGTAGCAACTTGCGCTTGCTATCCAAATGCTTCACTGCGGCATCATCCGCTGGCTCAGGATCATGGTCTCTTATGGTGATATGGACGATGACATAGACGAGGACAAGCCCCGCCAAGGCAACAATGTAGATGGATGACTTTACATCCCTGGTGCTCCCGGCGCCATAGGCAGTGATGAGACCAAAAAGGTCCAGCACCAGAGCTGCTTCAAGTGTGTGTCGCTTCAGCAAAAACCTGCTCTGGAGCATCATGATGACGACCAAGGATGTGACGAAAGTTGCCGAATTACTGTAGAAGAACACTCGGTAACGAGTTGGATGTGTCGTTTGGAGCACCGGATGGCCAATCTTATGCCCATCTTGATCGTCCTGCCAGAGGCCGCCCGGTGGATCAAGTCCAGCTAGGTAGGTGATGGTCACAACAAGAGTAGCAAGGAGCATAACAAGATAGCGAGTGTTTTCTTCGTGTAGGATGTCCCTGCGTCTGCTGGTGCCTGCATGCATTTTTCGATTAGAAAAGTCAACTAATTAACTTCTCCATCCGTCTCATAATATAAGAGCGTATTTACACTAGTGTAGTGTCAACAACGATCTTATATTATGGGACGGAGGGAGTAACAAATAGATAAACAAAAATAATATAAATAATAGATTCTAAAAACTCATTGTTAGATTGTTTTGAATGTGATATCACAATATACACGTGAAAATTCTACTTACTCTTTAGATGTAGTTAGACCATATCTTGGTAATCTATACTACTATTTTGATTATGTGCTTATACTATTTTTAAGATAGCAATAAATGAACTATCTAACAAAATTTCAAGTGAGCTCCTAGTTCTGGCATATTTTGAAGCGGAATAGCTTCACACACGATATTTTCTGGCGGCATGTATACGATGGTAGGATCTCAAGTTCCTTATTACCGGAGAAATTTAAAATAACGGTGATTAGCTAGTGTCGTGCATGCGTCGGCCGTAAAATTCTCGGCTGTGGTACTTTGGTATTTGTACACAAAGAAGTATGTGACATGCCACCAGACAAACAGTGTGTATAATACATACATATTGTTAGATACTTTTATGTGAAAGTATAGATACTTTAGTTTATGCTAGATATTCCCTAAATTGTATGAAATACATGTGGGTACAGCTACAGACGGCAGTGGTAAAAGGACTTCTATGCACATTGTTCTATTAAATTTTATAAATACTCCCTCCGTAAACTAATATAAGAGTGTTTAGATTACTAGTAATCTAAACGCTTTTATATTAGTTTACAAATGGAGTAGAAATTAATGCCAAAAGAAAATTGTGTTAAGAGATCGTGCATCTCCATATGCAAGTGCTCGCATGCCAATACCCAAGACGTGAAAACGGTAAGCATTTGTAAATGGAGTAACATATGGTTGGGTAGCTAGGCATACCTCGAGGAATGCTGACATGCTTCTTGAACCATGCTAAGACAGAACTATGCACATCCGCACATCGTTTCCAACCAATGGTGTAAGTAATCAACAGCTGGAGGCATACGCAGACAGGAACCGCAATGGTGAGGGTAAGGACAAATATGGTATTGTCAGCCTCCCTGCAGCTCCCAGCAGCATATTCCCCCATGAGGCCTAGTAGAGCGACGGCGATCAACCCATAGAGTGCCACGAACCGCACGGAAATGGTCTTGCTCAGCTTCTTCTCCAGGAGCAACACGATGATGAGCAGGGATGCAACAAACGAGGTGGTGTTGCAAATGAAGAAAGCACGGAACCTCCCACGTGCTTGTAACACTGGATCACTCGGATGGTGGCCATCCTGGGTGCTACTCCAGAAACCACCAGGCGGCCTAAGCCCGGCCACATACGTGATGGTGACCACGAAGGTTGCGAGTAGCATCAACAAGTCGATCTTCTCTTTGTCATGCTTCCTGGAGGGTGAGCTGGATTGGGCACCACTACCATTGCCATTGGTGGGGATGCGGATGGAGTTGGCTTGGATTTGATTCTCAACACCATTTCTGGGGATGTGGATGGAGTCGGATTGGATTTGATTCTCAACCCCATTGGTGAGGATGGGGATGGAGGTGGGGTCAGAGTTGATTTCATTATCAAAACCAATGGGGGGTATGCGGTTGGAGTCGGATTGGATTTCATTACCATCATCATTGGTGAGGATGGGAATGATGTCAGAGATGATTTCATTATTGTAACCATTGAGGGGAATGGGGTCGGAGTGTGAATTATCATCACCATTGTTGCTGGCCCTGTTCCTAGCCATAAGCCAGAGGTAGGAGAAGAAGACAGCAAGGATGACGTACACCAGAAAGGAGAAGGCCACCCCCGAGTAGACGGTGGTGAATGTATCCCGGCTACTCCCAGCGCCATAGGCCCCCATGAGGCCAAGTAGGTCGAGCGCCATCACCGCCCGCAACACCACTGTCCAGGGTGTGCTTTTCCTAGGCAGGATGATGAGGATGAGGGAGATGACGAGTGATGTTGCCAGCGTGGTGGCGTTGCAGTAGTAGAAGGCGAGATACCGGCGGTAGTGCGTGTCCCGGAGGATCGGGTCGCCCACGACGTAACCCCCTGAGTCATCCTGTTGCCAGGATCCCCCGGGCAGGTTCAGCCCTGCGACGGAGGTCACCGTTGCAACCAGAGTCGCCAGCAGTAGGAGCTGCTCCTTGAACTCGTACAGTTTTGGGTCGGCGCCTGCAGAGTTGCCATTACCACTGCCCTGGCTCTGGCTCTCCAGACGCTCGGTGGATGATGCTTCTATAGCTACCTCGTTATTGGATATGGAGGCCATTTGCTTACGTTACCATCAAATTGATAAGCTCTGGCTTCAATTTATACCATCCAGCAACTAACTTATATATTACCAAGTCTAGAGTCAGTGCACGATATTGCTAGTTGGAACTGAGGGCCCGCCCACATGTCCACTTGGAATCAGTTCCATTCCTATAGTTCGTGTGTCCAGACAAGACTAGCTAGGTCGCTTGCCCGGTGGTCAATTTAATACCTATCCTCTTGCTTAGTTGTAGTTTGTCCACGCTTGGTGGTCAATTTTATATCTTCTTGCTTAGTAAAATAGTTTGTGTGGTGACACACGTCAGAATTATTGTGACCAGATCATTGCTGAATAGTTAATGACGAGCCGATATTTGTTAACGAGACTGTACGAAGGCTCTCAAGCCATGACTATGGATGTTCCTCCTCATGTAGTAGATTGACAAATGTCGGCATATTCCAAGTCCAACCTCAACCCTAGCACATATTCAACACCAGTTCCAACATGAAAGAACTCGGCCGACGACTTTCAATCTGTGATTGGCCTGATACATAATCAAGTAAGGTCAACTAAATCCAACTTGCATTAGAAATGTACAGCCACCTTCATATATATTCTTCTTGTCCTTGAATTGTTCTACTAGCGTGCTCGAATCAATCATGCCCCAAACACGGGCATTTTAGAAAATCATTTTCCATCCCTAGCAATGGACCCACAATTTGCTATACACATTATAGGGTCATTAGACCTGTTGTCATGTTGCTGAAATCACTGGAATGATGCACCACGCGTTGACAGGGCAAGAGACTTATCTTACATACTCCATAGTGCCTTGTTCATGTGTGTTTGTTTATTTACTTATTTTGGCTAATGTCGCAGATGTCATGAGTTTATTTCAGTGTTTTTTCCTCCTGTGCAAATAGTATAATGCGTGAACTATAAATGTTTTACTATTCCTTATAAAGCATAGGAACAGCTCCTGACTTTTTGCTTAAAAGTTTGAGAATAAAACGTTTTCAACCTTTTTGGCCAGTGAGCTTGGGCTAGCACTTCAAATTTATAGAAAATTTCTTTAATATTGAAACTACATATTCACCCAAAGTGTTGACTATCATGATTAGTTAGGAAATATGAGATAGACTCGGATATGTTATGTCTTGTCTTCTACTCCAAACTAATTATGTAGTCCTATATATACGCCCACAAGGCTCAAACAATACATCAATCAATTCCACCAACCGATTCCACCAACCTACGCGTTGCCGCTGCTTTGCCCTTTCGGGCCGTAGTGCCGCGGCCCGCGGTGCACCGCCATCCCTGGGGCGTCCGCTCCAGGCCGTTCCCATCGCTGCACCGACCCTCGCGCTACCGCTGCGTCGCCCATAGGGCCGTAGCGAGCGAAGCACTTGAGAAGAGTGAAATAATTCCGGTCATCAATTAAATTGAAAGTTCGGAATTCTTGAAAGACCAAAAAGACCAAACTCCCGGGCTTAAAGGCAGCCAACCGTGTGCCCGTACCGCACACGATGCACCGATGTGAAATGTGTGCGATGCGTGCCATCATTGCACTCAATTAGATTCCTCGAACCGCGTGTTGACCGTCACACATGATTTGTTTTTGCCACTTGTGTGCGATCATGCTTGTTACCGGACAAGTTCACGCAAAGGAAAATGTGCAACACGATGCACACGGTTCAGCTAAGCCAGTCCTTTTATGTGCACACGGTTAAAACTTTATATCATGTGGGGGTCTGCAACAATAGTGGGGGCACTATAGTAGTGCGGCTGTGCGGGAACGTATTTATTACGTGACGCAGCTTTGTCAGGGTTTAGCTTTCATGCAGTTTATTTCTTCCGATACCCTTTCGTGTGGGACATGGCAAGTAGGGATACCCGGGGAAAGATGCAAAAAAGACAAGACATGCGGGAAAAGTAGAGCCACAATAATTCAGTGGAAGAATTTTGGAGCACAGAAGAAAAGTCCAGGTCGCTCGTGCGTTGCCGTTCAAGGACCGCTATTGCATCAATTAACTACTATAGTACTTAGGACTTTGATATGTGTACTAGTACAAGGCTCATTCATTTGCGGAGTAAGCCGATTTGGCTAGTTTACACCTCAGATTTTGGTCGATCAGCTATATAAGGGGCCCCACCTACCTGTGTGAGCTGAAAATCAATAGCCGCTGCAACTGCTTCAGCAAGATAACATTAACAAAAGAGAGAGAGAAGGGGGGGGGGGGGGGGAACAGGCCGGAGATGTCGGGGACGGTGGTGAGCATGGCGAGGTCCATGCTGGTGGGCGCCATCAGCGTGGCCGCCTCTGCCGCCGCGGCCGAGATGAGCCTCCTAATGGGCGTCCGCAAGGACATCTGGTACGTTCTATGCACTTACTAACAGTCTTGTTTTTTTTACATGAATAACAATTTTATGTCAAATGAAATTGATGACGATTTCTGTTCAGAAGTACTTGAATAACATACTAATAGTGTAACCGTTGGTTAAAGACTGTCCTAGAAAAACAAAATACGTCATATATTTTGGAACGGTCCAAAAGTAGTTTTGGACGACATGCATGATACCTTTGTTTGTGAGAATGAGAATGATATCTTTGTTAGTGAGAATGAGATATCCTTATGGATCAAACTGCAACTCACTAGAAAGAAACGAATGGATCTGTGTTTGGATTGTTGTTGTAATGTGCTCTTGCTCTTTCTTTCCTGATGGAAACACATGTCAAGCTTTCATGTCCATGGCACAAAAAACTGTTTTCATATATACATTTGACAAAGTTCCATATGCAATATTCAATTTCACGAGCCATAGAATAGCACAAATAGTTTGCTCTAATAAACCATGCTTTGAAGGTTCATCAAAGACGAGCTAGAGACCATGCATGCATTCCTTTTGTCCACTGAAGCAACGAAGAGCAAGAGCATGGTACTGAAGGTTTGGGCGAAGCAAGTAAGGGACCTTGCCTACGGTATTGAGGATTGTTTAGATGAATTTATGGTACATGTGGGAAGTCAGAGTTTGTCTCGACGATTATTTAAGCTGAAAGACCGTCGTCGGATCGCCAAAGATATCCGTGATCTCAAAGCACGAGTTGAAGAAGTGAGCAACAGGAATACACGGTATAACTTGATCACCACCGATGCCTCCACCAACATTGAAGAGGTGAATTCTTACATGGAAGATATTCGCAGTCACTCAGCTAGCAACATTGATGAGGCAGAGCTTGTGGGCTTTGTAAATCGTGAAGAGGAGCTGATTAAGATGATGGATGTCAACTCCGGAGATGGTCTTTCCAAGGTGATATGCATCGTTGGTATGGGTGGTTTAGGCAAGACTACTCTTGCAAGGAAGGCATATGAATGTAAAGAAGATATTGTGAATAAATTTTCTTGTTGTGCTTGGGTCACTGTCTCACAATCTTTTTCCAAGATAGAGATGCTCAAGGACATGATTAGACAACTCTTGGGTGCCGAGTCGATGAAGAAATGCTTGAAAGATCTCAAGGGAAGGCGGTGCAAGTAGACGATCTCGGCATGTACCTCGGACAAGGACTAGAGGAGAAGAAGTACTTTATTGTTCTTGATGACTTGTGGACCATAGATGCATGGAAGGATAACACATATTGTTGTTCCTTCTAGAAACAATAAAGGTAGCCGGATAATAGTCACAACAAGAGATGCTGGCCTGGCTGAGCAGTGCACTTCGAATCACTTATCTACCACCTTAAGCACCTGCAAACAGATGATGCCACAGATTTGCTACTAAGAAAAGTAGGAAAACACAAGAAGACATTGAAAATTCTAAGAAAATGAAGACCGTGGTCACCAATATAGTGAAGAAGTGTGGTGGTTTACCGCTGGCTATACTCACTATAGGAGGCATGCTTAGCACCAAAAACTAACGGAGTGGGAAAGTATTTATAAGCAGATCCCATCAGAGCTCGAGAGCAACCCTAGCCTTGAAGCATTGAGGAGGATAGTTACTCTGAGTTACAACTACTTGCCATCTCATCTCAAGTCATGCCTTTTGTATTTAAGCATTTTTCCTGAGGATTTTGAAATCAAAAGGAGGCGTATAGTAGAGAGATGGATAGCCGAGGGGTTCGTTAGAGCCAAGGTTGGAGTAAACATTGAGGATGTTGGAATAAGTTACTTTAATGAGCTAATTAACCGAAGCATGATTCAACCCTCAAGAGTGAATATGGAAGGAATCATTAAGAGTTGTCGAATCCATGATATCATGCGTGATGTCATGGTCTCAATTTCTAGAGATGAAAATTTTGTGTTCATTGTAGGGGGTAATGTAACTACTTCAGTAGAACACAACTTCCGTCATGTAGCATACCATGGTAGCATATGCCAAAACATAGACATGGAATGGAGAAATGTCCGGTCATTAACTGGATTTGGTGAGAGATCCATCGGGCCATCGCCTAAAGTTTGTTCACATGACATCAGAATGCTTAGAGTCTTGGATTTAGTGGATACAAAATTTCAAGTTACACAGAGAGATATAGATAACATAGGATTATTGGTCCACTTGAAGTATATGAATATTCGGCTTGATGAAGAGTCTGCATATGTTTACAAACTTCCAAGATCCATTGGTAAGCTAAGGTACTTGCAAGCTTTGGACATACGTGACACATATATTACATCACTGCCAACTGAGATAAGTAAACTCCAATGTCTCCGTAGTCTCCATTGCACAAAAGAAGTCTTGTTCAGAGCTCTTGATCCAGTTGAACCAATTGACTGTCTGTATGCAACTTTGTGTGTACCCAAAATGTTCACACCTTTGGTTGATCCAGGTCGCCGTGCTGAAGTCACTGCTGAGCGACGCATGGCATGCTCTAGTCGCTGGTCGATGTCGATGGGCGTGAGAGTGCCCAGAGGTATTGGCAACTTAAAAGAGCTACAGATATTGGAGGTTGTGGATATCAAACGCACTTGTAGGAGGGCAATTAAAGAGCTGGGGAAGCTTATGCAGCTAAAAAAACTGAGAGTCGTAGCCAAAGGAGCCACCCTGCAAAAATGTAAAATCTTTTGTGCAGCAATCGAGAAGCTATCTTCCCTGTCATCTCTTGGTGTGGATGCTAGATCACTCAAGTTGCTGGATTATATTTCCACCCCTCCCCCCCTCCTAAGGACCCTGAAGTTGGGTGGACCACTTGGAGAGGTGCCCGGCTGGTTCAGGAATCTTACGAATTTGGTGAAGATTTACTTTAAGCGGAGCTATATAAAGGAAGGTGGTAATACCATGGAAATATTGGGGGCGCTCCCTAACCTCATGCTCTTTCATCTTGATTCGAATTCTTATGATGGGGACAAGCTCGTCTTCACAGCAGGAGCATTCCCAAAGCTAAGGAAACCTGAGCTTTTTGATCTGAATCGATTGAAGGAGGTGATATTCGAGGCCGAGGGCACGTCACCCAATATTGAAAGGATAGAAATTGGTCGCTGCACGTTGAGATCAGGGATTATTGGCATTGAGCACCTTCCAAGACTCAAAGAGATTTCATTGGATCACCATGGTCAAGTGGCGAGGCTTGGTATGTTGCAACGTGAAGTGGACGCACACCCCAACCGTCCGGTTATGCGACTCAGGTGGGACTGTAGCCACCACGACCTCGATGACATCGTCCAAGGATAAAAGTGGAAGAGGGCTCCTCACTGATAGTGGTATGGGGAGCAACATGCCAGGTAATTGCCCTTCTGTTCAGTAGGAGTAGCAAGCACCGGTCACCTGGCACTATTAAACGTGCTCACCCGTTCTTGTTGTTGTTGTTGTTGTTGTTGTTTTTGCAGCAGCCAAGACGTGACAACGGGGACGTCGATGATGACCACTTTTGCTCCTGCAATTATGCTGACGATGACGAATGCGATGCTTGATGATAGATTGATGCTGCTGGTTTCTTTTCTCAGCTCCATTGCTGCCTCTCCTACTGCTCCTGGCGCTATCTTTCAAGTCTGCTGCAGCACACAGGTTGACACTTTTGGTGCTACATACAGATTTTTTTTTCTGAGTTAGGAGCTCTCCCGCTCCCAATATCATTCCATCCATGAAACTTATAAAATAACAGGTGTCACTCTCGGCTCATAGGGAGTTCAAGAGAAAAGTAAACAATGCTCAAGACCAAGCAATCTCATGGTTCACATGCCAACTGCTGGAGCATGGTGACTCAACTTGGTGCATGCACAACAGATGTACTCCCTCCGTTCCGAAATACATGACGTTTTACGTCTGCGCGTTGAAATTTCGTAACGCTACGAAATATACGCATTTTCCATTTTTACCCTCGACCGCATCGCTCTCAGTCCCTCTCTCTCACTCTCTCTGTCTCCCTCGCCCGTATCGCTCTCTGCCTCTCTCCCACCGCATCTCCCTCCCCCATGGCGCCGCCGCATCTCCCTCGCCCGCCTCACCGCGCATCTCCCTCGCCCGCGTAGCAGCCGCATCTCCCTCGCCTGGGTCGCTGCATCACCCTTAACCGCGTCGCCGCTGCCCTCTTTCTCTCGCGTCATCCCTGCTTCGTCGTCCCAAGATTCGATTTTTACCGCCAGAGGAGCTGCTGGAGTAGGAGGAGCTGCGGGAAGAGGAACTGTGGCGGTGAGAAGCTGCCGGATCTGTGCGGCTGTGGGGAGCTGCTGCATCTGTGCGGTGGTGACAAGGAGCAGTAGGCGGTGCCGAGCGCCGATGTGCCGAAGGAGAGGAGGATGCTGAGCAGCTGGACCCACGACGGCACCTCCGCCCTACCCCCGTGCTTGAGCGCGTCGTACACCACCTGACGCCGAAGGATGCGGTCGAACACCACCTGCGGCAGCTTGTCGTCGCCGCGGCCACCGCTGTCCTCCTCGCGTGTGGTCTCCATGAGCGACTCCTTGAGGAGTAGCTGTTGCGTCAGGTGGCGAGAGGATGGACGCGGTCGCCCGGCTGTGCGTCCATGGACGATGACTCCTTGAGATATTGCTCTGTCTTCCTCTTCCTGTCTCTTCTCCGTGAAAACTTAATGTCAGATGCTAGGAGTAGTGCTACCAAATGGAAATTCTTGTGATGTTGTGTACTGCTAGGAGTAGTGCTAGAAAATGGAGATTCTTGTGATCTTGTGTACTGCTAGGAGTAGTGCTAGCAAATGTTATGGATGCTAATGTCAGATGTGAGGCCTTATTTTCCTACCGAGCTCTCTGTAATCAACAAGCAGCAGCAGCATTCCAACATTTCTTCAGAGGTTTACTGTCGATGGTCGAACCGGGTTATGCCCGGTTAGATTGTTTTGCTTCAGTTGTCGTTCGATTCAGAGTTCCAATCCTCTGTTGTGCTTGCAGGGCGACGCTGACGGTGGTGCTTGTGGTGCCCGACGCTGATGTCGTGCTTGTGGTGCCCGACGCCTGCTGCTTCAGTCATTCATTCAGAGGAGTATCATCTGCGTGTCCGATGTGGAATTGCATGTTTTGGAGTCTTGTTTGGAATTAAGTGAGGCTCTTTCTACTGCACACCAACATCTGTGAACTTAATAGGGTTAAGAGTAGGACTGATTTTACTACTCCTCTTGCAATAGTGCTGTTGTTTCCTCACCAACATCTGTGCTATTGTAGTTTTGGTTAAATTTGCAATGAGTAGTGGAGTATTGTACTCCTCTTGCAGCAGTAATGTACTGTACTCATCTTACAGTAGTACTACTCCAACAGTATTTACTGTAGTTTCTCTCCATTTTAACTGAAACTTTAATTTAAACTTTAAATTAACTGAAGCTTTACTTCAAAACTGTTGTTCTGCTATAGTTTCTGTAGTTTAAGTACTGTTTTCGAGTAGTGGTTGCAAAATTTGGAGTAGCAAACAGATCCAATATTTGGAGTACGTGAATAATCAGATTTGGAGTTTCTGGTTTGCAGTCAGATTAGCTTGGAGCAGTAGCAGTGCTTGCTCTGCTCTTCTCTTCTCAAATAAAAAAGGTGAGTTCAAGATTTGGAGTAGTGTAGATCTTCTCTTCTCTTTTCAGTTAATTTAAATTAACTCAAACCTTTCAGTTTCTTTAATTAAATTAACCGAAACCTTTTTCTATTAACTAAACTAACTTAAACCTTTTTCTGTTAATTAAACTAATTAACTAAAACCTTTTGCTGTTTAGTGGGGTAATTTAGTGTATATTGCTCTTCTCCTCTCCACTCTTCTCTTCTCTTCTCTTCAGTACTTGGCAGTAGGAGTAGTTCTTGGAGTAGGAGTATTGTGTAGGACAGCAGTAGTATTACCCAGTGACAATTCCAGTAGGAGTAGTTCTTGGATCTCTTCTCTTCTCCTTTCTTTTCTTGAATTGGAGTACTCCTGGAGATTAGTACTGTCTTGTTTATTAATAAAGCATTGGAGTACTCCTGGACATTAGTACTCCATGGAGTTACTTACTCCAATAGCTTAATCCAGTTACTTACTCTCTTCTTATCTGTCCTCTCTTCTCTTCTCTTATCTGGAAATTAACTGTAATTAAAACCTTTTCTGCTAATTAAATCTAGATTAATCATCTCCTCTTCTATTCCACTCCTTTCCTCTCCTAGACCTTTCCTCCTAAGAAAATAAGAGAATTCACTCCACACAAGCCGATGCAAACATATGTAGTAAAAATGATCATACAAATGGAGTAAAAAAATCCACTCCGCACAAGCCTTTGCAAACATACTCAAATATGGATTATAATCACACTCCACACAAATAATCACAAGGATGCAACAAGAATAATCCACAAGCCTCATCTCAGGTCTGTTGACAACAAGCATCTCAAGTCTCTTGGCAACAAGCATCTCAAGTCTCTTGAAAACAAGCATCTCAAGTCTCTTGGCAACAAGCATCTCAAGTCTCTTGACAACAAGCATCCTTAGGTCTCATGGCAACAACATCTCAGGTCTCTTGACAACAAGCATCTCAAGTCTCTTGGCAACAAGCATATCAAGTCTCTTGACAACAAGCATCCTCAGGTCTCATGGCAACAACATCTCAGGTCTCTTGACAACAAGCATCTCAAGTCTCTTGGCAACAAGCATCTCAAGTCTCTTGACAACAAGCATCTTAAGTCTCTTGGCAACAAGCATCCTCAGGTCTCTTGACAACAAGCATCCTCAGGTCTCTTGGCAACAACATCTCAGGTCTCTTGACAACAAGCATCTCAAGTCTCTTGGCAACAAGCATCCTCAAGTCTCTTGGCAACAGCATCTCAGGTCTCTTGACAACAAGCATCTCAGGCCTCTTCCATTACTGAACCCTCTCCATTAGCCCTAAGTTGTGTAGGGCATTTGCGTAAACCTCTTGAGGGCCCGACAATCTTGGAGGTAGCTGCCCAAGACCCTCGAGCCTTTCCTTGTTCACATGTGGTATTTTATACCCATTGCCCCCTGCATGGTTCAGGATCTCAATCATGCACGTTTGCAGAGTTAGGAAAATTATGTTGAGCTTGTAAACCTCATAGCCTTCAAATTCCTCCAAAACACCATTAATAAGGTCTTGTAGTGTTTTAGGACTCAGACAATCTGTCAGGGATTGAAGCGAGTTGAAAAACCCAAAGTCAGGCACATTCAAATCAGGACTGTTGGCAGGCTGTTGTACTATTCTGATGTCAAGTCCAGTTTTTGCGACAACTACTAGGAATTCTGGGTCATTTGGCAAGATATGGGGCTTAGCATTATCCTGCTGAATGTAGATGGTCTGTCCAGCATCACTTTCAGGCCAAACTGCTTGTATCGCTGGCAAGACCTTCTCTATCAGGAACTCCCTCATCACTTTTCCGTCGACCTTTATTGACTTTGTCTCTATTGTACCTCTGGGCCTGTTATCACTTCTCCTCTGAGCAGGAACTTCTTTCACAAATGGCCAGATACCGATTTGCCCAGAGAAGGTCACGTTTCCTTCACGATCCCACCTTGGCCTAGCAACGGCCGTTAAGAACATCACCTTGCCAATGCAGTTGCCATGTATAGGCCTCGTAGGCTCCTCCTCCCCATCCAGCAGATAGTAGGTCTTATTTTTCTTCGTCATATTGAACCATTTTTCATCAATGTGCACAACATTATGCATCGTCTTGAATTTAGGCCTTGAAGTTTCTATCGTTATATCGTCAAGCATTGACATACAAAATTCCATCCTATCCTTCATATTATTTTCCTTTAGAGTTGGCTTCACACAATTGGTGTGCCTTTTTATCAAATTTAGCTTGAACTTTCTATGCAGTGTGGTAGGGCTACATCCCAGTTGCCAAGCTAAAGATCTGATAGTGGACCTCTTGTTTAGTGGGATGGTAGGGATTTTCTCTAAATTGATGTCCTTTGGCTTTCTTCCAGAGTTTCCTTTTCTCTGATCGGAAACATCCACCTCTAAGCCTTCTGAAATTTGCTCCATCGCCTTTCCGCCAAACTCTCTCAGATACTCCTCACTTCTACCTTAAAAAATTGTGCAAGGTCTTTCTTATCATTTCTTTTGAATTTTCCACCTCTGCTCATGCACACTGAATGCAATGCCACATAAGCAGCATACTTTTGCTCGTTAGTGAGGGTTTTCTTTTTTCTAACTCCTTGCTCAACAACTGCAACAAGAAACAAAACAATGAAAAAAAATATTAGTCCATGCTCAAATGATCAAATGAAAAACAACAAGAAATGATCAAATGCTCAGATGATAAATTGATGAAATGATAAATGAGCTACTGTTCATTTTCAGAAACTAGAGTTACTGTTCATTTTTAGAAACTTGCTAAATGAGCTACTCTTACTGTTCATTTTCAGAAACTAGAGTATTCAGTTTGATCTAAACTTGATCATGTTTTTTCATGGATTATTCAGTTTGATCACTACTTGATCGTAGTTTTCCTGGAGTATGATCTAAACTTGATCATGCAAATTGGTCACTACTTGATCATATTTTCCTGGAGTATTCAGTTTGATCTAAAGTTGCTAAATGAACTGTTCATTTTCAGAAACTGGAGTAGTATTACTATTGTTGTTACTATTGTTTCTTCAGTTAACTTGGAGTAGTTCACTACTGTTTCATGATCTAACTTGGAGTATAACACTTGCAGATGATTATTAACACTTGCAGAGTACCAAATGAATTTTTTATACCAAACTTTATTGTTAAACATTGTTTATACCAAATGCATTTTTTAATTGCTGAACACTTGCTTATTACTCCATTATATAGGGGTACAAATGAACTATTGATTGTTCATGGAAGGAGTACTGGAGCTCACCAACTACATCTTGACAGGGATTGATGCCCTCTTCCTCTTCCATGTTCATATCATCTTGGAGTATGTCTTCTTCTTCGGCTGGAGTGCAATTGAGATCAAAATACATGCCTCTGCCCTGACTATGTCTATTTCCTTTTTCAGGTACTGCCTGTTCTGAAGTTGGTGCAATGGAGCCTGGAGCTGCACCTGCTGGACCTGGAGCCTGTTCAGGTACTGCCACAGTATAAGTTTATGCAACATCAAGCACTGTAGTACTCCAACATCATGCAATTCTAGTCCTGTCATGAAAATGATGTTGCATGATGTTGTAAAAGTGATTCTGCCCCTGTAGTACTTCATCATGCAATTGATTCCAACATCATGCCATTCTGTTAATGACACTCCAACATCATGCAACTGTTTCAGTAGTACTGCACTTTTACTCCAGTGCAGCACTGATTTTTGGAATGCTCCAACATCATGCAACTACTCCAACATCATGCAACATCATGCTTCAGTACTGATTTTTGTCATGCTAAATTCTGTTGCCACAACCATCAACACCATGCAACTGAATTGCCCGTTTTTGGACCTGTTGAACGACCAGGACCTGAAGCCCGCGGCGATCTGCAGTACCTGGAGGTGAAGCTGGCGAGGCCCTGGGAGGGTGACGGCAATCTGCAGCAGGGCGCTGGCCTTGGGATGACGAGGTGGGGATTTGCTGGCCCAGGACGAGGAGGGGGATCTGCTGGCACAGGAAGACGGGGAGGATGGGAGGGGATCTGCTGGGTGAGGTGGGAGGCGATGGAGGTGGAGGATCGATCCAGAGGTGGGGGCGATGGAGCTGGAGGATCCAGAGGTGGGGGGCGATGGAGGCGGGCGGATCTGGAAGACGACCTGGGTGGAGATCGAGAAGAGAATTCAAACTGAAGGGTAACCTGGTCATTTCGCTGCTTTTTCACCTGGTCGGAAAAAATCCCCAGCGTCATGTATTTCGGAACGGAGGGAGTACCTTCCAGCAGCTGGTATGTTGGTTCAGTTGATGTCAGAAAGTTGCAGTGATGATAATGATACATGTGCAATCTTTCACGCACAAAATGATGCTTGTGTGGTGCAATATAATCTTTGGCAGGTCAGCTGGCAGAATTGGAGCCGGTGTTGCCAATCCTCTTTGGCTTTGATGGTCAGCTCACACCGAGGCGACGGAGGACGGACAAGCGTGTCAGTTTATCACCGTGGAGTTGATCAACTTGATACGACTGTGTTTTGCTGAAATTCAACAGCTTCCAGTCCCAGTAATCATGTACTTACTGTTCATGTTCAGGGAAGCACGGCTAGCATGACCAACCTTGTAACGAGTATATTCTTCTCTGTTCTGCTGCTGCCACTATATGTGTGCTCTGCTTTGTAAGGGAAGTTGTGTATGGGGAATTGGGGATGCTAGCACTGCATTAGTACGCGCGCAGGCCCTAGTGTTATATGCGCTAAATCGATCGCTGCCCTCGCCAATCAGCCCCTACCCATACTTCCCGGCCGCCGCCGCTGCGTGCTGCCTGGCGAGGGTATCTCGCTTCTAGCCAGTCTGGCTCAGCCGGCCTATTTTATCGAAAAAGACTTTCACCCCGCTTTATATATAAAGCTACGACCGACCACAGTTCAGATACAAACGCATGCCACCACAATACACATACACTTCAAGGCTGGATACATCGGCGCTGAGTGCGGCAACACTACCCCTACTACTATAAGAGCAACCGGAGTTCTCAACCGTGGACACGCCAACGCGAAAAGAAGAAGCCGCATATGATGAACTGTGTGCTCCAAAGCGGCGCCTTCGGGAAGGTTATGACACCAGAGCGCCGTCACCTCCCGACCCGAGGATCAGAGTTTCCCTGGAGCAACACGACGGGCAATGAGAGCCGCGACGACGCCTTCAAGAAAGGAGCGAGCTTCGCCGCCGCCAGTTTGTCCGAAGACAGAACATGTTTTCACCGCGGCCAACACTCACCACCACCGGACGCCACATCCCGTTGACCACGCCGCCCACACGGCCATGGCCACCGGTCAGCACCTAACCACGGGCTCTGCCTAAGAGCACCGAGGAGCCACCCCCAGGGCCGCCGCCCTGGCATCCAAGATCTGGAATCCACCTCACTCGAGACCCACCGCTACCTCAAACAAAGATACGAGGGGAAAAGAACAGCCTTTCGCACTCCTGGGCTGCCCCTAACGTCAAAACCCAAAGGTCGGCCAAAATTGGCCTCCATCGACCCACCATGCTGCCAGGCGCGAGATGAGCACGGTCTTGCTGCCGGGCACGAGACGAGCATGATCCTGCTGCCGAGCGCGAGACAAGGTCGGTCCTGCTGCCGGACGCGAGACAAGGTCGGTCCTGCTGCCGGGCGCGAGATGAGCTCGGTCCTGCAGCCGAGCGCGAGACGAGCGATGGACCATAGTCGGGGGAGGGCCAAACCTTCGGCGGAGGTAGCATCCAGACGACGAGGAGAGGGCCGAAGGTCGAAACGGGCCGCCAACAGACGAGCCGACACCGGAAAGCCAGCCGCCGCCCCAGTCGACCCGCCAAGCTGCCGTGGAGCCGGCATGGCGAAGCCACCTCACCGCCGCCATCCACAGCAGGGACCCCAGCCACGCCGGGCCGGGGCCCCAAACCTGCGCCGCCAGCCGAAAAAAGGAGAAATCCGGCCGGCACGCACCACCACCACCACCACCATGCCGACGAAGACAAGCACAACAGTCCCCGCACGCCGCCGGCAGGCCCTAGCCACCGCAGCCCGTGCCGCCCGCGAAGTGGCGGCCACAGGATCAACCACCGTCCAGATCAGATCTGAAAAACCCTCGCCGCCACTCTGAGCACACCCCGCCACCGCATCCAAGCACGCCAACCCCCAAGCACCATGCCCCGCAAGGCCCAGCAGCCCTCCACGCCACCACGCTTAGCCGTCGCCGTCGCACCCCGCCAAGCGCCATGCATCAGCTCGACGGGGGCAGCCCCGCGTCAGACCACCTCGACGGACGTGAGAAAGCCCGGCGGCGGCGAGGGGAAGTGGAGGGAAGAGGAGGGCTAGCGGCTGGGCAGACCACCCCCCACCCCCCCCCCCCCCCGCCGCTCGCGGGAGCGGGTTGGGCGAGGATAATTCTTCCAAATCCCGCCGGCCTATTTTACACCCTGTGATCGCTAATCTGATTGAGTTAGTTATACATACGGTTAGTCATTCCTCAAAACAAAAATAACAAAAAACCACTAGTCGCTAAAAAAACACGTACACTTAAAAAAACGCTACAAACACGTATGGTTTTGTATTATGTCGAAAAAACCATACAATGTTGTAGTATTCAAAAGAAAACGTAAAGCCTTGTTTTTCACTTTTCCGTTTTATATATATTACAACTATTCTAAAAATACATCCCTAAACAAACTATTCTAAAATATATATTTCTACAAATATTTTTATGTTACTTTTATTTGAGAAAAATAGTTCATCGTCTATTAAAAATATTCATCACATATTAAAAATTGTTCATCTTGTCTTTTTTTTTAAGCTAAAAGAGAAAATTGTTCATCTTGTGTTTGATAACTTGTTCTTAGCCCAATTAAAAAGTTTCATCGTATGTTAGAAATTATTCATGTGTGTTTTAGAAAATGTTCTCATACATGTATTAAAAAAATGCACGTCTTGTCCTAAAAAAATATTCACCTAATATTTTAAAAATGTCCGTACCATTAGGAAAATGTTCACGTGTTCAAAAACACTATTCATGACATTTCAAAAAGTTATTTTTGTTTATGAAAATGTTCACGAACTATAAAAAATTTGTTCGTGCACTTTTTAACAAATGTTTCTATTCTACGGATGAACCTTCCCGTTGGTATGTTGGTTCATGTAGCATGATCTATTTTCTAGAAATTGTGTATATTCTCTGTACGTCAAGGCGGAGCACGTCGCGGAGGTGGATGTCGGCCAGGCGGAGCACGGAGAGGGCGACGATGCGGAGGAGGCCGACAGGGTGGAAGACGAGGTGGACGTCGAGGCGGAGCACGACGCAGAGGTGGACGCCAACCAGGCAGAGTACGGCGAGGGCGACGACGCGGAGGTGGACGTCGAGGCGGAGCACGACGCAGAGGTGGATGTCAACCAGGTGGAGCACGGAGAGGGCGACGACGCGGATGAGGACGTCGAGGCGGAGCACGACGCAAAGGTGGACGTCAACCAGGCGGAGCACGGCGAGGGCGACGACGCGGAGGTGGACGTCAACCAGGCGGAGCACGGCGAGGGCGACGACACGGAGGTGGACGTCGACTAGGCAGAGCACGGCGAGGGCGACAACGCAGAGGAAGCCGACGGGGTGGAAGACGAGGCGGATGTCGAGGCCGAGCACAACGAGGAGGTGGACGTCCACCAGGCGGAGCACGGCGAGGGCGACGACGCAGAGCAGGCCGACGGGGTGGCCGGCGATCAGGCTGCATGCCCACTGTTCGGCGGGTGGTGGGTGGGGGGGGGGGAGCAATTGTGTTTGTACTTCGCTTTCTAAAGGGAAGCTTGAGTGGGTATGCAAGAGTTTGGCAAACTGAATTTCGTGAAATACGTCATATGTATGACATTGACATTGCGACTTCAATTCTACTTCACAAACTGTATTTTCTTAGCACAAGGTCTTCCCAACATTATTGTAACCCTAGTTCGCGAATTCACAGTTTCTCTCATCGACAATCTTTAAAACATGGATTCATTTGTTTGCAATAACATATTTTGCATATAGGTGCACTCATGAGTGTGAACTAGTTATTGTACAATATTGGGCTATCTCACAGTAAGATCATAAATAATGCCAAATCTATGTGTATGGGCGTGGGGAGGGGGGCAATTGCCCCCAACCTTAGGGCATGTATAGTGGGGTTGACTCAGTTGTCTGTAGGAGGTTTCACGTAGATATTTTCATGACTTGGAAGAGAGAGGCAGAAAGAAAACAGAGTCATGGTGGGCCTACTTGATATTCCCTCATGGATCGCCAGGCGAGGGCATCGGCGACTCGGTTTGACCTACTGGCTTGGTTTTGCTTGGTGGGCTGAGTCTTGCCGAGACGGTTATCTTGTTTTTTTTTCTGTTTGCCTTTACACATTTTAGTGCAATTTATCCTTATATATAACGCAATCACAGATTTAAGGAGATTACTCGGACCCAATGGTGTCAGCTGTTGACGGGATCATAATTCAAATTGGTCAGTTCAGAATGCTACATTTCGTTTTATGCTTGGGAAGCTATCATTTCATCATGCCACATTGTTAAATGTTCTTTACTTACAGCTTGCGAACACATCCATAACAATAAGGTGCGCATATGGGACGCTCGTTGGGCTATGCCACATCAGATCGCTAGGAGACAAAAATGCTTGAAGAAGCGATTGGGCAGGGGCTGGGCTAGATAACACCTCCCTTTACTTTTCCCTTCCTCACAAAGTAAACGCACGGGCCATGTTCTCCAGCTCCACACACAACCACTCCTCCGCGTCACCGCCGCCTCTGCCTCACCCCGTCTCCTTCCGCAGCAATGGCCTACCTTGTCTCCCCTCCGCCAATGTGGTGCTAGCCACCACCACCGAGCCCTAGCAGCAAAGGGAGTGGTGGCTTATTCCACGGCACATCTCCACGCGTGCAGCGGCGACCCCAGGAGGAGTTCAAGCCGCAGTGATGGTCCACCGCGCCGACGCCGTCGTCAATGAGCCCCCGATCCAATCCATGATCTCTCTCTCTCTCTCTCTCTCTCTCTCTCTCTCTCTCTCTCTCTCTCTCCATCTCCGTCAGAGGGCAGCTGCGGACCCCAAGGTGCGGTGCCGCATCCTACCTGTCGTACAGTCTAATCTCTCTCCCCCTTGCCTCCTACCCTCTCTCTTCAGCTCCTCTATTTATTTATGCAAATTCATTTTTGTCTATGCCTAGAAGGTGTTTGAGGAAAGTTCAGCAACATCCAAGCATGCTCCCCCTTGTTTAATTTTATTTATGTAGTCAACATTTTGGTCAAATGATTCTCATGTGTTAAAAAATTGTACTCACATAAAACTGAGTATTGGTCTAAGGAGCTGGAGGCAAAACAAGAATTAATGTTCCTTTATTTACTTAGAGCTTATGTTCAGATCATTGACATTTGCATATCCCCTATTTGTAGTATCACTTTGTGTCTCGTGTTATGCCTATAATTAAGTGCAGTCGCGCCTTCTTATAATGCCTTGCACTTTCGGGTGTGTGGATGTCAATGTCTACTATCAGTCAATCACCCATCAAAGAAAGATCATATGATTTTTCTACAGCCCTGATTTTACCTTAGCTAAGATTATATAACCATCAACTTGACCAAGATTTCTCGTGTGTCATCTTATGTTCTATTTCAACGGTCGAATAGCCATACGCCATCGAAGTTAGTGTGTGATGTGCCTACTTCTATTAGGAAAGCAGAGAGGATGTGATTGTTTTATTTTTCTAAAATTGGTAATGTGGCAATTAGCATGGCTTCTGCTATGTTGATTTAGATCTTGCTTGGGTACTTGTTACCTTAAGTAATGCTCCCTTCGTCCTAAAATAAGTGTCGTGTCTTTAGTTCAAATTTATTAAAATTTAAACTAAAGCCACAACACTTATTTTGGGACGGAGGGAGTAGTTGAAATACATTGCAGAGAGTAAACAGAGCATGCGTATAAAGGTTGGTTAGGTCAACTTTGTTATTGATTTACACAGAAGTGAACTTGTTGATATGGTGATAGGGTCTGCCGTGTACATGGTTATTGATTAAATTTTTGTATAAACTTCTACCAATATGTTCTATTATAAACTCACTGATTTATCTGTTAGACCGGCAGTGGAGGAGCAGCAGCGGCCAACGGCAGATCAGCATGTCATGGGAGCAGACACGGCGGCCGTCACGGGCAGAGCAGAGCGAAGTTGGCATGGCGGCTAGGCGGCTGTCCGGACTGGATCCCGCCATCACCACCAGCCACCGCCTCGTTTGTCTGTGACCATCTCGGCGAAACCAAGGGTCTGCTTCGTGTCCTGCGAGGTGACACTCCACTGCCACCGCTCTGCTACTTCCACCCTACGCTTTGCTCCCTCCGGCGCCATCCTCACCTCCGACAAAAAGGACCTCTTGGACGTCATTGCACATGCTGGCCTCTTCCGACCCCGTGGCAACCGTGATCAGGTTTGGATATGGTTTCATGCCTCTTT
The DNA here is from genome assembly GCA_021605145.1 of Aegilops bicornis. Classification (NCBI taxonomy): domain Eukaryota; kingdom Viridiplantae; phylum Streptophyta; class Magnoliopsida; order Poales; family Poaceae; genus Aegilops; species Aegilops bicornis. The sequence continues at coordinate 27,311,752 of CM038675.1, forward strand.
ATGACCCCATTCATCACCGTGGCCCAATAACTCTAATTTGGGGATTGCTTGCTGCAGGTAACTGATTTTGTGTTCCTGGATTCGGGTAAGAAGCTTGTGACCTGCTCCAAGGACAAGGTTATCTGGGTTTGGGACCTCGACACACAACACTGCCTTCAAATTGTAAGGTTTCCATCACATCAAGATATGGTCGATGTATGTTGATTCTAGCAAGAAGTTTTTGGTGTCTGTCTCGGCCGATCAAGAGCTGTGGGTGTTCAAAATCAGGCAATCAGCTGAACAGGGTGAAGATTGGAACAAATGGGATGCACTTCACCATTGATCTATTGTGATTCCTTTTCCCCTTTAATAACGTGTACGTATAGGGTAGTCAAGCGCCACAGGATATCAGCTTTTGTTGTGGATGAGAGTGGGATGATCAATCGAATTGCCGGGGTAGTACAACATTGAGTCATTGGCAGTTGGGCTCAACAAGGACAAGCCGCTATTCACCGTAGGGGTATTACGAACAGAGAAAATACTCGCACAAGGCATGGAGCAGCTACAAATTTGTTAATGTTATACAGGTCAGCATTTTCTTCTTCCAGTATCCCGTGAATATTAAAAATGTTTGCTAACTAATAGTCATCACAGTATCTGATATTCGTAGTTTTATATATCGATTGACAGGTTGATGATTTGTCAAAGGAATTTTATTGCAAATTCCTGTAGGCCTGAAAATGCACACTATCATAACAGAGTAATGTGCAAGTACACAATGTCATAGTAGAAAAATAGAATTTTGACTGATTATTTAACATCACTGTGAGCTTTCCTTTAAATTTGTGCCTTTTGATTTACCCCTGCTATTGTATAAGTATGTGTAGGTTGATTTTTCTTATTTTGTGTTTTGTACAGCGAGCAGCTTCCCTTGCGCCGTCATCCATCCACCAAAAAGCCCATGACCATGCATCAGGTCATAAAAAAATTCAAAAATTATTTCTTATCAATATGTTTCAAATATGCTTCAATTCTAAATTTGTTCCCTTTTCCCTTCATTTTTTCAAGAACTGTACTGTTCGGCATTAAGTAGTAGATACTTCTACTAAGGGACAAATATGTATGATAGGTTAATTTCACTTTTGAGGGGGGGGGGGGGGTGAAGATCTCACTTCATGTGTATTAGTCCTTGCCGCATGTGTGCTTTATTGTTCCCTTTTGGGTAGATGAAAGTGCAGATTCCACCAAAGGAAGATTTAGTAGGATTTCTGTTATCAATTTATTTTTGTTACATGTTGCTAAAAGTAAATGAAACGAATTTCTTTCTGTTTTGGTTCAGAAAGATTTGATTTTGGGAGGAGAAAGGTCATACAAGGATGAGAATGGGACACCATATTATAGCGACGTGGTGATTTTATTCAGTTTAGTCAGAGGACATACATACGTACAAGTAGTTCCCTAAGGCGAAGGCCTTCCATTTGCTGTTGCTGGCCATGTAAAATAGCATGAACCTGAACCTAACTGCAATTGGATGTCTAGACTGAATTGTTGCATTCCTAGACATGGAAATGTGGAGCAGTTTTAGCTCTAAAGAATCTACATACTTCTGGTCCTATGTAATTCCAATTTATTTAGACAAGCATGCCAAAAGTGTTGAAACCCAAGTTAGGGTTCAAATTCGTGCGGTTGTGCTTGCTGCTAAACTGATCCTGGACTTTCTGTTGGCTATATTATAATTAGCAAATGGAGGTGGACAGATAAAGCATAAATACTTGATAAACTTTTTTTGTTGGGGCGGGGGATGGTTTAGGCCATAGTTTAAAAAGGCGCGCCTAAGCGAGCGCTTAAGCGTGCCTAGGCTCTAGGCGTTGACAAAACGCATTGCGCATAACTATGCTTAATCTGTGCATAACTGCGCATAGGTGGCAAAATGCACAATTAATGCCTAGCGCTTTTTTAAACTATGGTTTAGGCACTTCATGCATTGTTGGTGTTGCAGACTTTTGCACTGCTACTAAATGTCCTATATGTTATTCTTTACGGTGATTGGGTTAGTACTCGGAGTACTTAGCAGTACTTACATGTCTAATCACGTCTGATTTTTATTAGCCGTCAGATCTTGCGGGGAATTTTAATTGGTTAAATTTAATATGTTAATTGCGATAAGGGCATAATGGTCCAGGGGGAAATATCTTTTCTTGAACCGATCACCTGAGGACCAGATCCATGTCTACTCGATCCAGTTCAGAATCCTCCTCCGATCTATTAAATGCCGCTCGCCGCTCCTGACCTTCTCCGTCCTCGACCTGCCCGGCGAGAGGAATAAATTCATCGTCCTCGTCCTCCACCCAACCAACCCCAGCCCCCACGCCGTCACCGAAGAAGAAGAAGGCCGGATCTGCGCCGGCTGAATCGGCGGCGACCGCGGCGGGCGATCCCATCTCTTCGCGCATACCATCCTTAAGGTATGAATTGACTGGCGTTCTGCTCGTTCTCTTGGCCGTTCGCCCCTCCACCGTGCATGCAGTACAACCTCAACCCCACAAGATCCGGTACTGACTAGAACAACGAATGGAAAGCTTCATCGTGGCATAGTTTCTCTTGAGCTAATCGCATCATGTTTGTTTAAGTAAGATGTTGACGTTTGAGATGAGATATACTAAAGGAAGATGAGATACTGGTTCCATAGTTCACTTAATTTAGTTTATTAAAGTCATCATCACTTTAGGTTTGCATAGCGCATGAAATATAGTTTAAAGGAAGATGAGATACTACTTGTTGGACGTTGATGATTGGTTTCCCTCGCATGTCAAACCAGCAAAGTCTTTTCCATGCACTTGTCTTTGCCTATGAGCTATTTTACACCTGCAACATTGATAAACAGAAAGATGTTGATGATTGGTTTCCCTCACATGTCATATGCAGGAAGACATGGCGTATGCAAGTGATGAGAGTATGTTCGAGTATGTAAATGTTGTCAGCAAGATGTTTGATAGTGAGGCTGAAGGCTATGAATTCTACAACAAATATGCTCTTGAAAAAGGTTTTAGTGTGAGGAAAAGCTACGTTGAGTGGGATGGATCCAACAAATACATAATTTTAAGGAAAATTGTGTGTAGTCGTCAAGGGTTTCGCGAAGATAAGCACATGAAAAGAAAGATGGAAGATAGAAAGAGGAGGCCACGAAGTTTAACTCGTGTTGGGTGTAATGCTAAATTGGTCATTACGAGACAGGAGGAAACCGGTCGGTGGTTTGTCAAGGATTTCATCGATGAGCACAGCCATCCTCTAGCCCCACGGGATCTTTCTTGTTTGCTGCGTTCGCACAGACGAATTAGCGATGAGCAGAAAGCGGACATTGCGGACATGGAAAAATGTGGGATCCGTAAATACCGTATTATGGATATTTTGTGCTTTCAATACGGTGGATTTGATAAGGTTGGATGCATAAAGAGGGACGTTTACAATTTCTGCCATGCTAATAAGCAGGAGACAATCAGTGCCGGTGATGCTAAAACGGTGATCATGCACACATGATGGCGAGGCGAGAGCGAGATGAGGATTTTTTCTTCAAGTACTTGGTAGACCAGCATGGCCATCTGAAGGGACTGTTCTGGGCTGAAAGTCAATCGCGACTTGACTACGAGGCTTTCGGAGACGTCATTGTTTTTGATAGCACATACAGAACCAACAAATACAATCTGCCATTCGTGCCTTTTGTCGGGTTGAATCACCACCGCAGCACTGTTATATTTGGCTGTGGTATAATTTCTCATGAAACAAGCCAGGCATACGAGTGGATGTTGCGGACCTTTTCTGATTGCATGGCACAGAAGCATCCGATATCTGTGATCACAGATGGGGACCTTGCAATGCAGAGAGCAATAAGGGTGGTCTGGCCAGACTCAAACCATAGACTATGTACATGGCACATTCAGCAGAACATTGTACGCCATCTGCATGATGACGACGTAAAGGAGGAATTCAGATCTTTCATTTATGATACTTCTTCCATTGAAGAGCATGAGATAAAATGGATACAATTCTTACAACGGAATAAAGTAACCAGTGAGGAGTCTTGGCTGCATCAGATGTATCAGATGAGAAAGTTGTGGTGTGCTCCATATCTTGAGGGGTGTTGTTTGCCAGGATTGAGCAGCAATCAAAGGAGTGAGAGCTTGAACTCTGTGCTACATACGCATCTTGAGGGTAAGATGTCGTTGTTTGAAATGCTAGAGCACTATGAGCGTTGCCTTGCGTCGCGACGGATTAACGAAGCTCTCCATGACGTCGAAGCCTTGCAGTCCGTTCCATTTACAGAGGAAAATGCTTCGCCGCTTGAGAAACACGCCGCAACAGTTTTCACACCTAGGGTTTTTAAGATGGTCTCATGGAGCATAGATGCTGTCAGCAAATGTCAGATTAGAGAGATACTAGATGGATCAGAAGATTCCACTTATGTTGTGTCCAAGCAGGAAAGAATGGATAAAAAGTTTGGAGTGCGCATTGAAGAGCAAGGAGGTCTTTTGCAGTGGTGAGTTGTTCTTGCCGTAAGCTGGAATGCGCAGGCACACCATGTTCCCACATTTTTTACATATTGGGAATTTTAAAACAAACAATTCTGCCCGGTTGTTACGTTCCCACTAGGTGGACTATGAATGCAAAATGTGCATACGCACCTACCAGAAAAAACCAGATGTATGACTATTCGCTAAGCCTGCAGAGGTACCACGAGTTGCGGAATTGTAGTCACGCCGCAAGTTTCCAGGCATGCCACTCTGATGAGGACTATCACCGTCTAAAGATGCTTTTGCAAGCACAACATCATGGCAAGCAATCAAGTTTTGAACTAGCTGATAGCAAGGAGTCAACTAATGCTCAGCATAACAGCATTAGGTTTGGCCCGTTGATGCCGCACTCGCAGAAAGTTGATAAGGTTCTGCATCCCGTGCATGTGCCAGGACGAGGTGCACCGAAGAAAAGGCTGCGAGCAAAGACAAAGAAGTCAAGATCACAGAATATCTGTGGCTATTGCAAGAAACCAGGTCACAATCGGCGTAAATGCGCTAAATTGCTAGAGGTACGAAATATGTTCATTTTTTTTGCATGTGTTTTACTCATAATAGATGTCCATGTGAGTTATTCTATTCTTCTGTGTTGGATCTCGAGGCTGAACTGTGATATCTACATACAGCATGAACCGACGATGAGCCGAGAGAAAGTCGTGTGCCATTCAGCTTTGTGTGACGTGGTCTTTACATTCTATTTCATCATGACAGTAATTTAGTGAAGTGCGGTTGTACTGCCATGTTATCGTATTAGTTCGACATCTTTCGTTTCCACTTTCTGTGTGTATCATGTGATGTCCAACTTTAAGAATGATGATGTATTTCGACAAATTGGGCACTATGATTCTTCACCCTTACTATGGCTGTCATGCATATTCATAATCATCATGCATATTCTTCATTTACAGAGCAATAATGACTGACGTATTTTTTAAATAAGCGGGGCCCACTCGGGTGTGCTTGGAAATCTTTGAAAAACCTCCATGCACGTTCATCTTTGCTGCATGCAAATCGGGCGGCAGCCGCTGTGCCAGTAGCTGGTAAGGCCTTGATGAATCACTATTCACATGCAGGTCCCCGACTCTTGCATGGAGGTCCCCGACTATTGCATGCAGGTCCCCTTGAGGCATAGACCGATGTTTTCAGCAGTCAGTCTAGAGGGCATTATAAATTCAAATAAATACAAAAACTTGGAAACCTAGTTTTGTTTGTGGAAGAGATCATGTGTGCCAAAACTGAGGTGATTTGGAGGTGGTCGAAAAAATGCCCGCGTTCCCGGAGGGACCATTTGGTCTAACTTAAGCTATTTTTTGGAAAAACGTGAATTTTTCCACCACCTTCAAATCACCCAAATTTTCTTGTACATGGTCACCCACATGTGCAAAACATGTGTATGCAAGAAAATTTTGAAAAAATTTATTTTACAATGCCCCCTTGAGGCATAGACCGATGTTTTCAGCAGTCAGTCTAGAGGGCATTATAAATTCAAAAAAAAAATTAAAAAATACAAAAACTTGGAAACCTAGTTTTGTTTGTGGAAGAGATCATGTGTGCCAAAATTGAGGTGATTTGGAGGTGGTCGAAAAAATGCCCGCATTCCCGGAGGGACCATTTGGTCTTAACTTAAGCCATTTTTTGAAAAAAGGTGAATTTTTCCACCACCTCCAAATCACCCGAATTTTCTTGTACATGGTCACCCACATGTGCAAAACATGTGTATGCAAGAAAATTTTGAAAAAAATTATTTTACAATGCCCCCTTGAGGCATAGACCGATGTTTTCAGCAGTCAGTCTAGAGGGCATTATAAATTCAAAAAAAATTAAAAAATACAAAAACTTGGAAACCTAGTTTTGTTTGTGGAAGAGATCATGTGTGCCAAAACCGAGGTGATTTGGAGGTGGTCGAAAAAATGCCCGCATTTCCGGAGGGACCATTTGGTCTAACTTAAGCCATTTTTTGAAAAAACGTGAATTTTTCCACCACCTCCAAATCACCCATATTTTCTTGTACATGCTCACCCACATGTGCAAAACATGTGTATGCAAGAAAATTTTGAAAAAAATTATTTTACAATGCCCCCTTGAGGCATAGACCGATGTTTTCAGCAGTCAGTCTAGAGGGCATTATAAATTCAAAAACAATTTAAAAAATACAAAAACTTGGAAACCTAGTTTTGTTTGTGGAAGAGTTCATGTGTGCCAAAACTGAGGTGATTTGGAGGTGGTCGAAAAAATGCACATTTCTGATATTTTCACAGGTTACAAAATATATTATTGAATAGAATATAGACAGCACCACACAGCAACAGCACATTCATCCAATACAATAGAAGATAGCTCTCCGAATACAATTCATCATATTAGTCTCCGAATTCAAAAGACCGAACAAAGATAGAACATTACAAGTCTCGAGACCGCGAGTAGCGAGTTTGTCTTCATATTACAAGTCGATATGGATCATCTAAACTACCATCACATAGAAGAGAGTTGCGGTCATCACGATGAGCATCATCGCGATGAAACTGGTCTTCATCCGGTTCCTCCAACACTCCCTCCTCTCTCCCGCTAGATAGCGGGCGTATCTAGATTCCGCCTCCGCCCTAGTGGTGTACCCTTTGTAACTGTTACCGCTGAAACGGTGAACCTGTCTCTGACACTCCTCCGAGTCGTCGTAGACTCCGGGAACCTTACCCTTGTACACGACATACGACGACATCTCTATGCACAAGCCAAACAACAGACAATACATAAGCAATAAATAAGTATGCAACAAAAGGATCGGAAGAGAAAAGCAAGACATTAATAGCACAATTCATGGTCCTAGTAATAAATAGCATCGATTACATTTAAGTTTAACGACTGTCCAAACCAAAGAGACATACAATTCATTAAAGTTTAATTACAACATGAGCCAATCAATGTTTCAGAACTACACATAACATCACTACTTTCGACTCGACTTATGGGACCGGAGCGTGGATGAATCCACCGTCTGTCCTGATGGTCATGAAATCGCGGGCGTTGTCAGCCTGCATTTGTAGCGTTGTGTCTATCTCACTGCACAGAACACGGAATGTTAGAAGAAATAAAGAACGATCGATGGATGCATTTTTTGCTGTTTTGGCTGATGTTGTTTTCGTGCTGTTTTCGTGCCATTTAGGATGGCTGCAGTGACTTTTTGGTGCCATTTTTGATCTCTTAATATGGTTGCAGTGAGAGCAAAATATGGTTGTTATTTTTTTTGTTTCAGAAACAGGACAAACCAAAGGGCCCACGTCACCCCTCCAGATTTTTCGAGGGCCAAAGGGCAGGACGTTTGAGTTTTCTAGGCAACTCCCCACGCCTCCCTTCCACTGGCAATTCCCCACGACTCCCCTCCACTGGCAACTCCCCACGACGCAGGGAACTCCCCTCCTATTCCATTGCCGCTCCCTCTGCCTCCCTCTGCCTCCCTCCTCATTCCATTGCCGCTCCATCTTCCTCCCTTTGCCTCCACCATCAAGCAACTCCCCTCTGCCTCCACCATCGCTGGCCAGGAGGGCAATGGCGGAGGAATCGTGGAGCAACTCCCCTCCGTCTGCCAAGAGAATGGAGGAGGCATCATGGAGCAACTCCCCTCCGTCTGCCAAGCATCACCAAGGTGAGGCAACTGGCAAGGAGCCGCTGGTGGTCGACGACGACGTTCCGGTCCCGGGGCAGAAGCAGGAGTACACCGTGCCGCTCATGGTTGATATCCACCTGAAGAAGGAGAAGCTGGATGTCGTATGGACCAGCAATCCAGATGAAGCCGACAAGAGGATCCGCGAGATCAGGAGGAGGCTCGGCGGCATGCTTTCTCGGTCGATCGCCGTTGATGTCGAGTATACGAGGGAAGATGAACCTCCGCAAAAGGCTGCAGTTCTACAGTTATGCGTGGAGGACCTCGTCCTGGTATACCACATCACCGCGGCAACCAAATGGTAAAAACATCCAGTTCTAAAGTTTACGAAGTTACGGCGTTTACGTCTAATTAGTAGTTTCAAGTTTACAAGTAGACGCAATAGTTACGTAGTTCGAAGTAGATGCAATACTAGTTACGAAGTTACGAAGTTTACATCTAATTAGTAGTTTATGTAGTTTCGAAGTTTCAAGTAGCTGCAATAGTTACGAAGTTCAAGTAGATGCAATACTAGTTACGAAGTTACGAAGTTTACATCTAATTAGTAGTTTCAAGTTTCTCAAGTAGATGCAATAGTTCTGAAGTTTCAAGTTTCTCAAGTAGATGCAATAGTTCTAAGTTCTAAGTAGATGCAATACTAGTTCGAAGTTCGAGTAGATGCAATACTAGTTCTGAATTTTATGTCTAATTAGTAGTTTCAAGTTTTTGAAGTAGATGAATTTGATGCACCAGATTAATTTGATGCAGGCCCAAGGAACTCCGCCCGCTCCTGCAGGAGAAGAAGTCAGACACCTTTGTTGGCTTCTCCATTGGAGGTGACAAGGAGAAGCTGAAATTGTCTGGTTTGGAGATCAACCCCGACAAGTACGTCGACATGCAGCGCAAATGGAGAGTTCCAAAAAATGGAAAGAGGTGGCAGGCTTTGGCTGAGTTTGCAGCCAGCCTCATCCACCCATCGTACAAGGAAATGAAGAAGAAGATCAACCAGGAATTCGACCACAAACTATGGGGGGACAGCCCACTGCCAAACAACCTCATCGAGTACGCAGCGAAAGATGCGTACGTCACCTACGAGGCATGGAAGAAAATCGAAATCGTCAAAGAAGGTTTGGAGTATTGGCAAGAGGCGGAGGATCATTGGGATGACCCCTACTACTGGGGATATTGAGTTGTTTGTGGTATTATGTGTCTCAGTTTGCAGTTATGTGGTTGAACAAGTTTGCTTTTGTAATGCTGAACAAGTTAGCTTTTGTTATGTTGAACAAGTTTGCTTTTGTAATGATGAACAAGTTTGCTTTTGTTATGTAGTTATGTGATTGTTATGATGCTGGTGCAGAACACTTATGGTTGTGATGTGATGCAAAATCCTTCAACTTTTGGTGATCATTTAGTTCAAGATTTGGTCAGATTGTACAGAATGTTGTCTAGAAGTTTTTGTGATCATATAGTAGTTTTTTTATACAGAAGCCTTTCACTATAACTGAAAAAGCTCAAGTTCTCAGCATGAAGAATCACACAAAACATCACCTACATTATGATGATACACTATCAACTGCAGACCTGAATGCATCCAATTTGTCCTTTCCCAAGCAGTGATGGTAACTGAAAGTATAACAACTAAAAACGCAGCTCTACTGTATGTGTCCAATAGTGCCATCATAACAGAACTTTGAAAAGTCCTATATTATACGGTAGCAAGCATCACAAGTTTCAGATGGTTTTCTAGCAAGAATTTTCCAGAAAAGTGCATTGGTGGCACAAAATTGCTACACTCAGTCGATCTACCTAGCATTATCAGCATGGATACCATTGAGACGTCAACAGAAACTGGGGTACCTGCGCTGTCCTGCGGTGGTTGAGGAGATGGATCCGTTGGGGGGCGCGGGGGCGGCGGGGGTGGAGTCGCCGACGGCGTGCAGGGGCGGCGGACAGAGGGGGACGAGTGGGGGATCTGGCGATGGAGGGAGGGAGGCCAAAGCGTGAGGGGAATAGGTGGAGTGGGGGGAGGGTTCTAATGGCCTACTTCGGATGGGCCTAATTCGGATGGGCCTAATTCGGATGGGCCGTCTCGTTGTCTGCGCCTGGGGCATGCATGCATGGGAATGGCGGCGACGTGGGTTTGCATGCGCGGGTGGCAGACGTGAACTTTATCTATCCGAAATATGTTATGATTTCTACCCGAAAACAAGCTCGCGTGCGACGCTCTCCCGTGCGACGCACGCCTCTCGCGTGATACGCGATTCCGATGCAACTGCGTGCCAAGTTTTATAGATGGAAACTTCTTTAGACACAATGCCATCTCAAAAACAACTCAGAAACAACTGTATGATTGATCATAAAACACACGCATTGTTGTTCAAAGAACTGTATCATGAATAAATTGTACCATAATTGCGAACATAGTGTGAAACAGAAAACAAAAGGTTTGTTTGCAACTAAATAATCCTGGTTTGAAGCTTAAGCTGGTTGAAAAACAATTGAGCCTACTCCATATTGTCTTCTGCACTGCCAAAATCCAGTGACCTCTAGCGTTGCATTGTTGGAGATTGCGTCGGGCTTGGCGACGACCCATGTGCTTCAATCTTTTTCTCTTTAACATCAATGTAACCATACAACTTAAGTTGTTCTTGGTCTTTCTCTGCCAACTCTCTAGCAAGACCCTCCATTTCTTGGATTCTCACTTCCTGTAGAAAACCATTGGAATTGTATTAGGAAGAACTCAAAAAAGACGTAGCCATAAACTAGATGCATGCAACATGTAAAATTTGAACCTCGGAATCAATGTCATCCTCGGGAAAACAACCCGTAGTTCTATTGTACACAATGTACAGGTTACATGTCTTGCTGCCATTCAGATCAGAAAGCATTTTTTGTACATCATCTGGTCCTGCAATTAAGAACATTCCTTCTGGCAGCTTGCACGCAGACCCGGGTAAGAAGTAGTACAGTTCTGCTCCCATTTTGCAACCAAAACTATCTCTCATTTCACTCATAATGAGATCGTAGGTCACTTTGGCGGGTTCAAAAATTCTGACTTCTGCCGGGTGTTCATCAAAGTATCCTCTCGGGACATGTGACATCTCATCATCCCTACTAACAAAAATTCCATGACCAGCACCTAGTATCTCACATCGAGTTGATACATTCAATGAGTAAAGGGCCAAACATAACTTTTATGTGCATAGCAACATTGCGGCGTTGTTACCTGCTTTTGTGGAATGTATCCTTCATGTGGAGTGACTGGGGATTGTGCCATCTCAAACCTTCTCACCTAATTATGTTGAATGTATCCTTCATGTGGTGTGACTGGGGACTCTGCCATCACAGGTTTCTTATCCTGCGTATGAAACGTCGATAGTGGGTTTACACACAAGTTTTGAAAGGTCATACCATATCTTGGGTATGCATCGTTGCGAGGTACTTACAAGGGGAGAATTGACGATATGTTGTTGGGGTGGACTGATGTGGCATTGAACGGGTGACTCTATCGCAATGTCTCGAGTGAATGGCGACTGTGCCGTCTCATGATGCTTAGCCTACATACAATCGCCGACATAAGGTTGCCACAAATTGAAGATGTTTGTATCATAGAATACGTAGGTCCTTAATATATAGAATCGGTGCGAGATACTTACAGGGGGAGAATAATTGAAGACATGTTGTCGGGGTGGCCGTGAGATCGCACGGTCTTCTAACATATGTCCTTCCAAGCGGACCTTCTCCAGCATGGCGTTATAATCCATGTCCGACCGCTCCTGTAGCAGCTTACTGTCCATATCCGCACGTGCCTGCAACACATAGGCATCCATCTTGACTCGCTCTGTCTGTATAATACTGTCCACAAGCTTCCGGTCCTTCTGCAACGTTTGATGCATTTCCTTGTAGCCTAAAGAAAACTTTTTTTCCATGTACTCATAGTCTTAAGGGAAAACTCCTGACGCTCCTCCTTTATCATCCTGTCCACGTATGAACGTTCTTTTTTCAGTTTCTTATCTACCTCAGCGCGATCCTTTTGCACCTTCAAGACGATCTCCCGACGCGCTTCATGCAAAGACTTGTCGTACTCCGCACGGTTGTTATACGCCTCTGAGACCATGGTCCCTACAGCAACACATATACCCATAATATGAAAACTGTATCCACACGCTCATCCACCTAATTCGAAACAATACGACCGTGAAAAAATATTCATAATCAGTTAAATGCGATCAACTAGTACAAACTATCAATCAAAAAGCTCTTGCATGACATCCTGTACTCGAATCACACCAGAACTACTCAACTATGGCAAAAGCTGGATTTTCTAATCTCTTCGGAAATTACTTGTTGGTCGATTCAATGGAAAAAATAATCAGCACTGCACTCGAAGATGAGAGAAGCCGTGGAAGAGACCTTTTTAATCCGGCGTCGGCGTGGTCGCTTGAGAAGCGATGGCGCTATCCCGGCGATGGCTATGTGAGGAGAAACAAGGTAGATGGGGGTGGTTAGGATAGGGTAGATATGAGGTAGAATGGGAAGGTATATATCCGTGATTGTAGGGTTAATTAGTTATTTCCAAGTAATGCGCTTCGATGCAAGTTTTTTTTAACGAGCGCGATCTTTTCGGGGCTTCCAAAACATGTGCACTGACCGCGGGTCGAACCACATATCACACAAGCCCGAGCCATCGCCATGCCCGTGCCAACCCACCGCCCACCATTCTAACTTATTGTTCTCCAAAAAAGGAAGAGCAATAAATTCAGTCCAAGAATTTCCAGATATAATTGTCAACCCATTTTCGTTGGTAATTACGAGATATGTTTGGCGCAATTAGTGGCTAACTAGGTTTTTTTTGAGGAATAGTAGCAACTTGGTTTGATACATGCCAAATGTTACGTTAAGATTAGTTGCATTATTTCTTTCATTCTTTACCAAAAAAATCTATACAAAGTGTTAATTGGACAATGTGAACAATGTGGCACGAAGGTTGTCGGCCCAGCCAGTGGATGGAACGGATGGTACATGTACACGCAAGTACGATCTCTGACACGCACATTTCATGTGGTTCAGTGGATGCATGCATGCTCTATGTGGCACGAAGTTTGTCGGCCGAGCCAGTCGACGGACCAGATCGATGCTACAGGAGGGACTCCATTGTAGACCAACGCTCCATCAATGTCCTGTGTGTGTGCTACGTCCACCGTAAGACAAACATAGTTCCGTCAACCCTAAAATCCTTATACCCTAAACCCTGATAACCCTAAACCCCCCCTCCCACTAAACCGTAAAAACATTCAAAATTTTGCCCCACATGGAGACCATTATGCATGCATTCTCTATGTGGTCTCATGGGATGCCATGAAAGATTTTCGGGATTATACACGCAAGTACGATCTCTGACACGCGCATTTCCGGCCTAGCATGTCAACACCCCGAAAGCACTAGCTGGGTTCCTCACCTGTTTGAAACCAACCAAACATTGATCCGGTCCAGTGGATGGATGCATGCTCTATGTGGCATTAAGTTTGTCGGCCGAGCCAGTCAACGGACCGGATCGATGGTACCGGAGGGAATCCATTGTAGACCAACGCTCCATCAATGTCCGGTGTGTGTGCTACGTCCACCGTAAGACAAACATAGTTCCGTCAACCCTAAAACCCTTAAACCCTAAACCCTGATAACCCTAACCCCCCCCCCCCACTAAACCGTATAAACATTCAAAAATTTGCCCAACATGGAAACCATTATGCATTCATTTTCTATGTGGTCATGGGATGCCATTAAGAAAGTTTGGGATCATTACTACATATACATGCAAGTATGTTCTCTGACACACGCATTTCCGGGCTTGCATGTAAACACTCAACCCTAAACCCTGATAACCCTAACCCCTGATAACCCTAAACCCCTAAACCCCTAAACCCTAATAACCCTAAACCCCTAAACCCTAAACCCCGTAAACCCCACACCGAGTTCACAAGATTTTCTTATTTCTTTATATCATTTATCCAAATCTCACATAACTCACGCGGCCAACCCCTCCCTAAATCCCGCGAGTACAGCTCCGCATTCTAACCACCCGGGCCGTTCGCACCTCCCACGACCGCTACAAGATCAGATCGGAGACGCCGGTCGCCCACGGAATACAGGAGTCGGTGGCCACCACTCGCCGCCCACCGCCAACGTGATCTGAGGGATCGGACGTCAGTGTTCTTCTCGCCGCCTCCTCCTCGCGTGAACGCGCCGTTTTTCCTTTGCGCCGTCGACCGCGCTATACCGGCACTTATAGTTTCCGACGCACTAACCGCCGCCATCTACTCATTGGCACCATCTCCGAGATAAGGTATTAGCTGATCGTAACTCTTTATAATCTTTGTCTGCCGATGCTTTAGTTGTTGAACCCTCATAGGTTTTGCACCCAAATAGGTTCTGTGCTTAAACCATAAGTGGATCATATGTTAAATGACCCAGTTAATTTTGTTAAAATTAATTCTCTGCTAATTTTGTTATGCATTTTCCAATTTTGTTCAGATTAATTGAGCCTGATTTTATCATTGCATACGAGGCAGCAATGTCAGTTTCGGATACGAACCTTAATAATGGAGAAAAGCCCATCTCCGAAACTACCGATGCGGTAAGTAATTGACTGTTTGTGTACAATCGTTTCATACACATAATTCATGTGTACTCAGTTTTATTTAATGGAATGTAACAGGAACTCGCCAAAAGCATGGTCATATGAAGTTAGTATGCTCACGCACAAGGTTCGAAAAACCATGAAACTGTTGTCGAAGACCACAAAAGTACATCATATCGTAAACCAGTCTTGGCGGACTAATCCAGATGCATGAAGTGACTCTACGTCGCATAATGTTGGTTAGACTAGCCAAGAGCATAGATATGGACACGAAATCCATTACCATCGGTAAAACGCCAATTCCTATAACAAAAGAGGACGTGCAAGGTATATTTGGCATTCCGATAGAAGGGGAGGATATAGAGCCACATCTGGAAAATCAAACCGACACAGAATTGTTTACCGCCTATGCAAACAATGGGCAAATTTTGATTTCTGACCTTGAAACGGCGATCCGAGCTTCCAAAGCCCCAGACGGTGATTTCCTGAGACGGTTCATTCTGTACGCAATTGGTACTGTTCTAGCACCAACAGCACAACATTATGTGGACTCGAAATATCTCAACCTTGTTACAGATCTTGAAAACCTTCGAAAATTTAACTGGGGATGTTTCACACTTAATCACTTCTTCAAGTCCGTTCACAAGTTTAGAAATCGAGATCACGTAAATCTACAAGGAAATCTAATTTTGCTCCAGGTTAGTGATAGATCACTACTTAATGTCCTTTAATTATTGTTCTGTTGCATATCTGTATGGTGATGAACTAATTTATTGTGTAGTATTGGTACTGGGAGCACGTGCGTAGTGGCCGATTAATGTATGCTTCTAGACCCCCTCCATTGATCGCACGATGGGACGAAATGATGGCTACTATAAGAAGCGATGCTTACGAGAAAGGAGGTCTTCATAACTGGCTGGTACCTATCTACAATTGAACTTTCTATATCCGATTTTTTATTTGGTACTAATGGTTCATTATATTTTAAAAAAATAGGCTGTCATGAAAATTTGTGCTCCTCAACGACCGTCCGAGAATTCTAATAATTTTCCAAGAAAAAAAGATGAACATGTGCATCAAGATGATTCGTATCGAGCACCATCACAAGGACAGCAATTTAGTAGCCAGCAAGTGTGTACTCCAAAGACTATTTGTTTTTGCAATATCAAAAATAGGTGTCATGGAACCTCAATCATTTAGCTATTGCTATCAACGGGGTTTTATTTTGTTTACACAGATTGAAATGGTAGTTGAAGTCATGAATGCACGCATTGCTGATCATGAAAAGAAGGTAGGCAGGAAGTTAATGGAAATTGAGCACAGATTTGATGTCAAATACCAGACTCTAGGTGAAGACTTGATCGACATGAAGACTAAAACTGGCACTAATCCTAGGTTGTCGAAGGCCGAGGACGAAATTAAAGACTTAAGGAGGGAACTCCATGTACGTCATACTGTGCATTTTGTATTTTTTATGAATATGTTCCTTCATGTTCATTATTGTTTGCATTGTTACAGGACTTAAAATACGAATTTACAAGGAACCGACAATCAGTGTCACAAAAAGGAGGCGTGCAGGTGATCAATATGGCCCAACATGTTAATATCTAAAAGTAACAAACTAATGATGAACTACCTTTGTTCATCGTAGGATCAAGTCAATGTGTGCAATTCATCCCTGACAGGAACTCCTAGGGCTAGCCAAGTCACGACAGGGACTTCGAGTACACCAAGTGCAAGACATGTGACGGAAAACAATGAGGAACCACAATTAACTCCGATGAAGCCTGTCTTTGGTAATGATTACAAGTTCATGCATGAGGACATAGAGACAACCGTTTACATCCACGGAACATACGACCCTGTTGAAATAGCTAGAATCGGAGACATTACCCTCACAGCAGAAAATCTGAAGCGAAATTTGGACGACAAATACATTTATGGTGATGTAAGCCCATTATACTCTATTCTACATCATTACTGCAACAACTGTCTTATTATTGTATGATTGAAAATTTGGCAGGTTATTATGGCATATGCTAGCATTAGCCAAATTGAGAATGATACTACCTCAATCATATCCCCTCAAGAAACCAAAAAGCTGTTACAAATGAAGGGGTGGTTCCTGTTGGACGTGCAGCCTCATGGTTAGCTCGTGTAGCAGGAAAAGTTTTAGGGCGCCGAAAGGTACACGTTTTCCACACTTTCATAGTTTACGTACACGACAACTTTCGGTTCTCAACCCAACCCGAATTTTACTGCAGGTGCATGTCCCACTGAATGTACACCAAAACCATTGGATGCTAATGATGTTTAATTTTGACAAAAAAATAAATCCAGACTCTGAACTACATGAATTATCATTGCGACAAGACCAAGGAAGATTCTCTTGTAAGTGTTCTCTTGCTGCCTCTTTTGATCCGCATGGAACATGAGCTCCCAAAGTACCGTAACCCTATGTATAACTCGTCGTACCCTAGGTGGACTCGATTCAGTTCTGCATTGACGAAGCTGTCAAGAAAGGGTTGATATCACCAGCTAAGAACATCAATTTTTCCGAATGGACCAAAAAACGCTATGAGAACATACCACAACAGACCGATGGGTACGCATGGCCTCATAAATTATTATTTGCGTACACGAATAAGATTACTGATCTTTAACTAAACCTCGCAGGACTTCTTGTGCGGTTTGGACACTGCAGTACATGTTGTCATGGAACGGGGATGAAATGACCGATATTTTGAACCAGGTAATTGAATGCCTAATTTATATTTGTACTTTGTTTAGCTTGAAAGCTATGCTGACGTCATTGTCGGTTATCCAATATAGGCAAGGATAGATATTTTCAGGTGGAAAATATGTACAACCTTACTGCATTTAGATTGCAATGCGCTTCGTCTCGAATCATATAAGTTCCCCATAACGGTTAGCGCTACATCAAGAATATATCATTTATTTCACAAGTCTCATGATTAGAACTAACGCAGCACTCTCTCTTAAACAGAAGGAAGTGTACGATGCCCAGCAAGCAGTTCTACCTGATGCTTTAGAAGAGGATGTACAATTAGTCAACAATCCTGATGGTTCGAACGAACCTGACACATCCAACTCCCAGAAGGATACCGGTGCGCCCAACTCCCCCGAAAATGGTGCACCCAACTCCCCCAAAAGGAAGAGAGCACGTGGACGCCCTAGAAAGCAAGTCGATCCCGAGCAAACAGCAAAAACAAAGAGTCTTAAAGAACTAAAACATAAATTTGACAGCAAGACCATAGCCAACCAAGTGTCTTCGTTACCATCACGGTCACGCAGAGAGCATAAACCAGCACCGGCTTTATTGAGCCCATTCAAACACAAATAGGTAGCATCAATTGATCATTAATTGATACATGCTCATGCTCATGCTCTACTTTTAGCATCATTTGATACACGTTTTGTTTTTCTTATCAGAAAGTGGAAATAGGTGCTTTTGGCAATCATGAGCATCCTCTACTTATTGCAATATCTAATGCATTGATACATTCTCATGCCCATGCTCTACTTTTAGCATCATTTGATCAACATTGAGTTCTGATCAGAAAGTGGAAATAGGTACTTTTGGCAATCATGAGCATCCTCTACTTATTGCAATATCTAATGCATCATCAGTACAAAGCTTGATTTGGCAATAGGTGGAATCGGCAATCATTTGCATGCTTTAATTTTGTCAAAAATTAATGCATAGTTCAGTTGTAACTGCTCATAGATATGGCAGGAACATGCTGAGTTATACACTAAACATAGTCATGCCAAGCTATAACTACCATAGTCATATTATTAGAGTTCCTAGCATGCATCACCATACGGCAGAATAACACAGCAACCATAACATAGACCACCGTACGATACTTTCGTTGGTAAGGCCTTGTACAATGCAAGGTGCTTAGGGGAGTTGCTTATAGAAATAAACCAGGCTTTTGTTAAGCACAGGTGCTTATTTGTACAGGGTAGACGCATAACTAGGCGTCTCTCCTGTACAAATATACACCGGTGCATCAGAAAAACCCTGTTTATTTTTCTAAGCACCACCCTAAGCATCTAGCATTGCACAAGGCTTAAACATGCATCACCAAAATATTATTAACAACTAGGAACACTAAACCAGAGTAGCAGCAAATTCTTAACATAAACGGCAGATCAACCACCGCCAAAGATAGGTTCGGACACACCATAGGACATCAGTTTTAGACTCCAACAACAAAGAAACATAGATAACAAAAGAGGACACGGCGGTCCTGGGACAGCATCAGCACTCTAGCAGCACATCACTTCTCTCCCTTCTTCAATGCATGTTGTACGGCTCATTGACTTTGACAATCTCAAGGAAGCGTGCGTAGGCAGCATGTTTAGCCAGAGTACTGGCACTAAGATTCTTGCCATGTCCATTGTCAGTGCTGAAGGCATGCTGGATCATGCCATCTATGCCGCCACCGATCACCTTGCAACAGAAAGGGCACCCAATCTTGCCAAAGAAACGATACTTGATCTTCCCAGCAATCAGATGCCTCAGGGTGTACCGGCTCTTGCTGTGCCTGCTGTCCATGATGTAGTCCACGTCATCGTCATCCTCCTGTCAATCAGTGAATTAGTACACATAGAACAACTCAGGTGATATATTATGGTACATTGACTTTAATTTCAATGTTTTGAAAGTACACATGTGAAACATGGCAACTATCTATTTGCTAGAAATAAGGCGTATGTGCACATACATAATTGAGCCAAATAAATTGACATGCACAATTATGGACGGTGGAATAGTTAAATTTATAGATTAGTGCACAAGTAGTACATAACTAACACATGAAAGACTACATGAAGTGGCTTGGTTTAATGATATTTGATACTTGTTACAGGTGTAATTCTTATTGGAATCAGAAAAATGGCTTCATTGTACTCCTCCATGTTTCACACAAGGGGGGTTTGTTCTATCTACTGGAATGAAGAAACAATTATTCTTTCTGACAGCGGCAATACTGCTTCTCCAACATTGTTAGACCCTGATAACTTTCAGAAGGAAATTGGTAAAGGAGCTATGGGGTGTCTCACTGCTCATATTGATGAGAGATGTGTCTGTGATCATCTAAATAATATACTGTGGAAAATTGGGTAGATGAGATGTTTTGATTTTTCGGTATCCACGTGGATATGTAATGTCAGCCCATAATTATTAAGGGAGCGATCACTTCCTTTGCAAAATGGAAATATGTATAGAATTTGCAAATGGATCATCTATGAACATGTGTGCAAACTAATCATCTATGAACATGTGTGCAAATTAATTCATGTACATAAACTATAATGAATCAGGAACTGCAGCATTTAGTCACTCTCCTGGGGAAGCCAATGGAGAATCCTGCCATATATCCATTGTTTAACCCACTTTTTCATTAATGTATCCCTGCCATGAACATTTTCTTGTATTTGGGTTCATTACCCCACTTCTTTCATTAATGTATCCCTTGTGAAACTTATGCTCATCTAGTTAACAAGACAAACCCCAATGCCATGAAAAAAACCAGAGTATCTACTGGAATCAGAATGTGAATCAGATTTAAAAGTCCACATCCAACATGAAAATCTATGCTAGATCCCTACAATCCTACATACGTACAACTAGCACGCCCAAGTGAAATTGATGCTCATCTAGTTAACAAGAAAAACCCCAATGTCATGAAAAAAAACAGAGCAAAAAACATAGTCCTACCTCAGATAGCTCGTCGATGGCATCCTCATCGAAGTCGCTGCCCTTCCTGCAATCTACGTCGAACTCCTTTATGGCGTTCTCCTCGAAGAGCTCTTCAATTTCTTCATGCACCTTGCGCTTACGCCTTCTCATCTCCTCCTCCTCCAGATCTTCCCCGACCTTGTGCTCACCGACGGGTGCCTCGACGGCTGCGATGGCAGCGAGAGCAGGCACAACGGTCGCTGCACTGCCAGCTTCCGCCGCTACGGCGGACTCAGCCGCTCCACCCACGGCTGCAGCCACGGCAGCAGACTGCTCTGCTCCGATGGTTGCATCCGGCTCATCCGCCGCATCTTCACGCCCAAGGCTTCATCGCCGGGTCGAAGACAGGAGGAGGGAGGCGTAGGAAGGGAGGAGGGTGGTGAGGAAGGAGGAGAGGGTGGTGAGGTGGTGAGGAAGGAAGAGAGGGTGGTTAGGTTCGGGAGAGGACGAGGTTTTTCTACCCGATTTGGGGAAGAAATGCACTGCTCCTGCCTCTTGGAGTTACCGAGAAGCCGCGGGTGCCGATTTGACTTGACACACCCACCCGGCCGTCCCGATTCCACGTGGGGACGTGGCGGTCGTGCACGCGTCGCACCTCCTACGGTTTGACATCAATTGCTATCGGTCTCACAAGTGGGTCCCCTTGTCATCCACACAACCGAGCCACCACATGTACCACATTTTTCTTTCTCTCTGTCTCGACCACTCCACATCTTTCTTTCTCCCCTTCTCGACCAGCGCTGCCGCCTCCGCCGCCATCTGCCGACGACCCCTCTCTTTGCTGCCAGTGCGCAGCCGCCGCCAACTACGGCAAGTACGTCAGATCTCCACTCTTATTCCCTTCCCCAAACGCGTCTCCCTACGGAGGCGGATCTGAGCCGATTGGTTTGGACTGAAACTTAGTTTTTGGATTGGATCTTGATTTGGTTTATATGGTTTGAGACCAAATCAATCAATTAGTTTGAGCCGCCACTACCACCTACTACTGCTTCAAATCCAAGAGCCGCAGTTGCCGGCCGGAGCTCGTCGGCTCTCTCGAGCTTTGACGCCATGTCTGATCTAGATTCATGACGTGCCCTCGCATATGGCTTTGTCCACGGTTTGAACCTTTGGAAGTTGAAAATGGTTTGGACTGGGTTGGATGACGCGCATGTATAGTTCGGTTTGGTCTAGATTCTAAATGAAAATATCTGGATTGGTTTGGTTTTGATGTGTGCCGTGGATTGGACTGGTTTAAGTTTCGATGCCAAACTATTCCCAGGTTTAGATGAACCGGTCATTGAAATTGTCATTGCCATTGCTTTATTAAATTGATTATAGTATATAGATTGATTGGCCATTGCCAAGATAGGTTATCACTATGATTTATTATATGTATGATCTTTGTATTGTACTATGTACAATTCAACTTAGAGTTCAACATGTTTTGTGTAGAATGGAGGAAGCACAATGTGGACGCTGCAACTCACGGTGCCGGACCAGCCTTTCTACTGCCACGTTGTTCGGCATCTACTTCCAGCCTTCTTTTGTTGTTGCAGCGGTAATAATTTATATGAACCTTCTGACAGTACATTCTTTTTGTTTTTTTGCTATTTGCACTAATGTATTGTGTCTGCTATTTGTTTTTATCTTACAGATCGTACCATGCAATGTGAGATTGGCATTCAATGAGCTCGTCGCAGACACCGTGACCTTCGACGCTCTTGGGGGCCCATACACTATGCAGGTCGAGAAGGGGCGAAAGATAACCCATATAGGAGGAGATGATTGGGATCGTTTCATCGGCCGCATGCGTCTTACTGGGGGTGAATTGATCAGCTTCTCCTTCAGAAGAGATAGGCCCAGGATTTCTGTTATCTATCTAAATTTCATTCCGGATAGTGAGGATGAAGTTCACGAGGACGAAGATGGTGCTGATTCAGATGATGATGAGAACCCACTTGTTGAATACCTGTATGCCCAAGGACTCAGCCTGGGCGACGAGGAAATCAGCAACCTTCTGGGACATGCTTCCGCTACGTGAAGACTACCTAGGGAAGCCATTCGTGACCCGCCTCACAAGGATTTAATGTTAAACGACATATCATGGTATGTTACTTAGTGTGGTAATTACATGATATGCATGCTTAGTTAGTGTAGTACTTCATATGATATGCATGTTGTAGTACTGTGATGAGAGGCCAAGTTTAGAATTCATTTAGTGAAGAATTTTATGACATGCGTGTAGTGTAGTAATATGCGATGATATGCTTAGTGTACGGAGTAATCTAATTATATGCCTAATTACTGTAGTAATTTGATGCTTGGCGTATAGTGTAGTGATGTGATGATATATATGCTCAGTGTTGAATCCAATGATATATGTGTCTCGAAGTGTATGCTTTGTTGATAATTGCACGTGACATGATCATATATCATGTCAACTGTTTTCAGAAATTACCTAAGAGGTTACTTGATAGCTGTGGCATTGACCCGGGCGAAGAAGGCATGGCTGCTGGACTACGCCTTACCAGAACGGGCTCCATCACCAGCTGTGCCTATGCAGTGGACACGGACGGTCGCACTGTCTTGAGCAGGGCAGGGTGGAAGAAGTTCCTTCGTGCCAAGAATCTTCGGGTAGGACAGGCCATCCTACTCACTTTATTGCGAACACCCGGCGCCATGACTTGAGGATGATGATCACCATCCACCTCATTTAGAACTGGGTGGGCCATGTATCAATGTGAAATGAACTTGTTATGTCAGCTCTTGTTTGCGAGTACTTGTCGTGGTATTACCGCATCTATATCTACTCATATCTAGGTACTATTGCTTGTGATGGATTGCAACTATTATTAATCGGGTACCTAATGCTCTACTAGCTATGATTATTCCAACTGTGTGATGTTTTATATGCTATAGTGTGACATGGTAATCAAGTATATATGGTAGAGGCTGGTCTCTAAGACCTTGTACAATGCAAGGTGCTTAGGGATGTGCTTCCACCGGTGATGTTTTGTACGTGCCGGTTGTAGTATGAAATGCTAACTGTTCTATATGGTAGTGGCTGGTCTCTAATTGGACCGACATGTTGAACTATAGTATCAATGGTAGAGGCGTTTACAGCGCCACATCTAACAGTTCACATTATTAATTATGCAAAGATTAAGGTATGAAACCCTTGGTCCTACATAGCAACATTTCGTTCCAAAAATTAAGGTACTTCCACATTCAAACTAACTAATACTACAAATTCGAAGGAACTACTTAATACATTAACAGCACATAGGGAAGTAGCCCTGGTCCAACGGCTTGATAAATGACGAACAAAAACTGAAATAAGAAGGATCGGCCAGTAGCAGCACCATCAGCCTCCCAGCCTCATAACTTCAGCCAGCCTGGTGAACTCCAGGTTTTTTCCTGCAAAACACACATGTGATGTTGGAGGCAAGAAAATAAATATGCCAAGGGTCTTGTCATGGCATCTAATTGCACGGAATGCTAGTACAAATGATGGAGAATAAAACGTCCAACATGGGCAAATTCATAGGAGTTCTAGATCCATGGATACCATCAAGAAAAAATGCTCAGTTTTAATTCAGACACAAGACTTGGTGAAAACGTGCATATCAGCAACATTGATATGTCATCTTTGCAGGCTTGGGTCAGTGACTTGTCTTGTGTTTCATGGCATGACAATAATTTTAACAATAAATAGACATGAAATTGACCCAAACTCATGTACAAAGTTATGCCATATGATGCATGGATTGATTCACACATAAATGACAAAATGCCAACTTTGTATAGAATTTGCGATCGAAATATTTCAGTGTGTCTGAAACTGCAATCTTGAAATAATTCAGTGTGCATCGGTGTGTACTGAAATTATAGTAACGAAATATTTCAGTGCCTACCGGTGTGTACCGAAATATTTCAGTGTCTACCACTACAACATTACAAATTTTGCCTAGGGCAGTACCGAAATATTTCAGTGCCTACCGGTGTGTACCGAAATATTTCAGTGTCCACCACTACAACATTACAAATTTTTCCTAGGGCAGTTCCGAAATATTTCAGTGCCTACCGGTGTGTACCGAAATATTTCAGTGTCTACCACTAGAACATTACTAATTTTTCCTAGGGTTCATATGATGCCTAGGGTTCACATACATCATAATCCATCCTCAAAATCGATGTACTCAAATATTCATGCAATTCATTGAGATTAAAATGCCATCTACCATTCCCTCTCTGAGCTATTACGATCAGTATCACCACGATGTAAGCACGAGCAGTAGGAAGATGAGGAGTGGGGAAGCTTACTCTAAACATAGCTACCGCCGCCGTTCGTGACGAGGAGAGCGGCGAGGGAAGCGTGGAGAACGGCGGGGAAGCGAGGTCGCGACCACTGTCCTCCTCATCTTGCGCTTCGGAGTCTCCAGTGACTCGGTTGGAGGCTGCACAATCTGCAACGGCACCTCGTGCACGGTGGGTTCCTGATCCAGTGGATACTCTACCCTGGATCTGAACGCCCACCACCTCCGCCTGGTCCACTCGCTGGACGAATTGGCCTGCTCCATCACCCAGAGGAGGATCTCGATCTTGTCAATCGGTTGTGCGGGCGGGGGGCAAAGCTTTGCCCTCTCCTTCTTCGTCATATTCTTGAGAGTGGCCATTGCCGTCCAGTTCATCTGCCTTGCGTTGTCAAACGAAGAACGGATCTCCCTCAACCTGGCCAACTTGACCTGGTCGCCGCCGGCGATCTGCACGAAGTCGGTGTTCGCCGCCGCCATCAGCTCGATCTGCCGTGTAAGAGGGGTGCGGGTGGGTGGGGGGTTGCCTGAGTGGAGCGAAGTTGCAGCGGCAAGAAGGAGGAGATGACTGAGGTGGACTTGGAGGAGAGGGAGGAGATGGCCGCCGATGAGTAATTGTGGAATGTGAATCACCATGGCGGCGGTTATGCATTCGACGAGAGGGGCGGCGCGTGCAAATTTTCCTAGGACTAGACTGCCCCTAGATTAAAACGCGTCCCCACCTTGTCACGAGTACTGGCCCCACTCGTTTTAGTACTTTCGCGTACTTTCATCGGAGTACTACCCAGTACTTCGTATTTGTCTGCCGTTAGATCGACATCAACGAACGGTTCTAAAAAAGCCCAACCACTCTAAAATTTGTATACTCACATATATATTACTATGTCCTTTTGTTTCCATTGAGACCTATTTTGTTTATTCTTTTAGTCTCGAGACAAAATTCTCTGATTTTTAGTGATTCACATTTAACAAGACATATGAATGGAGGATGTGAGGCATTTAGATGCAAGTCAGAAACTACTTCTGCTAGCTTATTTTAAGTTTATTATTTCCTTGCTCCCCTTTTCGTTGTAGAGAATGAAAAGCATCTTTCATGCTGCCAACGGGATCTGGACCAAGAAGAGGATCAGGAGGACGAATACAGTGGACACTACTACTCAGCAAGATACAGTTCAAACCCTGTATCCTCCTGATTGATCTCCCTTCGCCCCTGTTTAAGAATCATGTTTCACCCATTCAGGTAAACCTAGCTGACACATTTTACGAACTCTACAAGTTGAAAGTTCATACTTCTAGACGAGTATACCATTTTGGAGGTGTGTGTGTCAGTTCGCCTAGTATTGACACCTCATCCTATGAATTTTAGTGTTGTCTTCAGAATTTATAGACACCTCATTCTATAAGGAGGCCGCCACCAAGAAGAGCGAGATTGCGTCAATGGACTCAGGTGCGTGCACTCGTTGGTGGTTTCAGTCTCATAATTTTTTCTTTCCAGTTGAAGAACGGACGGTGGATATCTGTTACTCCATTCTGTCTTTCCCGGTCCGTACATTTTGAGAAGATTGCATACATTGTATTGATGTGTCTTTTGTGTGAAACTTTGACTTATTGGTCAACAATATATGGGTTATACGTCATTAAAAATATATCATTGGAAAGTTCATTGAAATATGCATCCAATGGCATACTCTTTGTGACGTATAACTCACATTTTGTTGGTAAAATCAATGCTCAAAGTTATTTTCGGTCACAAAACATTGATAAAAGTATAAATCACATTTTAATTCTTGTTGCGATTACACCTATTAGTTGCAGTTCATAAGCTGTGTTGACTTGACTGCTGATTTCTTTTCTTCTATTATTTTCCTTTATGAACCTGGTAGCCAGCGACAAGTTGTAGAAAGAAACAAGGCTTATGTTAGGCAAAGTTGATTAGGTTGTACTACACACTGAGTGCCTCCATAAGAATCTAGATAAAATGCCATAAAAGGTGAGATTGGGCATACTCTTGGCATAGTTTCGTTAGAAGATATTCCATTGATTTTTTGGGTTTGGACATACTTATGATTGTTTTCTTCTAACTGCATCTTAACATATGCTTTTGTAGACTGTTCTAGATAAGATGATGGCTATCAATGTGAGCGACTGAGCTTTTATGTCCAGAAAATGCTCACTAATAAAATCTAGAATGTCTTCTTATGTTTCTCATCTTTTCTCTACATTTGTATGGTTAAAGTTTGGCTTCAAACCAACAAATAGTTAATATTAAATTAAGTTATTTTCCCGCTCCATTCTTCAGTTGGCAAACCCATCAAGGAATTGTTGTAATGAATACATTTTATATGGTTACATCTACAAGAGAAAGAGATCTTAAATGCTATAGCATACGTCTATATTGATGTACATGAGTGGGAGCGAGGACCGAGCATGGGAATTTAATGTGCGAAGTCAAAATAAGTGCGGACATGCCCGCCTCAGGAGGCGCCACCGGGTGGCGCCCCAGCCTCTAGTATACTTACGTGCCACACTTCGTTCATTGAAAAAGGCTTTTGTCCCGCTTTATATATAAAGCACCAATCAACAAGCACCCAGTACAAACACATGCCACGCCACCGCAACACACGCACACACCTAGGGCAGGATACAAAGGCGCTGAGCCCAGTAACACCACCCCTAGCACTACCATCAAGCAGAGATGGAGCTACATATATATGACGAACCATGCGCTCCAAGGCGGTGCCATCAAGAAGGGAACGCCCGATCCAAGGATCAGAGTTTCCCCCAGATCCAAGGATCAGAGTTTCCCCCAGATCCGCAACGACACCTTCAAGAAGGGAACGATCTTCGCCGCCGCCGGTCTGTCCGAAGATAGAACATGTTTTCACCTCGGCCAACACTGACCGCCACCGAACGCCACACCCCGACAACCACGCCGCCCACACGGCCATGGTGACCGGGCAGCACTAAGGCATGGGCTCTGCCCACGAGCACCGCGCTACCACCACCAGGGTCGCCGCCCCAGCATCCAAGACCTCGACACCACCTCACCCGAGACCCGTCGCACCCCAACGAAAGAGACGAGTGGAAAGGTCCCACCTTTCGCACCCCAGGGCGACCCCCAGCATCGAGACCCAATAGGTCGGCCAAAACTAGCATCCACCGACCCGTCCTGCGGCCCCGAGCGCGAGACGAGCTCGGTCCTGCAGCATCGAGAGGGGGACGAGGTCAGTCCTGCTGCACCGTGCGCGAGACGAGCTCGGTCCTGCTGCATCAGGCGCGGGACGAGCTTGGTCCTGCAGCACCGGGGCGTGAGACGAGCGGTGGACCGCAGCTGGGAGAGGACCAGCCCATTGATGGGAGTATCGCTCGGGCGACGAGGAGATGAGGTGAAGGTCGAGACGGCCCGACCGCTGACGAGACGACGCCGGAGAAGCCGGCCGCTGCCGCGGACAGATCAGTCGAGCTACCGTGGAGCCGCCACGACACCAGGAGGCCACCATCGGGACCTCCCCACGCCGCCGTCCACGGCAGGAGCAGCGGCCACGCCCGGCCGCTGTCCAACCCACGCCGCCTGCCAGAAAACTCGCATTAGATCCGGCCGGCACGCCCCCACCTCTACCAGCTCCAGCCCACCTCCGACTGCGACTGAGAGGAGAAGGAGGCCGAGCCATAGCCCGAAGAGAAAGAGTCCACCGGAACCCGCCCGCTGCAGCCCACGGTTGGATCTGGACTGTCGCCGCCACCACGGGCACGTAGCCGTCGCGCCATTGCCGTCGCCCACCACGTTGCCGCCGTCGCCCACAACGCCGCCGCCGGGAGCCACCGCTGCCGCACCGCCAAGCCCCACGCATGCCCGGCGCCGCCGCCAGGAAAGGCCGCCCCGCACCGGCCACCCCCGAGTGGCAGAGAAAGGGGCCCCGCCGCGAGGCACCGCGGGGGGCTTTGCCCCGGCGGCGAGGTTGGGGGAGGAGGAGAGTTGGGGGGTGGTCGCGCCGCCACCCAAATCAGGCCCGGGGGGGGGGGGGTCGAACAAATGAATTTCTCAACAGTACTCTGTTATTTTATTTTTTTTGCGGAAACAGTACTCTGTTGAGTTGAAGAAAATTGGATGGATTTGACATCAAGCTGATTCTCATCTTCTATCTCCATGGTGAAAAACTGATTGTCAAATTAAGGCAGCAACTCAGCGCTTGCAAGATTGCCTTGGTGTAGCACAGCAAAGCCGCAGAAAGTGACGTCTTCTATCTCAAATATTAGCACAGGCGCCAATTCAGACTGAACTTGCATAGGTTGCAGTTCTAATGTGGAGCATGTCGTAGCCACTATTTGTGGCTGAAAGATTACACATGTCTCATTATCATCACTGCACTGTACACAGGTCTGCAACCTTCTGACACTGACACTGTAATTTAGGCTACAAGAAAATAACCAGCATACTGGAGAGGTTCATTTGTAGAGAACCACTGAACACACGTCAGGCCAATCTGAGGACCAGTCTTGCATTTGCAGTTCCATCTGCATGCCCTGCTTCAGCCTAACCCAGGTAATTAGTAGTAGCGCTTCTCCCTTCCCGCGCTACTACTATTATTTCGTATTTTATTTCTTTTTTATTTCCTGTTGTATTCATACACCTTTATACAAGTTTTCATACAACAGGAACTTAGAGATTGTTTTTACATCATAATGATTTAACATCACGGGGTGAAAGAACCGTGGACTAGTTTCAAGTGGATGCATGTCCATCCACTTGAAACTAATCCGCGGTTCTTTCACCCAATGATATAGTAAATATCATCATCATCATCATCATATCATTAACAACTTATCATCATAATACACCTTCTCAAGATCATCGTTTTCATCAATGACAATACATAGCAAATTGGTCACTAGTTGTAATCACAAGTACTCCTCATCATCAATTCTAACACATTGTACCACATAATAAACATACTGTACCTCATAGAACCTACTACATTTTCTTAGGATCTACTACATTCTCTAAGGTAAAATAGCAAAAAACAAGATAGCCCCTGACTCTCCATTATGGAGAATGGAGATTATCCTGTCTCCAATTCTTGCCTTTCGCTTAATATTACTTCCAAGAACCTCCTTGTGAATGTCCAAACATTTTTTCCATTCTTTGATGAGCATGTGATCACCGGTTTTAGAAATCCGATATGCACAGGTGAGCTCCCTAGATTGACCTGGTAGTATGTTGAGAACTCTAAGGCGACCATTCAGATACATCAGATGAGACAGACAATCCATCGGGATTTTCTGTTGAAAAACATAGTAATAACTTCGTAGTTAGCAATGATGTACTAGTTTTAGAAGTATGCAAAAGATGCACGGATGTCGTAATAGTAAAAAATCTTACCATGGTATCTCCATAGAAGTTACCGTGGTTCAACACGTGCACTAGTGGCACGTATTCACCATAATTTGGAGGAGTTCGATAATAGGTATTGTAATCCTCAAGATAGGTACAATAAGCGATCAGATGACTTTTCTCCTTATAAGTTAATTCGGAGCCATCAGTGTAGTGGGTTTTGTCTACCATCTTCCGCACATTCTTTGAAGAATCAAAATAAGCTATCAATGAAATAAGCTGTCAACTATTTTGAAATAAACAATATAAATTAGTTAATAACTATGTTTGAGAAACTAACGTTGCGGTAGAATCGGAAGCGTATCAACAAGGACCCAAATGTCCATATTGTCTTGCTCAATGTCAAGACCACCAAGATCCATGGTGACAATCATACCCTCATTAAAAACCATACATTTTGCAAAGTGCTTCCCAATTTTGGCAACCAAAATGGGTTATGCTCTGAGCATTGCACAGATTTACTTCAAAATTCATATCATGATGGGTCCTTAGGTGTATTTTATTTGTTTCAAAATTTTCATGGTCTTGAAAACCCATCCTCTCCAAGACATAGCTGTTGGGGAACGTTGTAGAAATTCAAAATTTTCCTACGTGTCACCAAGATCTATCTATGGAGAAACCAGCAACGAGGGGAAGGAGAGTGCATCTACATACCCTTGTAGATCGCTAAGCGGAAGCGTTCAAGAGAACGGGATTGAAGGAGTCGTACTTGTCGTGATCCAAATCACCGGAGATCCTAGTGCCGAACGGACGGCACCTCCGCGTTCAACACACGTACAGCCCGGTGACGTCTCCCATGCCTTGATCCAGCAAGGAGAGAGGGAGAGGTTGGGGAAGGCTCCATCCAGCAGCAGCACAACGGCGTGGTGGTGGAGGAGCGTGGTGATCCAGCAGGGCTTCGCCAAGCACCGCGAGATATGAGGAGAAAGAGAGGTAAGGCTGCGCCAACAGGAGAAGAACTTTGTGTGTTGGGCTGCTCCTTTGCCTCCACTATATATAGGGGGAGAGGGGGGGTTGCGCCCTCACCTAGTGTTCCACCCTAGGGGCGGAGACCAGCCCAAGATCCCATCTGAGGGGCGGCCAAGGGGGGAGAGGGGAAACTTGCCCCCCCCCCCCTCCCAAGTTAGGTGGGTGCGCCCCCCTCCCAAAACCCAAGGCGCCGTGGGCCCTTGTGGGGGGGGGGGGCGCACCAACCTACCAGGCGCTGGTCCCCTCCCACACTTCGCCCATGCAGCCCTCCGGAGATGGTGGCCCCACTTGGTGGACCCCGGTGGTCCTGGTACGTTACCGATAAAACCCGAAACTTTTCCGGTGACCAAAACAGGACTTCCCATATATAAATCTTTACCTCTGGACCATTCCAGAACTCCTCGTGACGTCCGGGATCTCATCCGGGACTACGAACAACATTCGGTAACCACATGCAAACTTCCTTTATAACCCTAAGCGTCGCCAGACCTTAAATGTGTAGACCCTACGGGTTCGGGAACCATGCGCATATGAACGAGACGTTCTCCGGTCAATAACCAACAGCGGGATCTGGATACCCATGTTGGCTCCCACATGTTCCACGATGATCTCATCGGATGAACCACGATGTCGAGGATTCGATCAATCCCGTATACAATTCCCTTTGTCTAGCGGTATTGTACTTGTCCGAGATTCGATCGTCGGTATCCCGATACCTTGTTCAATCTCGTTACCGGCAAGTCTCTTTACTCGTTCCGTAACACATCATCCCGTGATCAACCTCTTGGTCACATTGTGCACATTATGATGATGTCCTACCGAGTGGGCCCAGAGATATCTCTCCGTCACACGGAGTGACAAATCCCAGTCTCGATTCGTGCCAACCCAACAGACACTTTCGGAGACACCCGTAGTGCACCTTTATAGCCACCCAGTTACGTTGTGACGTTTGGTGCACCTAGAGCATTCCTACGGTATCCGGGAGTTGCACAATCTCATGGTCTAAGGAAATGATACTTGACATTAGAATAGCTTTAGCATACGAACTACAATCTTTGTGCTAGGCTTAGGATTGGGTCTTGTCCATCACATCATTCTCCTAATGATGTGATCCCGTTATCAACGACATCCAATGTCCATGGTCAGGAAACCTTAACCATCTATTGATCAACGAGCTAGTCAATTAGAGGCTTACTAGGGACATGGTGTTGTCTATGTATCCACACATGTATCTAAGTTTCCTATCAATACAATTATAGTACGGATAATAAACGATTATCATGAACAAGGAAATATAATAATAATAACTAATTTATTATTGCCTCTAGGGCATATTTCCAACAGTCTCCCACTTGCACTAGAGTCAATAATCTAGTTCACATCGCCATGTGATTAACACTGACAGGTCACATCGCCATGTGACCAACATCCAAAGAGTTTACTAGTGTCACTAAACTAGTTCACATTATCATGTGATTAAGACTCAATGAGTTCTGGGGTTTGATCATGTTTTGCTTGTGAGAGAGGTTTTAGTCAACGGGTCTGCAACATTCAGATCCGTATGCACTTCGCAAATCTCTAGGTCATATTGTAAATGTTGCTTCCACGCTCCACTTGGAGCTATTCCAAATGGTTGCTCCACTATACGTATCCGGTTTGCTACTTAGAATCATTCGGATAGGTGTTAAAGCTTGCATCGACTTAACCCTTTACGCCGAACTCTTTATCACCTCCATAATCGAGAAACATGTCCTTATTTACTCCAAGGAAAATTTTGACCGTTGTCCAATGATCCATTCCTGGATCATTCTTGTACCCCTTGACTGACGCATGACAAGGCACACTTCCGGTGCGGTACACAGCATAGCATACTATAGAGCCTACGTCTGAAGCATAGCGGACGACCTTCGTCCTTTCTCTCTCTTCTGCCGTGGTCGAGCTTTAAGTCTTAACTTCATACCTTACAACTCAGGCAAGAACTCCTTATTTGACTGATCCATCTTGAACACCTTCAAGATCATGTCAAGGTATGTGCTCATTTGAAAGTACCATTTAGCGGTTTTTGATCTATCCTCATAGATCTTAATGCTCAATGTTCAAGCAGCTTAATCCAGGTTTTCTATTGAAAACACTTTTCAAATAACCCTATATGCTTTCCAGAAATTCTGCATCATTTTTGATCAACAATATGTCAACAACATATACTCATCAGAAATTCTATAGTGCTCCCAGTCACTTCTTTGGAAATACAAGTTTCTCATAAACTTTGTATACACCCAAAATCTTTGATCATCTCATCAAAGCGTACATTCCAACTCCGAGATGCTTACTCCAGTCCTTAGAAGGATTGCTGGAGCTTTGCATACTTGTTAGCGTCTTTCAGGATTTTCAAAACCTTTCTGGTTGTATCACATACAACCTTTTCTCAAGAAAATTGTCGAGGAAACAATGTTTTGACATCCTATCTACAAGATTTCATAAATAATGCAGTAACTGCTAATCCAATTTCAACAGACTCTTAGCATCGCTATGAGTGAGAAAGCCTCACCGTAGTCAACTCCTTGAACTTGTCGGAAAACATCTTAACGACAAGTCGAGCTTTCTTAATGGTGATACTTACCATCATTGTCTGTCTTCCTTTTAAAATCCATCTGTACCCAATAGCCTTACGACCATCAAGCAGTTCTTCCAAAGTCTACACTTTGTTTTCATACATGGATCCTCTCTCGGATTTTATGGCCTCGAGCCATTTGTCGGAATCCG
This sequence comes from Aegilops bicornis, assembly GCA_021605145.1. Lineage (NCBI taxonomy): Eukaryota > Viridiplantae > Streptophyta > Magnoliopsida > Poales > Poaceae > Aegilops > Aegilops bicornis. The sequence goes on from CM038675.1 coordinate 27,345,762, forward strand.
GGCCCACCATCGCTTCTCCATAGCTCGTAGGTTCATTGTTGTCTAGCAACATGACCTTCAAGACATGATTACTGTACCACTCTGAAGTAGTACGCATCCTTGTCACCCTACGAGGTTCGGTAGTGACTTGATCCGAAGTTTCATGATCACCATCATCAACTTCCACTTCAATTGATGCAGGTGCCACAGGAACAACTTCCTGTGCCCTGCTACATACTGGTTGAAGTGATGGTTCAATAACCTCATCAAGTCTCCACCATCCTCCCACTCAATTCTTTCGAGAGAAACTTTTTCTCGAGAAAGGACCTGTTTCTAGAAACAATCACTTTTGCTTCCGGGTCTGAAATAGGAGGTATACCCAACTTTTTTTAGGTGTCCTATGAAGATGCATTTATCCTCTTTGGGTTCGAGCTTATCAACCTGAAACTTTTTCACATAAGCGTCGTAGCCCCAAGCTTTCAAGAAACGACAGCTTAGGTTTCTCCAAACCATAGTTCATACGGTGTCATCTCAATGGAATTACGCGGTGCCCTATTTAAAGTGAGTGCGGTTGTCTCTAATTCCTAACCCATGAACGATAGTGGTAATTCGATAAGAGACATCATGGTACGCACCATATCCAATAGGGTGCATCTATGATGTTCGGACACACCATCACACTATGGTGTTCCAGGCGGCGTTAGTTGTGAAACAATTTCCACAATGTCTCAATTGTGTACCAAACTCGCAACTCAGATATCCATCTCTATGATCACATCACAGACATTTTGTCCTCTTGTCACGAAGATCTTCAACTTCACTCTGAAATTACTTGAACCTTCCAATAATTCAGACTTGTGTTACATCAAGTAAATATACTCAACATCTACTCAAATCATCTGTGAAGTAAGAACATAACGATATTCATCAACATGCCTCAAAGACTCATTGGACTGCACACATCAAAATGTGTTACTTCCAACAAGTTGCTATCTTGTTCCATCTTACTGAAAACGAGGCTTTTCAGTCATCTTGCCCATGTGGTATGATTTGCATATCTCAAATGATTCAAAATCAAGTGAGTCCAAACGATCCATCTGCATTGAGTTTCTTCACGCGTATACACCAATAGACATGGTTTGCATGTCTCAAACTTTTCAAAATGAGTGAGTCCAAAGATCCATCAACATGGAGCTTCTTCATGCGTTTTACACCAATATGACTTACATGGCAATGCCACAAGTAAGTGGTACTATCATTACTATCTTATATCTTTTGGCATGAAAATGTGTATCACTACGATCGAGATTCAATAAACCATTCCTTGTAGGTGCAGGACCATTGAAGGTATCATTCAAATAAACAGAATAACCATTATTCTCCTTAAATGAATAACCGTATTGCGATAGACATAATCCAATCATGTCTATGCTCAACGGAAACACCAAATAACAATTATTTAGGTTTAACACCAATCTTGATGGTAGAGGGAGCGTGCGATGCTTGATCACATCAACCTTGGAAACACTTCCAACACATATCGTCAGCTCACCTTTAGCTAGTCTCCGTTTATTCCATAGCTTTTATTTCGAGTTACTAACACTTAGCAACCGAACCGGTATCTAATACCCTGGTGCTACTAGGAGTACTAGTAAAGTACACATCTAATTCAATGTATATCCAATATACTTCTATCGACCTTGCCAGCCTTCTCATCTACCAAGTATGGTGGTTCTGCTTTAGTGTCCGTTCCTCTCATTACAGAAGCACTTAGTCTCGGGTTTGGGTTCAACCTTGGGTTTCTTCACTGGAGCAGCAACTGATTTGTTGTTTCATGAAGTACCCCTTCTTGCCCTCGCCCTTCTTGAAACTAGTGGTTTTACTAACCATCAACAATTGATGCTCCTTCTTGATTTCTACATTCGTGGTGTCAAACATCGCGAATAGCTCAAGGATCATCATATCTATCCCTGTTATGTTATAGTTCATCACGAAGCTCTAGTAGCTTGGTGGCAATGTCTTTGGAGAAACATCACTATCTCATCTGGAAGATTAAATCCCACTCGATTCAAGTGATTGTTGTACCCAGACAATCTGAGTACAAGCTCAACGATTGAGATCTTCTCCCCTAGTTTGTAGGATAGAAAACTCGTCGGAGGTCTCATACCTCTTGACGTGGGCACGAGCCTGAAATCCCAATTTCAACCCTCGAAACATCTCATATGTTCCACGACATTTCAAAAAAGTCTTCGGTGCCTCAATTCTAAACCATTTCACATTACCGAACTATCATGTAGTCATCAAAACATGTATGTCAGATGTTCGCAACATCCACAGAACACGTTCGAGGTCCAGCACACCGAGCGGTGCATTAAGGACATAAGCCTTCTATTGTCCGCATAATTGCTACTATCAACTTTCAACTATATTTTCTCTAGGAACATATCTAAAACAGTAGAACTTAAGCGCGAGCTATGATATAATTTGCAAAGGGCTTTTGACTATGTTCAGGATAATTAAGTTCATCTAATGAACTCCCACTCAGATAGACATCCCTCTAGTCATCTAAGTGATTACATGATCCGAGTCAACTAGGCCGTGTTCGATCATCACATGAGACGGACTAGTCATCATCGGTGAACATCTTCATGTTGATCGTATCTACTATACGACTCATGCTCGACCTTTCGGTCTCTTGTGTTCCGAGGCCGTGTCTGTACATGCTAGCCTCGTCAAGTTAACCTAAATGTTTCGCGTGTGTAAATCTGGCTTACACCCGTTGTATGTGAACGTTAGAATCTATCACACCCGATCATCACGTGGTGCTTCGGAACAACGAACTTTCGCAATGGTGCACAGTTAGGGGGAACACTTTGTTGAAATTTTAATGAGGGATCATCTTATTTACTACCGTCGTTCTAAGCAAATAAGATGTATAAACATGATAAACATCACATGCAATCAAATAGTGACATGATATGGCCAATATCATTTTGCTCCTTTTGATCTCCATCTTCGGGCTCCATGATCATCATCGTCACCGGCATGACACCATGATCTCCATCATCATGATCTCCATCATCGTGTCTCCATGAAGTTGTCTCGCCAACTTATTACTTCTACTACTATGGCTACCGGTTAGCAATAAAGTAAAGTAATTACATGGCTTTGTTCAATGACACGCAGGTCATACAATAAATTAAGACAACTCCTATGGCTCCTGCCGGTTGTCATACTCATCGACATGCAAGTCGTGATTCCTATTACAAGAACATGATCAATCTCATACATCACATATCATTCATCACATTCTTCTTGGCCATATCACATCACATAGCATACCCTGCATAAACAAGTTAGACGTGCTCTAATTGTTGTTTGCATGTTTTACGTGGCTGCTATGGGTTTCTAGCAAGAACGTTTCTTACCTACGCAAAACCACAACGTGATATGCCAATTGCTATTTACCCTTCATAAGGACCCTTTTCATCGAATCCGTTCCGACTAAAGTGGGAGAGACTGGCACCCGCTAGCCACCTTATGCACCAAGTGCATGTCAGTCGGTGGAACCTGTCTCACGTAAGTGTACGTGTAAGGTCGGTTCGGGCCGCTTCATCCGACAATACCGTCGAAACAAGATTGGACTAGTAACGGTAAGCATATTGAATAAAATCAACACCCACAACTACTTTGTGTTCTACTCGTGCAAAGAATCTACGCAATAGACCTAGCTCATGATGCCACTGTTGGGGAACGTAGCAGAAATTCAAAAATTTCCTACATGTCACCAAGATCTATCAATGGAGAAACCAGCAACGAAGGGAAGGAGAGTGCATCTACATACCCTTGTAGATCGCTAAGCGGAAGCGTTCAAGAGAACGGGGTTGAAGGAGTCGTTGTCAGTGATCCAAATCACCGGAGATCCTAGTGCCGAACGGACGGCACCTCCGCGTTCAACACACGTACAGCCCGGTGACGTCTCCCATGCCTTGATCCAGCAAGGAGAGAGGGATAGGTTGGGGAAGACTCCCTCCAGCAGCAGCACAACGGCGTGGTGGTGGTGGAGGAGCGAGATATGAGGAGAAAGAGAGGTAGAGCTGCGCCAACAGGAGAAGAACTTTGTGTGTTGGGCTGCTCCTTTGGCTCCACTATATATAGGGGGAGGGGGGGGAGGCTGCGCCCCCACCTAGGGTTCCACCCTAGGGGTGGCGACCAGCCCAAGATCCCATCTGAGGGGCGGCCAAGGGGGGGAGAGGGGAAACTTGCCCCCCAAGTTAGGTGGGTGCGCCCCCCTCCCCAAACCCTAGGCGCCTTGGGCCCTTGTGGGGGGCGCACCAGCCCACCTGGGGCTGGTCCCCTCCCACACTTGGCCCATGCAGCCCTCCGAAGATGGTGGCACCACTTGGTGGACCCCCGGGACCCTCCCGGTGGTCCCGGTAGGTTACCGATAAAACCCGAAACTTTTCCGGTGACCAAAACAGGACTTCCCATATATAAATCTTTACCTACGGACCATTCCGGAACTCCTTGTGACGTCCGGGATCTCATCCGGGACTCCGAACAACATTCGGTAACCACATGCAAACTTCCTTTATAACCCTAGCGTCACCGAACCTTAAGTGTGTAGACCCTACGAGTTCGGGAACCATGCAGACATGAACGAGACGTTCTCCGGTCAATAACCAACAGCGGGATCTGGATACCCATGTTGGCTCCCACATGTTCCACGATGATCTCATCGGATGAACCACGATGTCAAGGATTCGATCAATCCCGTATACAATTCCCTTTGTCTAGTGGTATTGTACTTGCCCGAGATTCGATCGTCGGTATCTCGATACCTTGTTCAATCTCGTTACCGGCAAGTCTCTTTACTCGTTCCGTGACACATCATCCCGTGATCAACCCCTTGGTCACATTGTGCATATTATGATGATGTCCTACCGAGTGGGCCCAGAGATACCTCTCCGTCACACGGAGTGACAAATCCCAGTCTCGATTCGTGCCAACCTAACAAACACTTTCGGTGACACCCGTAGTGCACCTTTATTGCCACCCAGTTACGTTGTGACGTTTGGTGCACCGAAAGCATTCCTACGGTATCCGGGAGTTGCACAATCTCATGGTCTAAGGAAATGATACTTGGCATTAGAAAAGCTTAAGCATACGAACTACGATCTTTGTGCTAGGCTTAGGATTGGGTCTTGTCCATCACATCATTCTCCTAATGATATGATCCCGTTATCAACGACATCCAATGTCCATGGTCAGGAAACCGTAACCATCTATTGATCAACGAGCTAGTCAATTAGAGGCTTACTAGGGACATGGTGTTGTCTATGTATCCACACATGTATCTGAGTTTCCTATCAATACAATTGTAGCATGGATAATAAACGATTATCATGAACAAGGAAATATAATAATAACTAATTTATTATTGCCTCTTGGGCATATTTCCAACAATAGCGTCTTGGGATAAGCTAGTCGAATTGTAAAAGATGAAAATTAGACATTGAAATAGTTGAAGTCATGCTTAATTACGAAAAAAAACACTTGTCGTTGTTGCGTACCATTTCAACATCGAATGCCTCCTCGATCTTAATGCTGAAGCGCCGATCTTCGTCCAACTAAACGAACCTGTCGCACATACCTTGATCGTCGTGGCACCAGCTGCACTCCCCTAGGAGACTGTCGTCATCCGAGTACAACATTTCCTACGTTCATAATTCAAAGATTAAATTTGTACATATTCTAGCACAAGTCATGCCAGAATTCATGGAAAAATCCGGCATGACCTTTTCTAAAAAAGGACATATTGAGCGCCTGAAATTTGCCGGAACGGAAATTAATCAACATTCAGGCAAAACATAGGCCACTCAGAGGTATAACCTGAACATGACCGGCCACTTGGGCAACCACATATCCTATATGAGCAACACAAGATATGCATGGAGATTTGGTAGGTCTCACCTCGAGGTCGGAGGGGGTCGGTGACGGGGACGACGGCGGGGATGATGGAGGGGCTCGTTGATTTCTGCAAAAGCAAAAACCCTATAAGTTATCACTAATGCATCCCGAATAATTGCTTAAACTAAAAAAAATAACAACAAATATGACATGTTCAACTAGTTCTATTAATTCAACTAGTTCTTACTAAATATAAACTTACTATAAATAGAAAAAAACTAGTTCTTTCTAAAAATAAAGTAGTTCAACTAGTTATATTAGTTTACTTACTAAACTAGTTCAACTAAAACTAAACTAGTTCAACTAGTTTATTAATTTACTTACTAAAAATACATTAGTTCTATTAATTCAACTAGTTTATTAATTTACTTACTAAAAATACATTAGTTCTATTAATTCAACTAGTTCAACTAGTTTATTAATTTACTTACTAAACTAGTTCAACTAAAACTAAACTCAACTAAATCTAAACTAGTTCAACTAAAACTAAACTAGTTCAACTACTAAAAATCATTATCTATGAACCCTAAATTAACATCTACTACTACTAAAAAACATTTAGTACTAACTAATTAAGCAGAGAGAAAGGGGGTGGGGAGGGGTGGGGGGCTTACAGAGAGGGGAGAGACGGTGGCTGGGAGGTGCTCGGCGACGGAGAGGTCGGGGCGGCGAGAGGGCGGGCTCGGGATCGGGAGGCGGCGGTGCTCGGCGGGCTCGGGCGGCGGCGGTGACGTTGACGGCGGCGGCGGTGACGTTGACGGCGGCGGCGGTGAGGTCGAGAGTGGCAGCGGGCGGCGGCGCTGAGGTTGAGGGCGGGCGGCGGCGGTGAGGGCAGGCTCGGGCGGCGGCGACAGAGGATTAGGGGAAAGGGGGGGAGTGGAGGACTTAGCCAAATTTTGAGCCGGCGGGTGGTTAATTCAGAAGTAGCAGTAGCGCTGCCGTAAAGCGCTGCCATCACACGTTAGCTACAGCGCGTTCTGGTATACACGCTACTGCTACTCCTTTCTCTTTTTTTTCTTTTTTCATTTATTTTTCTTCATATTTTATTTTTTTTCCTTTCACCTTACTCTATTTCTTTTATTTTTAATTACCTTTCTATTTGCTTTCCATTTAATTTAATATCCTTTAGCAGTAGCGAGTTTAGAAGAAAACGCGCTGCTACAAATGAAGTAGCGGTAGCGCGGTTCCATATGGATCGCTACTACTATGTATAGCCTATCGGCTAAGCCGTGGGAATTATAGTGGTAGCGCTTGTTTCCGAACATGTGCTACTGCTAACGATTGACCTATAGCGCGCTTTGCACGAACGCGCTACTACAAATTAGCAGTAGCGCCCTATTTTAACCAGCGCTACTGCTATATCTCTGTGTATAGGTTTTTCCCTAGTAGTGTAATGGTTTGTCCTTCAATCCTTCGAGTTACTTGTTTATTGATTTTTATGGTCAATTTACAAGTTCTCAAAATGCATGCATGCTCGATGTCTAGTCAATATTGCAATATTGCAACGCTCGTAACAAAAATAAAGGAGAATTTGCGCACAAATTTCTTGTTGCTTTGATATAAT